>OX638405.1:7250524-8469231 GCA_951813805.1 Limnephilus auricula
ACGTACACCAACAAATTATTCTTACATTTCCCGCAAATAAACATTTAAACACTGTTAATTTGTTCGCAAGAACTTCAGTCCCGTTTTTAACGGTTTTTACTATTAAAATGATCGTTTTTTTTAATAAAATTTTTCTCCGTGTACGTTAAGCCCAATTTAATATTCATTGTAAAAAAGACGATGTAGGAACTATGATTAATCAACGATTTTTAATCAGCCTGTCCAGTGTGATAAATTAATAATAGATTCCTTCCATAACAACCTCGTGTTTCAAAAACCTTATCTTTAACCTATGGGTGTAAGATAGTGAACAATAAAGCTATATTATTTAAATATCAACTTTTCGTTTACATTATTTTAATATAAACCGATAATTAGATACGTTTTTAGATTTTCACGGCCAAAAGCATTTTCGTTGTTTGTTTTTGGGGTGTTATGCCGTGTTGTGCTACCTCCTTCTTTAGCCGACGTTTCGGACAGCGTTGCAGTGTCCATCATCAGGGCAGATCGGAAACATCAGAAACGTCGGCTAAAGAAGGAGGTAGCACAACACGGCATAACACCCCAAAAACAAACAACGAAAAAAAACCGATAATTCATCGCGAAAACGATAATAAACACGACTCGTAATCTAGTCGAACTTAAGTATTATTGAAAGTCCTGATCATAAGGGTCGGCGTAAGATGGGAGTTAGAATGTGTCGCGCGTGCAGACGACGCAGGAAATGTATGGGCTTATACGAAGCATGTCGTCCATACATTTCCTGCGTCGTCTGCATGCGCGACCCATTCTGCCTCCCAGCTTACGCCGACCCTCAGAGTTGCATTGTTCATCAGAGAAAACAACAGTAGGTACACCACATAATTCTTAGCTGCCATTACCACCGTACGGTATACGAACAATCTGTGCCATTCACACCATAAGATGTAAATCGCGAGTATGAATGTTGACTGAATCACTGAAATAGCTTGGCGTAGGATAGGATGATAATTTTTTTAGTTTAGGCAGCCATTGGGTTTTAAACATTTGATTTTTGTATGACGTACTCAAAATCTGTCAAGGCTTCAATAAATGGCAGGGTATCGTTAAATACGTCTAATAGACTCCATATTATTATATTATGTTTCATAACTATAATGTACTGTTATTTATCGGGTAGTACTGATCACGATAATCAGATAATGTACAGCGCCCTTGAGGTGATTTCTCACAAAAACGGCGCTCTACAAATTATCCAATTATTATTATTATTATTATTATAATAAGGGGGGCAATATCTCCCTTATCTGAATTTCTTTAGGTTCTTAATAACAAGACTCGTAGGTACTTACTTATACACATTTATTAGTAGATAATTATAATAAACAGATACTAGTATTGAAGGCTGATTGCCAAACCGTAGAAGCATCGTAGAAGTGCCGCTCTGCACTCGGAACCGCTCGGTTACGTCTAAAATCTCGGGTATCTCCGCCGACACTCGGCAAGACGCGAAACCCATACACAACACTATCTGAATTTGTAGTTCTGCCAAGTTGTATTAAAATAAGCATGACGATTTGTATTGACCGTGTTAGCACGTAATTTGAATTCTAGTATTTATTAATTTCATGTTCTTTATTACATAAAATGGTTTCTACTTAGGAAATCTATTTAATGAAGAAATGGACAAGTACAAATGTTTTCTAAATTGGAAACAAAAATATTAAATCTTTTATCCTTTATATTGTTTTCGATACATTGGTGTTAAGGACGAAAAACATCCCTATCCCAAGTTCTGATAGGGGATGTTGGGAGGCAGTAGGGGTAGGAGCGTGTCCGCATCATCCCCAGGGCAGATATTCGTTACAATTCGCAGACTAAACTACCCGATTTCACTTGTTAATTTTAATAATAGCCTCCCCGTGGTGCCAACGTGGTGAGAATCGGATTTTTCCAGTGTTCATGGATGTGATTACATAGCCATTTTATTATAAGTTATTAATTATTAATATCCCCTTGAGAATATGCAGTGAAATGGAACTGTGAGAAAATATTTACAAAGCGTGGATAGCCATTTCTAAGCATTGCTCCAATTTCGTAGACCTTATAGTACAAAATTAATAGATAATATGTTAAACAAAAAATTCAAGAAAAAGTTTATTAACTCTTATGTTTATCCACATTTAATTGACAACAATAATAATTGGAGAAAAACATTATTTTAAATAATAATACTTCAAATTTATTAATTAAAAACATGCCAGATAATATCAACCCAGCTTTTTACACAACCAACAAATTTAAAAAAATATGTATTAAATAACAAAGACAAGGGTGATTTTTTGAACAATTCTAGGGTTTATAAATTAATTTGTAACGATTGTAACTTTTTTATACAGGGAAGACTTCTAGAAATTTAAATATTAGAGTTAAGGAACATAATATAAGGTGCTTGAATAATAATAATTATTCTGAATTTGCCAACCACATTTTAGAAACAAATCATTATTTTGATGTAATAAAGGGTTAAAATTTTTACACACTAACACAACAGATTTACAATTAACAAGCTTAGAAATTAGAAAAAGTGTCAATAGTAAATTAAATGTTATAAATAACCAAAAAAAAATTAAATAGTCATTCTTAAATTTATTTTCAAATTAATAATTATATTTATAATTAAATTATTTTGGTTTTAAACAAACTGATTATATTTTGTAGATTTTAAAATATCTTTTTAATTTATAATGTAATATAAAATAATTTTTATATTTAATTTTATATAATTGTTTATGATATTTTTAGATAATTAATCACCTCTCTCTTTAATAATATTTTGTCTATTGTTCTTTTTGTCTATACTTGTTTGTTTCTTTTGCTATTTTTATTCATGTTATTATTCTGACGAAGAAACCATCGGTTTTTGAAACATGTAGATATTATAACATGTGATTATAGTGGTTTACACAAAGTAATTTGTTTTATTTAATTTGAAATAACTAAACACTGCCACACAGATCAAAAAAGAACCAGGATGGTGTGATATCATCACACCAAAATAATCACACGTTTAACGTATCACTTACGCCATCCGCTCAATGAGGCAACTGAAAACTGTCAACTGGCAACTGTCTTTGTATGACAATATGATGGCCCGCACACTACACAATCACTCAAAAACTCGTTGTCAATGGTGACTCGCGACTCGCACTGCTGATTTCCGTGGCCGGTCGCTGCTAGTTGCCAGCTGTCAGCTGATTGTTCTTCGTCCATGGTTAAACAAGCTTTTTGACCAATCAAGGACATAGAAACCAGCCGGTTTTAGTTTGGTTTCAGTTGCCTCGTCAGCGGAGCGCCTTACGGTCACCGGACAACTCGACACAGTGTCACATCAACACATCTTTAAAAAGTGATATAAATTCATGAAAAGTGATAAAAAAAACTAGGTCAAGTGGGCTATGTTAGGTTAGGATATGGGTGTTTTAGATCACTTTCATATTATTTTTAAAAAGTATGTTGAAGTGCCACTGTGTTAAGTTTTCATTGAACTATCACTTATATTCAAGTTTGACAATGTAACAAATTGAAATCAAATAATAATTTACATACTAAATCGATCAATTATATTTTTATAAAAAAAAAATACTGTTTATGTAAAATATTCTTTTACCAGTGAATCACGATTTCAAAAAGCGAACAGATGTTTTTAATGAAATATTAACTAGTGAATAGTTACCTACATATTATATGTGGATTAAGACAACACGGGGGTACATGTTACAGGTAATTGTGGACTCAGGTGTGGTGACGTTTTATTAACTGGCCGGCTGATTGGCTTTATGATTTTAAGAATTCAAATAAAGCTGAAATTAACAAGAATTTGCGACATAAATTCACCTGAAATGCACACAACTAGGCCTGTAACCAAGCTATTTCGAAAATATCTTGTCTTGAAAAACTTTTTTTATAATTTTAATAAACGATAAGGTTTTTATAAATATTTTGGTAGAAAGCAGTCACTTTGACATCTTACTATAATATTATAAACGCGAAAGTTTGTATGGATGTATGTATGTTTGTTACTCTTTCAAGCAAAAACTACTGAATGGATATTAATGATCTTTGATTTATTAAATTTGTTTCCGTCCCGAATAGCAGAAGAAATTAGCTCTGGTGTTATAAAATTTGCATACAAAATTTGAAATAGGTCAAACGCGAGTTGTTTGAAAATGGGTGTATTTTATGGAGTTTAGCGGCAGGAAAAAAAGGCGGAAGAGGAAGGAGAATCGGAAAGGGGCGGAGGGGAATTAAGGTTCGCGGGAGGGTGGACGAGGGAGGTGGGAAGGCGGAATGTAGGACAAAGCGTGAGGGGGGGTCGTAAGATTGGGGACACCGGGAGAGGGGATAGGGAAGGTGAAAGTGGAACGTGAGAGGGGAAGGAGACACGGGAGGGGAAGAGGAGGCGGAAGGGGAACGGGAACAGCAACAGCAATTATTTAATAAATTAGAACGTTTATTTTGTTTATAATCACGATTTATTTATTTTATTTCTCAACACAAGCATCATCAAGGTATAAATTTAGTTTGTGCGGTAGGTATCAAAAAAATTATATAAATAAATCGTTCAATTTTTAAAAGAACAATTCTTCTTTTATAAGGTTATTCTTTATAGAGATAATATTGTTAATTCAGAAATTTTAAATATTTGTTCGTCTTTCGTCAACGTCAAATCGTTGTTCGTCAATTTGTTTTACGGTTTTATAATGGGTGGCAATAGCCGACTTGGGAAAGGCGCCCATCCCGGTAAGACGAGAGGTTCTGGGTTCGTGTCCCAGTTGCGACCGCTATATTTATTTTTGGTGGCAATAGCCGACTTGGGAAAGGCGCCCATCCCGGTAAGACGAGAGGTTCTGGGTTCGTGTCCCAGTTGCGACCGCTATATTTATTTTGGGTGGCAATAGCCGACTTGGGAAAGGCGCCCATCCCGGTAAGACGAGAGGTTCTGGGTTCGTGTCCCAGTTGCGACCGCTATAATTATTTTTCTACGTCTTGTTCATTTTAATTTAGATTATTAGTGTTATCTTCTTCTTCAATAAAATAAATCGTTGTTAACAGAGTAACAGAGAATTTTTGTGATTCATTATTTTTTCATGATTCACAATTTCTCTGTTAACAGTGTAATTTTTTTGATTAATTATTTTTTTAAATAGTTTTTCTGTGTCACAGAAAGCGGAACAACTGTCACACCCAGTGTCAAATATAATAACTACGCCTTGCAGAACTTATAAGTTTTCCAGCTTTTAAAAAAAATGTATGTTGTTGTTTTAATAATTAATTTAATTTTTGTAATAATCCATTAAGTTAAAATAACCCATTGACAAACTACTTAAAAGTAGTTTATTGGGACTTTTTCTCTGTTTTTGTATTATGTTTTTATTTGATATGTATGTATTATTCTTTGTTTTAAATATTTCTTTAAATAAAAAAATTTAAAAAAAAGGTTTATTATTCATATTCGCCAAATTGTTTTTTTCACGTGTTTTATTTTCAAAAAATTATTTAGGTATTCAAGTTTTGTTATTTATTATTTCATCATAGGCCGGTTGCGTTATAGTGAACTTGAATATTATTTTTGAAATTTGAAAAATTTTTAAATTCTGTGAGCCCTTTGCTTCCGTCATTTCCACATTATAATGCCACAAACACAAAAATACACATGTATTGATAGCCGAAATTTTCAATGCTGTGAAGGACAATAAATCCTTGAATGAATTATATAATGTAATTTTTCTTGGTTTTTTTCTCTCTTTTTCGATTTGTGTCATTAAAATATTTATAGGAAAAAAGGTGCGTCTTATACAAGAGAATTAAAAAATATATATATTAAATGCTTTTATTAAAGAAATTTTCAAAAAATGTTTAAGCATTCTGAAAGATCTATTCAACGTTAATTCATAATTAAAAATTCACAATCAAAGGTCTACAAACTCACACGGAGAAAAAATCGATTTTGGCCTTCACGATAATTTATCAGGCCATATTTATAAAACATTCGTTTACAAATGTTTTATCTAGTTGCCCTTATAATACAACATGACGATACAGCGAAAAAATACGTTGAACCAACAATGTATACGTACGAAATGTGTTTTAATAATTAATAATAATAATAATAATAAAACTCCATCTCCATTCAACTTTAACATAGGAGACTTTTTTGGCTTGACTTCATTTAACAATGTATATATTTATCTTTATATTTTATGTATAAGCTGTTTATCTCTTACCAGTAAATAAATAAATAATTTATTCTTACATTTTCCCGAAAATAAACATTTAAACCTGTTAATTTGTTCGTAAGAACTTCAATCCCGTTTTTAACCGTTTTACGAATAAAATGATCGTATTTTAGAATAACATTTTTCTCCGTGCAGAAGACATGATTTTTTGGAAAAATAAAAAAACATTATTTTCAGTCTCCTGAAGAATTAACTTTTTGTCATTTACAACATTTCGAATTTCCGTGACCAAAATGCAATAATTCGAATATGCACAAACGGAAGGTCATTTTAGATTTAGTACTGTAAATAACGATTTGGTACTAAAAAAATGTTTTCCTGAAAAAATTCTTTAATCGCTAAAATACGCGATTAAAGAATTTTGAAGATTTTTGATTAAAGAATTTTGAAAAATGTACTTATTGAGAAGCGCCGAAGGAATATTTCAGTATTAATAGAACAGTGACAACTCTATCATTTGTAGTAAAGAAGTTTGTGCGACACAATTAATATTCAGTCTGTTTGGTCAGCTTTGCTTTTCTTCAATAACAATCCATATTTATTGCATTTTCAAATTCCAGTAATTCACTTGACTATCTCATATTGTGACATACAAATAGGTACCTACTTAGGTGCATATTATATTATGAACGTAGGTACATATCCGTCGTGATCCAGATATCAAATAAAGTTTTATTTTTGTTCTGCAACCGTCGCGTCATCTTCGTTTATGACTTTTTGCTGTTCGTTTTTACATAATTTATAGGATTTACTTAGACCGGTAAAATTAGCTAAAAAATAGGGGTTAGCTTACAATATTTTGCAAATAGCTGAAAATTGGTTCGAATGTTGGGAACACCATCATAATTGAAATGTGAAAAGTCCCCATCGATCCCACATCTTCAAAAAAATCATTTAAGGCGAAAGTTCACAAATATATACTTTTGCATTTTTCAGCCAAACGGTAAGTTTTATCATAGAAATAGATCAGACAAAAATTGTAGATCATATAAGTATCTATAAAAATTGTTTTTTGACTTTTTTCCTAAGAATCGCCATTTCTCAGATATAGCGATTCAAAAAGTTGAAAACGTTGTGTTCTCCATAATACGCACACGTTTCCACGCCACCTGAGAGGTAGTTGTACTTGTCACTTTTTAACGTGGTTTCCTCGGTAGGCCTATTCCACATTCTATTGTGGTCCTGTTTAATTAAATAATATTGTATTAAATAAAAAATGGAAGGTACTATTGGAAATGATAAAAGCGGTATGAATTATGAGTAATAGGGGAAAACTATTCATCTGATTGATATCTAATGGAACTTCAAGTGGACACAAGTAAATTTTTCAGTTGATTCCCTGACATTTGCCCCCGGCATTCTTATATACAATATGTTGTCGGTTTAGGGAAAATACGATATACAAAAAATAAGTAAGGTGTACAGAGAGGATGTATAATAACAAAAGTATAAAAAATATTTTCATTTAAATATATCAAGGAAAAAAACTACTAGTCTTGTATACTGTAAATACCAGCGGATAAGTACAAAAAATCGGCGCTGTAAATACATTCGCTTGATATCCATACCAACGTATTATTAAAGGTATTTTTTAAATCGATTTAAGGCTTGAAATTAGTAAATAAATCACACAAATATATAATTGTAATGTCAGGGGATCAACTACTGTCGGGTCACCCTCTTATAGATATCTAGAACGAAAGTTAAAGCGCATTAACTTTGTCTCTATCGCATAAAAACCTGGTTCTCATGGATCTACTTCATATATTCTAATAACTAAACTAACAAATATGTCTCTTTTCGCGTACGAAATTATGTAAACTATGTCCCCGTAAACCTTAAATCTCTTGATCAACGCCGAGACACCAGACACCTATTAATGCTCTATAAGATAATTCATAACTATATTGACAGCCCATACCAAATATTCATTTTAGATGTCTTTTATTCATTCATTTTAGAAGAGTTACTCGATCTATGGACACATTTTATATTCCTAAGAGCAAAACGAATTACCTTGAAAATGTATTTATAAGAAGAAGCTGTAGCACATTTAATAGATTATGCCCAAAACATCGATGTGTTTAACACAAACCTTGCTAAATTCACAACATTCATAAAAAAATGACATTCCATCGAATGCCATATGTTTAACCAAAAACTTAATTTTTTTGATTTTTTATTAATTCTTCACATTTTGTGTTTTACTTTTAGTAGTTTGTATTTTAATGAAATCTTTTCCTCAAAGATATTATTGATATCATTTAAAATTTAAGTGTAAACCTTAGAAATATGTATATCATAAAACACTTTGTAAATTGAATTTGTGTTAGGTATCTATATTGTTGCATATTTTTTTTATTATGGTCCTGTATCTAAATGTCGTTATTTTATTGGTCAATGACATAAACATACTTATTCATATATAAATGTATAGACTGTTTATAACGCAAATAAATAAAATAAAAAAAAATAAAATAACTAGATCACAGAATATTATATCAGATGGGATCCTAGTTTAAAACTAGCGTTTTAAGAATGCTGACCATTGCTAATAACGAAATTCAAGTTTTCTGAATTATAGATACCATTTTCAGGCAATGAAATTGTATAACGAACTAATTGTTTGCCCCGTGTGTGCATTCATTCATTATTTGAATAATAACTTTAATTTATTGATTTTCGATTATTGGTAATTTCAGGTAATACGTGATTTTTAGCACGCACACATTTTTGAAACATTGGTAGGTACAATAGCATTTTAATTTGCACTTCTGCCGTACAGAGTATCTAGCACGGTCGATCGATAAAACCCTATATCAAAACGATATTGACTAAATCCGTCATCTTCGACATGGGTCACTTGGCGATTTTTGCGAGCACGGTCAGCATATGATTCCGACATTCGGTAGACGAAAGCCGCCGCTTTTAGCGCGGCTTCCAAGGTGTCAGTTTTTGTCAACTTTTTTAATAATGTCGTTCGTTACGCAAAATAACTTGTTTATTACAGAATGAAGGTGAACTAATGAAGCTCTTAGAATTGAAAGAAATCGTATTCGCGATTAATTAATCAATCTAAGACGCAATCAATTGATTTCGTTCCAGCTGGGAGAAACGAATTTAACTAATTATGACTAAAGACCTCATTAACTAATTAACTCTCGGTTTATTGACAAAAATACATGCGGACTGCCAATGTATTTTAAAGTTAGATTTTAAATTCAACACTGGTAATTTATTAGATACTATTTTTTACGTAGCTGTTTGACGTTTAGGAATGTCAATCCATAATCAGATTCGCCAGTGTTGTCATCGTATAGCTATTTCTTATTTATTCCGTATTAATAACGATTTGGCTATCGGTAGCGCAACCGTGCTAGGGTTATCGGTATAAAATCGTCGGAAGATGAGCCTATCGAATCAATTTGATCGTGCTTCCCTGATCTCCTTAACATGTTTGTTTAACCAGTTTTAGATTGTACGAACTGTACCAATAGTATATTTGTAATAGTTGTTATATGTATGTATTTAATTGCTCTTCAAATAACTACAATAGAAGTTGATATACCTATCTTCCCAAATGTTAAAAACAAGAAACCTCGTGCCGTAAATGGATGAATAAATAATCTGTAACCATAATTAAAAAATTATTAACATTACTTTGCACCTAGTTGGGCTGTCAGCTTTGCAGTAAATATTTAAAATATTACGGATAGGGAGAGTTACGAGTTTGGTATATTTTAATTTATAAAACATAATAATAGAAAAGTCTAATTATTTAATCAAAATCACACTGGAGAATTCCGACATATTCTTTCCTACATAAAGTAGTTAGTCGTAAATTTCTCTAGGAATAACTACTCTAAAATTTTGGCTTCTTTTAATCGTCTGTGAATGAACTTTATTATTTGGAGACCAAACTCAAGGAGGAATTATACTCGATATAACTTATAACTAGTGACCAATCAATAAAAAGAATGACTACATCCAGAAAGCAATACCCAAATTCCAGAAATAAATACACCAGGCCAGGAAGCAGGGCAAGGAAGGGAGTTGAACTTATTCGTGTATTAGTTTTAATCCGCACTTATAAGGAGAGGCATTATTGGATATTTAGCTTCACCGCCCGACCCCTTTATGACCAGTTTGCCACCCGAAATTGGGACTACCCTATTTTGACTCTATTCGAGGGTTGCCAAGGTTAATCTTTTAATAAAAGGATTAATAAAATTAATCAATTATTTCGTCAATATTCGCAAAATCACTTTGTGGGTCATTTTTTATAAAGTAAATTAAACAAATAACTTGAAGTACACCTCTTATATAACAAGTTTCGTAACCGAAGGTTTCTTCGTAAGGATTATAATAAAATATTTTTTTCTGACGAAGTAAGCTTCGGTTTCGAAACATGTCGAAAATTGTGATTATATAAGTGGTGTACACTATGTTATTTGTTTAATTTAATTTATTATTTGATTAACTCAGTAACAGTTTTGTGTAATACCTACTAGATTATCCGGCCACGCTCTTTCTGTTGCTGTCCCCGTTCCCCTTCAGCCTCCTCTTCCCCATTCTCGCGACTCCCCTCACGCATTCCTCTTCCACATTTTCCTTCCCCCTCAAACGTCCACCCTCCTGTGAACCCCCCTCCTTAATTCCCCTCCGCTCCTCCCGGATTACCCACCCCTTCCCACCTTTTTTCCCTGCCGCTAAAATACACCCATAAATTACAATGTGCCCATAAAATACACCCATTTTTCAAACAACTCGCGTTTGACCTATTTCAAGCAAATTTCATAAAGCCAGAGCTTGTCATTCTACTATTTGGGACGTAGACCATTCCTGTAAATCGAAGATCATTTAAATCAATTCAGTAGTTTTTGCGTAAAAGAATAACAAACACACATACATCCATACAAACTTTCGCGTTTATAATATAAGTAAGATATTTTCGGGATATTATAATTATAGGATTTGTTAAGCTGAAAATATTTATAAAAAATAGATATTTGCCTCAGGATCAATTGCCTTTCAAAAATACACATTATCAATTTTGGAGATGACCAGAAATTTATATTTCGAATAAGCATCGTTAGTAAACAAAATTAGACTTATATGTTAACAACATTACAAAAGTAGAATTTTAAAATAATATATTTTTGGTAGGTACTTACTTGCCTGTCTAAATTGTTTCCCACAATCAGTTCCCATTTTGAAAATTATAGAGTTTACCAGTTAGTTCATTGAACCGGAGTTACAGATACAGATACACCACCGAAAGTAGTATTTTTTTAAGGTATCTTTATAAATAGATTGACATACCTACTGAGGACCAATGCCGAAAAACCATTAAAAAATTATGATACCTCTTTACAGAAGGCCCTTAGGAAAATTATTTTCCTCATGGCCTATATTATCTTTGGGGAATTAGGGAAAAGGAATGAGAGGAAATTCTGGTAAGGAAAAATTCATGAGGAGTTCATAGGAATATGGGGTCAGTGTGTCCAGGAGTGGTGGACGTTTGAATCCACTCATCCCACTGCGGTGCAAGGTGATGGATCGAGAGAGTCCGGCTGGAGAGGTCAAAAGGTCTCCCTCAACCAGTCTCTCCCGATCCGGCCCGCCACAAAGTAGGTGGACATACTCATCCATCACCAAAACCTAGACAACCCTCCCCCCCATAAACTCGGGACCCATTCTAAATAATATTATATTCGTAGAACCTGGTCATTCATTTGCTGGCGTTGGCGTGCGTCATTTGTATATTCACTGGAGCGACAGAGCAAATTAAAACTTAAAGCTAAAGAAAATTTTTCCGCCCACATCAAAAAAATCATACCTCCGAATTTGAATATCGCCCTTTGGAATAATAATGTTCCATGTGTTGCGGTAACGTCATACAATAATGAACTCTAAAGTAGCTTACTATAGATCCCATTATCGCATGACGTTAACGCAAGAGATGGAACCTTGTTATTCTAAAGAGTCGATATGGAGACATACAAACTGATTATAGTTCTGTATAGCCAATGAATTCACCTATCTTTTGTTTATTACCACATATTCGTAGGATTATAAAATCGTTAACTTTAAAACCTTTTATAGAATCGTGAGAACATTTGCCATATTTTGGCAGCAAAGCAATCCGTGGTTTTGGAGATAGTGCCTTATTGTGGCAAAAAGCGTTTGAGTGGTTATAACAAAAAACAAACTTTCAAAAAAATTGTTCTTTCATTCGTTAGAACCTCATACAGGTTGACACATTTAACTTTGAAATCGTGTAAAGAAACTGTTATTAATGTTATCTACATATTATAGGGGTATATTTAAATTTGTATATTTTTTATGCTTCAAGATAGTCAATCACATGTGATGGTATGAAAGCCTTTTAGTAACGAAAATCTGAACCAATTATGTACCACCATTTGTGGAAAAATAATTTTGACAGCCCTGATTCCTCGCCAATCCCATTGGCACAGTCCTCTGCTGGCGAATGCAGCCCTGGAGAGGGGTGGAGCAAGGGGGGCGGGGAGCGGTGGGAGGAATTAGTCAATTATACCGGGGCGGCTCGCGTGCCAGGCATGCCGGAGCACTGCCTACAACAGGGCTGAATCAGGAGTAATTGAATAATAGGTTTAAAAATATATGTTTATGCTTTTGTTATAAGTAGGCTAAAAAGGGATACCTACTTGTACTTGCAAACTTTTATTTTAACACTATTACATTTACAGGAAATAGATACATACCTACATACATGATTTCCGGATTGGAGATTTTATTTTTATTATTTTTTGTTATTGTGTTTAATTTGTAAAACACCATTATTTAACAATAAATTTAAATTAGGCCTTTAAATTATTGTGTTGATGACTTTAGAGGAAATTTCGACAATAATTTATGACTATTTTGGGGATATTTTTAAAACTCGTTTTTGCTATTTTGAAAAATTACAAATATGAAATATGCTAAATGAAATAAAAAATTGATATATTTAAGTTCTGCAAGTATTTTAAGAGTTTAGATATTGACTTGCAGAACTTAAATATCAAATGATTAAAAAAATTAATAAATTCTAGGAATTATTTTTTTTATTTAAAAAGAAAGACAAATATTCCCAGGTCAAAATTGCACTGGAGCGATTTAGGTCCAAATTTGGACGCTTTAATTGATCTGCGATTGATATTGGTCCAAAATTGACGATTTAACGAACCTACAAATATGGGATAAACGGTGAAATCTTGGTGGATTCATTAGCTTTAAACCGCCGTAAAAAGTTTATATATTTCTGTATTAATATTTTGAGGAATGATATTAATAACATCAAATAGTCAAATCAAAAACTGAACACCAATCGCTCGAGTGGATATAACGATAAATATATTGATTTGTTTAATTTCAAAACTTAAAAGTACGTTACCTAAGTTTGACAAAATAAAAAAGGAAAGGCAGTGCAAAATTTTGAGAAATAGGGTTCCAAGAAAAACAAAATTTAACCGTAATTGAAAAGGCTGTAGAAATTTTATAGCACACTATTTTGAAATGAACTTGTATGTTATTTTAATTTATCCTGGCACCCCATTCCGCCCCTGCTCTCCTACCTCCGAGTTAATAACCGCCCCACACAGGCTGTCTCTGTAATATAATTGACTAATGCCTCGGCTAAGCTTCCCGGCTTATACACATACCGAACCTACCTACCGACTGCCAACCTACCCCTATCCGCCACCTACCCTTTCCGGTACCTACCCTATCTGGCACCTACCCTATCCGGTATATGCGACGCAGCCTTAATCAGCCGGTACTGTCCGGTATTATAATATTGTTATGTCCGCACGGATGTACGTAACATCAGTACTATTGAAAGGAAGCAATTGGTTTCGCACCAAATTGGTAATGCATATCAATGTCATGAATGTTTTCAATAACTGCTTTTTGTATTTTGTTTGTATAGTTGTATATTATCAGAATGGTTAGTTCCTTGACTCTACACCCAGAAATGATGGGCCACAATAGATCTACCAGGTAATGTCCGGTATTATAATATTGTTATATCCGCACTAATTTTCGTAACATCACTACTGTTAAAATGAGACAATTCATTTCGCATCAAATTGCTAATACATATCAATGTCGTGAATGTTTTCAATTACTACTTTTTGTATTTAGTTTGTATAGTGACAGAACGGTTACTTCCTAATCTCTACACCCAGATGTCTTGGGTACGGATCTAGCCTATCCGGCATATGAGACGCAGCCTTAATCAGCCGGCACTGTCCGGTATTATAATATTTTTATGTCCGCACGGATATACGTAACATCACTACTATTGAAAGGTAGCAATTTATTTCGCACCAAATTGGCAATACAAAAAAATGTTTTAAGTTACTGCTTTTGTATTTAGTTTGTTAAGTGACAGAACGTTTAGTTCCTTGACTCTGCATTGAGATGTCGTGGGCCCGTAAAGATCTACCCTATATTGTACATCGGTATTATATCCGGTATTACAACACTAGGTCCGTACTTACAT
This sequence comes from Limnephilus auricula, assembly GCA_951813805.1. Lineage (NCBI taxonomy): Eukaryota > Metazoa > Arthropoda > Insecta > Trichoptera > Limnephilidae > Limnephilus > Limnephilus auricula. The sequence continues at coordinate 7,265,330 of OX638405.1, forward strand.
GCATACTATAATTGAAAGGAATTAATTCAACTATCTATGTACTCCAATAATTATTATCGTATAATAACTTTTTATGTTTTCGTTTCATTGCAAACGTTGAAATTTGTCACATGAGAACGGGTCGCTTCTAAGACTTGTTCTTGAGTTCAACAGCTTAGCTGTGAAACGATTTGCAGCCTCTGTGTTTCCTCCCCCCTACAACATGGGTCTCTTGAACACCCGGGTTCACTCACTTCACAAAAAGACCCTCCACACAGCATCCCCAAAGATGTAATAAGTCCTGAGGGAAATTATTTTCCTGGGGGCCTATGTCATCTTTGTGGATGCTGTATACAGGGTATTTTTATGGAAAGAAATGAGAGGAAGGAAACAAGTATGAGCGGTGGGTGAGGGTCAATGTGTCTAGGAGTAACGGGCGTATGAATCCACCCTCCCACTGCAGCGCAAGGCGATGTTCCTGCTGGAGAGATCAAAAGGTCTCCCTCAACCAGGCTCTCTTGGTCCGGCCCGCCACGCAATAGGAAGTCAAACCTAGAGAAAATCTCACCCCATGAACCCAAGTACCCCTGCTAGGTCACTAACGTAGCGAACCAAATTGGGGCGGCCTGTGGCAGGGGTGTTGATAATCCAATAAAAGGTTCCTGGGCGGCGGTACCCGCCTTTACTTTTATTGCACTTAACCATCGGAGCGACAGAGCAATTCAAATGCTAAAGGAAATTTTTCCGTCCACAAAAAAAATCAACCCTCCGAATTTGAATATGGAGACATACAAACTGATTATAGTTCTATGTATCCAACGAATTCCCCTATCTTTCGTCTATTATCACATATTTGTAGGATTTATAAAAAAATTATAATTAAATTTTTATCCTTAAAACATTTTAAATAATCTAGAGAATATCTATTTTGTTATATTTTGAATGTACAATATATTATATTATAGTCGTTTTAATAAAAAAAAATTATTTAAAAATTTGCCACATTTTGGCAACAAAGCAATCCTAGGTTTTGGAAATAGTGCCATAATGTGGCAAAAAGCGCTCGAGTGGTTAAGAAAAAAAGGAAAAAATAAACTCGTTCTTTGATTTTTAGTATCTCACGACCACTGCTCTCAGCATAAATAGATTACCCGCTATTGGTATCGAATCAGGCTTGTCCCACTACTTTTAGTCAAATATCACATTTACAGGCTATCTATCGGATGGCAAGATTGACTCAACATTCCTCTACTATTTCGTAGTCCTCTCCCATCTCTCTCCGAATTATTGCGTTTGTCAAACTTACACAATTGCAAAAACTACATTCACTAATATTAGTTACATTCATTCACAATATCTGAATAAAATTAAAATTTTAATATATTTTACTTTTCTTTTGAATCGGTCGGTACTTCTTGGAAGCTATTCACTCACCTATATAGATATAATTAGTTCTGTGATTTTGAATTTGAATTAATTAAAGGTGGATTCAGACTGGACGACGTACGTACGCATCGCTACGCCAAACAATGCTTAGCAACCCATACATTTTCTATGAAAATGGCCACAGACATCGCACGTCGCGATGCGTGTGGCCAATGTGATTCTAAAACATAAATTTTCATTAAAAATCTATGGTTGCTAAGTAGCCCAGATATTGTTAGGCGTAGCGATGCATACGTACGTCGACCCAGTCTGAATCTACCATTAGACATCTTTCAAAAGGGAGGTTTTATATTACACTTTTGGGTGTTTTTTAAACTTGATTTTTAATATCTGTTATTTGAATATTATATTTCTATTTTATTTTTGAAATGTCTATTTTATCATTCAGTTTAATTTAAATTTAATTGATTTTTGTTATGGTTTTAAATAACCTTTTTTATTGTTTCTTAGATATTTTTTTCCATATGTGTTTCTACATTTCTTATATACGAACGGTTACAATGATTGCCTAGGGCATCTGAGAGTTGAGTAGTAGTTGTAGTTGAGTTGAACTACTTAGAGCCTAGTCAAGTAAAGACGCCGAGTCCAGCTTAAGATGATCCACTAGTCCTTGACTCATTCGGAATTGGGCGGAGCGAACGATTTTTGGGCGTTTACCAATAAAAACCCTAATCTCTACCAAACAACAGTGTTTTGTTATTCCGCAAGTATATTTTTAAAGATCGAAGCGCCGCGTAGACTAAGGCATGTCCGTTTGCCCCGGGTCCTGGGCGTAGAATGAGCGACGGGCTAAAATCCTTCCGTACATGGCATAAGGATGAAATTCGCACTTACAAATTCGTTAAGTACCGCCTATTTTTATTCACTGAAAAGAAACGTCGCCAAAATGCACGTTTTATTTTATTTTGTGAAGTTCAGATACAAATATTAAAATGTTTTCCGATCACTCTATAAGAAACTTAATTAGCTACATTATTCAACAAAACAACACCAGAAAAAGGATTTGTAATAGGAGATTTTTCACTTTTAACCATTTTTTATAGGTCAGACGCATAATTTTTTTCTAAGCGTATTAAAAAGCTTATCAAAAAAATACTCGATCACTTCAAAGGCCAAGATGTGTTCTACTCACAGTATTTAATTGAAGCATCTATATTATTTCTAAGCGATCAAATTTTCAAAACTAATACACAAGATTTTATACGATTTTGCGTTTTTCCGCATGTCTTCACCTTAACATTCTTTGTTATATTTACGATAACTTAGTAAATCAATTAGTAATCATACGAAAATCAAATTTTTTTGGAAGTTACCCAAAACATCTAAATTTGTATTATTCGTATAAATTAATATTGTGATGTGAAATTTATATGAAATAATAAATAAAAACGAAGAATATACTACTTGAACCAATTCAAACTAACGTATTTTTCTCTTATTTCTTTTAGATATTCCTAGGAATAGTATGACCATTTTCATCTTTCTCTCTGGTGCTGAAAACCGCTGCTGGGGACAGTTTCATCAGAGACCCGACGGGTGGTCCCCTTGGGGCAGGGGGAGGGTGGAGGAAAGGGGAATGGATGGGAAGCTAAGGAAAGGTAGGGGGGAAGATGAGGTAAAGGAAGAGGTAGTACACGTGGGACGTATAGAGCGAGCCAGAGTAACGTTGTAACGGAAAATGAATAGATAAATAAGGCTGTTTTTATATTATACCGTGAGCAACGGGAGTGTTTATATTTACACCAGCGCAGACATTTGGAAAATTATGTATTATAGTAAATCTAGTTAGTTAATAAATATGGCTTTCTTGAAAATTGAAAATGCGCAGATATAGAATAAAGAAGAAAACTAGAAGTGTCTCACATACAAATTTGAATGGAAACCAATATTCCATTTAACATTTGCTGTCTCACTTACACTCGCCTGACATCGTAGATCTCCATCCCATTTGAATTTCATAATCATCAAAGCACAGTTTTTTTATTGGAAATTTAAGTCTCGATTGACCAAATATTCGGACCACGAAACTCGTCACTTGAAAAATTACAAAATCTGACTTTAAGTACTTAAAACCTAAGAATTTTATACACATTTCAAATATACGAGTAGATTAATTTATTACGTAACATCTTTTTCTGGTGAAAAAAAAATATATTGTTGACAGATAGGTATTACCTACTTTACCATTTTTCTGAATTCTTAACACAATCAGTTCCAATTTTGAAAATGACACTAAAATTCAAAACCAATCCAGGTACATTGAACTCGAGTTATAGACAGACTCGTAACCTTTTTTTTTAAAGAAAGACAAACAGTTCCGGGTTACAAATAAAAAATCTCCTACTACCACCACACTAAGCGGAAGATGTTGCTTGTGTTGTGATGGAGGACTTAGCCAGCCAAAGAATCGAACCCAAACGCGATTCCCACTCAACCACTGACCGGTCAATTAGTATTCTTCATTTTCTCCACTTAGGTATAGGTTTGTAATTACACAAAATACGTTCAGGTTTCGGCAATCTATTTTTGCTTTTTTTGTAAAAATTTTGATATTTTTTGTCGAAGCGATTTGTGCAGGTTGAGTTGATGTAAAAAAAATATAGGTATTTATATTTTATCATTGATTCCTTCGGAACCGGTGCAGAGTCGGGAAACAGGGTCTCTTCAAGACCGTGTTCAGCTCTCTTCGAAAAGACCCTCACACTGCATCCCCAAGCACACATAGGTCCTGAGGAAAATTACCCTATTAGAAGGGGGGCTCCTTTGTGCAGATATCGTAAAAAAAACGAAAAAAAAATGTTAATCTAAAACTAGACTCTATTTTGGCAACCAAATTCCTAAGCGCATTTTGCCTAACAAATTTGTATCATTATTATCATTAAATTTTCAATTACCTGCCGCGTCTGGTATTAGGTCGAATAATAATAATAGTTTGATGATGAACATCAGATCAGGTTATGACAGGAAATAATATCACGTCATCAAATTAACTCGAATCATTCAATTGTGATGATTTTGTCTATAAATTAGGCTTATACCTCTCACGGATAAATCTGTCCATTCAAGGCTAATCTAATAATATAATAATATGATTACTGAATATATACTTACGGCAATATATATAATAATCTAAAATATCTCTAACGCATTTATTTTTCAAATATAAGAAAAAAATCTGCTTACATCACAATTACACCACAGGCCCTAGCACGCTTGCTCTATAACGATCGATAGGATAACTATCGGTAACTTCTCATCGTTCCCTACGACAACTGCAGATCGCAAACGAATAGGTGACAGTTCACAATGACTAAGTGTCCTTAATATATTCGATATCAACTGTCGTTTGTACTTTTGAGATCTGCAGTTGTCCTAGGAACGATAAGAAGTTACCGACAATCGGTCGGTAACTTCATATCGAGCGACCGTGCTAGCACACGGGAACGTACAAACAACAGTTGATGTCGAATATGTTAAGGACACTTAGTCATTGTGAACTGTCACTTACTCGTTGGCCATCTGTAGTCATGCTAGGGAACGATGAGAAGTTACCGATAGTTATCCTACCGATCGTTATAGAGCAAGCGTGCTAGGGCCTCAGGAACAATAACCAACCGACATTACAATACACCTACACTACATACCACGTCAGCTCGAAGATGTTTCATGTATCTACCTAGCTCCTAGAATATTTAACCTTCTCCCTGAGAACTAAACAACCGAAACCCAACCCCATACCTTTCAAAAACAATTATGTAATTAATATCCAATGGATCCTTACATTTATAAAACTATGATGTATAAAATTTTGTTACTTAAATTGAATTGTATTATTTATAACGCACCAGACTTTTAGGTCCGGGTTTAGTTTTCACCATAGGAAAAACAAAACCCTTTCACACACTTTTCCATAAAAATGATCATCTAGTAAATCCACGCTATGCAAGTGTATTATCTTAATATACAAAAAATACAAGAACAACATGTTAACCTACCAGACTATTAAATGAGAAAATAATTTACCGACTCCAGATATTTTCATATCAGAGGGTTCGGCTCAGTGGAATTCCTAATTTGACCGATAAATCTTACTGAGCCCTCAATATAAGTATTTAAAAAACTTTCGTAATCCTACATGTATTTAAAATGACTAATTTTTTGCATTTTTATATACAAATTCTGTGACAAATCTAATAAGCCTAAATTTTTAAGAGAGCATGCAGAGGCTAGGTATAATGCCAGTAGCCGAAATAACAAATATTTTTTAACTATTATTATTATTGTTAAATATAACCTATTATTATTATTGTTACTACATTTAGAGACCATGATATATAATACTTGTAATTTAATTTATCAACCATATAAGTAATTTCCAATCTGTGAACTTCATTCACTATAAAACAGGGACACCTCTAGCATGGCGGACGAAATAACACAAAAATCTATACAATGTACAATTTTTTTTTTTTATATAAAAAAAATATTACACACTAGAACTGACTTTATTCTAGATTGTAATGGAAATCGATGTCACTACATTTTGGTTCTAGCCCATTTAGAACGCGCTCCAAATGGGCTAGATCGCTCTGTATCTCTTAAATTGCTTGACATCGAAAACTTTTTTTTACATTAGCTTTACACGGGATTCCTCTCAGGGCCTATGTCATCTTTGGGGATGCTGTGTGGAATATCTCTTTAGAAAAGGAATCCGTGAAAGTTCTGAGAAGAAAAAAGGTATGAGTTGTGAGTAGGAATTTTGAGTTGAGTGAACGTAAAAATAATCTTGTGTTATATAATACAAGTTTTCGGCTTATGTATCTATATGTTTAAAACGAAGCAATGGAAAACGCCACACTTCACTTAGCAATCTTCTGGACTGGTACGACTGTAGTTCCGTTGAATTGGCTGTTGTAGTCTACAGAGTAATGATTGTCTTGATGATAGCCAACCTTTAATAGAAGAGGGCACCAGAAGAAGAAGATGTTCTTTAGTCATCTTTGACATCCTAAAATTACGATTAAATTCGCATTCCGATTTCAGAGTTCAAATAACTGAGTAAGATTCTAGTTAGAACATCAATTGCTTTCACACGGAGAAAAATGTTATTTGAAAAAACGATCATTTTAATAGTAAAAACGTTTAAAAACGGGACTGAAGTTTTTACGAACAATTTACAGTGTTTCAATGTTTATTGGCGGTAAAATACGTTCGAAATTACGTATACCAACAAATTATTCTTACATGTTCCCGCCAATAAACATTGAAACCCTGTTAATTTGTTCGTAAGAACTTCAGTCCCGTTTTTAACCGTTTTTACTATTAAAATGATCGTTTTTTTCTATTAAAACGATCGTTTTTTCTACTAAAACGATCGTTTTTTCTATTAAAATGATCGTTTTTTCTATTAAAATAATCGTTTTTTCTATTAAAATGATCGTTTTTTCTATTCAAATGATCCTTTTTTCAAATAACATTTTTCTCCGTGCAAGCAGTAATGCTGATAACCCAATTTTCGACTCCATTTTCAACAATCCCGAGTACACTAAAAAAAAAAAAACTGACCGATAATATCTCTAACCATGTATGGTTTAATAATATAAAATCATGCTACTATTGGTGTACGAGGATCGTACCAAATATAATGCTATATAATTTGTATTAGAAAGGGTACAAACGTTTTATTAACAACACATCTGTGCCAATTTTAAATGAAAAATCCTTGAATTTCTTATGGTTTAAATATGTATTTGTCTGATATAACACTGTACATTCATAAATTCTAAATATTTACTCATCTTCTTCTTCGTGTGCCCTATCAGGTCCCCCCGACGTTGGCGATCACTCTGGTAAATATGACTCTATCTTGCGCTGCCCAGAATACCTCTTAAAAATGGCCCACTCTGGTACATTTCGCAGCCAAGACATTTGTCTCCTACCAGGCCCTCGGCGACCCTCTATCTTGCCTTTACTCATAATGGTGAAATCTACTACCTTTTCCCACAATTCTAATCGAAGAAAATCTTGGCTGAAAATCGAACCTGCATAGGAGAGCTCTGGCAACATAAAATTGCCATTTTTATTATCAGATCGCAATGACGTATCAATAGCGAGCTATGAAGCTTTACATATCAATTTAACTGTCAAAAGGACGTAAAGCTAAATTTTTCATTACCTACACGGAGAAAATTTTTATTCTAAAATACGATCATTTTATTCGTACAAACGGGACTGAAGTTCTGAATTTATTAATTAATAAACCCTGTTAATTTGTTCTTTGAACAAATTAACAGGGTTTCAATGGTTATTGGCGGGAACATGTAAGAATAATTATTTTGTTATAGATACGTAATTTCGTACGTATACCAACAAATTATGGTAGATTCAGACTGGGTCGACGTACGTGCCCATCGCTACGCCTAACAATATCTGGACTGCTTAGCAACCATAGATTTTCAATGAAAATTTATGTTTTAGAATCACATGGGCCACACGCATCGCGACGTGCGATGTCTGTGGCCATTTTCATAGAAAATGTATGGGTTGCTAAACATTGTTTGAGTAGCGATGCGTACGTACGTCGTCCAGTCTGAACCTACCATTATTCTTACATTTTCCCGCCAATAAACATTGAAACACTGTTAATTTGTTCGTAAGAACTTCGGTCCCGTTTTTAACCGTTTTTACGAATAAAATGATCGTATTTTAGAATAACATTTTTCTCCGTGTACGTATATTTTTTTAATCAGACAAAAGATGGCCTCCGTGGTCGAGGGGTCAGGCTCTCGACTAGCAATCCGAAGGTCACGGGTTCAAATCAATTATAGTATATTTGCAGCATGTTCCAGAACGGAAGGGACTCTCGGTATCGCCCCGATAAGATAACCTTTGGTGTGTTTGATGATCAGATCTGAATAGCCTTGGACCTTGCCGGTCTTCCTCTTCCCCATCTTATTCCCCTTCCACTACCTTAGCCTCATGTCGTACCACCTTTGGGGATGCCTTAGATTCATTGGCTCCAGGCGACTCACAGCTGGGACTCTTGTATTCACATAAAAGGGTGTTAAAACTCGGCTAATGCCGGGTAATAGCTATAAACATGTAGATATTTATTTATTTATTTATTTATTTATTTATACGCCTATTAGGCTTTTACATACATAGTTATAAAAAATATTCATAAAATTGTAAGTTCACAGTTACAGTAGTAATACATAGTATAATCTATCTATTTAACATATTATAATAGCAAGTAACTAGTAATGCATAAGATGATTATTTGTAGGTAGGTATAAACCTGTTGTACAAAAATAAGAATGTGCCTACTCCTAAGGTTAACAAACGTAATTTAGCTATAAAGAAATGTAAAGTTTATATGTACATAGTAGACAGTGAGAGCAGTAACATGGTATAATACGACATAATAGTATAGAGTATAAAATGAGGCCTTTGAATTAGAGAGTTTACGAAATAATTGTTGGCGGTATTGTTAACATAATATACCTAGATCGTTTGACCAGTTATCGTGGCTCGTTAAATCCAGGGCGTTCGCTCTGCCATTTTACATAGTTTTTAAAAAATATTATACACAAAGATTATAAGTATAGAATAGTAAAAGCAATAATTTAACCTTAACCATTTGACACATAAAAGCAAGTAAAAATAAAATGAAAACATGATAGTTTGTAGGTGTAAACCTGTCGTAAGAAAATAAGAATATGCATACTTCTAAGGTATAAAAACCAAAAATTGCTTATAAAAATGAAGTTTATATGTACATATTAGGTAGTAGTAGTATTAACATAATATCTATGCGACACATAAAAGCTAGTGTATATATTAATTTATTCATTCACTAATCTATTCACTAACTAGCGGGCTCCAAAAGCCAGCCAGTTTGTAAATTGATAAATAATTAAAAATAAAATAACATTTTTACTAAATGGTTACAGTAATTACATGTGAAAAAATAATGCAGTTGTAGTAATTGCAAGAAGTCTACATTTATTATTGTGTCAAACATGAGGAAATATTCTGATCAGAGGTGCAATAGCTAAATGTTTATTGTTTTATTATAAAAGTTCTAATATACTGGTTTTAAATTTGGAAACCGATTGAAAACGATAGACATCAATTGAACTATATGTGTTTCCAAGTGTATGAAGCCTTTGAATTGGAGAGTTTATGAAGTAATTATTGGCAGATTTGGTAACAAAATATAGAGCGTTTAAACGAGTATTGCGGGTAGGTATACGTAAATTAATTAAGCTCGTTAAATCGAGGGCGTCCAGGCTGCCATTTGATATATTGAAAAGGCAAACTAAATCACTCACTGTGCGTCTTGTAGTTAAATCACTTAGGTTTAGTAATTCCATTAGACATGTATAATTAAGTTCTTCAATTGGTATTCCAAGTTTGTAATTAATGAACCTAAGAAACTTATGTTGTACTCTTTCGATTTTTTGCTGATGAGTCTTATAAAATGGAGCCCAGATTATTGAGTTGTACTCCAAATTACTTCTCACCAATCCAGTGTAAAGCAATTTAAAGGAATTAATTGTTTTAAATTCTTTTATCGTCCTCAGAATGTACCCCAGGCATTTCATGGCCTTGTTGGTTATTTCATTTATATGAGGAACAAAAGTTAATTTACTGTCAAATATTATGCCAAGGTCCTTAATTTGTTTAACTCTTTTTAGGAAATTGTTGTTGATGCTATATTGATATTTAATGGGATTTTTGATTCGAGTAAAAGTTATTGATTGACATTTTTCAATGTTGAGAAAGAGTTCATTAAGGGTGCACCACTCGTGTATATAACAATTTATAGGTGTAGTAGCTCTCATTTGCGCAGATAATTCGCATTATTTCTCGCTAATTGGATGCAAAATTGAATTATGATAGCGATTACGCTTTCATCCATGGCAGGTACATACTTGTTCTAGTTTCTAGTACAGATACTAAAATACACTGAATAGAAAATTCCCAGAAGTGTGAAGGAAAATTGATTTACAAGCCAATTTACATCAGACCTTACTTAGGCCTTATTGAAAAAGAATTTTTATATTTCTAGAGAGCGTAGCGATGTCCTGCTTAACAGCGCCGGATCTGCCACACGTTCAAAAACGTGCAAAAAACCTGGCGCCAACTCCGAAGGGGCGCCGTGATAAAATAAATATTGTTTTAAAATTTAATTAAAATATTACCCGAATCGTTTAAAAATTACTCGTAATACGGAATTATTAGTATGCGCTGGCAACACTCATCTTTCAGATGCGTGAACCTAATGCGCGCGCACCGATGTGAAAAAATAACGGAATCCGAATTTACGTTACGTCAAGGATTTTTTTTTCAAATACAATTGTAATATATTAAGTTAGGCTAAAACCGCATAGATGGCGGTCAATTGGTTCATAGCTTTGATTAATTATTAGTTCTTAAAAGTAGCAACAGATGGCGAGGTGGTAAAAACAGGATGTCGCCAGAGGCAAGATTCAGTGGAGATTTTGAGATCATGATGGAATATTGTAAGAGAGTTTATGTGGTCTAATAAAAAGTGTTTTGTAAGTCAATGGTATATTATTAACCAAGTGAAGACTTTACACAATACATTTCATACGAACGTAAGACCTATTTTTCTTTATTGTCTCTTACGACCATTGTTGACCACGTATCGTTCGAAATTCAACAAACATTGTGATTGGTTCATTAATCGCTGCCCGTAGTGTTTCCCTTCGTTTATTACAAGTTGCTGTTTGATGATAGTTCGTCGCTTTCGCCGCGTTATTGGTTTATTTATGCTCGCGCGCGATTTGGCACCATACAGCTCTGTCAAGTCAAGGTAAGAATTTTAGGTTATAATTCAATTTATATTCATGCATTTAAAGATAAAAAGGAATCCAATTAAACAAACTGATCGGAATATTACTATTTCTGAACTTAAACTGCCTCCTGTTTTATGTTATATTTTGTTATGATGTTCTTATTTTGTCCAGTGTCATAGATAGCTACCGCCAGGTCACTTGGAATAGTTACTCTTGATTCTTGTTGGCGGGATATTAATTTATTTTAAACGTATTGCATTAAATTTTTATTTTTATATGTATATAAATTTTTTATCTGAATTAAAAAAAATTGTTTGGGGGGGGGGGGGGGGGGCATCGGTACTTCCTGCACAGGGCGCCAGATTTCGAAGAACCGGCGCTGCTGCTTAAATTTGTTTGTAAGTTCGTAATCCGCACCGGCCAGCATGACACGCCGTACTAATATTATCTTTTTTGATTTTGAAGATTTTGGTTTTGATTCATTAATTGAGAGAAAATTGGGAACATACTCTTTTGTTTGTCAAGTCTACAACCAATGGGTGTTACGTCATTTGGAGTCTATGGTATTCATTCAAATCTACATGGATGGCAGATAGTTTTTTTGTTAACTTTTACTTAAAATTTATCAATTTATAATTTAGTATGTAGGTATTTAATTTTCTAATTAAAAATCTTATAATTTCCAAAAAAATTTAGTATTGATTTATTAATTAAGAGAAAATTAGACACGATGTCAGAGGCCCTAGCACGCTCGCTCTATAACGATCGATAGGATAACTATTGGTAACTTCTCATCGTTCCCTAGGACAACTGCACATCGCTAACGTACAAACAACAGTTGATGTCGAATATGTTAAGGACACTTAGTCATTGTGAACTGTCACCTATTCGTTTGCGGTCTGCAGTTGTCGTAGGGAACGATGAGAAGTTACCGATAGTTATCCTATCGATCGTTATAGAGCAAGCGTGCTAGGGGCCTTTGGTCTACTGTTCACAGAACTACTTGTAGTTAATAGTCAATAGCTGTTACGTTATTTGGAGTCCAATCTACATGGAAAACAATTATTTTTTGATATATTGTCTCTTCAGTGTCCAGTGTACTTCTACAGGTTTCCCTATTCAGTGCTAAAATATAACAATTTGTCGATATAGGTAGAAGGTAGAGCTATTCTGGTAGTTGGAGTACTCCTAGGTACCGACATACCATAGAGTATGGTATCCAATCAAATTGCCATGTAATTAATTGGATGCCTGCAAATTGGGGTCGTATTTCTGGCCAATGGGCGGAGGGGGATTCCCCGGGTAAGGGGAGGGGGGATGGCGGCCATTTTGAAACAAGGGAATTTTAAATAGGGTTCTATTGTTCATAAATCAAATACTAATCAAGTCAGATTTACGGTAACAGTACGGTTGTGCAGCGATTTGACTGTGCTGTTTTTTTTGAGTTTGTTTATTTCAAATTTTCGTTTTGATAGTGTCATAAAAATAATCATAATGACGGAGATAGAATAATGTTGTTAATTTGTGGTTGAAATAAATATATCAGCTCTAAATAGTTCTCCCAATAAGTTTGATCTTCAGCGATTTGAATGGATACTGAAGACGCCAATTCCAATTGACAACCTGTTGAAAACAGAATTAGGATTTTTGAAAATGTTTGACAAATATTCCACCCAGATGGCAAAATATTTAAAATAAATTGGCGGTAAATAATAAAAAAAAATTATCGTGAGTGTTTTTTAATGTATACTTTATTATTTGATCATTTAAAATATTATCTCATATATAAAAACCTTTTATTATTAAAGTGTCTTTCAACGTGGTCACACTTTGACTACTAGTCAAAATTCCAACTTTTCAGAACAATTCTCCTGATGTAGATACTCTCAGTTCGGTACTCAGGCCCCGGTGAAAGATCATTATTCAGAATCGAAATATTTCTTGATATGGCTTAAGCCGTGTTTAGTAACCAGATTTAAGTAAGTTAGGCGGTAGACATAGATGCGCTGTTGCGACACACTCGTCGAAACGTGTTCCACTACCATCAAGCTAGTAGCAGTGTCCGGTCGTTCGGCGTTAGAGCTGTGAGGACGTTGGAGGTCAAATTGGTGAAAAAAATAGTAAAACCAAAATGTTCGCCAATTGGATAATCTAAATTCAACACAAATAAATTCCAATTTTGGAACGGACAAATAAAAGTATTATCTGTTCAAAATATTATATTATACTTAGGTTGTTAACTAATTTACGGAGTTAAAGATAGTTAAAGTATACATATACTGGTTCACGGCGAGTTCATCGAAAACGAGTTCAACCTAACCTAACCTAATCTAACCTCACCTAACCTAACCCCTGGTTGTCGATAAATTTGCTTTCGATGAATTGATTTTTTATGAACTCGTCTGTTACCCATATACTGGTGACCGGTCTACTCAGTGGAAACTTTTTAAGTGTATGAATATTGAGTACAAACTTTTTATCGGATATTAATTCCTCACATGATAATTCATGTCCCGAAGCGCCGTAAACTAATAATTGGGGTTTTTAACCTTAGGTTAGGTTAGGTGAGGGGGGCGGGAGGCGGGTAAATGGAAGTGTTAAAAGTTAATGTGAGTTATGATGTTATGAATTATCATGTGAGGAATCGTGTCTGAATAAATTTACTATGGGAATTCAGACGCTGAAATCTCATAGTCCAATTGAAATGGAACCCCATATACTACATACCACGTCAGCTCGAAGACATTTCATGTTCCTAACTCCTAAAATACTTAACCTTCTCCCGGAGAACTTAAAAACCGAAGCCCAACCCCATACTTTTACAAAAACAAATATCACAATGGATACTTACATTTAGAAATCACGATATATTAAATTTGTTACTTAAATTGATTTGAATAATCTTAATATCTAACTATCATTATCAACCTATTATTCTGGTTTCCCTTCAATAACGAATAAATCTTTCGCCTTTTACTAAAGATTTCCATGGAGGAGAGAACTCAAACGAGTGTATATTTTTTCACCAGACTTTATGTTCGGGTTAAATTTTACCCACAGGAAAAACTTAACCCTTTCACGCATTTTTCCACAAATGATCATCTAGTAAATCCACGCTATGCAAGTTTATTATATAAGTATAAATAATACAAAACAACACAATACCTACCAGAGTACCAAATGCGAAAATAAGTCACCGACTCCAGATATTTTCATATCAGAGGGTTCGGCTCGGTGGAACTCCTAATTGGATCGATAAATCCTACTGATCCCTCAATATAAATATTTAAAAAAAAAAAATCGTAATCCTACTTGTATTTAAAAGGACTGATTTTTGCATTTTTATATACAAATTCTTTGACAAATCTAATATGCCTAAATTTTTAATAAGAGAGCTAGGTAAAATTGCCAGTAGCCGAAATAACAAATGGTAATATTTTTATAGTCTGAGAATGCCAAATTCTTTTAATTCTATAAACCAATTTTATTATTTTTATTATAGTATATTATTATTACTACAATTAGACACCATGATATATAATTTGAAACTTAAAATAACTCAGGTCCGGGGCATACGTCATTCCTATGTCTACCCAAGTTAAATTGTCGTGAAAACAAGCTTATGTGCCCGAGCGGTTAATTTAACATGTATAATTTAATTTATCAAACATATTATGAATTTACAATCTGTAAACTTCACCCGCTATAACACAGGGACACATAAATAACACAAAAATCTATACAAAGTACAAAGTTCTTATAATAAATAAATAAAAATAAAATAAACATTAAAATGAACTGAGCATACCTAAATCTGGGATTTTTTTTACACATGTATGTAGGTGGATAAACAATATTTTGCGTAAGAAATTATTTAAAATATCTTTTGAAATAGTAGTCGAGGCGCTCTCGGAGCAGCCAGCTGCTTTTTTAAGCGCTCCGTGTTTATCTTTAAAATATTGGAGAAGTTCTTAATTTTTCTTTTGTAAATATAGCTTAAAATAACCACGTTAAGTTTAAGCTGAGGTGTATAAAAATAAAATAATTTTTAGAGTCACGATTGCGACATTAATGCAAGTTCTACTAGAAGTATTCTAATGTTTTAAAGTTAAATCACAAATATTGTTTCAAAAGGGCACTGAAAACCCATCGCTTCGAAAGCATCGGTCAATGGTCAGAGGCACTAGCCACATGTGTAAAGTGAAAGACTCTCGAACAGTGACAAGTGTTCTGTGACAGTGCAAAGTGATTTATTAGGGGTATTTTGGAGCTATGGTAGTTATAAACAGTATTGTTTATGACCGGACCACGCTTCTCAGTTTCAATAGTGAAAGTGTATTGGACCCTATAATAGCTGCCAAAATACTGCTGTATAACCTCAGACCCAACAAGACGTTTACCATCAGAAGAGAACAATGTGGTACGATACTTGGTGACTTAAGAAGTGACAGTGTATTGGTGAACCCTTTGGTGCCTGCAAAAGTAACATTGTACAATCGTGATACTAATGTGAAATTTAGATATAGGGGGTGCCGCGGGGGGCAGAAAACGAAATACTTCCGTAGGAAGGAACAAAACGTTCCAAAAACTCATCAAAATAATAGTAATAGTAATAATAATAACTCTCCGTCAATACACGATTTTCAGGAAGCTTCCTCAACCGACGAACAGAATAATCAAGGGACCAAATCCCTCCGCGATTCTGATAAATTCCACAACTTAAATCAAATTCGATTAGAACGACATGCTAACTATAAGAGTAGACAGCTTGCGATAGGTTCCTGGAATGCGCGATCCCTCAATAACAAATTAGAAGTGGTGGACGATATTTTCAGAGATCAAAAACTCCACATCCTTACCGTCACGGAAACCTGGCACGAGAATAGTGACTCGTACTCAATTAAGAGACTCCAAGCTCTAGGGTATGTGGTGCTAGAGGAGGCCCGACCTAGCGCGGAGGAACCATCAAATAAAATCTCTCACGTGAACCACGGGGGGGTAGCGATTATAGCCCGACAAGGACTGCGGCTAACTAAAGTTGCTCTTGGTACATTTAGCACGTTTGAATATACTGGTTGTAGGGTTTCTTCTTCCGGTACGTCGTTTCTGTTGTGCACTTTGTACAGGCCCGGATCGAAACCAATCTCTGTCGAATTTTATGATGAGTTTTCACGTTTTTTGGAACTCTCAGTCGGACTTTCTGACATACTAATTATAACAGGTGATATTAATATTCGTCTCGAACGCGTATCATCACCAAACACCGTTAAATTCTTAGATTTATTAGCCAGCTTTGGATGCCGCCAATGGGTCGACGGCCCAACTCACGATGCGGGCGGTACATTAGATGTACTAATTTCAAAGAACAGAGGTTCACCGCTATCAATAGATATTCGCGATATAGGACTATCAGATCATCGGCTTGTTTGCACAGATATTGATTTTAACCCGCCTAAAGTACCATATAGAACAATTATATCGAGGGAATGGCGTAATTTCAGCTTTAGTGATTTTCTGGAAGAACTACAGACCTCACTATTATGTACACCCATTTTTTGGGAAACAAAGACTCCAACAGAACTTGTCGATACTTATAATACAACACTTACATTTCTGTTAAATAAATATGCTCCGACAACATCAAAAACACGTAAAGTTCGAAAGTCTGACGGC
The DNA here is from genome assembly GCA_951813805.1 of Limnephilus auricula. Classification (NCBI taxonomy): domain Eukaryota; kingdom Metazoa; phylum Arthropoda; class Insecta; order Trichoptera; family Limnephilidae; genus Limnephilus; species Limnephilus auricula. Next base: position 7,282,252 of record OX638405.1, read on the forward strand.
TGGTTTGACGATGAATGTCGAAACCAGAAGAGACTAATGCGGAAATTAGAGAGGACCTATAGAAAAAACTGTACAGTAAATTCAAGGGATGAGTGGATGCTTGCTCAAAAACAGTATATGAGCAAAATAAATTCCAAAAGATCGGAATATTGGAATGAAAAGATTGACTCTGAGCGAACCAATCCACAACGTCTCACGTCTTCACAGTTCAACGTCTGGAACTCCATAAAGACTGTTATTTCCGAAGCCACAGTTCCTACTAAAATAGATATTACCCCAGATGCGTTCTCAAAGTTTTTTCGGGAAAAAATTGAATCTATTCGTGCATCCACATCTCACGCCCCTCCGCCAATTTTCACTCTCAATTCCAAAGGAAATTTGTCTTCCTTCAAATCTACAACGCTGGAAGAAGTAAAAAAATTAATAGCAAGTTCGCCAAATAAGCAGTGCAGTCTAGATCCTATACCAACATGGTTATTAAAAAAATGTGCAATTGTCTTAGCTCCGTTCTTAGTTCATGTTTTTAATAAATCTCTCAGCACAGGTCACTTCCCTGAACCTCTAAAGTCAGCCATAGTCACACCCATATTAAAAAAGCCACAACTAGACTCCGATAACTTAGGTAATTATCGACCCGTTTCAAATTTACCTTTCATTTCAAAAATCCTAGAGAAAATTGCTGCAGCACAAATAACCAGTCACTTGAATTCAAATAAATTATTCACAAATCGTCAATCCGCATATAGAAGGTTTCACTCAACAGAAACCGGACTACTTCGTATGCTGTCAGATATAACTCTTGCCATAGAGTCAGGAAAATTAGCACTCATCTCACTCCTAGACATGAGTGCAGCATTTGATACGATTGATCACAACTTCCTCATTAACAGATTAGAGAAAACATTTGGTTTGAATTCCGACATCAAAAATTGGCTGGCATCCTATCTATCTAATCGCTTACAAGCCGTGAAGGTTGGAAATAAACTGTCTAATTTCGCTGCACTTTCTTCAGGGGTACCCCAGGGATCCGTTTTAGGTCCACTTCTCTTCATCCTTTTTACAAATGATGTCGCCAAAATAATCGAGTCATTTGGTCTCTTGTCTCACTGCTACGCTGACGATCAGCAAGTTTATTTTTACTGCACTCCAAACGAAATCAACAGTCTCAAAATCCATGTAGCTGAATGCCTAGAAGCAATAACTCGTTGGATGTCTTCAAACAAGCTGAAACTGAACCCATCTAAGACCGAGTTTCTCTGGGCGGCCACAAACAAACGGCAACATTTGGTAGACGATTCACCTGTTTCCATTTCTGGCAGCAATATTATTCCAAAGAGAACAGTTAAACTTCTTGGCGTTAATCTAGACTCGGACTTTTCGCTTAAAAGTCAAATAAATAGGACAGTAAGCACCGGATTTTTTCACCTAAGACAACTTAAATCAGTTCGAAGAAACCTTCCAACAGAGGCAATAAAATTACTCATCAACTCATATGTAGTCTCACGTCTCGATTACTGTAACGGTATTTATGCTAGCCTTCCGAAATGTCAAGGGGCATAACAAGCCCAACAGAATTTAGGTCAAAACTAAAAACCTACTTATTTAGGCTCTCATACCCTTAAATTTAATAAATCTATTTGTATTATGTATTGCCTATAATTTATCTTAATCTATTTTCTTATTAGATTAACATCATTCGAAGCCTTCACAGCAATCCGTCGCTTAACGAGAGACTGAGACTTCATTTAAGAAAATAAATAAAATTCATGTACTACTCTGTACCGCCCATTAATTAATTTTGCTTTTCCCAAACACGTTCATTAAATAACATAATATATATCAAAAAATTACTTTTCCAACAACATGTGTTCGCTATTATGTCCTCTGCGCGCAAACTGTATATAAATAAACATCTTTTAACTTTAATCTCAAGTGACCTACCAGGTAAGTATGGTCCTGTACATTTTCATTGAAAAAAAAAAATATATATAATAAAAAAAAAAAAAAAAAAAAAAAAAAAAAAAAAAAAAAAAAAAAAAAAAAAAAAAAATACATGTACATTTACATTTTTGGGCTGCACCGCGCTGGTTGTTCAGATGCATTGTACATATAGTTTTGTATCGCTGATCAAAGAACCGGTGGATTTGCATCCATTGTTTTAGCCATAGGTTTTTTATATTTTCTAGTGTGTAGTTAGAAGTAAGATTGTAGAAATTATTGAAATTTGTACAGCGCCCTTGAGGTGATTTTTCACAAAAACGGCGCTATACAAGTCATCCAATTATTATTATTATTATTATTATAATACAAAATTAATTCAGTCCACCCCTGGGCCCCGAAATCATCCCCCGTTTCAAATTTCACCATTTCAGAATCTAGGAATATTTCGGCTGTTGTATCCGCCGTCCATCGTAACTTGCAATTATGATATAATAATAATAATTGTTAAGCTCATTAACACGGAAACGAATCCGGAAATTCCCCGTATTATAATCCGGGATACGGGACGGTTGGGTGAAGTCGGACAAAGCCGGGATTAGATATTGAATTACATCATTAACGGATTTCCGAATCTAAAATGGTTTATTCTAATCTGATGAATTTGGGGTGATTTTGGCGTTGCTTGTGACCTTGTGCAATAGAAATAGATTTTTGGTGCATTCAACGAATATAAACTTCGTGGAGCAATAGTAAACATAGATTTTTTTATAGATATGTATCGGAATAGAGGGTAACATGTTGGAATGATTGATCCCCTAGTTCTTGAAAAGTTCGACATCGGAAGGTCCGCCTGTTTTTGGGAGGGATTTAAAAATACTTGACAATACTCTTTTGTAAAGGTTGGAGAAGGTATTTGAGAATTGCTTTTTACAAATTGATTTCGTAAAGGCATATAAAAAACATTAACTCCTTTTTATAATAACAAGGAAATTAAAAAATCGATATCACGGAACCAAGCGACGTGGATTGAATAAACGTCCTTCCGGAAACGGGCGGTAACTAATGTAAAATGAACATAGTCTTTATGTCGACGGCATAAGGATTAAATCTAAAGTCCAAATTTGTTGTAAACTGCCCATTTTGATTCATGCCGAAAAAACAGGGCGAAATTGCATTGTTTTCTTTTATTTTGTGAAATATTCGCAGTATTTAATTGAAGCATCTACTTAATCTAAATAATCAATTTTTCAAACCAAAAAACACATGGTTTCGCTCTAATTCGCATGGCTTCATCTTAAGTAAAAAATAATTCTAACTTATACAAATTCATGACTACTTGCGGTGTACCTCAATGATCACATTTAGGCCCTATACTTTTTTTTTAAACTTTTTGTTAATGATATTGTAACTGATTTTGATAATAATGTTGAAGTGTTGCTTTTCGCCGATGATGTAAAACTATATATACTTCTCAAACTATAGATGACTGTATTCATATTCAAATAAATCTAAATAAATTACAAACAAGGTGCAAACTAAACAAAATTTATCAAATTTATTTATCAAAATCATTTATTTGAAAGGTTGTAGATAGCCTATCACTGCCGTCTTTGGATTAGTACAAATTTTCCTTAATCTATGATAGGTATTGGTATTTACAATTCTTATATAAAATTGTACCAGTCTAAAGATGGCCGTGATAGGCTGAAACCAATAACGGTCATAAATAAAAGTGGATAAAAGTTTAAAATTGTTTGAATGATTCAGTATAATGGAATGTTACATGTTTACCAACTTACTGGTTTATATTTTTAAATGTTTACTTCCAAAAATATTCAAAATATACAAATATATACATACATATATTTAAAACAAGTGGTTAGGTAGGTAAATGGTTTATGTCATGTGTAAAACAATGAAAACTTTATTCTTACAATTGAAAGAAATGTTTTCAAAATGTTAGCAAGTTTTTCCCCGAACACCTTTTATTATTATTTTATAAGAAGATAGATCCTGTCATTGGCCATTAGGGAGGAACGGTTGAAACGTGACATTTCGTTAATTGGGGGCGTTACGATGAAAATAATAGAAAAGGTTAAAAGGCTGCATTATTACGACATTTACACAGAAGAATAACGTGAAAAGAGCATGAAACAATAAGGACAAAACCAAAATCGTGTATCTAATGTTTTACTTCATTTTCAAAGTTCACGATTTTTTAACCTTTACCACTCCGTAGGCCAGACATTCTGGCCGAAACGATTTTGGTAGGGAGCTCCGTGGGCCAGAGGTTCTGGCCCGGCGCAGAAATAAGTTTAAGCACCGATTTCTATCTACCTAGGTATATTGTTCGATCCATTATTTCCGAGAAGTACAAAGAGACGTTGCGACATGTTGGATAAATTAAAATTTTTTCATTTTAATTTACCGTTAATTAGATATACTCTTGGAAACATAGATGTATCATTTTTACCTTATGGATTATTTATCATATTCCAATATTTTCGGATCAGTCAGTTGTCCGTCCTAGATTTATGACGGTTCTCCGAGGCTACTCCCACCTCCTGTGACCATAGTTTTTCGTTTTGTGGAACTATTACATTTCTTATCGCCCCAATATTGATATTAAGTACTTGAAAATAATAAAAATAGTAATCCGTAGAATTTTTTAATATGCATAGATAGTTAACCATCATGGAAAATAATGAAATTTTTACTTCTAAGTTCAATTATAATGACGAATGTAATTGTATAGATAATAGTGATGATGAAGACCTTTTTGCATTAATAATATTGATTTCAATGACAATGATAGTGTGATAGTAAGTGATACGGAAGAAGTCGTTAACAATCCAAGTGATAGAGATAGTGGAAGTGACGTTATCCCGCCGAAAAGAAGGAGATTTGCTTATTTCAGCGAAGATGGTGATAATAGTGATGAAGAAAATATTGTGAAAAAAGTGGAGAGATTTGAAAGACAAAGTATTCAATGCATTTTATGGTGTTATTATTGATAATAAGACCTCATCCTCATCTTCAAGATTTTTTTTCGACATACAATGGTGGCGCAGCTTTTTTTTAGGGGGTTTAGAAGTTTCGGTTGTAAATTCATATATTTTGTACAAGGAAAATAAGATTTAAAAAACAATGAAAATCCAATGAGTAATCTTCAATTTGTGGATAGCCTAATTATTTAGCTGGTTGGAAATCATAGAGAAGGTATAAATACAAGAAAAGAAAACATTCGGTAGGCCCAGAACAGCGGTTGAATCATGTCATAACGCCTAATGCGTAGAAAATGTATAGGGATTGCGTCGTTTGTGGTTATGATAGAGAAGGAAGGCAAAGAAAATGAACAATGCATCACAGCAAAAGTTGTGACAACAAACCGGCAATTCATGTGGGAGAATGCTTTGAAAAATATCACATTCTAAAAAACTGTAAGTGATAATACAATACATAAGTAAGACATCAATTTTTAATAAACAATTGGACCGAATCGTCAGCTTATTTATTGTGATTGATGTGTACACAGTTTTGCACACCTTGTAAACGCCGTGTAGAATGTTATCGAAACTTATTATTTATTGCATGTCTTGTGGGCTGGTCTATCTTTTGTTTCCTGTATGAAGGTCGAAACCTAAAGTAAAGTCACCAATGCAAAATAAGATCCCGTTTACTGGCCATAAAACTTAAGCCAATCAATTATTCACGAGTTCAGGTAGACACCGGTCATCCCCTATGCGGTACAGGACAATTAGAAAGGAATGAATACCAGGATTTACATTCGTTTGTTTGTTTATTTCACCAATATTATACAAATTAATGCTATGCAGCAGAAGGAATTATGCAAATAAAACACATTAAAAGCACATGTATTATCCTTTTGTTACTTTACGTGTGATTTAGCGAGTACTTTATGCAAAATATGTACCAAATTTATCAAACATCTTAATGGTCATACGAATTATCAGATAGGGTGCTCCGAAAATAAAGTATCGAAAATTTCATTTTTAAATAAAAAACTTAACTTAAACTGTTCAAAATTTTAACCAGAGTAGCCAATTGGTTCTGAGAAAAAATGGTCAGAGTGGAAAAGGTTAAAGATAATTCTGGAAGTACCATTAGCCTACGATTCTGAACCCGGGGAGGTGGGTTTAAAACCCTTTAGGTTAAAATAAATACATTAAATGTTATCGTCCGTTGAGCACACAGTGATGAATGTTGTAGCTCAATTATTGGGCACCCGGTGTTGGATGATAAAGCTCTGTTACAGTGTAGTATGTTATAGCACACACAGTGTTGTATGATGTAGATCCATTATTGTGCACACAGTGGTGAATGTTGTAGCTCCATTATTGTGCACACAGTGGTGAATATTGTAGTTTATTGTGAACACAGTGTTGTGTGTTGTCGTAGCTCTATTTTTGTGAACAGAGAGTTGTATGTTGTAGCTCTATTATTATGCACAAAGAGGTGTATGTTATAGTTTACGGTGCACACAGGGTTGTATGTTGTTTTTGCTCTATTTTTGAGCACAATGAGTTGTATCTCTATTGTTGTGCACAAATATTTGTACGTTATAGCTCTATTATTGTGCACATAACATAGATATAGGCGACATCTATAACGATTCAACTGTTAGATACTATAACAACATCTGCTGTACGCTGTATACCTAAGTACACAAGTTATTACATGGCATTACAGCCGCAAACTGTTAATTTTTTTCTTATTATTTTTCAAAGCTTTTGTTTATAAAGTGTGTAGGTTGGTGGTTTCAATATGGATTCGCCTTTGAAAATGTTAGAAGTTGGATGACAATTTTTTTATTTCATGTATAAGAGACTCTAAAAAAATTATGTTACCCTCAAAATATTTTCCCAAAATCCCACTGAAAGGAAATTGTGAGAAATGGTTTTAGGTGTGTTTAATATATTTATTTAAATGGTCAGATACCTACTAATTAACTTCCATCTTCTCCTCAGCCTCTTTCCTAGCCTCACAACATTCCCCAAAAATTCTCTAAGGATGTGTCATTGTTCTATTTGGCTCTGCAGTTAGGACTCTTGTGCGGAAACAACATTAAACGAATTGATTTAAGAGTAAATACTTTTTGATAAATGCTAAACCCTAACAAGTACTTTTTTCTGATTAGATTGTTTGTATCCACTTTAAATCTAATAGTTCGATGAATGTGGGATTTCCTTGCACGGTTGATTCCTATCACTGGGAAAGAAAATTCAAACCTTAGTCAAACCAAACAAATTATTTTTGAAGGTATAAAAGACATTTGAGAATGGATATACCTATTATAGTAAAAAAACTTTGTTTTTAAGGGTTGATTTTTTCCTTCTTCCTTTCCATAAAAGATCATCCAAGGAGCACCATAAGTCTAATGGACTAATTGGAGATAACGTAAAAAAAACTCTATAACAAATTACAAGGCAGTTAAAATAGTAAAAAGTTATGTGAAACCTACTAATATAATTTATTATCTCAGTAGCGTGACTCCGATATCCGGCCCCTTCGGTGGAGTTAGTTTGTTAAAATATCCGCCAGGAGTCCTTATAGCGCTAATCCTCGGCCCGCCGGAAGCGGAACTGGGAGACCGGTAGAACCTACATTCAGTAGTCAGGGGACTAATCAAATCTATTATTTGACCAATTTCTGTAAATAATTAGTATATTGTTTATAGTAATTAGAAAAACATCTGAATTGCAGTTTTTTTATTAAATCCAATTTATTCCGTTCGTATTTAATTGAATCAACTATAGTATTTCTGAGCGATCAAATTTTCAAAATAAAAACACAAGATTTTGTATGATTTTGCATTTTTTCGCATGGCTTCATCTTAAGTGACAAACCGACTAAACATTTTATATTCTAGTAAGATTCTGTCAGAACTCTTTAATATGTTGCCATCAAATGGTTGGTTCGAATAATGGCAGAATTACCATTCTGGTTGATAGTACAATATAAATATTACCCTTTTATTCTGCATCATATCGCAAAGGTGTTCCGCTTAGAATAGAATTAAGTCAGAATCTTTTAGATCTGTTGGTATAAACATAAGAACATTTCTTAACCTTTTCTCTATGTTTCAAAATAGACCTCACATAGGTCTCATGTAAATTGTTGAATCTCCCTTACTGTCATAGTAATAAATATAATCTTAACGCGGTGTTAAAAATAGAAAACTCCGCGCTTTATATTCAAATCTAAAATTCAATCATGTTCAAAATTTAAATGTGCACATCTATGGACCAAAGTTTCCGACAGCAATTTGAGATAAATGCATAAAATTTCGAGAGATTTTTATTAAATATTTTTTTATGAAACGACCAAAATTTGAGGTTAAGTACATTTTCCTGATAAACAAAATTATGTGTGTGTTTTTAATTTTTTTTTCTTTATCATTAGTTTCGATAGAAGAAAACGTAAGGTTAACCATTTTTAAAACTTTTTATATTTGTATTAAAAAATTACATGTTAATAATCTAAGAGTAGTACCTAATAACATTTGAGAGCATATTGTATCGCCATTCAAAAAAAGTTTTTAGTTTTCGGATACATTTAGAAATATTCCGTTTATTTGGATTTTATTGCTAAGCGGAAATAAGCGATAAAATAAAACACTAGATGAGTAGCAATTAATATAAGTACAAATTTGCATAGAATATTTCGCTAAGAGTAGTTACATGCACGGCGAAAAATGTTATTCGAAAAAACGATCATTTTAATAGTAAAAACGGTTAAAAACGGGTCTGAAGTTCTTACGAACAAATTAACAGGGTTTCAATGTTTATTGGCGGGAACATGTAAGAATAATTTGTTGGTATACGTAATTTCGTATGTATACCAACAAATTATTATTATTCTTATTTTCCCGCCAATAAACATTGAAATACTGTTAATTTGTTCGTAAGAACTTCAATCAGTTCATTTTTCTCCGTGTGGTTGTCTTTAGAAAAGCAGTGTCTAATATGATCCCAGGGTGATATCTTTCAATTATTTTTTAAAGAAAGTAATTACTAAGCATTGAAACTGAAAAGTTTTGTTACATTTTTCAGTCTGCTGAAAGTGTCTTAACAGAAAAGCACAACCCCCTAGCGGATTGGGGTTATTTTAACGATGATCTCTTATTCACTAAGTGCCTACCAAGCCATTATATGTCACAGGTTACTTCTAGATCGGTACGAGAAACGTAAAACATGAAACGTCACGAAGAAACGAGACAGAAACATCACTAGTCAGCCATTTCAACCTCACACACACACACAAACAATACCCCTATTGTCTATGCGAAACCTTTATCCCAAACCCAGTTCCATAAGGTCTCAAAGCCGCCAGACACAATGATATCTGCCACACGAATTTTACCTTTAAGCCAAGTTCATCTAGAGCGCATTTTCGCCAAGTCATATTGCATAAATATTATCTCGGATAAGTCAGTATAATGCGTCCACACTGGGCTAGCTGAAAGAAAATTCGGCAGATACATCAAAAGGGTAAAATCAAAATCATTTTAAACTTCACTTGACAAGCTAATGATGCAGTTTTTTTACTCGTGCGTAAAGATTGACACATGTTTTTTTTAAACATCGAAGAGTTCTGAGTAAGGCAATGTGCCTGCACTAAGCGAGCTGAAAGAAAATTCTGCAACGGTAATCAAAAGAGCCACACCTAATGTTGAAAAAAGGGATGTTTTTATGAGATTAGTAAGATTTTTTTATTAGTGTGTATAAATTTGCATGCGATTTTTTGTGAGATTGGGTTCACACAGTATTCCGACGTTTGCGTTTCAATTCAAATGTTGTATGGCGGGATGTCCCGTCCCGCTCACACTAATTATTTCCCTATATCCACGTGGGACGCGTTCCATGTTTGAATGTTGGGGGGAAAGGGGCTCAGCCAATCACAGGCGAGGGCGCAGGTGGAGGGACGCCGAACTAGCATTATTGCCATGGAATGAAATTTAAAATAATTGGAATATGGTCTTTTTTCAAAAATTGAAATTAAAATGAGCGCTCAACCATTTATTTCTTGGAATTGAATTTAAATTTCGATGAATTCGAATTTATTATTTGAATTACAATATTTTTTTCATTCGGAAATATATCAGTTTCAAGTATTTTTCCAACTAGTTTCAAAATAGAATCCTATATAGGTAGGTTGTATTTCTGATTCAACAATATAATTATTTTTGTATCGGTATTTGGTTTCACTGATTCATAGCAATAAATACAGATTATTCACATTTATACGTTACGATCGATAAAATTAAAAATAGTTTGGTTCATTTATTAAATTTCACTGCCACGTCTTCCTTGGGCATCCTCGGCTTCTTTTACCATTCACATTCGCGTCATAAATTCTCTTTACACTCCTTTCTTCATTCATTCGCTCAACATGCCCAAACCATTTAAGCCTACCTTTCTAAATCTTACTTATTACGCTCACATCAGCCTTGCATTCTTTTCGGATCTCCACATTCCTCACACGATAATACATGGTTTTACCACACGTACGCCTCAGGGATCTCATTTCTACAACATTCAGTCTACTTTCATCCTTTCTCTGCCAGTTCCATGCTTCACTGCCATACTTAATTATATGCAAGCATTGAAAGAGGCGGGATTGGGCGCGAAATCGAATAGTCATTTTTATATTGCCATCTCAACATAAACGTTTCATGCAAAAAATACGTTTAAAAATATGGAATTACAATTAATAATTAAATTAAATAAACCTAATATGGTACTTAAAAATCCGAAAGATAAGCATTTAACAAATGTTAATAATTTAAATAGGTACCTACCTACCACCTATTAGCTACTTCCCAGCAGTCCCCATTTTGCCGACTGTACGCAAATTTGGCAACTGTTTTGAAACGACGCGCGATGACGCAATTCGCGAACATAATTCGCCAGTGTTACAATTTAGACAAAGTAATTAGGTGAACCCTAATTGGTCTGCCAGCAGGCAATTATACGCTCTAATGTAAAGCAGCAAAAGGCGCAAAATTGAATATAATTTCCATGTGATTTACGCCGTTTGATAAAATGGCACGGGTAAAATCCGGCGATTATACGATTTAGTAAACATCATTAGTTCGAATTTCAAAATGGCTTGTTTCTGTGCCGATGTTTTTGAAAGCAATTAAATAATTATTAGAACGATTTTCGTATTTGTTTTTAAAAGATTTGAAGCTTTCGAATTTCAACGCTAGATGTCATTTAATGCAAAAACTTAATGGTTTCTAGATTTTTTTAAAATTTTGGTCAGTATATAGGTTGTAACCAATATCTAATGTTTATTTCAGGAAAAAATATAAGAATGCGACGTTTAGGTGATTTGAACATTACTTTAGAGCGGATGAATGGGGAAAGGAGTGCTAAGTTAATAGACCATATGATGCCACCATATCACGCCAAACGTGGACCTGAAACGCCCAGAGAATTGACACGATCAATTGAATCAAATATCTATCTGATTGAAAACAGACCTACATAATAAGGGCAATCTTTTACTGGTGTAGGTAAATACTGAGACAACAAAACCCCAAAAGCAAAAATAATAGCTGTCAACATTTAACACGTTTTAAATTATTAATAGCCAAAATTTATTCTTATCAAAAATTTTATTTTTTGTGTTTTTTAGTGTTTAAGATTTTTTTTTAAAATAGTGTTATTACTTATAAGAACTATTTATCGGTAAACATAAACTTATTAGCGCAGATCCGAGAAAAACCACGGGTTATAATTGAGGGGTTTGTGAAGCTGAATGTAGATACTGACCTATTTAAAAGAAGGTATTTTCCTTTCAAAAACAAATTTTATAAACGATCAGAAATGTATCTTTCGAATGAACACCATTAGTAAAATTGGGACAATTACATCTGTTATAAATTTAAATGAAAGAAATACCACACATTTTAAGAGTAGAATTAGGTATTAATTGGTTAAAATTAAATAATTTTGGCTGGTCAGGTCAAGTCAGGCAGGTCCTTGTTCCCACGGTAACCGACGAGTTCATCGAAAATCAATTCATCGAAAGCAAATTTTCAAAATACACAAAAAAAGATTAGGTTAGGTTATGTTAGGTTAGGTTAGGTTAGGTTAGGTTCGGTTAGGTTAGGTTCGGTTAGGTTAGGTTAAATTTTAGTTAGTTGAATTCGTTTTCTACGAACTCGCCGTGAACCTGTTCCCGCAACCCACAATTGATCCCAAAACTTACAATTGTTCCCACAACCCACAATTGTTCCCACAACCCACAATTGTTCCCACAACCCACAATTGTTCCCACAACCCACAATTGTTTCCACAACCCATAATTGTTACCACAACCCACAATTGTTCCCACAACCAGTTATTTTTTTTAAAATATCACTTGAATTCCAAGCCAATCTCAATTTCACAATCGATATTAGTATTTATTAATTATAGCCACCAAAGCCTCTCTAAGATATTAAAAAAGTGCCCATGATATTGAAAATAGTACTTTTACTAAAACATTAGTAATTTATTTTGTCTCCACTTGTCCAATGGCTTCCTACGTCATTCCGCACGCACTCGGTCTTCTCCCCCATCAAAACACGCCGGTTTTCCTATTTCCCTCTCTTGCCCTACTCTCCCCTCACGCCCGGTTTCGCCCCTTTCCATTTTCCACCACCATTTTACGTCCACAAACAACACAGCGAGCTGGCAAATACAAAAGTCTCAACCAAATTAAATTTTCATAACTATACCACCCTGTGCAATGTGCGCGGTTCTGCGGACGGATGCGCGACACGAAATCAGATATAAAGGTTTCTGAATTCAAAATCCTATTTTTTTAAATTTTGGATGCTGCATAAGAGTACTGCACTCTTCAGAACCAGTCAGTTTATTTTTTAAAAGGTGTAGGTATTATAGTGTACAAATTTATTTATTTACACATATACTATTAACATAATTGACTTAACCACTGGAGCGACAGAGCAATTTAAAACATTTTCTCGGATTAATAAAGAAAATTTTTCCGCCCACATTAAAAAAATTATACCTCCGAATTTGAATATGGAGACATACAAACTGATTATAGTTCTATATAGCCAATGAATTCACCTATATTTTGTTTATTATTACATATTCGTAGGATTTATAGAAAAAAAAATCTAAAATCGTTAACTTTAAAACATTTTAAAGAATCTAGAGAACATTTGCCACATAGTAGCAGCAAAGCAATCCAAGGCTTAGGAATTAGTGCCATAATGTGGCTGAAAGCGCTCGAGTGGATAACATATAAATAGTACAACAACATGAAGTATAACGGTATAAATGTTTGTTAAATATGTATAAGAAAAAAGGTAAAAAGTAAGTATTAAGTAAGGTGAAAAATATGATATAAAGTATAAAGTAAAAACTATAAATTATTAAGCATTAATTAAAAAGTTAAATTATATTACAGTGTACAGTTGTACATTGCCCTTGAAATGTTTTTTCACAAAAACGGCGCTATACAAATTAACCCATTATTATTATTGTAATCCTATTACAGTGTGTTATATCACAATGTATTAAGGCTGGGCTATACCCGCTAAAAAAGAAGAAGAAGGAGAGATATCATGATACGAATGTTAGAGGAGCTCGTTAATATTAAAAACGATATCATTCAAGCGAAAATTGGGAAAATGTTTAATAAACCACGACTCGTTTAAAATAAAGCAACCTGGCGATGGTTGTGTTAAATAGCATTTAATGAAACATTGTGATTTTTTTCATACATCTATAACTTGTAAAATAACAGAAATGTGTAAATAATCATTTAGGAGCATACTTCGCGATTTATCAGCGGGGAGAATGTATAGATACTATTTAAAGAATAACATATATTATTTTAAGAACAAAAACGTTTGAGGAAAACATGTACGAAATCGGTAGAAATTGGCAGAGCGGCCCTTTAAGGCTGGGTTACACCCGCTCAAAAAGAAGAAGGAGAGATACGAAAATACGAATGTTAGAGAAGCGCGCTAATATTAAAAACGATAATATTCAAGCGCATATTGGGAAAATGTTTAATAAAATACAACTAATAAAAATCTCGTGGGGGTTGTGTTAAGTAACATTTAAAGAAACATTGTGATATTTTTTTCATACATTACGTATAAATTGTAAAATAACAGAAACAAACGAGCAAATAATAATTTCAGGAGCATACTTTGCGATTTATTTCTATCAAGGGAATTTCATTTAATTAGGTACCGTTTCGGCTTGGGGAATGTAAGAATAACATATATTTTTTTTAAGAGCTTAAAAACTTCAAATGTTTAAGGAAAATTTGTGAGAAGTCGGTAGAAATTTGGAAAGCCGCGGCTTAAAGTGTACTTAGACTACAGTGCAGGTGGGTATTTATTATACTACAACGGATTAAAATGTGTTTATACTACAGTGTATTATACCACGACGTATTAAAGTTTGTTTAAAAGGATACTTTGAGTTTTTTTTTACACGTCAAGGAAAAAAACATTTGTTTTAATAATGTGCATACAAAAACTATTTATTTCCTTACTTCACATACAGTTGTGCATGTCAAGGTATTGCAAGCAATGTTTCCATTCTGAAATGTGGTCTTTGAAAATGTAATGATTATTTTACAAGAAGATTGAGGGAGTGGTGAATTACTAAATTGACTAGGCAAATGCGTTTACATTGAAACTACAAGGCCATAATGTAGTTTTGATATCAACCCTGATACCTAAATGTATTTTATGGCTGAGACGCATGCCCCTTGAAAAGAGTGCGATTATAAATTGGTTAAAAAAGCTAGGCTAGCAGTCCACAGTGGGCTTTTGATGCAAACTCTGATTTGTCACTTTATCCCAACAATAAGTACTGCCATTGTAAATTTGTAAAAATTTGTCTAATTTGCAAGCAGATTTTAATCGAAACCACTTGAATTTGTTCTAGCTCTGTCTATCTTACACTTTCCTGACTTCGTGTATCTTATCCCATTTGACTTTGATGGTGTAAAACAAAGTTCAACATTGGAAATTTAAGGTCCGATTTGCCAGACTTATGCATCACGCAGCACGACTACATTCCATTTCTCGTAATTTTTTTTATTTTACGATTCTAACAGTAAAAAAATATTTAATACATTATTTTTTTTTCTTAAAAATGTCGCATTTTCAACGAAACAGAGTATAATTTCTTAGAAAGGATTTACTCTCGCGGTCGCCACTTTCCTATTGGCCGGGAAGGGGAGATTTATATTGTCCCCTGCCTTCTAAATTCTCAAAATTCAAAAGATAAGAGCCATCCTACCCTACCTATAGTGGGGGGGGGGGGGGTTCGTTCAGGCGGTGAGGAGTACATGAATACACTCATATCACTAATTATTACCAGCTATTTTCCAAAAGACGCGATATGTGGTGAAAAAAACCAGAACTTTTTTTTCATTTGTATTGGAGAAATACTGCCAGTTTGAAGGTTGATACGATAGCTCAATGTTTGAAGCAGAATCCCAGATAGCGGAAGGTCCTGTGTTAACATCCTGTGCACGGTAATAGCCATTTTTCTTTTGTTGTTTTAAGTGCAATGAATTTGAGATTGAAAATAATAATTTATTGTTATTAAGTTTAATTTGTAGAAATACATTTTAATTTTTAAACTTTTCTTTTATTCTGTATTTAATTTACAAAAATCTAACAATTAAAACTTTTTTTTTAACTCAAAAACACCTATTTTTATTACGTAGATACACGGAGAAAATGTTATTCGAAAAAACGATCATTTTAATAGTAAAAACGGTTAAAAACGGGACTGAAGTTTCTACGAACAAATTAACAGGGTTTCAATGTTTATTGGCGGGAACATGTAAGAATAATTTGTTGGTATACGTAATTTCGTACGTATACCAACAAATTATTCTTACATTTTCCCGCCAAAAAACATTGAAACACTATTAATTTGTTCGCAAGAACTTCAGTCTCGGTTTTTAATCGTTTTTACTATTAAAATGATCGTTTTTTCGAATAACATGTTTCTCGGTGTACATAGTGAAACAGTTGCGACTTTCCGCCATGGTCCTACGCTTCGAAAGCCACGACTTAGATGTGACATCTTTTCATCTAATTTCCAGTGCCATCAAAAGTTAATAAAACGTTTTGTCATCGACAAGGAGTCTGTTTGCCGGGTTTCAGCTCGATCGGATTTCGGAAAGGGGGTCAATTTCCACCTACGCAAGATTAACTTGATACATTATTTCAAGAAAACAAACTTGTAATTCAAATATCTACAAATTAAAGGATTTGAATGGGATAAAACTTTAAAAATGTTCATAATACTTTTTCAATAAGTGGTTACTAGGACTAGTAGTTCTTTGAACATAGACATTTATGTTTCTAATTTTATCTTATTTATTTAAATTAAAACAACTAGAATCATAAGTTTTAGAGGTATAATATTTTTATTTCAATAAAAAGTTATGCAGTTTGTCCAAAGATACATCACTTTTTCAATGTTAATTTATTTTTCAAACATTCGTGAGGAAGGTAGGTAGGTACCACAATAATGAAAAAGTCTAATATGCAATTCCAAACAAACATGCCGATTTCAATTTTTAAAAAGTAATCTTTACTGAACTATTATAACGGCCAACATCTAACAGAAACGAAAAGTAAAAAAAAACTCAAAACGGTCTAGATAAAACAATGCTTCGCTGTGTTCCATTCAACTATATAAATCCTATATAATGTATCATTACGGCATGGCTGGTGCCTCCGTAGCTCGTTCTACACATTTACCATGAACTGTGATGAATCGGGAAATTACAGGTTCAATTATTGGTCCAACTTCAAATATCTAATATCAAAGGCGAAATGATAACTGTGAATAATAACCTATTCTGCGAAAATCAACAATGTTTATTACATTACCAGTGAAAATATAAGTAACAGTACAACCTCAGATAGCATGGAGCTCATTTATAAAACTATCGTTGCTCCACATTTGGACTACTGCTCTACGATGTTATATTTGGCCAATGAAAGTAATTTGAACAAACTAGAAGTTATACAAAACAAAGCCATGAGATGTATACTGGGGAAAGGCAAATACGCAAGGATTAATCAAATGAGAGAGGAACTAAATTGGATTCCAATAAAAAAGAGACTATTATTTAATGTATTAATTTTTGTGCATAAAATTATGAAAAACCAAATGCCAAAATACTTTAAGGATGAAATTGTTTTTAATAGAGACGTTCATAACTATGAAACAAGAAATATAAACAAAATTCGATTGCCACAAATGAAGAAATCAAAATCACAGAACTGCATAATGTACAGAGGACTAAAGATGTATGATGAAATGCCTGAAACTATGAAGAATGAAGAAAGAATGAATGTATTTAAAAAGAAATGTTATGATTACTGTAAAAATATTTAAATTTATCAAATGAAATGTTACATTGTGCTTATTAGTTTATATTCATGTAGTATAAACTAACTCAATAATAATAAAAAAAAAAAAAGCAATAGATTCAAAGCTAATGGCTTAATAACAATCCCTATGCTTAGAACGACTACGGCTCAGCATCACTACTTGTATTTAGGTGTGAGATGGTACAATATATTATTGTCCAAAAACAAAATTAGTATAAACGAAACATTGAAATATGAACAATTCAAAAAGCAAATAAAGTCCCTGAAATTCAATAATGATATATTGTACCCTTAATTTACCCTTAGTTTACCCTTACGTAATCTGTACTATCAATGTTAAAAGTATAAATATACTCGTATATTGGTATTGTCTTTATGTTAAGTAATTTTTGTATTTATTTCATAAGTCTTTGATTATTGTTTACATATTTAATTAGAACATTATTTTTTGCATGTAAATAGGTACTCCTCCCATAAACACGAGCTCCTAGAGATCAACTTATGGAGTAGTAGAATAATAATGAATAATTGTATAACTTTGCATAATGTAATCACTTGTAATGTAAAAAAAAAATCTTATAAATAAAAATAAAAAAATAAAAAATAATTAACTATTAAGTTACCGAGCCATTTTTATGCTAGGTTTCAAATATATCATAAAAATAATAACCACTGAAATGAAGATATCTAGAAATGTGATGTAACTTGAGCGAAAACTAACATTGCCATTTCGACTCCTATACGCTCCAGAAAGACAAATGATAGTGACTATTAGGAGATCTGTCTGTACGATCTATAAAACCTTATATCAATACCATATTGATTAAATTCGTCATCTATAGCCAGTTATCAATATTTGCGAGCACGGTCAAGAATTGGTAAGAGATATCCCGACCGAAGATTGATACATTTTATCCTGGCTTCCATAGTTTCAGATAAGATATTTGTTATTAATATACGCATTTATTTGGATAATTTTGATCGTTATGCAAAATTGCTGACTTATTAATGATCGGAGTTCAACAAACGAAGTTCTCAGAATTGAAAGAAGTCGAATACGCGATCCATAGAATTAAATTGACCGGTCAGTGGCCGAGTTAATATCGCGTTTGGGTCCCACCCAAGCCTCCCGTGTTCAATTCCTCGGCTGGCTAAGTCCTCCATCACGACACAAGCAATATTTTCCGCTTACTATAGTGGTAGTAGGTAGTTGGAGATTTTCAAATATTGTCAGATTATTCGTAAGACGCGACTAATTTATTCCATTCCATCTTTGAGAAACGAAAGTGGTTGAAATATGACTTAAGACCTCATTAACTAATTAACTTCCGTTTAATGTCGAAAATGCGGACTGCCAATGCATATTTACGTTAGTATTTCAATCAACATCGCCAATTTATTAATATTTCTACGTAATCGTTTTTTGTTTGAAATTTGGGAGTGTCAACTCAAAAGAAAATACCCCCGTTGTTCTTAGCGTATATCATTTTCTAATTTAGTCCTATCAATATCGGTTCGGCTTTCAACGGTTAAACCGTGCTTAGAACATCGATATAAAATCATCAGAAGTTACGCCTATCGATCCGATATTGTAAAGTTATCGATTTCACTGTGCTTGGAAAAAAAAAACAGCTCCTGACAAGATAGACTTTATTACATTTATATTTGAAACTGTTTCATCAATTTCACCAAGTGAAAATAGGCCTTACTTTGGGCACACTAGATAACCACGACGCACCTCTTACGGCCTATCTCTTAAATTCGGTACATAGGTTATAATAACTCCAAGAAAATCTCTTACAAATTCCTCATACAAAAAATTGTAAAAAAAATTCTAGTAAACCGCTGTTTTTTACTTCCAAAATATTTATTAAATTATTATATACTCGCTAAAACGGAGTTGCCAGGAATAAAATATCGTATTACAGCCAACAAAAAGGCTGTTATTTTTTGTACTTCCTCACCCGGCCTGATGCGTAATGGCTCATGAGGAAAGTGACAGGTCGACGTATTATGCGATCATTAGAACCAAAATAGCCTTTGTCCAACTTGAATGAGCTTTTCAGTCGTGAAATCGAGATTTTTGTAATGGCGAACGTAAGCTTTTTAGACTTGCAATGGTATTTTTAATGTTTTATTTGTATGAAAACATAACGGTGTTTAATATTTTTACCCCGATAAAGGCACGATTCGAAATTCAAAAGCCAAATATAATTTTACACTATAATCCATTGGAGCGCAATTTAAAACATTCTTCTCGGATTGCTCGAGATTTTTTGGTGACAATTTTGAAAATTTTACGTCCAAATTAAAAAAATCATACCTCCGAATTTCAATACGGAGACATATAAACCGAATAAAGTGCTTTATAGCCAATGAGTTCACCTATATTTAAATAATCATCTGATGTCTTTGGGATTTATAAATAAATTATAAAAAAATTGTAAACATTAGAAAAGGATATATTCTCTGAGTTTTTTTTAATTTTGCGTCCACATTAAATATTTTATATAAAATTTCATGTAAATGTTCTAATTGATGAACAAATATACAAATATCTATAATAAAACTGAAGTTTATAAGTTCTGAAGAATTATGTTTAGAATACTTGCCACATTCTGGCAACAAAGCAATCCGAGCCTTTGGAAATTGTGCCATAATGTGGCAAAAAGCGTACGAGTGGTTATGGATAAGTACGATTGTGATATGTTCAAAATTGGAACTTATTTAAGGAATTCTTACAAATCTGGAAATATTACTACTTAAGTACTAAGTACCTACTTAAAATATGTTTTTTTTTAATCAAAATATTATTTGCATTCTTTATATGAAATATTTTTTGATACTCTAGAAATAAATTTTTCATTTTTCATCTTGGCAATTCAAGTTATTATATGAGATTTAGATACAAGAAAAACGATTTAAAATATACAATATTTTAAAATAATCCATTACTTTTTTTAATTATTTATTACAATTTATTTTTTTCAGACCTACTACATGCTTTCAATTTACGACAAATCTGGAAAAATATATACCTACTCAATAAATCAAAAGATTGAGAGTTTTTTTAAATTCCGATTCTAATTCACACCAACTTTGTCGTTTTTTTAAGAAAGACATAATATCCCTGCGGTACGAATAACCTGACAATATTTGAAATTCTTCCACCATCATCATAACAACAGAAGACTGCCAGCCGATGAATTCCACGAAACCTGGACGGGAACCCGGCGCATTTGTAACTCAGCCACAGCCATCAATCTGTACCTTATAAATAAATAATAATTGATTTTTTTTCTATCATTTAAAAAACCACACTTTGTGTTTGGTTTATGACAATATTTATTTATTTGTGTGTTTGTTTTTTTAAATTGTTACACAGTTTCCTATGTCCTAATACAACTTTCAGTTATATCCATGTATAAAAAACCACACTTTGTGTTTGGTTTATGACAATATTTATTTATTTGTGTGTTTGTTTTTTTAAATTGTTACACAGTTTCCTATGTCCTAATACAACTTTCAGTTATATCCATGTATCTATTATGTATTTAATTTTAAAAGCTTTTTTTTAATTCGAATCAATTACATAATTACTTTTTTTATGTTTTTTTCAATTTTATTTCGTTTGATAATTCGCCAAATATCTGAATTGCTAGATGTACACTTTAGACTTTTTACTATGGGTTTTTTCTGAAGGGGAGTCAAGGGAGTCAGTCTTAATTTCTTTTTCCCGTCTCGTATATGTGTTTGTGCTGCATGTTTTTATTTTTTATTAGAAAAACAGTTGATATATGGCCAAAAATTATTTTTTAGATTAAAGTAAAATCAAATAAAAAAAATATGTAAATAATCTGTTTATATGAGAAGATCTCCGCTCTTTAACATTTCCTTGATTTTCGTATAAGTATCTATTTTTCTTATAATGACGTAGATTCCGCTGCTGGCTGCTAACAACGACTATCGCCGGGAATGCGGGTCGCCTAGAATCATCGACCGGGGTGACGTCACTGTCGCTTTTCGCGTGAATACACCATAAAATACACAAAATTCATATCGCTGTAAAAAGTTTATACGTTGACGTAAAAACATTATAAATATAGATACTGTTATTTCCGTAATTTTTCCCTCATTTTTTTCCAAAATATAGTTTCACTAACCTGTATTCTGTCTTCGGGTAGGTCAGTCTTAAGGCTCAGCATCTCTCTGGCATACACGTCAGGATAGTGCGCATCCTTGAAGGCTTTTTCCAGCTCGTCCAGCTGGTAGGAGGTGAAGATGGTCCGACTGCAGGAAGTTGGAGGAAAGGCGGTTGTTATACAAGTACTAACTAATTATTTATTTGCTAACTTAATTATTGATATATTTTTTATGACTACAAAAGTGTTTAATGCTTAATGACACATCTTAATGAGATTCGATCAATTTGTCCAAGATATATTAACTTTTAGGTTATACGTGTTAGGTTGTATTAACATTTTTTAATTTAGATATAGGTACTCACCTATGGCGCCTCTTCTTCTTCTTTTTCTTGTTGAAACCGGAAATACCATCCACAGTGAAGTCCTTGCTAGATTCTAACGGGGACATCCCTGGAAAAAACGGAAAATCACCTGTTAAGGTTTATGATTTGCACAATTATTAAAAAGGTACAGATTTATTTCAATACATATTAAATTAGTGTGAATCTTCATATACATTCCATAGCATAAAAATCATACTGCTTATTAGATAAAAATTTGGGATTGCATTAAAGACAGTAAATCAGCTATCACTAAAATATATTACATTTCCTAACTATAACAAAGCATGAACATATATAAAAAAATATCCGCGTGCGAAACAACAAGAAACCATTTATTTAGGAAATTCATTTACATCATAAGCAATAGAGCTTTGAAATATCTATTTAATGGACAAAAATATGGCAAGCCACAATTTTTTTGTTCCGTATCATAAATTTTAATTAAACAATGAAACAACTAGGTACCTACATCACGAAAATAAGAACGTTTTTAATTTCGTGTGAAGGCGAGAACTGCGTAGCTACTTTTTCTTTAATTTAAAATGAATATGACACAAGAGTCAAAACTGCTCCCAATCGTTGGAATGAGATTATGGCATCCCCAATTAGGATATGTTTGAGACTGACGGTATTGGGAGAAGTAGGCGGGAAAAATGAAGGTGGGGAGTACTTGACTATCCAGATCTGCTCACCGAACACGGCTAAAGCCATTTCAAGCAACGTTTCAATCGTGACTGATGGTCTTACTTATATCAGAGCAAAACTAGTAGAAATAATAAATAATAACTAGTTATTAAAAAAAAAATATACAAATTGTACGCATATTTTAACGATTTTACCGCTCGATTTATTAAAAGCTTTGATTTGCTTAATCAAGCAATGAGCCTATTAGACGTTCGAGAGATTCGAGGTCCCCTTCGAGAAGCCGACGTCTAATCATATTTTCCCCTTTAAAAATCACCAAATCACGCGTAAATCGGGCTAAATCAAAACCCGAAAAAAGCCCAGACACAAAATTGCCCGTCTCCAGGAGAATCCACAAATACAGAAATACGCGACGCTATTTCGCCCAAGTTGGAGTTTCCAGATACATCCATAAAGAGGACTCGTTTGTCAACTATAGTCAAGGGGGTAGGCACTATTTGCTGCAAAACTTATTTCAAAATCCGTTATGTTCGCTTTTGGGAACAGCTCACACCGGTCTCATGTAAATCGTTGTGTCTCCCTTACTATCTTGGTGAGAAATATGGTTTGAATGGTATTAGAAAGAAAAAAAAATACCACATCAAATCTAAAAGTTAACCACAACATTATTAAAATGTACATCTTTACAAAACTATTGTTTCTAATAATAATTATGAAACCTATAATACATGTATCTAATAAAATATGTGTGTGTTTTTATATTTTTTCGTTATCAGTAATTTTAGTTTAAGAAATGTAAGGTACCTAAGCCATCATTAAAACTGTTATATGTTTGCATTTAAAAAAATGTATATAAAAAAACTATTTTTTTATTTCGAATTATAAAATATAAAAATCATTTCGTGGTCTTTCAAAATACAGATTTTAGTTTTCGGGTAGGCTCACATTCCTATTTATTTGGATTTTATTGCAAATCGAAAATATTACGAAATATTCCCGAGGCCTGGGGGGTTAAATGCTATTTAAAACATGCGCTTGTTGTTTGTTCTATTCTAAAATGTTTTAGTGAAAGTAAATTATCGTTTGAGGTGTGAAAATTAGTTAGTAGTACAAATCAGTGAATAATAAGACTGAATGGTACCTACAACGAGAGTCATATTGGAATTAATATTATTATGCTTTTTTAGTGAAGATGTATATTTGCTGCATAATAAAGTGAGCTTTAACCTCTTGTTTGTCGTAAGTCCGCGACAATTTTATTTATTTTTTTAAATTTTAAATTGCGATTTTAACCCATATGTATAAAGAAAGTGTATGTATAACAAGGTCAGAATCGCTTGCGCCAATATCATTCTTGACATAACAGTTGATTTGATTAATCTAGCTACTCTGAATATTTTTGAAAGTAATTATCTGTAACATCCGGAAATCATGCTTTTTCCCGCTTTATCAGCTGTAAAATTTTTAAAGAAGTATGAAAGTCATTAATTTTTCAAAAACACATTAGAATTGTTGGTTTTCATGTAGGGTGTATATTCAGGTTTGTGTAAAAACAATAAAATCAATTCATATTCTTAAAAATATACATTTTTTTATATTTGTTTGCTGAATGGGAGTTTTTTTTTATTCAAGAGGTTAAAGCGCGTTTTAAGGCTTCCATGACAACTCAAATAAGTGGCATATCACACCCTTTTTAAAAGTGATGAAAAATTAAAAAGCCTCTAACCCAACCTAACAAAACCTAATTTTTTTTCATCACTTTTATTTTCAAAGGAGTGATAAAGTACCACTTTGTTGAGTTATCCGGTCACCGTTGTTAAGTATGTTTTCAGATTAGGGTGGTGGAAACAAACTGTGTATTGTCTTAATTTTACGACGATTTAAGTTAATTTTTAAAAGTGAAGTTCAGAGGATTTCTAAGTATTACAATAAATAGTACATAATGTGTCTTTGAATTTTGAGATATATCACGAAATTCACGTTCGCTGATACTCACCAAATTTTCTTAATTGAAATATTTAAATTCCTATTGAAAATCCGGGCCTCGCAAAAGCGCCATGTTTGCCAGTAGCTATGAGTAGCTCATAGGTACCTACGTAGCAAGGGAACTAGGTAGCTACTAGCTACCGCACACACTTCATCTGAATGGCGCCGGTGTATTCGGCGCGTATTGGTAGCTCGTAATACTAACCAATTTGGCGGAATTTCCGTCGAGGATAATTTTAAATTGCCAATTTTCTTGTGGTGCTCGTTTCCTCCGCTTCGTCGGAGAATCCAGATATACAAATGATGTTTGCGGCGAGTATCTACTTTGCGGGAAATCTCCATTTGGCTAAAAGCGACGCCATGTTTGTTTTCGCAAGTTATCTCAAATATTAGCGCGCGAAAGATTTGGAGGGAAAACGGAAAAATCCATAGACAAAACTATGAAAAGTATTTATTGTAAAGCGAGTTTCACACAATCCAAGAAATTTCCACTAATTCATTTCGCAGTGGCTTTTCTTATTATTATCAAGTAAAAAATATTATTTTATTTTTTATTTATTAAACTGCTAGTTACATGTTTTGAGGATTTTACGACCATTAGCTTATATGTTGTTGCGGTCAAATTTGCTATTAAAAAAGTTTCATGAAAGTAAAGTAGATAAATTTTAAATCATTTCAGAACTGTGAGTTGATTGCGTACCTTTTTCTGTGCAGAGTCATTAGGACAATTCAAAAATTTCAGGTTTTCATTATACCGTGAAGTTTTTAAATATTCATTTAATATGAAGCTAATACGCCAAATTTCTATTTAGTTTTATCTTTACTGCGAATTGGTTTACATTATGAATATAAAAAAATATGCAATAGATACATCGAAGCTTTTCCTACCTTCTCTATTTAATGTAATTAAAATAAAATTATTAATTACGTTACAAAAAAAATATATTGTATTTTCATTACATAAATATGAAGTTATATGCTTAAGAAACAACTTTTAAAAAATACCCCTTTACGGCAAAGGTTATTTTTGACTACTTCCGTTTAGTAACTTTTTTTCATTCTTGTAAAATTATTCATAAAAAAAATAAAAACAACTTTGGCGCTACCCAGATAATAAAGGGGCAAGAAGTCAAAAATTTCAGGCGTCTATATTTCTCATGTGAAAAAACACCACGTTTTCCATTTTTTTGTTTCTTTTTTCCATTGTTAAATAAATGTTGCCACATTCAAAAACATTAAACAACCAATGAAGAGTGTGTGTTTAATGTTACTTACAGCTTAATTAATTAATTAAAACCAAATTGACCCACTTTATTGATAACGTAAAGAAAATGATTGACACCATACTTAGAATGTATACCTTCATTGAAAGGCACTAAAGCAGAACTGAAGTCATAGAATCAACAAATAAGACAATTTATTTGTTTTTCGTTAAAATTAACAAAAAAAACAATAAAAAATCAAATTCAATAATCCCAGGTAGGTACTAAAATAGGTAGTTAGTTACCTACATACTAACAACAGACCAAAAACGTATGGTATTGAGTTATTTATGTGTTTGTTTATTGGTAAAATAGAAAATAAGGCGGGAAAGCCGCGAAACTTTACCGCAATTTTCAGTAAGAACGAACCTACAAAAACAATACTAAAAATCACAAAAGAGGAAAGTGCCTTACAAAAATGTTGAACAGAAAATTTGCAAGGTTTTTGCCAAAGAAATAACACATACAGCGTGTATGAAAACTATGTCAATGTACATAGGAAAAAAATAATGTTTCGATTTTTAAATACTGTTTTACTGGAAGGTTTGTTAGTGATATTCCCCGCCACTGGATGGCTCTGTCAAATTGTTTTCGAACAAATATATATATGGAAATTGAAGATAGCTTTCTGTGTTGCCATCATCCGTAGTATTCGCGAGTTCCGCCCACTCACTCGCTAATTTGAATTTCGAGATGCCTATTAAGGGATTACAAAGGGAATTTGGGTGCCTGCGTAGATTTCCAAGTAATTATTAGGTAGTTAGGGAGGTACTGTCAATAAATAAATAAATCAAAGCGAATTGGAGGCTTGATTTAAAATTACAAGAGGCAATTTAAAGTTATTCTCAAATTTCAAGTCAAGATTTTCATGCCAATTTGTTCGACTCTTATATCTGAAAAAATCGATGATTTGATTGGTTTGCATATTTTATGGAACGCAAATATTATTAGATATTTGTCGTTATAATTATCAAATATTTTTTTATTTGAAAGATATACCGAGTTACATAGGTACTTAAGTAGGTATCTTCATAAGTATAATGGGAATATTTATTGACATTCCATGAATGTTTATCCCCCGACCGTTGTGTGTCCCCGAAAAGGAAAAACAGTGTATAAAAACATTTTTTCATTTGAATGCAGCATCAAGGGTAAAACTACCTACTATATATATATTTTTTTTTTTTTTTTTTTTTTTTTTTTTATTGGTTACTTAAGGATACATACATTACAAATATATATATTTTACAGTGATTAATTACTTAATATATGTATTTGATGAACCTCCATAAATAAGCAGTATATACTGTATATAACAGCGTATAAGTACAAAAAATCGACACTGTAAATAAATTCTTTTGATATTATTTCTATCTCAAAATTAAAGGTATTTTTGAAGTCGTTTTAGATTGAAAATTGGTAAATAATGCAGAAAAATTATAATTTTACAAAAATTATAATTTTGAGGACCAACTGTATGGGTTCAACTGTCGTGTCATCATTTTTTGGTTAATGTTATATGGATTATAGATTTTTACGACTTTCCCCACAGGAATAACTTAACCCACACTTTTCCATAAATGATCTTCTAGTCAATCCATGCCATGCAATTGTACTATTTAAGTATAATAAATACAAAACAATAAAAGAACAACACGTCAACCATCAGAGACCAAATGGGAAAATAATTCAACGACTCCAGATATTTTCATATCAGAGGGTTCAGTAGAACTCCTAACTGGACAGATAAATATTACTGATTCCTCAATATAAATACTTAAAAAATCTTTCGTAATCCTATATGTATGTAAAATGACTGATTTTTGCATTTTAATGTGTAAATTCTTTGACAAATCTAATTAGCTTCAATTTTGAATAAGAGAGTTAGGTTTATACCTAGTTTATTGATTATTGCCAGTAGCCGAAATAACAAATGGTAATATTTTTTATAGTCTGAGAATGCCAAATTTTTTCAGAAATAGATTTTTCAATATTACATGAGTTTGGAATAGCTTTATTAATGATATAAATTATTTTTTTAAATTTTGTCATGTAACTATATCGGGTCTATTGTGACTAATTGTTTTATATTATTGAGTATAGATTTTTATATTATTATGATTATAGATTATAGTTAGGTAGGTACCTACATATTGTAAGATTAAAAAATAAGCAAATATCAAGAGGTTAGAACGATAAGCTGAGATCTGGTTTTTATTTGGTTCGACTGTTACGAACTCTGTAGTTAATGTAAAGAAAACCTACTTGACTCACTAGGCATATGGACCTGCTTCAATGTTACGTATAATAACATATGTTAGCTAACTCAATTTAGCAAACGAATATACCTATGATATCGACAATAATGTAACAAATTTTATGTTTAAAATATTTCTGATAATTCCGGTTTATTATTATTATTTTATTTTTATCAAATTGTTAACCACTGTTATGTAATAAATTATTTTTTGCAACCTATTTTTTCAACACACAATAGGCCCAGAGGAAAGAGATTTCCCTGTGTTGAGAGTCTTTCAAAAGAAAAAAGGAAATAAAGTTCTGGGAATTAAAAATGTACTAGGGGTGGGTAGGAATCTGGGGGTTAGTGTGTCCAAGAGTGACAAACGTATAAATCCATCCCCCCACTGCGGTGCATGGCGGTGGATCGAGAGAGTTCAGAGAGATCTGGCCGCTACGTAATAAGTGGTCAGACGCATCCGCCGTCAAGACCTAGACAAACCTTATCCCGTGAACCAGGGAACCCTTACTACGTAACCAAACATAGTGAACTACTTGGGGTGACCTATGGACCTATGGAAGAGGTGTTGATAATCCAATAAATGGTTCCCATGTAAAAATATTGTAAATGATATGTACCTGAAGCAAAAGCTTCTTGGGCGTATATAAAAGAGTAAATATATAAATAATAAGTTAGGTTAGGTTAGGTTGGTGAATTAAACAATAGTTAAGAATGTGGTTGATAAAACATACCTGATTCGTCCAAATATCTGGACTGTTGTTTCAGAAGGGGAAGCAGAGGAGGGCCATAGTATCTTCCGTCTCCTGCACACGAATAAGTTCACACGATTTAAATATCGAACAATTTTCAAAATATAAAAAAATAAGTTACATCGGAAAACATTAAAAAGCAAAAATTTGGCAACCTAACATTGGGAAACATTCAACAACTAATTTGGCAACAAATTAAATAACGTAAAATAAGTGTATAATAGGTAAATAAAATTCAATTGAGGTAGGTACCTACCTAAAAAAAAATTGTGGTTCCTACCTATGCAAAATAAAGTTCGTTAAGATTACATATTATTACGTAAGATTATGAGATTTTTTTTACACAAGCTCCAAACAGGATGCCTTGAAGAAAATATATGTCATCTTTGGGGATACTGTGTGGAGGGTCTTTTTAAGGAAAGGAAGGAGGGGATGTTCTGTAAAGTCAGAGGGGTGGGTAAGAATCTGATAGTCAGTGTATCCATGAGTGACGGACGTACGAATCATCCCTCCTAGTGCTATGCAAGGTATGAATCGAGAGAGTTTAGTTAGAGAGATCAAATGGTCTCCTTCAACTGACCCTTCCCGATCGGGCGGACGCGTACCTCGCCAAAACCTGGACAAACCCCACCCCATTAACCTGGGCTCTCGTGCTAAGTCACCAAACGTAGCGAACCACTAGAGGTGACCGATATGTTTAGAGATGATGTCCAATTTATTGGAATAACTTTTAAAGATTGCACATATCGTTTTTTTTATGGCTATCAACTCCATTTATCTTTTTTTTTATAAATTCATTAATATTATTATTTAATTTATAAAATTAGTTTATTTATAAACAATTATTATCAGCTTGATAGCTGTTTTTATAGATTACATAATAATATTATTGTACAGATAAAAAACATTAAAAAAAAAAATACATAGATATATATCACCGTAAAATTTAATCATTGGAGAAGAAAATATTATGAATCTAAAAATAAGCGAATAAAAATAAATAAAAATCTAAGCGAAAGACGAAACGGAAATATAAAAATCTAACTGTCGCAACTGGGAATCGAACCCAGGGCTTCTGTCTTACCAGGACAATACTATAACCAGTGAGCTATTGAGGCCTGGGGGCCTAGTCTATATCTCTCACAGCGCCCGTAACGCGGGTTTAGCTACGTCACGAATCCGTATTAACCCTCCTCTGACCGTGCTAAAAACTTTCTCGCGCTCCGATGCTGTACACTCGGTAAATATTAGTGTAATGTATTTATTTAATCCAATACATAAATGTATTGTGGAGGAATACCTAAAATGTTAACTCTATGTTTAGTATATTTACAGTAAATACAAACCGTGACAGCTTAGTTCACAGCACCGTCAAGAAAGGTTAAACGGCAAACGTGCTTGTTTGTGAAACCGAAAGATAGAGACTAAGCCCCCTGGATCGATCCCTATTCGAATATCGTCAAAAGAAACACATACCCTTGGAGGTCTTAATTCTACTACGTACAACATACATACATTCAGTTTACTTTCATCCTTTATTTTCAACTCACGTGCATCACTGCCATACATTAGTACAGGGTAGGTATTAAAAATCCATTACGGACTGGTAACTTCTTCGGTTGCATACAAAAGTGCAGCACTCCATATTATCTATTATTTCATTATTTTCCTTAATTGTTTTGCTGAGATTTGGCGTTTTTAGCCTTTTTACGTTCCAATTGATAAGCTGTCAAAAACCAAAACAACTCTAAATCAAAATGATAAAATAAATAAAACAGCAGAGTATAAAAAATAAAAACCCTTTTAATTGTTTAAATAAAATATTCCTAGTCGTACAGTTGCATTAACCCCTTTGGTGAGGTGTTTAGTTTGTTAGGTACTTACTTTCGTTCAGAATGTTCAGATACCAAAACAACCAATTTATACCCAAACTAACTGCACGATATAATTTATTAACCGACCTAATGTTTCCAAATTAAATGTCCAAATAGTATCTCACACCCTTAGTCCAGCGGTTCTCAAACTCGTATTCGCACTATTTTCGTTTTCAAAAATAGATAATTCAAAATAATTATTATGTTGACAGAATAAATAAATAATCTGTAAAGTGTAACGGCTTTAAAACGGTTTTAATAATAAAATATTTTAATTTGTGACATATTTTAATGGTAAATTAATGAAGATTTAGGATGAGTTATTTAAATAAATTTGAACAAATCATCAAATATTTGAAGTTAATTATCACGTTATGTGAAAGCTCTATTCAAGTTCTGCGATTATTTCAGTTTTATGAAGCAACGGAATTATGATATAATAACAGAACTTGAATAGGACTCACACAGAAGTGTAAAATTTACTTAAAGTATTGGATGAATGGTTCAATTTTTTTTAAACAACCTGTCCTAAAAGTACTTCGACATGTGAGTGTTTGATATTTTTTTATCGAATCATTACAAATATTGAGAAACACCTTAAAATTCTACAGCATCCCTCGGGGTAGCTACCCTTTGTGAATTCTCGGGGTTAATCGAAATGTAACTTTTTCCCATATTACTAGGATTACTGTTCCAGTATTGCTGATTGCTAGTTTGGGTACAAGTCTTATGAAGGGTTGGAAATTTATTGCTAAGTACCGACTGAATTTGAGGGCAGCTCGGACTTAAGGGATGGGATGTTTACAAGTGGGGTGTGGGCGGGTAGAAGGGTGGAAATGGGTTCTACCTCACCCCTAACTTAGACCCGAGAGATTATGCTTGTAAAAGGCCTACAGCGATTAATATAATGGATTCAATTGATTAAAAATAGCCTTAAGTTTGTAACTTGAGAATTGGGAAAACCTCCTAATGTGTATGGTATTCGACCAATATATATTTTTTCGATTGAACGTTTTTTGATAAATGATTCTGACATCACAAGCTTAAACTTCAGGCGTAGATGTAGCCATTTATTTTTTTCAAATCAATTAAATAATCATATTAAAAACATTAATTACCACAATCATTGTAATTTGTTTTTAATGATAATATTGATCAGTGTAGCACACAAGGCAAACAAATAAATATATAGAGGCAGATTTTTTATAAAAAGCAATTGTTGTGTTCCTTCTCATCTTTTTAAAATTCACGTGACTCCCCAGATTGTACATGATGTGGTCTAGAAGTGGGAACTTTAGATCACATATGTTTTGGTTGTCCTACTCTAAACAAATAACCTCCCTTCTATCAAGCCTTATCAAAAATTGCCTCCCCTCCATATCTCATATCGTCTAAGTCTGAACTCGACTCCAATCTTCAATGTAATTTTGAAATTTGCCTACTTTATTAAAATTAATATTTAAATTCACCTTTCATTTCTCCATCTTTTAAAATGATGGTCTTGACGGGTGAAGGCCACACATAATTGTAAAAAAAAACAAAGTTTTCCATTTTTCTCGGCTTACGTGTAATAATAAATAATTAGCTTTTGCCCGTTGGAGGCAACTAATTGATTTGAAGTTTATGAAACAAGAAGTGTGTGCCAGCATTTTTTTTAAAATAAATATTTGAAGAAAAAAAAAACGATGTTTGAATGTGATGAAGCAAGGATTGTGAGAACTAAACAAAGGGCCCCATGAGTTAGGCGCTCCGCTGACGAGGCAACTGAAAACCAACTAAAACCGGCTGTTTTCTCTGTCTTGATTGGTCAAAAAGCTTGTTTAACCATAGACGAAGAACAATCAGCTGACAGCTGACAACTAGCAACGGCCGGCCAGGGCAATCAGCAGTGCAAGTCACCGATTGCGTTACCATTGACAACGGGTGTTTGAGTGCTTGTGTAGTGTGCGGGCCATCACATTGTCATACAAAGACAGTTGGCAGTTGAGAGTTTTCAGTTGCCTCAGTAGGCGGAGGCGCTAAATCGCTCAATTTTGTACACCTGCTACTGAGCCACTTCGGTCACCCGGTTCAAGGAGTTCAGTATGGGCCTTTCTCGAAAAAAAGACCTATCCTGCTCATTTTTTTCACTAAACCCTTCGGATTGCGTAGGTTGAGACGCGTATTTTGATACCCAACTCGTAGTAAATAATATTTGCTTATGGTCCACATTCGAATATTGCTTTCTCTCATTATCTCAAAACTTAGTTTTTCGAGATGTTTGACTAATCAACTGGACGATCGTATATTCTCCGTGTGTTCTCTTTATTGCATTATTCGCAAATCACCACATTTTTCACACCGTCATAGTACAACATGGTTTTACAACGCGTGCGAATCAGGAATCTTTTTTCTACTGCATTCAGTCTTCTTTCATCCTTCCTCTGTCAGTCCCTTGCATCACTGACTTACATCAGGGTTGGTATCAGGATTATAATAACCACTTCAAGTAATAGAATATCAAGTGAATAATTTCAATTAATTCCCCAAACTGTTTGCACCAACACTGCACATCTGTTACTTCAGTGATCATCATGTTATCATGGTATACATCAGTGAAACAGGGAGGAGGTAGCGAGGCTGGATTGTCCCAATGGGACGTTTGTCACTCCCCGAGGACCGACGTGTTTGCAAACTACATCGCAACAACCCTCTATTCAGAGCGTAGACTAATCGGTTACGGTCCAATCGCGAGATGATGCTGCGATGATGGTATCAGGTTGCATAATTGTATTTGTCAGGTAATACTTATTTTGAGATTTAATTGGTATTATTTGTCACATTACTATTATCATCTATTGTGATGAACTAATTATCATCTATGGTCTCTCTCTTAATCGTGTCAATGGTGTAAAGTCGTAATCAATAAAGTCTGCAATATAAAATATTAAACAGTGTTTTCTATAAGTCATCCATAATAAATATATAAAGAAACGGGTCAATTTAAAAGATGAATATATTACACAATAATTGATTATTCCAAGTAGGTATTCCTTGAATGGAAAATACATTAAATCAATCTTTTCTGTGATGACCACACAATAGACTTAGCTTTTCGTTCGTTCGGTGTTGTAGTGACTATTGCACACCCAAAATTGATTTTATTTCTAATATTGCCTCCCCTCGGTTAAAGGTCATCCCAAATGGTTAGCTACGTATGTTGACTTAGCAGGGGTGCCCGGGTTTGTGGGGTGAGGTTTGAATGGGTCTTGGTGGCTGATGCGTCTGCCCATCAACTGCGAGGCAGGCCGGATCGGGAGGAATTGGTCTGTCTTGGTGTCAATTAGTGGAGGGATAGATTCATACGTTCGTCACTCCTGGACATACTGACCCCCAGATTCCTACCTAACGCTCATACCTTTTTCCTTCACAGAACTTCTTCTTCTACCTACCCTAAAAAGACCCTCCACACAGCATCCCCAAAGATAACACAGGCTCTTAGGGGAACTATTTACCTCAGGGTTTCCAGTGTGAGCTATATAGTTTTTTTTTTATATTAAATTATATTAAATACATAAAAGTTTTAGGAAAGGGGGATTTGAGACCACAACCTCTGGTTTTAACACACAAGATCACCCAGCTCTGCCACAGAAACCTTGGAGAGCTGTAAACTCACTACCTTCATGTATTATTGCTTTAAAATACTTTCATCTTACTCTCTCTAAGTTTTGCATAACTTAAAACCTCAACTCGAATTCACTATTGTTTTAAGAAATAATTTAAAAGTCTAACGGGGTACTTTGTTTGCTATTAAATGGATGCTGACGTCTCAATAGCGTCTGTTCCCCCTGCCACCCCTCGCAGAGAAACCACCCTCGAGTTTATTTCCTTTTCTAAAATTCTGATATTTTCTTGAAGGGAAGAAAACCCACCGTAGCGAGTGGAAGCGTATCCTAGAGACGGAAACCCCCTCCCCTCGGCCTCTGGCTGAAAAGAAAACAAAAAGGCGAAAGGAGGGCAGCGTCCTCCATTTTTTAATACCCTAAATAGGGGCAGATGTCGGGGAATATAAAGACGTCAATGGTATCAGTTTTTCTTAAATGAAAAAAGAAGAAAAAAAAAACCTATTTTTGTGCACAAACCGCGAGCAGAATCTGTTATCTGTTCACCACAAGCTTCTTCAATTTCTTACGGGATAATTGATATTACAGGGGGGAGTTTTTAGTGTATCTTTACAAGAGCAAATGATCCCACTTTTTACTTAGTTGAAAAGGTTTCCAATGGGGGTGGATTGGTTGAACAGATTACTGAAAATGCAATTTAATGAGAAACAGAGGTTTTCTATCGTTTTCCCCCAGCTCTATTCAGTTACACAAAGAAGTATTGCGTAGGTAATCGATTTACTCGCCATTAAAAGTTTATGTTGGAAAAAGTGCACATTCATCGATCTTCACATTTAAAAGATACTTTATTTCAATTCACAAATACATTGTACGTACCATAAATACATGAATATTCTTCGAACTGTTCTATACGGGTATTTATAGTTGTAATTGATCAATGAACGAACGAACCGGCGTGCGCAAATAAATTTTATTTAATTGATTTGTGTTATTGCACAATTAATTATTTAAAATAATATATAGTATATTTGCGGCACGTTCCAGAGTGGAAGATACTCTTAGTATCGCCCTGATGTAAAACCACAATTCAGAATTGAAACGTTGCTTGAAATGGCTTTAGCCGTGTTTAGTGACTAGATCTGAATAGCCGGGTACTTCCCCACCTTCCTCTTCTTCGTCTCCTTCCCTTCCCCACATACCTTCAGCCTCATAACATACCCCAATTGGGGATGCCATAGTCTCACTGGCTCCAGACGGGAGCAGTTGGGACTCTTGTGAGGTATTCACTATAAAAAAAATGTTAAAAATGAGACACTCAAAAAGATTTTATGGTTATTTTGATAAAGGAAAAAATGGTTAAATTTGAAGAACTCCCTTAATCATATAAAATTAAAAGAAATACAAACATTCCCTGGTTACGAATAACCCGACAATATTAGAAAATCTCCTACACACATTACGGTAAGCGATTGCTTGTGATGTGTTGGAGGACTTTAAGACACAACGCCGAATAGGATACAAACGCGATGCCAAATAATGTACTTACTGACTGGTCTGTAGTTAAAATTATTACGTTCTGCTGGATTAACTCGATTTCCCTTTTTTAATTGACAGCCATTTCACATTTAAACCTATTATCCAAAATATTTAAATGACAGTCCTAAATTAAATACATTTATTTAATTAATTTTAATATCTCCAATTAAAATGGTCAGAATTGCACAACGTATAATAATTAATCTCTTCATGAAAAACCGGCTTATATAATAAGTACACGTCATGTTGATGAACTCTTCACACATCTGCCCTGATGGTGAACACTGCAAGGCTGTCGAAACAGTTTGCAGAAAAAACGCAACACAGCTATAATAACCTCATAATTCAATCACGACAAAAGTTTTGTACAAGTTAAGTAACCTCAAATATACTCAGATAAACTTATGTCTTGTGTCGGTACATATTCTTCTAATAATATCGCAGTTGGTTTCTGTTACATTAGGTATATATTGAATATATTGCAATAAGTGGTCGATGGGTAAGTTTCTCGACTAGAATTCCGAAGGTCAAGGGTTCGAATCCTGGTATGTGCAAGTTAATTTTATTTAATTTGGGTTATTTGACTTAAAGTCATTCAATTAAAATAATATGTATATATTATGTTTATGTATGCGAGGAATTGAATACGGGCCTGGCGATACGCGGCCTACGCGATGCAAACTCAGCCACCGACTGGTCAATTATTATTACTACTTACCTAATAGTTGTAATGAATCGTTGAGTTCCAAAGCCCTCCCTAATAAATTTTCATACTTTTGAGTAAATCAAGAAAAAACGTGTGGGCTGATGAGTTTTCAAAATTCCTGTTTTTTTTTGTTTTATTGAGAAATTAATAGAATAAGCATGACAAAAATCAACCAAACGACCAAAATTTGTATGGAAAGAAACTGGTGATCATTTTGAATTTGTTGAAATAGTGACTTCTGATTCAAAATACTCCGTATTTCGTCTCAATTACGGAGTATTTTGGAACTGAAAATTTTGGAAGGTTGATTTTTAAACACGATTTATAAAGAAACTAGGAGGAATTTGGAAATAATATCAACAGCATTACATTCCTGGTTAGAAAACACAAAATATGGCATTCTCATTTTCAACAAAAATTCATTAGGGAGGATATTGGAACTCAACGATTCTAATAATATATAAGTTCACCTCTCCAAAGCACAAGCATCATATTTTTTACATAATATTTTATATACTGAAAATATTATGATGTTATAAAAGTTTTGTTGGAAAGAAATATTACCGCATTCATTAGTCTTATAGTCCAGCTAGATTTGACATCGGAGTAAATTCTGTTTTGAGGCTTGGAAGGGGTGTTTTCTACCATATGAGGCGCGAGGAGAGGGGGGTGCTGAAGGAGGTAGTCTACTCCCTCCCCATAGAAGGGGTTGGTACAGAATGTGTGGAAGGCAATATTAGCACGTTACACGGCAAATATTTCACTTAATTGAAATTGGTGCAATTAAACACTGTCTGTGGAACTGTGAACCAGCTTAAATTCTTTTCTGTGGAATGGGAGAATTTTGGAATACTTGTTTTGTTTTTCATTATTTAAAAAAAATATTCTAAGTGACTATGCAATAATTGTTTTAATGTGATTATGGTTGAACAAATCGAAGATGTCGAACATAAATCATCGAAATGCATTCAGTGTGAACAACAGAGAGTGACAATATTAATGACCTCGAATCCACACGGAGAAAACTGTTATTCTTAAATACGATAATTTTATTCGTAAAAACAGTTAAAAACGGGACTGAAGATCTTATGAACAAATTAACAGGGTTTCAATGTTTATTGGCGGGAAAATGTAAGAATATTTTGTTGGTATACGTACGAAATTACATATACCAACAAATTATTCTTACATGTTCCCGCGAATAAACATTGAAACCCTGTCAATTGGTTCGTAAGAACTTCAGTCCCGTTTTTAACCGTTTTTACGAATAAAATGATCGTATTTTAGAATAACATTTTTCTCCGTGCATCTAAGATCAGAATTTAACTCAACTGAGTTCTATGCCATTTCAAGAATTATGAAATTTTTTAGATTTTAAAAATTGGAAAATATTTGAAAGTGAACTCTTACATAAAGAACAAAGTATCTTTTAAAAACATTATATGATGATAAAATTGTAATTTAAAAACAGATGAGTTAAAAATGACAACATTATGTAAGTCAGAAGCTTCGATGATATACAACAAAAAATGTTTTAATTATTGTTTAAAAATGTTATTTGTAAAGGTTGAAAATAAATCTACCAGATTTCTAAAGGTTGTTGGGAAGTAAGTAAAAAATTATGTGAACACTGTACGAGAGTCCCAACTGCTCCCAACCGCCTGGAGCCGGTGAGACTATGGCATCCTCTATCGAGGTATGTTGTTAAGCTGAAGGTGGTAAGGAGTGGAAGGAGATGGAGAAGAGGAAGGTGGGAAAGTGTCCAGCTATTCATATATGGTCACCAAACACAGCTAAAGCAACCTTTCAATTATTCAACTGTGGATCATGTTTTTGATAATAAATAAATAAATTATAAATAATAATATGTTATTTTCATTACCATCAACTAATAAACGTTCAGTAGTTGTTGTAGGTGGAACTCCAATAATTTCAAAATTATTTGGACTTTACACAACGATTTTCCAAGGATAATTTGAAAATAACATCCTAATTTTTTTTAATTTGTTGGTATAATATTATGTAATGATTAGTTACATACAAATTTAAGAACTTCCGCTTAACTATTTACTTCAAATTATCAGTCTTAATTCCACTGTGAATTTTAAGTCTTTAATTAACATTTGCATGCAAATGATTTATTTGACTAGTGAACTTTTACGTTAGGGGTTGGTCTAATTTATGCTCTGCAACGTTCCAACGAGCCAGGAACCTCCTCCATACACACACACATATACATACACACACACATACATACACACACACATACACACATACATACATACACAATAAATACACAAACAATAAAAACGATACTTATTCGATCTTCGGTAGCCTTGCGTAAGGGTCAAAATCGCTCGAATTTGTTTTCTTTGAGTAGTCATAAAAACAATGGTTTTTCGCGATCATTGGGAATCTTTCAAAAGGTCGTAAGTGAAAACATGGTGAAAGGAAACTCGACACTAACAAGTTTTGTAAATCGCATATGCTAAGATCAATATTATGCTTGCAATGTTTTTAATTTGTGTTTCGAGCAAAAATTGATTTATTGAGAGAAATGTGTTCTAATTTTGAAACATTCTAGATTTCAGTAGGTGCTTAGAGTTTTGGATTTATTGTAATTTGAAAAGAGACAAGTTTGTTTGCAGGCAAATTGGAGTGATATATCGCACTCCTGCAAGTTCCTGCCTTAAATCAAAATGTGTCAATTTGTCAAAATATGTCAGCAAGTCAACTAACTAACCATCACGCCGTTTCCGCAGGGGTGGGCAGAGAGGACGGACCGCCAAACACCTCGGTCTTGGCACACACTATTTGCCTCATTGAAAATGAATAGATATTGCATTTCACGCAAGCAAATTAAAGCTTTATTTTAATGACATTTAAGGGTGGTTTTTTCGGAACAGGTTTTCAGCTTGATGTGGTTGAGCGCGAAAAAAATCGCTAATTAGGTAGCTTTAGGCGGGAAATCGGTTTTCAATGGCGGAGTGCCGTAGTTTATTTTGGAAATTGGTGAAGCTTTATATATATATATATATATTTTTTTTTTTATATTTATTCATTTAAACGTTACATAATTACAACGATGCTAAACTGCTAATATTTATTTATTAATTAATTTATTTATTTATTAATTTGCAAAAACCCTACAAAAAATAATACATTGCAAAAGAGGTAAACAAATTTACAAGTAAAGTCTTGACAAAATAAATACATTTAAATTTGTACAAAAATTTCATACGTAAGTATGAAACAGTTATATGCACAGTTAAAAAATATATAATATTTCGCGCTTGAAGTCGCTGTATAATGTGGAAAATATCCAAGTTACCTGTGAGGGAGTTAATTAACCTAGTGAGTATTCCCAACGGCATCACTAGGTAAGCTAGTTCTGCACCTGGGAAGAATTAAAAGCCTGTGTTGGCGGCCTCGCGTAACGTTATCCGGGGCATAAAGTCGTATTTTAGTCAGAATGTTTGTTTTTCAAGGGGTTATGATTAACAATCTACATAATATTTTTATTCTTATACATGTATTATTATTTAGCAATGTAATTTTGTATCATAGACATAATACAATAAAATTAAAGTAAATAACAATGTGATTTGAAAATAGAATAATTGAAAACATTTAGGATTGTATTAGGTACAGCATCGCTATGTAGTTTTATTATGTTTTTAATTTTGAACGATTAAAAAAAAATCACTTTTGAATAAAAACTGACACGGGTCGAGAATCATCCGTTCAATTATTAAAAACATTATAATCGAGCTATTTGCTAAATTAAAAACATCTGTATTTTTTTTTTACTTTAGCTCCACACTGAAAGCCCTGAGGAAAATAATTACCCCTCAGGCCTATGTCATCTTTGGGGATGCTGTGTGGAGGGTATTTTGAGGAAAGGAAGGAGATGAAGTTCTGAGAAGGATAAGGGGTGTGAGGGGTGGGTAGGAATCTGGGGGTCGGTGTCTCTAGGAATGACAAACATATTATGAATCCATCCCTCCCACTGCGCGACACGGTCATGTTCCGAGAGAGTCCAGCTGGAGAGATCAAAAGGTTTCTCTCGACCAGTCTCCCCCGATCCGGCCTGCCACGCAGCTGGCGGGCCGATGCCTACACCGTTAAGACCCGGACAAACCTCACCCCCATGAACCCTGGTACCCCGGCTAAGTCATAAACTCTACCACAGAATAAAGAAAAAAACATATTGTGTCAACTGAAACCACTTAAGTCTGTAGGTAATTTTCGCATCCAATTTGCAACCGAAAGCTCGTACAGTGAAATCGATAACTTTACAACATCGGATCGATAGGCGTAACTTCCTATGATTTTATATCGATGTCCCGAGCACGGTTTCACCGTTGACAACAGTAACGATATTGACAGAGAATAAATAAGACGACGATATACGCCGGCAACACTTGAGGTATCTTCCTAAATGACAAACACAAAGCAATTTCTTAAAAAAAATTATAATTAGGCAATGTTGAATTTGAGGTATCTATCTTCCGAAATGTCAAACACCAAGCAATTTCTTAAAAATATTTATAATTAGGCATCGTAGAAGTGAAATACAAACCTAGATATGTATTGGTAGTCCGCAATTACTGTTTGACACTAAACAGGAGTTAATTAGTTAATGGGGTACTTAGTCATATTTCAATCACTTTCAATTCTCAAAGATCGAAAGGAATATATTAGTCGCTTCTTAGCTGAATTATGTAAGTCTATGGATGGCGTAAACGACTTCTTTCAATTCTAAGAGCTCCGTTTGTTGAACTCCATTCATAAATAAGCCAGTAATTTTGCATAACGAAAAACATTATCTTAATAAAAGTGTATATTTACAGTTATCTGATAGCTAGGAGAAAATTTATCAATCGTCAGTCGGAATATCTCTCACCAATTGTTGACCGTGCTCGCAAATATTGATAGCTGAACATAGATGACGGATTTAGTAAATATCTATCGTATTGATATATGTAGGGTTTTATCGAACTCCAGATTGATTGGAACACGAAAAGGTCTCAATCTAAAAACAAAACAAACACACAAATATCACTTCAACCTAATTTTTGAAGTCCAAGGTTGAAGTTCGCACCTAACCAACTCAAGATCAACTTCCTTCATCAGCTGAGCAGCGTTCACAAGATTGGGAAGCGAACCCAAAGAACCTGGACAAAAGCTCCATTCAGCCTAGGCGCGATATTACTAAACAAACAAAACCATGTCGGGTAAATAAGTTCATTATTGTTGTAGGATTCAAAATCAGGACCTCTAAGGAGCGAGGGCATTATGCAGGCCGAGAGCTGAAAGGAAAGGCACAAAGGAAGTCGTGTCAGTTGTCTGGTGCTTTGTAGAAAGGTGTGAAATGTTCGCACGTTAAGAGAATAAAGGATTTCAGAGTGGATTGGTACAGAACCGAATTCGATATCTCGTTAAATCAAATGACTACAGATGGACAAAAAATGGGTAGGTAATAGAAAATTGTCATTTTAAATTATGGCAATTTTCATATTTAGTCCAGTCAAGTTAAACATGAAAAGGGGGTCGTGCTTGCAAAAGGTCCGATCTTTCTGAAATTTTTATATGTTGTTAGGACCTAAACCAATATTAAAAAAACAGATTTGCAATTTCCAAAGTGCTGTGCGAGCGGCGGTGTACCCAAAAAACCATGAAATTTTCGGACTTTTTTCAGTTTTTGCTCAATATTTCAGTGAAGGAAGGGTCTGACCGGTATAGTTGTTCAACACTATTTTAAAGTAGACTAAATTTGCTACAATTTGAGACCAAAGGGAGTTCTATACAGCAATTGGTTTTTAAGATACAGTTCTTCGAAAATCAACAATTTTTTCCAAAAAATGATTTTTTCTCGAAATGGTCACTTATTTTGTCAAATATTTTCTAAAATACGATTCCCACCTCAAATATTATATGAAATGAAGTTGTAGTAAATTTAATTAGCTTTCATTTGAAACCAAATTGCTACCTGTAGGCCCAAGGGTTCTCTCAAAAATTGCAGATAACCAAAGTCAAAGTGGGTTTTGTGGGAAATGAAAATAAACTGATCCCACGTCTTTTTATGGCTTTACTTATCAAACAGTTACAATTTATTTATTTTGTTATTGTTAACAAATTGTTTGATGGAAAAAAACTAAGATAATTTACCTATCGGAAATTAGTGATCATCAAACATTGTTTTATATACCTACATACTAAAATACTTGTACAAACATCATGGTACCTACTATAAGGACAAATTACATTTACTCAAAAAAGAAAACTAATATAAATCATGTAGGATTGTGTTTTGATGGCCAAATAATGCCATTCTTTTTATCTTAGATGGCACGGGCTTGGGCTCGCACGAAAATGGTGTCTCGAAGGCTGTGATGGACGCTGGGAGAGGCGTCCAGTCCGCAGTCGGGTCATCTTTATCGTGTACCATGCACAATTTGCCAGACGACTGAGCAGTGGAGTCCAGCTTTTCTGCATCTGCACAGCTCCCAGAGCACCCTTTCTTGCATTTACATGAAATTTTTCGCAGAAGTGCAGGAGGTGCGGGATTAACGGTGGTGGGGATGGGGGTGAGTCCCCGAGAAGAGAGCTTCCACCCCCAATCAGTGGGATTCTAGTTGACACACCGCTACTTCTGCACTTGGAGGTAGCACCTTGCTGCATGGTGGCCTGCGGCATATGGCCTGTGGCAAAGGGCGAGGTTTATACTCGTTGAAGTGACAAACGTCTTATATCTCAGGAAATCCAAAGTATCCCTCGCGATGTCACCCCCATATGAAGCCACAAAGCACTTGATGTCTGCTTCTCTCACGGCTTTTGGGGTGGACGAAGGACGACCTCCACTTGCTCAGCAAGTGGTTCACTCTTGCTCAGGAGTGTGGTGATTTTGGTCTTTCCTTGGCCAAACGGTGCTGTTATAGTATCGCACCCGTTAGACGCTTGGGTGAATAGTATATAATGTCCCTGCACCCCTAGCACGGTCGATCGATATGAAGTTACCGACCGATTGTCGGTAACTTCTCATCGTTCCCTAGGACAACTGTAGATCGCAAACGAATTGGTGACAGTTTACAATGACTACCATGCTAGCACCCCTGGTGGTTGTAGCAGGTCGTAGAGTAGTGACAGCAACCAGCTTCGCCCTTCGTGCTCTTCTGTACGTAGACTTTTGTCTCTTTAGCGCCTAAACCATTGAGAAGAACGAGCAGGTCGGCGTCTTCTCCCACTAAAG
Source organism: Limnephilus auricula (assembly GCA_951813805.1). NCBI lineage: Eukaryota > Metazoa > Arthropoda > Insecta > Trichoptera > Limnephilidae > Limnephilus > Limnephilus auricula. The sequence continues at coordinate 7,326,020 of OX638405.1, forward strand.
CGCCGTTTGTACTTCATTTGATTTGTACTTCACTGCTGGAGGTCACATTTTGAGCAGAAACATAGTTCTGCATACGTGGGATGTTTTTGTCTCGCATTGCTGCTCTCGGGCGGGTCACGCACATAATGCCTTCCATCTCATGAAATGTGTTATCACTATCTAGGGTGTTAACGTTCACCTCCATAATGTCAGAGACAAATTGGATAAAATCTTCTTTTCCTATTGGTGGTGAGGATTCATCTCGCAAGATCGCCGAAGTTTCAAGCTGCACAGCTACTGAATAAGAACAGGATAAACCCAGCGCAGCGCACATATTTTCGGTAAAAGTACGTATTAATTCCAATCAGAAGGGAGGAAACAAAAGATCGAGTTCGTACAGCACTATCAGAGCATGAGAAATAACACACACTTCTTCTTCCATGTTTCAAGGAGGCCACGCATGTTTTTGAGAACAGCAGTCTCAAAAAATAGCTGTACTGACTCAGGGATGACAGAATCAACATTGTTGAAAAAATCCTCCGAGGTGGGATACTGACTGGTTTTATACACTTGTGTGCGGGTATCTTCAACGATGATTTCTGCTGCTGCCTTCACAACTCTCAACCGCTCTTGCTACACACCGCCTTTTTGTTCCTTGTACCAATCATCATACAAAATTTTATGGCCGGTGTTTATGAAGCAGACGAGTGTCCCTTTGTTGGAGCTAAAACGTTTTTGAAGGTAAGTTTTCGCTGTTCTGACATCAGATATGATAAATAAAAATGGCATTCATCACTGTTTTCCAATAAGTAATCGTACACATACTCCATCGCTTCTTCAGAATTACTGGCTGGACGATACCCTCTCTTATTCCCAGGAGCAGGTGGTAATCTTAATAGGCTCACGTAGCACAATCTGTGGGTTCCGTCTGCAGCAACCAGGTCGCCAATGGCGAGGAGGCGCTCCTTCAATCGTCACCTCGGCGTTTAGCTGGATCTAAAATAGTTTGCCTCATGCCCATTTTCTCAACTGTACAAACCACATTCCTTCTTGCCAAGGGCAGTTTGCTTTGTTGCCCGAGAAATTATTCAGTGATAGCATCACCACACAAAATTCAAATCCCTCTCAAGGTAGGAGCCAGTTTACTTGATAATCTTGTCGATAAAGTCTTCGGTTGGGAAGCAGAATCCCTTCCTTCAACGTTACGCACAGCTGTATATCTCTTCCTGGTTGAAATTTTAGAGGAAATTTTTATTTTCTGTGAGACCACGTTTTGGACTCACTTCAATTAGTGTTCGAATTCCTCGTTCTTTGATGATCACAGGGCATGTATCGAGGTCCTCACGACACACAAAACACACGCTCGGACGGATAGACATTTCGCAACACTCTGAGAGCTGCCCTGGAAGAGCTTGGTGCGGGTAAGGAGGTCAAGGGAGGGGACAACGAAAACACTTGGGGAAAATCCGTCCGTTATCTGCCATTTTTGAATTTTTGAGTGAACCGCTGGGCCTACAGGTACCAATCTAGTCTCAAATGAAAGCGAATTAATTTACTACAACTTAATTTCTTGTAATATTTGACGTGGGATGCGTATTTTAGAAAATATTTCACAAAATAAGTGACTATTTCGAGAAAAAATCATTTTTTGGAAAAAATTGTTGATTTTCGAAGAACTGTATCTTAAAAACCAATTGCTGTATAGAACTCCCTTTGGTTTCAAATTATAGCAAATTTAGTCTACTTTAAAATAGTGTTGAACAACTATACCGGTCAGACCCTTCCTTCACTGAGATATTGAGCAAAAACTGAAAAAAGTCCGAAAATTTCATGGTTTTTTGGGTACACCGCCGCTCGCACAGCACTTTGGAAATTGCAAATTTGTTTTTTTAATATTGGTTTAGGTCCTAACAACATATAAAAAATTCAGAAAGATCGGACCTTTTGCAAGCACGGATGTACATCTTGACTGGACTAATTATGTTAACACGTATGATGCGTAACCACCACTAGGACTGTGGAATCCTCAATTTGGGATTGTTGTGAGGTTTAAGTTTAAAGACGGCATCTGTGATCGAGGGATAAGGCTCTCGACTACCAATCTGGAGATCGCGCTTTCAAATCTCGGCGGGCGTAAGTAAATTTAATTTGTTATTGAAAAAGAAGATAACAGTAATAATCTAATTTTTTAAAATATCAAAATGAACCAGAGACAGAAAAATAATAAAAGATAATGGTTGCAACTGGGTACACGAACCCAGAACCTCACGTCTAACCGGGACATACGTTTTATCCAATTCAGCCATTGCGTCCTATTATGAGACTGTCGTATTATTTGTCAAACTTCAGAATTAACGATATTATCTTCGACTAATGTTTTTTTTTCCATAGGCATCTACCTTTTTTTAGTAGGTTTGTCCCTGTTGCGACCATTATCTTTTATTATTTTTCTGTGTTTTGTCCCTTTTTGATATTGATACACGTTCCTGAGTGAAAGATGCTATAAGTATAGGCCTGGTGTAAGACTAACATACATATTTGAAACGTTGCTTGAAAAGGCTTCAGTCGTGTTTGGTGACCAGATCTGAATAGCCAAGAACTTTCTTACTTTCCTCTTACTTCCATCTCCTATTTCCTTATCCTCCCCACTATCTTAAGCCTCATTGATTGACATCTCGAATGAACACGGTTGGTAAACTTGAAAAATTAGTATAAAAAATACAAAAAAAAATTATAAAAGAATTTTACACCTATACTTTTTTAATATATAATTAATAATTAATCAATTAAAATAAAATCATTTTTGTACCCTTCTTCATCGCGTGTCTGAATTGTTCCCACAATCAATAATAATAATAATAATAATTGGATGACTTGTATAGCGCCGTTTTTGTGAAAAATCACCTCAAGGGCGCTGTACAAATTTCAATAATTTCTACAATCTTACTTCTAACTACACACTAGAAAATATAAAAAACCTATGGCTAAAACAATGGATGCAAATCCACCGGTTCTTTGATCAGCGATACAAAACTATATGTACAATGCATCTGAACAACCACCGCGGTGCAGCCCAAAAATGTAAATGTACATGTATTTTTTTTTTTTTTTTTATTATTTTTTTTTTTTTATTATTTTTTTTTTTATTTTTTTTTTTTTTTATTTTTTTTTTTTTTTTATTTTTTTTTTATTTTTTTTTATTATATATATATTTTTTTTTTCAATGAAAATGTACAGGACCATACTTACCTGGTAGGTCACTTGAGATTAAAGTTAAAAGATGTTTATTTATATACAGTTTGCGCGCAGAGGACATAATAGCGAACACATGTTGTTGGAAAAGTAATTATTTGATATATATTATGTTATTTAATGAACGTGTTTGGGAAAAGCAAAATTAATTAATGGGCGGTACAGAGTAGTACATGAATTTTATTTATTTTCTTAAATGAAGTCTCAGTCTCTCGTTAAGCGACGGATTGCTGTGAAGGCTTCGAATGATGTTAATCTAATAAGAAAATAGATTAAGATAAATTATAGGCAATACATAATACAAATAGATTTATTAAATTTAAGGGTATGAGAGCCTAAATAAGTAGGTTTTTAGTTTTGACCTAAATTCTGTTGGGCTTGTTATGCCCCTTAGTTCCGGAGGGAGTTTGTTCCAAGCCTTAGGCCCAGATACTTCGAATGCACGATCTCCAAACTTAGTATTTGGCTTTCGTTTAGGTTCTATCAGTCTACCTAGAGCTGATGATGTTGCTGATCTAAGGGTTGACTGCCTTGGACCAATGTTTTCCGGGACGCATAGTTCAGAGATGTAATGTGGGGCCATTTCATTGATGGATTTAAACACCATCCAGCACAGTTTGTACTGGATTCTTTCAGGGCACTTAAGCCAGTGAAGGTTGCGAAGGTGTTCTGAAATGTGCGAATATTTAGAGACCCCGGTTATGAGCCGTGCCGCTGCATTAAACACGGATTGAAGTTTGTCGATTTGACATTTCGGAAGGCTAGCATAAATCAGTTTTAACTTTGAAAATAACTCTTAAATTCAAAGCCATTACAGACAGAGTCACATCCGAAATTAGTACTTAATTTATTATGCCCTTAATATTAATATATAAATATGAATATTTCTTTGTTTGTTCGTTCCTATACCATTGATCAGTTTGCGATGAAACTTTGGTGATTTGTTGTGCGCACACCCGTGTTGGTTTCTATGTATAATGTTGAGTTCTTGCGTTATGAAATTATTTCCTTTCCCATTCAACCGATTCATGAACAGTTGTATGTGGCTTGCTCACGCGTCGGAAAACCTCCTGATTTATTCGTGTAGGTACAAATGCACTTCAAGAAACATAATTAAAACACAAACATTCTTTGGGTGGAATTGGCGGTACCTACTCGCTAGTTTATAAAAAAATAATATCTGTCTATGAATGTGAAAGACCAATGGGCGCCTAAATAATTTGACATTTTTAATACACACCTAAACATTACTTTATTAATTAAGTAAGTACTAAACCATTCGAGTGTGCGAACTGCGCATAATAAAATACAAATAAAAGCAATAGAAAGACTTCCAATTAACATTCCCCCGGCCCCTAGTTCAGGAAGTGGAATTAAATAAAGTCCTTTCCCTGTAATCCTAATACGCTTATAAGGACTGAAATGGCTTATCAAATAGAAATACGAGGACATGTAAATGACTGGAGCCCTCCTCCCTTCGCCCCGGTCTTTGTCAAGGAATTCACAGCTTAATATAAAAACTTAATTAATTCCTTAAAATTCCACCATCCAATTGAATGTCCTATAAAACATTCCGAGTGAATTAGAAATTCGGAATTCCTCGAGGTGTCTTCATTTAATACCAATTTGAAGTGATTTTTATGATACTGGAAACAAGTCTTTGCTTGCAAATTTATCTCCCTATTATATATACGACTAATTAGAGTTTTAATTAACCGTCAACAAAATCACGGCTTTTTAACTGAAAGTCGTACTCGTCGAAAACATATATTTCCAACACAAAAATAAAACACCCCATTTGCACAACATCATTACATACATACAGGAAAAACATATTTCAACACTTTACCGGAAAAGATGATTAAAATCGAAGACGATAAATGTCTACTGAAAACCATTGAGCAATTCAATGTAAAAATAAATAAATGATGTTTTTGTCTTCATAATTAACATAACTATATATTTATCTATTTATTCTTAAGTTCATAATTCCTTAAATCATAATTAATTATAGGTACAAAATATTTTTCATCCTGACTCACGCTTTTTTTTTAAACACAAGCGCCCGCTTCTACACGAAGAGAAACATCAAAAATAATAATAAAAATCGATGAAAACTTATTTTGTAATTTATTGTTATCAACATGATCATACCTTGTAAACGTATAAATTAATTAATAAATAAAAAGGTATTTATAGTTCAATGTATGTGTATGAAAAAATCACTTTTAAATCTTAATAATCTTACTATCTTATTAATATTATAAATGCGAAAGTTTGTATGGATGTATGTGTGTTTGTTACTCTTTCACGCAAAAACTACTAAATGGATTTTAATGAAACTTTACAATAATATAGCTCATACATCAGAATAACATATAGGGTATAATTTATAAAGCTAGCTATTTATTTTCAATACATTGAAAATAATAATTATTGTTTAATAGAAAATGTCAAAATTTGAGAATGACATTTTGCAAAACAATGATTGTTAAATCAAAATTCTATTTTAGAAAATATTTAAATTAGTGAATTTATTTGAAGTACTCACGTAATACTTTGAATCGAATCAAGAATTATACATATTTTAAATAAATAGACCTAGGAAAAGAAAATAGATTACTCGAAGTACTAATTCTACGCGGAAGAAGTCGCGGGCCGAAGCTAGTCATTCATATAAAAAAAAACAGTCTAAGATGAATCTGATTTTTTGTTGTTATTTTTTGATTTTTTTTTACAGCTTTACCTATGTTATAGAAGAACGCGATTTAGAATCATTCAGTAAACTTTAAATTTAACACCCCTAAAAACAGTGCGTAGTGCCTTATTACTGCATTCCTACTTCCTTCTGCGTATTTTCCTTCCGGCACAGAAAATTGTCGCGAAACAATATTAATTAGAACTAGCCCGGGGCATCGCAATGGCGCGCGAAAAAACCTCCGTTAGAAACATAAAAGGGTGGAAAGAGAATTTAAGGCTACTTTTAACTGCCTCCGGCTCTAAGCAATGGCTCTGGCACAAGGGTTGGCCTTAACAGATACCTTAAAGGTTGTAGATATATCATTTAAGGTGATCCCATAGTCCTTGAAAAGTTCCGTTTTTGATAAGGATTTAAAAATACTTGTCAATACTCTTTTGAAAAGGTTAGAGAAGGTATTTGAAAGTTGCTTTTTACAAGTTGATTTAGTAAAGGCCTGTAAAAACATTAACTCCTTTGTTTCGCATTATTTATTATAATAACAAGGAAATTTAAAAATGGATTTCACGGAACCAAGCGACGTGGAGCGTGGAGACGTCCGTCCTGTCCAAAAAATGGGCCGCAACTAAAGTAAAATGACCATAGTCGTTATTCGTTAGGCGAACGGCATAAGGTTTAAATCTCAACTCGAAATTCGTAGGACGCGCCCACTTTGATTCTTGCCGTAAAAAACAGTGCGAAATTGCAGTGTTTTGTTTTATTTTGTGAAATTCTGGCACAAATATTAAAATGCTTTCCGACCACTTTCTAAAGAAATTAATTTGCCACATTATATAATTAAAACATTATCCGAAAATAGGTTCATTGGTAGAAGATTTTGCACTTGAAAGCATTTTTTACAGGCCTGATATTTTATTTTTTTCCAGGCTTACAAAAAGACTTAGAAATATTATAAATGCTTCAATTGTTCCATAAGTTTCTGGCAGATGGCGGTGTGAGTTAATTTATTGACACAACACTTGGTTATCTAGGTTAGGTAACTATCCAATAGTTGGCATTGTGTTCGTTAGCCAACCGGATTAGGGAACCATCCAGTAGATGGCGTTGTGTTTCGTTTTCCAAGCAACACGTGGGCGGGTCAGCTAGTATTATAAGTAGTTAGTTCTCACAATGCCATCTCTGGGATTGCCATTCGGGAAAATAACTGTGCTTGTTCACTAATTCCAAATCTATTAATGAATAATATTATATCTCCCTACTAATCATGGTATTATGTTACATCCGTTCCTGATATAATGAAGAATGAATTTATATAAGTGAAAGATCTTTTAGGTCTTTTGGGTGAATTAATAACCAATCACTTACCATCGTCAAATTAAATCGGAAATATCGTCACGAACTTCCACGTCACACGAGCAGCTTCCCGATTCGTAATTGGTCCTTATAATATCTTGGCAAACATTTCCATAGAAACGTTCCGAGACGCGAGCGGGAGAAATACATAGATAAAGCGCAAAAGAGCGGGAAACTTGCGATGAGGTGGGAAAATAAATTTCGCGCCGAAATGACACGAGAATGAAATTTCCAATTACCCATTCTCCCCAAGTTCCTACTTGGCCATTATATTTTCGCACTCCGCTTGGCAGCTCTTTCCACATTTTTTTTGCTTCTTTACTTTCCTTTGAATTTATTCTTTTTAAGCGCTAACAGCCCGGTTAGTGGCGCTACAACGTAAATAAATACGTTTATATTCATAAGCTTCCTTTAAACGGAGCCATTGTGGGCGAGTCTCGGGGGAGACAAAGGTAATGGGACGTGGAACACTTGATCAATCCATTATTGCTAAACTTATTATTCGATGCTAATGTTATCTATATAAACACGAACCGGAGCCATACGAATCCAGTCACTATCAATTAACCCGTTTAATTACAGGACATCATATTTGTCCCAGTTCACATAGATCTCATATAAATCGTTGTTTCTCCCTTACTCCACGCTTTTTATTCAAATCTACAATCTAACCATAGAATAATGTAAATGTACACCTCTTTGGTCCAATGTTTCCGATAGTTTTTTGAGAAAAATCTATAAAATTTTTAAAAAAATGTATTCATAATTTTTTTATGGAACGAAAAAAAGTGAAGTGATAATAACGTTTATAACACTTTTTCATACTAAAATTTATGTATGTTTTTCTTTTTTTTTGTTAACAGTAATTTTGGATACAAGAAACGTAAGTGTGCCGTAACTTATTCATGTTTCTATTAAAAAATTTAATATTTCTAAAATTAAATTTTTATTTCTAATAATAAATTTTTTAAACATATTTCATCACCTTTCAAAAGCAGATTTTTTTCGGATATGTTCAGAAATACTTCATATATTTGGATTTTATTGCAAAGCCGAAATATGTTTAACTTCTGACAAAATACGCCCGATTTTTAATAGGTTAATTCCCTCCGAAAATTTCGAAATATATATATACTTCTATCTATATCTATAGATAACTTACTAAAATTTAGTAAATATATAACTAATATGGTGACCGGACAACTCAACAAAGAGGCACTCCATCATTCCTTTAAAAAAAGTGATTAGAAAAAACGAATGAGTTAAATAGGCTATGTCAGGTGAGTTATTTTTTCACATTTTTAATGAATTTTCAAAAGTGTGTTTAAATGCCACTTTGTTGAGTTGTCATGCGGTACCACCTACAAATCATATTTGACAAAAGTCACAATAACAGAATGGTGGGTGGGTATGAGACGATGTATGAATGTGAAATCGGCGATCGGGTATCCTCTTAACTGCGCTACTTTACTTCTAGTATTATTTCAGTTATATTTATAGGGTCTTTTTTATAGTGAATACCTCACAAGAGTCCCAACTGCTCCCGTCTGGAGCCAATGAGACTATGGCATCCCAAATTGGGGTATGTTATGAGGCCGAAGGTATGTGGGGAAGGGAAGGAGACGAGGAAGAGGAAGGTGGGGAAGTGGCTATTCAGATCTAGTCAGGCTAAAGCTATTTCAAGCAACGTTTCAATTCTGAATGGTGGTCTTACACCAGGGCGATACTAAGAGTATCTTCGTCTCTGGAACGTGCCGCAAATATACTATTTATTTTTTTTAAATAATTAATTGTAAAATAACACAAATCAATTAAATAAAATTTGTTAGCGCACGCCGGGTTCGAACCCGCGGCCTTCGAAATGGAATTCTAACGCCCTACCGCTGGACTATGCTAAGCCGGCCGTCTAAGAAGACGTTACGGTTTTGTGATTTATTTATTAAACATCAGTTTTTTTCTAATTGAACCTGATTAGAAGGACAAAGTTATAAAGGAAAATTTGTAATTATTCCGTTAAAATAGCTCCCGGTGATTATTAAAAAAAAAATACTAGTTATCTAGCCATAAAGGGTTAAAATCTTTGAAGATAAAAGACTGAAGCAAATTAATTCAACTCTTTCGAACGTTTTTACAAACTGAATAATGAATTAAAGGTTTAATAAAATTGAATCAATCAATTTATCTCAGGTTTCAGTCTGGTTTTAAAACAGGTTGTATAGAGATACTAAATAATAAAAAAAAAATTCAAAAGAAGCAAACACATTTAAATAAATGAAAAGAAAATACTTTGTTTTAAGTCACTTTATTTTTATTTTACATCTACCGGTTTCGGTACCTCCGTACCATCATCAGGATTTTGGAAGTTGGAAGCTTTAGAAATAAAAAAAAATCATTAAATTCAAAAGAAGAAATCATTAATAATCAACTAAATTTTAGTCCAATTTTAAGTATGTTCCCCGTGTCTTCACTTATCCCCCATTCCCCTCCTCCCTCCAACAACTGAAGCTCTCTCCCACTCTAGTATACTATCCCTTTCTTTCACAACATTATGTATATATATGTGTACTTATGTATTTTTAGACATTATTTTTGTAACAGTCCTGATGATGGTACGGAGGTACCGAAACCGGTAGACGCAAAATAAAAATAAAGTGTCTTAAAACAAAGTATTTTCTTTTCATTTATTTAATATAAATCTTAATCATAAAACAAATTATGTTTTTTTCTTTAGAACTGGCAAAACTCTATAAATTTAAAGTCTGGCGTTATGAAATTTGGACAGCAGTATATTTTCTAGGTGAATGTATCGTTTTCAATTTCCGACGACATTGCTACCATGCCCTGCGAAGCTTTAAAAAATCCATTTCATTGTTAAAGAATAAGACGCAGCGCTATGTTTTATCCTTATTTTTACAACCCTACCCCTCGACCATGGAGGCCGTCAAATAAACAAGATACTACACAAGGTTGGTGACCGGTCTACTCAATGGAAACTTTTTAAGTGTATGAACTTTTTATCGGATGTTAATTCCTCGCATGATAATTCATCATGTCTCGAAGCGTCGAAAACTGATAATTGGGGTTTTTAACCTTAGGTTAGGTTAGGTAAGGTAAGGGGGAGGCGGGAAATAAAAGGGTAGGTTAATATGAGTTATGATGTGATGAATTATCATGTGAGGAAGTATCATGTCTGAATAAATTTACTATGGGAATTCAGACGCTGAGCTCTCATAGTCCGATTAGACATGAAACCCAGAAGGTTATATCAAACTTTGCCATTTATCTTCTTATAAATAAATACCAACGGTGATGTGTAAAGCAAAGTAAGCAAATGTAAAATCATGCAATGTCCAGTGTTTTCAATGTAATACGCTCCGCGTGGATATCGGTATCTTCTCCAAGCATAAACTTTTTAATTAAGAGCGATTGACCAGCGGCTGTGTATAAAAGTTTAAAAATTGCAACGGTATAGGGAGGTCCAATGAGAAAGACCGATTATTCCCCGTATCAAATTTTTTAAATTAATAATTTAATATCGATTTATTGCATTCACAACTTGTTTTAATATATATCTACATTCAAGTAAGCAATAAAAATGCTCAAAACGCACGATGATAAATTATTAAATATCGTGTACTTCTTGTAAATATTTTTTGATCATAAGTATTTATCATTTTTCTATAATGTCTTAACAAAATAAGTATGTAAAAAAAAATGAGATATTTTAGTTTGTAAGACCTTAAATCAAAAGAAAAACTCAGGTATTTTTGTCACAAAACACGTTCGCGGATTCATTTTTTAATTTAACTAAAATTAAAATTATATAAACTGTGTTTACTAGATTATGTATCGATTTATTTTGTTGTATGATTATATGATTTGAAATTTGTGTCGTTTAATATAATTTATCGTTTGAAAATTAAACAAACCAGCTAACGACCAACGGTATAACCTAAGTATATTAAAAACACATTTAGTTTTTCAAAATTTTAAAACTGCGTGTACCATATAAAATAACAATCTTTCAAAATCAATTTATATTTTTTTGTAAAATATAGTCAATACGTCTAGAATTTGATTTAAAAATTACTAATTTCCGGTATTCTCTAGTAATTCCCTCTTAAAGTGTGTTTGTCGGAAGTGACCTGCCAGGTGAGTATGTTTCTGTATCTATTTGTAAAAAACGAACGTATATAGAGCCTAAGAATTCAAAAGAAATTGTATAATACCCTTGAGGTGATTTCTCACAAAAACGGAGCTCTACAAATTATCCAATATTATAAGGTTAGGTAGATAAACATGAAAGTTTTTCGTACTATAATACATCTCTTTTTATAATATAGTGAAACAGGTTCTCTCCACCACGGTCCTGTGCATCGAGTAACGCCATCTCCTGGACCGGCTAGTAGCCAATATAAGAAAAATGGGTGTGTGTGAGTGAGTGCCACAAAAAGTTGATTGAATCATTGAATGTCATCGATAATGAATCTACTTTCCGTGTTTCAGCTTGATCGGGTGTCGGGAAGAGGGTTAATTGCGACATCCAAGATGTTCATTCATTAAAAAAAAAGAAATCTAAATTCAAATACGAGAATGTTAAAAGAGAGGATGATATTATATAACAGATATTTCAACTGCGGGATCATAATGGAAAATCATATTTAGAAAGTTAAAAATTCTAATAAAAGATTAAGCAACTTTAAATATGTGTCATAACACCACTTAAGCGTCAAATATTGTGACAGACTTAACAGTAACTTAAAGGGGAAGTGGGTGTAACTCTATCCACGTTAATAGAGCCGCACGGGTACAGTTTATATGCGCGAGGAACCCGACACCTCTCGTCCTCGGCATCAGCTGCCAAGGCTCATTGCTTCACTCACCCCACCTTCCTCTTTTAAAGATACAAAGTGATGATTTTATTGTAGCCATTTTCTGAGATGCTTTAAATGAATGTGAATTATTTTATTTATTAATATTTATTTATTTAATATCATAGAAATAAACAGTACCTACCTATATTAGTTACACACGGAGAAAAATGTTATTCTAAAATACGATCATTTTACTCGTAAAAACGGTTAAAATCGGGACTGAAGTTCTTACGAATAAATTAACAGTGTTTCAATGTTTATTGGCGGGAAAATGTAAGAATAATTTGTTGGTAAACGTACGAAATTAAATATACCAACAAATTATTCTTACATGTTCCCGCCAATAAACATTGAAACCCCGTTAATTTGTTCGTAAGAACTTAGTCCCGTTTTTAACCGTTTTTACAAATAAATTGATCGTATTTAAGAATAACATCTTTCTCTGTGCAGTAATGTAACAATTTAGAAATATTAATATATTTCACAGTGAGTACCTATGATATGTTTCATTATATTCATATTTAATAATTACCAGGTGATGTGTGTAGTTTCCAGGTGTGTGTGTACGTGTGAGTATGTGTGAACAGTAGTGATCTGTGAAGGGGTTTGTATGCGCATTGAACATTTATATCATTGACATGAACGAATTATTTTTAGTTTTAATTAATATTATTTATGTTCAACTAAATGCAATTACTTTAGCCGTGTTTGGTGACCAGATCTAAATAGTACTACCTCAAAACATACCTCAATAATTGGGGATACCATACTCACTACCTTCAGATGACTGGGAGCGGTTGTTACTCTTGACGGTAGATATTCATAAAAAAAATGAACGTTTAAACTATTTTTTGCTGTATCCTGTTTTAACTCAGCCGTTTTAAATTTCGTCTGCCTGTAAATTAATTTGTACCTACGTTCTGTTTCCGGTTCAAGATGATGGCCGTTTTAATGGTTCAGTAAAGATTAAAGATTCCCTTTTCAAATGAAGAATCGTCGTGTTATTTTTTATTTTTTTTATTTTAAACTGAATACCTTAGAAGAGTTCCAACTGCTCCCGTCTGGAGCCAGTGAGACTATGGCATCCCTAAATGAGATATGTTGTGAGGCTGAAGGTAAGCGGGGAAGGGAATGAGATGGAGAAGAGGAAGGTCGGAAAGTACCTGACTATTCAGATCTAGTCACTAAACACGGTAAAGCCATTTCGAGCGACGTTTCAATTCTGAATGGTCTTACACCAGGGCGATACTGAGAGTATCTTCCACTCTGGAACGTGCCGCAAATATGGTAGATATTATTTTAATTAATTAATTGTGAAATAACACAAATTAATCAAATAAAATTTATTTGCGCACGCGGGGTTCGAACCCGCGAATGGGAATCGAAAGCCTTGCCCCTGGACTACGCCGGCCGTCAATTTGGTGTGTGCTAAGTATCTATTTATTGTATTCATTTTGTGGAATTACTAGGTACCTACCTATTACACAAAAGAAAGCAGAATACAGAAATGTTAAATAAAGTAAACCAATATTCAGTAATAAAAAAATGCCATTATAGAAATGCAAAAATTTTACAAAAAAAAAATACAGATGTATAATTTCTGCTCGGTCGAAAAATCGAACAAAAAATCGTTCGGCAACATTAAAGACTGCCATACGGATCTCTTCCTCTTCTCATCTCCTGTGACAAGCGCCAGTCGTCACATCCGACTGTCTCAACCATCCACTTCCCAAACGCTACATTTACCACACATTGTCACTGTGACAACAACACACATAGTAGATAGGAGGCCCGCGGCGGCGTAACTCGATACACGCCACTTGTGTTACAAATTGACTGCGAAAAATAATACACACCTATTTATGCTTGTGGTTGTAGCTACAAGATAAAACTTTGATTCATACTAGATATAATGTTAGAAAAATAAATGTTAAATAGAAAACTAATGATTAATTCGAAACAATTCGATGAAAAGACTCAGTTAGGTAGGTGGGTAGGGAGCAGAGATATGCAAAATTGGTACACGGAGAAAATTCTAAAATACGATCATTTTATTCGTAAAAACGGGACTGAAGTTCTTACAAATAAATTAACAGGGTTTCAATGTTTATTGGCGGAAACATGTAAGAATAATTTGTTGGTAGACGTATTCGTACGTATACCAACAGATTATTCTTACATTTTCCCGAAAATAAACATTGAAACACTGTTAATTTGTTCGAAAGAACTTCAGCCCCGTTTTTAACCGTTTTTACGAATAAAATTATCGTATTTTAGAATAACATTTTTCTCCGTGTGGGTACCCGAAATGGGTTAAAACTTTTCCATTTGAAATTGCGATATTGGTTTTAAAAAATCATTTCAAATGCAAAATGCAAAATGCAAAATACCTATTTTTAAAAATGCTTTTTCCAAATGCAAAATGGTTTTTCAAATCAAACAATAAAAGAGTTAAAAAAACTAAAATACTGGATAAAACAACATATTCTATTCTAGCATATATCGGTTTTGGTAAATATTAAAATTACACTACGTTTCAACTTAATTACTTCAGGGAACAACTATTTGGATAGATGATAAAAATTTCCAGTTCACAATTTCCCATATAAAACCAACGACCTTGGTATAAAACCACCCCTTTACCGCCATTTTTTGTTTGTTTGTTTGGTTTTGGTATTTGTGAAGTTTTGTTCCAATCTAAATACGCATCAATTACTATTATTAAGAGCAGAAAAAAGACTTGAACTGTTTGACAAAAATTGCAAATTTTACGCGGAACTAATGTTGCCAGCTTATAGAAATAGAAACTACTATCGAAAATTTTATATTAGTGCATCTATGGCCCATTTTTTGTAATGGTATCACTTATTTTGCCAGGGCTTTACCAGGGAGCAACTTTACAAACGTAAATATGAATACATAACGTGTTGAGATAATAGAGAGGAATGTTCCAAAATGCATTAATGCAAAACCTGGCAGCGATTTTGACATTAGTGCAAATATCTTTAAATATAATGTAATATATAACGAGCACTAGCGTGTCGGTACGTTTTGCTTTTTTGATAAGTTACTTTTTATAGGAGTTAAAAAATCTTTAAAATTACCTGAATTGAACGCCACATCAACATAAGTCCAGTATATAAGCTAGACAAAAAATTTTCAAAAAAAGAAAACGAACAGACATAGAATATTTTCTTTTAATAGATACCTATCTATAGTTTGTAAAAAAATCTTAAAAATCGGTCCAGATTTGGAGAAGAAAAATTCTGTCTAAAATGTCTGCATAAATGGAAGTTCTAGCTATTCTAGACTAATAAATACATAGGTAGATCCTATTTGTGGACGTGACACCTGAGGCCCTAGCACACTCGCTCTATAACGATCGATAGGATAACTATCGCCAACTTCTCATCGTTCCCTAGCATGACTAAAGATCGCCAAATAATAAGTGACAGTTCACAATAACTAAGTGTCCTTAACATGTTCGATTTCAACTGTTTTTTGTACGTCAGCAATGTCCAGTTGTTCTAGGAAATGGTGAAAAGTTACCGATAGTTATCCTATCGATCGTTATCGAGCGAGTGTGCTAGGGCCTCAGATGTAATGTAAAATACTACCTTAATAACTAAAATAATTGTACAAGTGACGCTATTAAATTCATTCTGTTGTGTCATTATCCTTCTGGTTATCTTTTGAATCCGAAATACAACAGGTTATTCCATCCCGTTGGACTTTTTTAACGACGACTCCTTCCCCAAAGCTAGCCTTTTTGTGGAACTGTGGATTCTGCGGAACTCTGCAACCCCGGCCGTGTTTCTTTGGTCTTTTTCTGTGTGAACGGCTTGGGATCACGTCCACGTGTAAGAATGCGAATAGATTTGTTTGCAGAACCAAAGAAATCTACATTCTATGTGCGTTAGAATGGTTGACTGAAATCCTGATATAACTCAACCGTTTTTCATTTTTTTGTACCCACGTTCCGCTTCTAGTTCAAGATGATGGCCGTTTTGGTGATTCAGAAAAGATTCTAATTTTAAAAGTTCTCATTCGTCGTGTAATTATTACGGTACCTACCTGAAAAAAGTTTGAAAATAGAATTTTCATTGAGAGAGTGCCGCAGACATATTTGGACAAATTGTATAATTCCTTATTTAAAGTTTTAAAGATGTTACTCGAAATACATGCCTACTATTGTTCACAGAAATAGGTACTGGAATAGTCCTACCTAGTGGAAAATATTCTTTATTTCTGTAATTCCCGCTGAGGAGGCAACTGAAACCAAACTAAAACCGGCTGGTAGCTATGGCTTCCAATCAAACTTCCATCAAACTTCTATGACAGCCTACTCATTATTACGATTTCTGTGATTATCTCAGATTGTTAAACCATAGACGACGAACAATCAGCTGTCATCGTAGTCATCTGTCACTGTCAAATTGAAATAACAAGAAAAACTAGAAAACTGACAACAAAACCGGCGCAACCTTGACGACCGAGCAAACTACCAACGGCCGGCCACGGAAACTAGCAGGGTGAGTCGCGAGTCACTGCTTGCGTTGCCATTGACAACGGGTTTTTGAGAAATTTCATAGTGTGCGGGCCATCACATTGACGTACACGGGAAGACGAGTTTAGTTGCAAATTGTTTTTGTTTCAGTTGCCTCGACAGCGGAGGCACTTAGATCAGAGATTAACTAGGGACCGAAAATGTTACAAATGGCAATTTTCCACTGTGCAACTAGAAATATGTTACCATCTCAGGATAGTCAACGAATTCGATAGATAAAAAGGAAGAAAATACCAAATTAAGTGTTGACAAGTGTTATAAAATATGATAAAAGTAGGCAAACCAAATTATTTTCATTTGGGTTCCTTCAATATTTTTTGTACTTTGGTAGGTAATTGTTTTGTTTATGTAAAGTAAAATAAATGAAAAACCAACAAAAAAGGCATTGTTCCTAAAAAAGTCTAATTATACGTTTTAGCACCGATATTCCCAATATTATCTTTTCCAACAGCCTCCGACTAAAAAGTTAACTGTGTCAAGGTAAAGATTGGTAGATACCTTCAATTTTTTTTTAAATCTATTAAAAAAATGAGTGCGTCTAACCTTTACGCCCGGTTGAAGTAAAACTTCATTGACTTGGAAGTATAAGAACAACATATATTTTTATTATCACACTACTGCTTCGACCAAGACTACTGCCACTTTTTACTCCAATAGTAATTCGCAAGAATCAGAGAGAAAGCAATAAGTTCAACTAAAATCTCTATCTAATAATTAAATCATATAATAATTAGTAGGCGGCTAGGCGGTGGCAAAACTAAGAATTCCAAGTTGAAAATTCGCAAAAACATCATTCGGAGATATTGAGGTTTGAAGTTTAGAATTGATTCGTTATTACAAAAACATATCATTTCAAAAATTCAAATTTCAATATCTCCGAATGATGTTTTTGCGGATTCGTGACTTGGAATTCTTCGTTTTGCCACCGCTTAGCCGCCTTCTAATAATAATCAACAAACCTTATACATCAGTAAACAAAACTAAACGAATGACGTCTGACGTTTGTCGCACTCATTGTTGCCATACCTACGATGTTAATATGATGAAACATAAAACGAACGTCATTTTCGATTTAAAATGTTACTTTCGTCCACAAAAGATCTCAGTTACTCGTCGTATCGCGCCTAAAGAAGTTTTACTTAAAAAAACACTCACTTCATTGGAATTAATAATATAGAGGCATACTGTCATTTTAATCCTGTTTTCATAAATTTGTAAACAACGAAAGCAAAAGAAAGAGAACGCATAACTGAGCTCTAAGCGGCAATACCATATGTTGAAGTTGGTGGTTTATTGTACTGCTAGTTCCCAAACACAGAGGGCAGCAGCAGTCGTAATGGCGGCCGAGCAACAATGACGACAGGTGACCTCAACTCTTGTCTATTGTTTTTTCAAAAACAAAATAAACAAAAAAGGGGCGAAATGAACACGAGGAACGCCCTTTCACTTTGTTGTTTCGGTCAGAGCGAGAGAGGAGTATTTTTTTTGCAAATGGCCGACGATTGTTTTGCTTTTTTATGAGCGACTTCCAGAATTTAACACACTATGCAGATTTTTTTTTAAATAACATTTTGGCCTCCATTATAAAAATACTACTTAACAGTTTTGATTAAATTTGACATATGTTACAATATTATAAAATATAACTTTAACTAACTGTGTTTTGCTTCGAAAATGACCAAATTCGTTTTAAATTTCTTATTTTTAGAATTTAGTAGAAATTTTTAGTAAGTTTTAGCATATCATTGGACCCGAAAATCTAAAAAAATGTAGAAATTGTCAATGGTTCTTTCAGAATACAATGTGAATGGAGGGTTTCTTAATTTTGAGGCGAAATTCCAAAAAAATATATTATATGCCTAGAAAAACTTACATTGGCCATTTTAGAAGCAAGTTTACAGTCACATTATTGATAGTTATAATAGTCACAATCTATGATGTGAACATTTTTTTGAAGATGTGTAAATGTCTCAATAAATTTATTTATTCAATCTTTGCAAAATTACTTTGTGGCATCATTTTAATTAAATGAAACAAATTACTTTGTATCAACCACTATAATCACAGGTTGTAATATCTACATGTTTTAAAACCGATGGTTTCTTCGTCAGGATAATAACACGAAACATGTTATTATCCTGATGAAGTAACATGGGTTTTGAAACATGTAGACATTATAACATGTGATTATAGTGGTTTACACAAAGTAATTTGTTTCATTTAATTAGTCTCAATAAATTTTTAAAACCATACAAGAAATATTATGTTGTAATGTATAATCTTATGTTTTTTATCAATCTTATGTTTTTATTAATCTTATGTTGTTATTAATCTTATGTTTTTACCACTATTATGTTTTTAACGATCTTATGTTTTTAGCAATCTTATGTTTTTATCACTCTCATGCTTTTTAATAATGTTTTTCTTTTATCGGTCTTATGTTTTTATCAATTTTATCCATATATTTTTTTATCCATCATAAGTTTTTTATCAATCTTATGTTCTTATCGCTTTTATGTATGTAACAATCTTCTGTTTTTATCAATCTTATATTTTAATCAATCTCATGCTTTAATCACTCTTTTGTTTTTATCAATCTAACATTTGTATTAATCATATTTTCATCTAATTTTTGATCTTTTGTACATTATGTATACCCCTTTGAAATATTAAATCAAGGAACATTTAAATTTTGCTGAAATAAGTAGATATATCTAACTAATCATCACGCCATTTCCCCCCAGGGGTAGGCAGAGAGACGGACAACCAAACAACTCGGTCATGGCATATACCCCTTGCCTCATTCATATTTATACATCATCTCATATACTTCTGTTATTGACATATTCTCTTGATTATGCCTTGTCTTCCTCGGGATGCCCTGACTACTTCTACAATTCACATCATGTCATATATTCTCCTTTTTCACAACTCTTTTTTCTAAGTTCACTCGCTCTACGCCCAATTCATCTAACCAAATCCAGTTGCAAATCCAGTCTGCCACCTCTTACCAGACCTGATGGCTCACTAGCAAACACCCCCACCGAAAAGGCTAACCTATTAGGTAAAATGTTTGTGGATAACTCAACCCTCGATGATCGGGGTGCAGTCCCGACGTCGGTTCCTCACTGCGGTTTCTATATGAAAAAGCTGAGGATCCGGTATCGGGATGTGCTCCAGGTTTTACGAGGGCTTGATGTTAATAAAGCTAGTGGGCCTGACGGAATCCCCGCCCTGGTATTGCGGAGGTGCGCTGCAAAAATAGCTCCGATTTTGACAATGCTTTTCAAAATATCCCTGAATTCTGGCTCTGTACCCTCTGGTTGGAAAAAAGCGGTCATCCATCCTATTCCAAAGAAGGGTGACCGCTCCAACCCGGCCAACTACCGTCCCATAGCGATCACATCAGTTCTATCCAAGGTGATGGAACGTGTGATCAACGACAAACTGCTCACATACCTCGAGAAGAACAAAATTATTAACGAATATACGGATTCCGGCGGAACCGCTCGTGCGGTGATCTTCTCGCGTAGGTATGTGACGCATGTTTGGGGGCGGTGCCTGGAACGTTTCGGTGAGACCCAAACGGTTGCGCTGGACATTTCCAAGGCCTTTGACCGGGTTTGGCATCGAGGACTTGTCAACAAACTGCCTTCTTACGGACTTCCCGCATCCTTGTGCAGGTGGATTGCCGACTTTTTGAGGGAGAGGTCGATTCAGACGGTTGCTGACGGTTTCACCTCTTCCTCGCATTCGGTAAACGCTGGCGTCCCACAGGGATCGGTTCTGTCTCCGACTTTGTTTCTGTTGCACATCAATGACCTTTTGACATGTGCACCAATTCATTGTTACGCGGATGATAGTACAGTCCATGATAGCTTTTTGTTTGACAAGCCCCCAAAGGGTACAAAAATTCCAATGGCTCGGAGGGCTTTGAAACAAAGAATGGACGCTTACCTCGAGAGTGTTTTCTCTTGGGGTAAGAATAATCTCGTCGAATTCAATGTATCAAAGTCCCAATCATGTCTGGTTACGTCTAAAAGGGATCGAAATGACTATCTAGTCTCCTTAAACGGTAGCATTCTTCCGAACAGGTCTTCCATTGATATGCTCGGTGTAACTCTAAGTGACCAGCTCAGATATGGGAGCTCCATCGAGGCCAGAGTTAAGTTAGCCTCTCAGAAACTGGGCGTACTGTACAGGGCCCGCAGATACTTTAATAGTACACAACTGCTAACCCTGAACAAATCGCAAGTGCGCCCCACGGTTGAATTTGGCAGCCACCTCTGGTCTGGAGCCCCAAAGTACCTGAAAAACACCCTCGACTCTGTGCAGAAACGGGCGGTCCGTTTGATAGATTCTCCCGTCTTAACAAACGGATTGCAATCTTTAGAGCACAGGCGTCGGGTAGGAATGCTATCCTTGTTCTACCGGTATTTCAATGGAAGATGCTCCGAGGAACTAGCCTCATTGATCCCCTCGGCACCGGTGCATAGTCGGGAAACACGCCAAACGCTTGCCCAACATATGTACACGGTTGACATTTGTCACATGAGAACGGGACGCTTCTACGACTCGTTCTTGTGTTTAACAGCTCGGCTGTGGAACGATTTGCCGGCCTCTGTGTTTCCTCCTTCCTATAACATGGGTCTCTTCAAGACCCATGTTCACTCCTTCCTCTCCTCAAAAAGACCCTCCTCACAGCATCTTCAAAGATGACATAGGCCCAGAGGGAAATTATTTTCCTCAGGGCCTCCTACGTGGAGTTAATGTAAAAAAAAAAAAAAACGTCCCTTTCTTGATCTTTCGAATCTCAAGTGCAGATTACAGAATTACAAAAAACATTTCATATTTGATTTAAAAAAACCATCGACTTTTTTTAGAACATTTCTTTCCGATCCCTTGGAACGCCATTTTCTACCAATATTATGAATTCTAAGCCGAAAAACATTTATCATCTGACTTTAGCTAGGATCTTTCCAACTCTGTAAGCAATATACAAAAAGGTACGTTTTTAGATTTTCACGGCCACATAAATGTTCACATGTGATCACACATCGTCGGATCTGCCGGATCTGCCCTGATGTTGGACACTGCAACGCTGTCCGAAACGTCGGCTAAAGAAGGATCTAGCTCAACACGGCATAACACCCCAAAAACAAACAAGGAAAATATACAAAAACTTTTTTTTTACGGCACAATTCTCATAGTTACAAATTCCAACTGTCCGGAGTTAGAGGGATGACGTGAAGTTACACGAGGCTGGAGGAATGTTTGAGAGGAAGTAGATGAGAAATATGACGGTTGAGAACTACCTAATTGGCTATTCAGATCTGGTCACCAAGTTTGACTAAACTAATTACGAGAAAAGTTTCGTTTCCGTAATGGTGTGATCCCACTACGGCTTATCTTATTAAAAACTTTTTTTTCACTTCAGCAGGCCATTTTTTTTTTAAGGTTTTGTATTCTATCCTCTTTGTTTACGTATTTTAGACGTAACATTAAAATGTAATGGAAAAAACATGCTTTACAGGCATTACATTCGTATGTTAAGTCAGCGAATTAATAATTTGCCGCGAATTTCACACTCGCAATCCACACATTACGAAAACAGGCAAATTTGAAATCAGTCAGTCCCATTCAAAGGGTCTCTCACATTCGTTTGTACGCCAGGCTAAAGAAAATCGATACCGGAAACGAAATCGCACAAATACGGCGCGAAAAACAAACAAAAGCATCCCTTATCTTCAAAGTACACAAAGCCTTGTTTCGTTTATCAATACACCGCCGAGATGTTATCTTTCAATATTAGCTCCAAACAGGTGCCATCTCAAACATCAACAACCCTAAAAAACAATATATTCAAACCTCAACTTTGCGTTATCTATTTTTAAGGGTATGTTTTCTTTGGAGTTTTGTGTGCGCTTTACGCTATTTTGGATGTAGGGCATCAGAGGTGGTAAACTGGTGCATATTCATTATGTAGAAACAAAAGGTTGGGTGTAAAGCGTTAAACACGCTCCCCTTGTATAAAGACCCGTCTCGAGCCACCAAAGAAAATAGTACAGAAAAGCACCACCTCACTAAAAAGTTCACATCGAACTTTGAAGTTGATGAGAAATTCATTGATTGATGAGTTTTATTTGCGCGGTGGTTGTATTTCTTTGGTGATTATTTATTGCGGTGGCTCGTGTTTAAGCCCTCAGGCTGTGAGGGGTAGGTTGTGGAAGGGGGGAGGGGTGGGGAGCTCGCGAGGTTGTTAGGAGGATGATTTTATTAAGTGTTTAATCCTTATTTGAAGTCAAATTGATTAGCTTTTAAACAGAGGCCTTGCGACTTCATTAATCGGGGGTAACGCTGCAGTGAGACTTAATCTTACTAATATTATAAACGCGAAAGTTTGTATGGATGTATGTATGTTTGTTACTCTTTCACGCAAAAAATACTGAATGGATTTTAATGAAACCTTACAATAATATAGCTCATACACCAGAATAATATATAGGCTATAATTTATAAAGCTAGCTATTTATTTTCAATATATTGAAAAATAATAGAAAATGTCGAAATTTGAGAATGACATTTTGCAAAACAATGATTGTTAAATCAAAATTCTTTTTTAAAAAATATTTAAATTAATGAATTTATTTGAAGCACTCGCCTAATACTTTGAATCGAATCAAGAATTATAGATATTTTAAATAAATAGGTTAAGAATTTTGGTACAAACGTAGATGGGACCTAGGAAAAGAAAATAGATTACTCAAAGTATTTATTAATCCTGCGCAGACGAAGTCGCAGGCAGAAGCTAGTTTGGAAAAAATAATGACTCAATTGTGTTAGATAATATTAAATGATATCGCGGAAAAGTGTAAATGTTTTTTATGTAACTTAGAAAGTGGCCAGTAGAACAAATTTGTATTAAAAAATTCCATCTAATAAAAAGCAGTTGATTTTTGCGATTGATATCATTAATTAATGACAGGTTGTTTCACTGAATTTTAACAGTTCATTAAATTCCATAGTCAATTTCAGTTTTGTTAAATCTGAAAAGAATCATTATATAACTTGAAAATTAACTTTGAAATTTGATGAATTGTCCAATTTCTGTGAATCAACCAGTGTTAACTCATTTAGGTTTTGGTGCAGTAATAACATTCGCAATTCTGAAGTTATATTTATTATTTTTAATTGGTTCTCATTATTTTTTAATGTTTGCAAATAATTTTCAAAATCAATCAATACATAATCTAGTAAACACAGTTATAAAAATTAAAATTTTAATTAAATAAAAAACACAAAAAAAAATCCCAGAACTTTAGTTAAATTAAAATCATAAAAAAATAAATCCGAGAACATGTTTTATGACAATAATACCTCAGTTTCTCTTCTTATTTTAGGTCTTACAAACTAAAATATTTAAACAAAATTTTGCACAATTATTTTATTTAGACATTATTGAAAAATCATAAATACTTATGATCAAAAAATACTTACAAGAAGTACACGATATTTAATAAAATTATCATTGTGCGTTTTGAGCATTTTTATTGCTTACTTGAATGTAGGCATATATATATATTAAAAGCAAGTTTTTAATGAAATAAATTGACATTAAATTTTTTATTTCAAAAAATTGATACGGGGAATAATCGATCTTTTTCATTGGAACCTTCAAGTATAGTTTCAAGCATTTTTAAACTTTTATTTTCAGCCGCTGGTCAATCGCTCTTAATATTTAATGCATAATAATATCTATAATAATTTATAGTCATAACCCTTTACATTTACCATTTCGCGAGCCGTCTGCCACTTAAATCCTTGTACTTATCAATCTCAAATCTCACCTTGGATCCCCTCTTCTTCACACCTCACACCTCCCCCTCGTTCTTTCTCAATCCTTTCATACACAATACAGCGACAGAATACTTCCCTTCGCGTTCTACCCAAACCCTTTCCTTTCCCTTCGCCCTCACCCACAGTTAGTCCACTATCTGGAATCCGCTATATTTTCCTCCCGATTATTTGAGACAAGACTCTCCTGATCCTAAGATGTGTGCTCGAAGTGTAAGAATATAAGAATATGATAAATATTTTGTAAAAATATCTTCTTAACTCAGCGCCCCTGAGAAAATTTCTCACAAAAACGGCGCTCTAAAAATTATCCAGTTATTATTAGATATTATTTGTAAGTATCGTCTATTTTTGTAAGTATCGTCTATTTTTTAACATTTTTTAATCCTTCTGGTTATTTTATGCCATTTTAAATCTTTTCTGTACTTTCAAAAACAGTATGTGATTTTGGAATACCTACATTAAGATCATTTGAAATTTAATATCAACCGGGAATAATTCTAGGGAAATCATGAATCCGATAGGTATCTAACCTTACGTTGTTTTAACGTCACTTGACGGCACTTGGTGTCCCTTGACGTCATTTGACGATACTTGACGTTAATTGACGTTACTCGATGTTACTTGGCGTTACTCAAAGTTACTTGTCGTTATTTGACATAACTTGAGGTTACTTTACATTACTTGATGTCACTTGACGGTTCTTTGACTATTTTGTCTTTGATTCCTACATTCTTAATGATACGTTCTTGGTGAAGCAGTTTTCGTAGTTTTATATAAAAGTAAAAAAAATTATGTGATTTTTACAAGTAGATCAAAAAATGAGAAAATATTGTAATGTAATTTCTCAGTATTTCCCTGTCGAGAGACAATCCCAGAATCAATTTTTTTCTTGAAATGATAAGTAACTAAAGTATAAGCACCTGTTGACAAGCCAATTCAATTGGCTTAGCAGGACTTGTTTGTTGATACGTATTAACTATTCTTTAAAAAATAAAAAAACAATAAAAAAAAAATAAAAATGTTGTGTTTAATAATGTGTTTACTGATCAGATCTCTCTCTCTCTACTTACCCCTAACTTATTTCTAAAGTCCTTCCCCTCACAAGATACCCTAATAGGAAATTTCATCGCCTTTCTGGCTCCGGGAAATGTGACTCTTGTGTAGTATTCACACAAATATCTGAACTAAACTCACGGTGGGTACCTACCCGCAGCAGGTAAATACCAAAAATGATAATAATGATGGTATGTGTGGATTTCCTGTCGAGTTTTGTGTTGTTGATCCTATATCATATATGTTTCCATGAAACCTGTAAGTAATAAAATAATTGTATTTTATCATCTACATGTAGATCGTCCAGTTGATTAGTCAGTCATCTCCAAATACTAAGTTTTGAGATAATGAGGAGAGCAATATTCGAATGCTCATCATAAATCAAATATTATTTACACGTGTCTGTGTTTTACATATTAAATATTTGTTTATTGAAGTAAAAGTAAGCTGGCGAATGCATATGATGAGAGCGTTACGAAAAGTGTAATCGGGTGAGGCGAACGGAAGTTGAGAGGAAGATATAAGTTAGTGAAGATGGAAAGAGAGAGAGAGATACGTTTCGTATACCTAAGACACAGTGCAGCCCTATTGTCTGGATCACACTGTAATAGAGAGCAGTGCGCGCGCACAAGTTTTCATTCAGTCGTGTGGTCTAAAGCACACTCTTTTGTTTTAAAATCTTTATTTTGATGTAAGCAAATTTTTTCATACATCTAGTAAGAAAAATATAAAAAATATAATTTAAGAAATACAGTTACCTTATAGATAGGTTTGAAAAATACATTTTAAGATGCACATAACTTAGTTTAAGGTGTCTAAAATAATAATGGTGAGTATGTTCGTATTCAAATCAAAAATTATTTTTTACGTATAAAGCACATGTCCTACGAAAAGTGCTAAGGCTTGAGGCTTCCTTTACGACATTTGGTAGGTTATTATAAAGTTTCTGCCCTATAAAATAACACCGTGAAGCGTAACGTTATGGTATATGTATGTATGTATGGTACATTGACATGACTTTTTTTTAATTTCCTTCCAGTAACCCAGAAAACATTTTTATTTTATTTATTACATAACAAGTTGTTTTGCATTATAATTGATTTGGTTGTGTTTATGAGTATTCTGAGTACTGTACCAGAAAGAAGGGACACTTTTACATATAGCTGGATGCTCAATTTACGGAGATGTCTGCCTGCATCAACAAAAAACATGTTTTTAAGAATAATTTTATGTAAGATTTACATTACCTGAAAGACATGACGGTTGACCGGCAGAACTGAAGGAAGACTTCAGCTGGGAAAATCCTGAAAATAAATAAAACATTATTATGTAAATCTTAAATAATCGGTTGCGTTAATAGATGAACATGTTAAACTTGAAATATGATATCAGGAAATGGGAATACGGTTAATGAAATCCGAGTTCCATTGTTAACAACAATAATCCCCACAAAATATCGCTTTAACTAGAAATTCCCACAATGAAGCGAAATGTATATTTTGGTAGAAACTTCTGTTTCCAGAACGTTTCTGGCCACTTAAGGGGTAGTTCAATTACATAAAATAAAAATATATGATTTTTTTAAATATTGTTTATATAACTCCTAGTATCGCCCTTGTTTTCTCTGTTATAAATGATAAATGAAATTTTGTGGAAAGAACTTTTGTTATTTCACAATTTATCAATTGAAATAATTATGTACATATACAGATAATTTCAATATCTTCCCGGTTAAAGACAATCATTCAAAATCGAAATATTGTTTGAAATGGCTTTAGCCAGAATAACCAGGTACTTCCTGAGCTTTCTCTTCCCCATCTCCCTCCCCTCCCCAAAGTCAGCCTCACGATATACCCCAACGGGGATGCCATTGTCTAACCTTGTTTGGGAGCAGTTGGATGTATTGTGCGGTGCTCACATGAATTTTTTTGTTAAAAGTGGCTCTGGTCGTGTTTAGTGACCAGGCCCCCTAGCACACTCGATCGATAAAGATTGATAGGCTAACTATGAGTAACTTCTCATCGTACCCTAGCATGACTACAGATGGCAAACGAATAAGTGACAGTTCACAATGACTAAGTGTGCATGATATATTCGACATCAACTGTTGTTTGTACGTTAGCGATCTGCAGTAATCCTAGGGAACGATGAGAAGTTACCGACAATTATCCTATCGATCCTTATCGATCGAGTGTGCTAGGGTGCCAGATCTGAATAGCTAGGTAGGTACTTCCCAACCAATTACTTCCCTCATCTCTTTCTCCTCATCCCTCCCTCCAGACCTACATCATAACCGACTGCGGATGCTACAGACCCACTGGTTTCGGAAAATTGATGCTATATTCATGTGAAAAAAGTAATATACATTTTTAGCCAGTAGAGAGAAAAAAAAAGAAAAAAAAACTTTTTTGAAACTGATTTTGTGATGTCTGGAACAGCAAAAATTTTCAAACGATGACCTCTGATATCTCGATTTTGGAACATCTTGTTCCATCTGTGTCAGTCCTTCATCATTGTACAAGCATCAGTTGCAGCCAATGATTGCGGTAATAGGGGGAATTTGAAAATTGTCAGGATATTCGTAACCCGTGAATGACTATCTTTGTATTTAAAGTTTAAAAAAATAATAAGTGAAAATATAAAAAAAAAAAAAAATATTACGCTAGCAACAGGGACTTTAACCTGTACCCTGTAGTATTGCCAGGATCAACAAAAAGATTAATTAGATATTAGTAGCTCAATGGTCCCAGTATCTATCTACTACTTGTGGATCTTGGTTCAAGCTTCCAGTTTTAACTGTTATATAATTCATTTTCGATGTCTTATTCTATTTCCACATTGTCTTTCCGAACTGATTAGGTAATTAAAAATTACAATAAAGTTTAGACTACAATAAGTTACTCCTAATAAAAAAAATCTTTAAGTATTTGAACCACCTTCAACCACATTAAACTCAATTGTCACGCGTGCATTTTTTTCTATTTTAACAAAGTAATACAAAATTTAATATAATTCGTAAACGTCCTCAAGATAAAGAGATTGGTTTTAAGTTTCTCCAGTAGGCTGTAGAGGTCTGGAGCCATTGTGTCTGCGGTCCTAGCCTATTATACGGGACTTGTCAAAATATTGGAGCAGGTAAATTGTATTTGGGATTTATTCGACATGACAGCCTATTTGTTAGATCAACTTATTCTAGTATTTCTTAGGGTCTGTGGTTTCGAGGTTAGAATATGGGATTATTTTTTTTATTGGTGGCTACGTCTTCAATGGGGCGTGGTAATTGTATATCCACGTGAATTATTTTATTTTTATTGAGGCATATCGTGTTTAATTGATGTTAACACGCAATAATTCATTTTTAATTTACAGACAATTGTGTGCAGGAGGCCTTGAGGAAATAATTATCTTGTTTTTCAGCTTTGTTCTGAATATCTGAAATGGCAAGCTCCTATCTCTGCAGATCAATTTGTTATTTTTATATTTAATTGTAATAATGATTCGAGCGCTTTGCACTTCGTTTGTAAATTTCTTTGTGTGTTTCGTGTCCCTTCAATCCTGTCAAGTTGGTAACCGTGTTAGATAGTGTAGTGTTTGTGAATATAGATGTAATTTCAATGTCTCTCAACAGATGCCATTATAGTATGAAGTGTCAATGTCTCTCAACATATGTCGTTAGAATATACAGTTTTAAGGTGTCTGAGTAGGTGGCATTGGTCGTAAGTATTACATGATAGACAACACTGGCGGACGTTAAGTTCTAATACCGTTACGAAGATAGCCATCTTATCATATCCGATCTCTAGGCAGGCATCTTCATTGAGCGGTTCCCCCGCCGCAGATTAACAGAGAGCATCCATTAGAACGGACGTTAAGTCCAGTTAGATATACATTTTGGATAGAAAACCAACAGTTATAATATTTTAAAATGAATGATAAAATACGTATTAATTATTTAACCAATAATAAGTTTTCACTGAG
Organism: Limnephilus auricula; assembly: GCA_951813805.1. NCBI lineage: Eukaryota > Metazoa > Arthropoda > Insecta > Trichoptera > Limnephilidae > Limnephilus > Limnephilus auricula. Next base: position 7,355,631 of record OX638405.1, read on the forward strand.
TATCTTAATTATTTACTGTATTTAATTAAATTAAAGAAAAAGTGTAAAATAATGCAGATTCACCGGCTTCCCATTTTTACCACGAGTTTCCGGACACCGTTTATAATGATGATAGTATGTGGAGTTCAAATAGTGTCAGATTATTCGTAACCTGTAAATATTTGTCTTTAAGCAAAAAAATATCTTCCGCTGCCGTACCTAAGGAACATAGATATTTAAATAAATAAATTATTCAGAAACCAGCGGAACCCCAAACTGTTATAAAATCACTTCCCCTAAGATATTCTCCAAAGATGTTTTCTCAAAACTGTATCACTTCTTTTTCAAGTGTGTACAGAGTCTAAGGGCGCTGCGGCTTAACTTGGGGACGGAGGCGCAATAAAATAGTGTCGCGAGAGATAGACACTGCTGTAGAAGTGCAACACTGCTATGGTAGTTCTACACTGCTATGGTAGTGCAACACTGCTATAGTAGTTCTGTAGGGGTAGTGCCGCTGCCCTCTGTAGTAGGCTTGTTGTTGAGTATCTAAGGCTCGCCACTGTAAGGACTTCGACTACCGGAAGAGGTCTAGTTGTCCTATTTAAACTCTCTCACCCCCTACCTGTTGTCACGTATAACAACTGACAGAAATGAATTTAAACTTACTGATAAGGTTTCGGCGGTTCTTTGGAGGCATAATAATTATATCAGATAATTATTGAAAGTAAGTCATTGATTGGATCTACCACAGAATATACGTTGTAGAGAAATATGTTTATAATTTCACATATCTAATAACTAATCGTAGATATTTTAATTAACGGTTTCATGATGGTTGATCCTCCGAGGGCCACTATTCACTTGAGTCACTCACTCTTGAGTCCCAATCGGAAGGTCGCGGGTTCAAACCCGGCGTGCGCAAATAAATTTTATTTGACTAATTTGTGTTATTTCACAATTAATTAATAAAAATAATATTTACTATATTGGCGGCACGTTCCAGAGTGGAAGATACTCACAGTATCGCCCTGGAGTAAGACCACCATTCAGAATTGAAACGTTGCTTAATAATGGCTTTAGCCGTGTTTAGTGAATAGATCTGAATAACCAGGTACTTCCCCACCTTCCTCTTCCCCATCTCCTTCCCTTCCCAACTTACCTTCAGCCTCACAACATACCCCAATATGCCGTAGTCTCACTGGCTCCAGACGGGAACAGTTGGGACTCTTGTCAGGTATTTTCTATAAAAAAAAAAAATTCAGAATTGAAACGTTGCTTAATAATGGCTTTAGCCGTGTTTAGTGACTAGATCTGAATAGCCAGGTACTTTCCTGCCTTCCTCTTTCCCATCTCCTTCCCTTCCCCACTTTCCTTCAGCGTCACAACATACCCCAATTGGGGATGCCATAGTCTCACTGGCTCCAGACGGGAGCAGTTGGGACTCTTGTGAGGTATTCTCTATAAAAAAAAGCTGCCCTCGGCGTCATATTGGCGCTGAAGACTAAAAAAAAAACTCATAAACTAACAACAAAACTGGCGCATCCATGGCAACCATGCAACCTGGTAACGACCGTTGTGCAGTATGCGGACCATCACATTGAAATACATTGAATGGCAAGTTGAGCCTCTCCGGGAACTATTTATTGGATAAGCAACATCTCTGCCGTAGGTCACCCCAAGTGGTTCGCTACCTTTGGTGACTCAGCAGGGGTGCCCGGGTTCATGGGGTGAGATTTATCTAGGTCTTGGGAACGGATGTGTTTGCCCACCTAATGCGTGGCAGGCAGGATCGGAAGATACTAGTTGAAGGAGACATTTTGACTTCTTCACCCACCCGGACTCTCTAGACCCATCACCTTACACCACAGTGGTAGGGTTGGAGTCATACGTCTGCCATTCCTGGACACATTGAACCCCAGATTCCTACCCACCCCTCATACCTTATTCCTTCCCAGAACTTCTCTCCTGCTTTTCCACGAAAAGACCCTCCACACAGCATCCCCAATGATAACATAGGCTCTGGGGGATTTTATTCCACTGAGCCTCCTATGGAGCAAATGTAAAAAAAAAAAAGTTTTATTTCTTCAGTTGCCCGTAAGCGAAAGCACTAATATGGAATAAATTAATTTATTTGTGTAAGTACCCTCTTATTTTAAGTTAATTTGTGTGTGTATGCACCTTCTTATTTTAAATTAATTTATTTGTTTATGTACCTTCTTATTTTAATTCTTACTTTTCTTTTTTTTATAGTGAATACTCCACAAGAGTCCCAACTGGAGCCAGTGAGACTAAGGCATACCCAATTGGGGTACGGTAAGGTAAGTGGGAAGAGACGAGGAAGAGGAAGGTGGGAAAGTACCTGGCTGTTCATATCTAATCACTAAACACGGCTAAAGCCATTTCAAGCAACGTTTCAATTCTGAATAGTGGTCTTATACCAGGGCGATACTAAGAGTATCTTCGATTCTGGAACGTGCCGCAAATATACAATATATTTATTTAAATAATTAATTGTGAAATAACAAAAAATCAATTAAATAAAATTTATTTGCGCACGCCGGGTTCGAACCCGCGGCCTTCGTAATGGGAGTCCAACGCCCTTAATTAATTATTAAAATTAATCTCTTTGTGTATAAACCTTCTTATTTCAAATTAATCTCTTTGTGCATGTACCTTCTTATTTTAAATTAATTTATTTGTGTATGTACCTTCTTATTTTAAATTAATTTATTTGTGTATGTACCTCTTATTTGGACATTGCACGACACCCACGCGGGTAAGTTAAGTTGATCCAGCCAAGTACCAGGAGTAAGAAGCAGTAGTAAGTAGCGGCAAAAGGCCCCACAATGCGCTGAAGAGGGTCCCTATTAGGGCATAATAGAATTACAGGGATAATCCCTGTATGGCACTACAAAAAAGGCACACTATACGGACTCTGCGAGCCAACAACTTGATCCCTTGTCCCTTTGTGGATCCCTTTTTTACAAGATTTCAGTAAGGAGGGAAAATAAGTACCTAACCAACTATGCATAACGTCAAGATATTCTTTTTTCTAGTTTTGATTTAATTTTTTGTTGTCCATTTGTTAGCGCATAAATATGCGTGGCTAGTGAATAATGCTACAATTTGCGACGCAATTAGCTCCTATTGGCTGCTCGTACTCCAATAGTGGACACGGATCTTCTTCAGCACCCGACGACGGGTGCCGCTCTGAATAAGATTAATTCCGTTTCCGATTGCCGCCGATCTGACAGTTGGCGAACTCTCCACTTCTCGACAAATAATCTTGTATAAGTATATAAAATGTAAATTATGGTCCCGAATTATCGTTGAATAAACTTGTAAGTTCGAATCAAATATGTAATATCGCAACTATAACAGTCTCCCATAAAATGGTGACCTCGACGTGATTGAAATTTTTTCACAAAATCTAGAGGGTTTTAAGAGATTATTTTTTATAACCTCCAGTGAGATTTCTGACATTTATACCTGTCACGTCGTCTGCAGGCAAATCCTTAGCGGATTTCTTGTGTTCAATTTTTATTAGAATAACTCTCTTTATAATAACTTTTGAACATTATTCCCGTCATTTTAATAAATCATTTAAGAAAAATAATAATATTAAAAAAATATGAAAAAGAACAAGACACAAATTTATAAAAAGGTAACGATTGCAAGTGCACGGAAAAAGTGTTATTCTAGAATACGATCATCTTATTCGTAAAAACGGGACTGAAGTTCTTAAGAACAAATTAACAGGGTTTCAATGTTTATTGGCTGGGACATGTAAGAATAATTTGTTGGTATACATAATTTTGTATGTATAAATACCAACAAATTATTCTTACATCTTCCCGCCAAAAAACATTGAAACGCTGTTAATTTGTTCGTAAGAACTTCAGTCCCGTTTTTAACCGTTTTTACGAATAAAATGATCGTATTTTAGAATAACATTTTTCTCCGTGTATGTGTGAGATTTTGCAATGTGTGCCATGATCAAAATTGTGTGGCCGTCTATTCTCTCTGCTTACCCCCGCCAGATATTAACTTAGTAGGTAGTTAACTAAGTTTATTTTAAATTAATTTAAAATGTATTCAGATATATAAGACAGTGTAGATGAGCCCTAATGTATAACACCTCGTTAGGGTGGCTTGTCATTCAGAGTATCCGGGATAGGTACCTTCAAGGTACAGGACAGGGCGCGAGGGCCCGTTCACACCTGGCAATCGAAGGGTTCACACTCCATTGGCCGACGAGGTGTTGGTGCATTCTGTAAAGGGTTTTAGCCGTGGAATCCCTGCGATACGGGGTGGTGCGGGGCGACTCAAGCCTGGGGTGACTTGCATGTCTTTACTTCTGAGAGGGATGGAAAGAAGACGCATTCTTACATAAATACTTGAACGTTGATTTTTTAGCGAATTTAGAAAGGGAAAAAAGTTGGTACTACCTGCTCGGATTTTAAATTTTTATATTCGTTATCATCTTATAACGCAAACATAAAAACGTAGGGATTATTACGTAATCTGACGGCCTCCGTGATCGAGAGGCAAGGTTTTCGACTAGCAATCTAGAGGACGCGTCATTTTGTGATATTTCACAATAATATATAGCTTATCTGCGGTACGTTCCAGAACTCTCAGTGTCGCCCTGGTGTAAGACCATCATTCAGAATTGAAACGTTTTTTTTGCCGTATTCGATGACCAGATATGAATAGCCAGGTACTTCCCCACCTTCCCCTACCACATCTTCTCCCCCCCCCCTCCCCTACTACCTTCAGCCTCACAACATACCCGAATTGGGGATGATATAGTCTCACTGGCTCCAGACGGGAGCAATTGGGCCTCTTGTAAGATATTCACATAAATATGTATATATAATTTTTCTTCAATGTTATAATTTGTTTGTTTAATTTTAAGTGACATCATTTGACAATTTTTCAGGCCATTCAAGCCAATTAACCATTTAATTCCATGCTTCTCTCTGGGTAGTATATTTATATCTGTAACTATAGTGATTATATAAGTACCTACTGCTAAGATTACAATTATTTATTTACTTGTGTATGCTTTCTACTTCTCGAATTTTGCTTGATTCGATTCTCGATTCTCGACTGCCTACATCAAAACGGTTTTTACACATGTGTTAGAAAAAAAAATGTATTGAAAAGGGTTGAAGCAACCATCCCCTGACACCTTCGGGTGCCTAAATAATTACTACTCCTGACAGCGAATTTAATAATGTGAAAGGATGTCCTTTCAAGCCTTCATTGTGACATTATTAAACTACCATACACTTTCCACCGCACATGTCCAAATATTATGAGTCCCGAATAATAGAGAAAATTACACACCTTTTTGCTTTCATGTTATCCTGTTACTATTTTGTCGCATTGTGTACCTTTCAAGCCTTTCAGGACCTTAAGAGGCACATCTTAACAACCCCTTTGTTGGGGAATAAATATCCGATTAAGGGTGGAGGCTTTGGTGCCATCACAAAAGGATATCTTATGCGACATTCCGTGAAAAGGGATTTTACAGATTTGGATGAAAGCGATAGCTTTGGGTTTCTGCCAGTTTTGATGATCTGTCAATCTCATTGACCAGATGACCATTGTGGAATGACAATGTGTTAAGTGAACTGAATGATAGGGAATTTGACGATTTACAAAATAAATATAAAATTCTAGGATTTATTCATTGGCATTTGAAAGATATCGCATTGATAATGAAATACCTTTCCCATCAACTTTCAATGAAAATATTTAACAAGGATTCCAAAGTAAACATAATTTAATTTTAATTTTAAAAAGAGCAAATAATATAAAAACAAATCGGTTCGTACCACTCAATAACCTTAAAATGAAATGTACGAAACACAAGAAAACAAAATGTAAATAATTGAATAATATAATAAAACAAATTTAAAACTTCTTTCACCACGAATTATCTGTTTCAAAAGTAGAAATATTAAATAATTGAACTTTTTGGTATAGTATGACAATTTAAGTCCATCTTCACTTCGCCCATAGATATAATATATCTGCATATAATATATATCTGCATATCTTACTATCTTCTTACTAATAAAACTGTACGAATACAATATATGCTTATTAATCTACCAAATTCAAAATGGCTTTATACACACAAATACTACATTCATGAAAACATCACAAGTACATGAACACCACACAAGACAACGTAATAAATTATACACAAATTCAACAAAGACAGAGTGTGGCAAAAGAAACATAGGCTATGAGGGTATAAACATATATAATCCCCTTCCTGACAACCGAAAATAAAATCAATACATTTAAAAAAAAAACTGTTTGCTCTCAAAATTAATGAGCAAAACCAAAATGTTCTCACTTAAAAAAATGTGTTACTTGGTGTTAGGTAGTAAACCATCATTATTAATATCTATTATTTGTATCAATGTATTAAGTTAACAAAGCGGAATATGTATATTTCTTTACAATTAATAAAAAAAAAAAAATCCTAATAATAATAAAATCATCATGCATTACGATTAATTAAATTAAAATAATATTATAAACGCGAAAGTTTGTATGGATGTATGTATGTTTGTTACTCTTTCACTCAAGAACTACTGAATGGATTTTAATGAAACTTTACAATAATATAGCCCATACATCAGAACAACATATAGGCTATAATTTATAAAGATAGCTATTTTCCATATATTACAAATAATAAAAATTGTTTAATAGAAAATGTCAAAATTTGAGAATGACATTTTGCAAAACAATAATTGTTAATTCAAAATTCTATTTTAGAATATATTTAAATTAGTGAATTTATTTGAAGTACTCGCCTAATACTTTGAATCGAATCAAAATTATAGATATTTTAAATAAATTGGTTAAGAATTTTGGTATAAACATAGAAAGGACCTAGGAAAAGAAAATAGGCTACTCGAAGTACTAATCCTGCGCGGACGAAGTTGCGGGTATAAGCTAGTAATAAATATGTCTACTACTTTAACTGATTTTAAAGCTTTTTATGTTTTTAGTAGGGCTTTTAGAGACATAATATTAGTCTAAATTTTTACATTATGCAGAAATATTATATATTTATTTTTATTTTTATATTAACTCCATACAGGAGGCCCTGAGGAAAATAATTTCCCTCGGGGCCTATGTCATCTTTGAAGATGCTGCGTGGAGGGTCTTTTTGAGAAGAGGAAGAAATGAATGTTGTAGGAAGGACGAAACACAGATGCCGGCAAATCGTTCCACAGCCGAGCTGTTAAACTCAAGAACAAGTTGTAAAAATGACCAATATATCATTATATAAGTATAATTAATATCAGTACAATAAATAATTATTACATTACAAGTATACTACAGAAATACATATCGGCTACCTTCACAACAAATCATCTTAGCTTTTGCAGGAGAGAGGTACTTGTCCCTAATTTAAATCCATATTTCCTAGGAAGCACGATTGTGTCCGGAAACACGTATATATGTATGTAAGTTGCAGTAAAAATGGTTAATATAGAAACAGTGACAAATTAAAAAAAATAAACAAAACAAACAAATTGCGAGGTTACCGTCAAATCAATTATCTATCAATTAGTAACACTGAAAAAAGTTTCCTTTTTTTATAGACAATTCACCCTAAAAAGAGAGCTTTGTGTTCCCTATTTTTGATCAACGACAGACATTAATAATTAAAAATATTAATTAAACAACACAACCCTAAACTGCTGCTGATGATGCGGTGCTGATTTCTAACAGTATGGAAGATCTACAGTCGCTCGTGTCTACAATGAACGAACTATGTATGAAGAATGAGTTAATGATGAATGTAAAAGTAAGTCTAAAGTCATGGTGTTTGAAAAAGAGAGTACGAAATCAGTGTGCAATATAATTGTGAACGATGAATACTTGGAGCAGGTGGATAAGTTTGTGTATTTGGGTAGTATGTTTACGAGAGGTGGGAAAGCTGATAGAGATATTGAAAGAAGGGTAAATGCAGGTAACTCCATTAATGGAGGACTGATTGCCGTTGGCGCTAACAAAAAGCTGTCCAAAGAAGCGAAGCTAGCAGTCCACAATGGAGTGCTTGTACCTACCCTGATGTATGGCAGTGAGGCATGGAACTGGCAGAGGAAGGATGAAAGTAGACTGAATGCTGTTTAAATGAGATCCCTGAGGCGTATGTGTGGTAAAACCATGTATGATCGTGTGAGAAATGTGGAGATACGAAAAGAATGCAAGGCTGATGTAAGCGTAATGAGTAAAATTAAGAAAGGAACCCTCAAATGGTTTGGGCATGTAGAGCGAATGAACGAAGAAAGGAGCATAAGGAGAATATATGGTGCACGTGTGAATGGTATAAGAAGTAGGGGACGTCCAAGGAAGACATGGTGATCAAGTGAATCAGATACTTGAGTCGGGCCATGTCAAGAGTCAGAAAAATAGAAGAGTATGTATGAGACGATGTATGAATGTGAACGAGGCAAAAAGTGTGTGCCAAGACCGTTCTGTTTGGCGGTCCGTCCTCTCTGCCTACCCCTGCGGAGAAACGGCGTGATGGTTAGTTAGTTAGTTAGTTACCCAAAACTATAAAACCAGTCTAATGTGCGTCAGATAAAGAAAATAAATAAATATCTAACAAGAAGTGATTTAACACAACAACAACACTATACCATCCGACCATTTATTTTATAACATTGAAATAGCATAGTAAATCAAATCGTAAAAACGTTCCAACATTTTCGGTTTCTCGTTTCGGTAAAACAGAGCCAACTGGCTTTAACCTCCCACAGCTGCGGGGGGTGAAGGGGTGGCCCCACCAGGCAATCTGGGGTGAGTCACCTCCCCCTAAAGCCTTCCAGGCTGTACTCTAATTAACACTTGACAAGAAACACTGTTGTTGGTTATAATACACACACACGCGCGTATGTATCTGTTCCTACTCGAGTCAGAAATGCGACACGTAAAAAAGGTAGAACATACATAATTGAAATAAAAAATTAACCATGTTTTAATTATCACTCTAAAATTGACAGCTTGCAACGATATTACTATCTACTTTTCATAAATCGGATGAGGGGATAAATTATTTTCATCAAAGTTTAAAAAGCTTTTGAAAGGATTCTTTTGTGCAATTCAATGCGTTTATATCGAACTGTATCTCATAAAACGATATTTAAAATAGAAAATATAAAGCATTTATCTCGTCTGTGTGAAAACATTTTTTTTTCAAGCAAGAATCAAGCCTTATCTTTGTTTTCCAAAGATATTTAAGAAAAAAAATGTCTTTTAAAATGTACAAAATTAATATCTAAAAAATGAAAGTTTACGAAATTTTATTGTGTAGGGGGATGTACATTAATTACGTGAGCTGTTTTTTAAATAAATTTAGACCTCCCCCCCCCCCCCCCCCTTTGTGAGATTAAGTGAGATTTTGTGACACCCACCCCCCTCCCTCCCCACGTGAGATTTTTTTCTTACTCTCGAAATAAATGTTTTTCATAATAGAATTTTTTTAGCGGGCAAAATGGGACAGTTCAAAAGAAGTGGAAAAAATTAAATATCTCTATGATAATATATATATATACTTTTTTAAAGTTGACGTGCGATTTTTATTGACCCCCCCCCCCCCCCCCCACCCCTCTCGCTGTAATGAGATTTGATGAGATTTTGCTGCCCCCCCCATTTTTGCTCACGTAATTAATGTATGACCCCTAGTGTAATCATTGCGTAAAGAATGTATGATTTCAATTAAGTACATTAAATTAGAACATACCGGTAAAAATCACGGGATGTTATAATTGTAGGATTTGTGAAGCTGAATGTTTAAATAAAGAACATGAACATTTAAAAAAAAACTTTTTTCTTGATTATCGAATTATGTCTGAATTCCTGACACATCAGTTCTTATTTTGAAAATGACAATTTAATACAAATATTTGTCCTTTCAAATATTATGTTATAGTAAGATACTTTATTGCTTGTCTGAAATATTCTTGACACAAAATATTTTTATAATTACACTTAAACAAATCCTATTTCATTGAACCAGAGTTATAAGCACTCACAGACAGACCCACAACTAAAATTAGAGTTGGATCATTATAGCAACATACTTCTTAGGCGAAATCTGACTCAAACGAAATGTCAGTCTAACATAAACATTTAGTTACTTACACAAAAAAAATCCCTAAATACAATCCCTAAAGCTCGCAATATTATGAAAATAAAAGAAAAAATCTATGTTTATAGTAAAATTTCAAATTATTTTTAATTCTATTCCTGTTTAATTTATTTTATTTTTATTTATTTATTTATTTATTGAATCTATATCATAAGGTTTACATTTTTTTTTTTGGCCTTGTTTGTCTCACTAGGAACTCCTGTGTCGAGACAGACTAGTTTACAAATATTTTTTAATTATTATATAAAGTACATTTTTCAATAAAGCAAAAATACTTGACAAAATTTTCAGGTTGGTAGGTAGTTGTAACAATAATGAGATATACGATTATATTTGGGTGAGGTGACTAATTATTTGGTGCACGACCTTTTTCGATGATCCATTGTTTGATCAGGATTTTGTATTTTTTAATGTTATTCGATTGTCTTGTTTTGTCAGGTAGGTTATTGTATATTTTAGACGCAATGTAATTGGATTATATAGGTAGATACTCTATGTTAGGAACTATGTAGCTATTAGCTAGGTAGAAGGGTCCCTGCACTATTGGAGTTCTATCCTATATACACATCCAATTCAAAACATTACAATTTGATCTAAAATCTAATAAAAAATTCAATTCGTCCACACTGCGACATAATTGCTACTTAACTCTGGCAACAAAGCAATTCCGAAATTCATATTTCGGCCACTCGTGGTGTAATTTATTTTTGCATATAGGGCTGCCACCACCCCGTGCAACGCCGGTACCTCCCCAAATGTAGTATGGAGATTCAGCGGTCCATGAAAAGCCACGGGGTACAGGGGGTGCAGCGAGGGCCCATTTTGCCGGAAAAATGGAGTCTTATTGTACCCCCGGTACCTACCTCATTTTGGTAGTAGGTACGTAGGCACCAAAACATGAATATTTTTTTAAATAATGGCAGTGTGTAATTGTCGAAAGGTGTAGTATAGAGATGACGATAAATACAAAATGTTAATTAGGTACCTACGTAGAGGTAATTCATTCTGTACCTTAAAGGACAAACCACGTAAGTCCAGATACGTTTTTAGATTTTCACGGCCAAAAGCATTTTCGTTGTTTGTTTTTGGGGTGTTATGCCGTGCTGTGCTACCTCCTTCTTTAGCCGACGTTTCGGACAGCGTTGCAGTGTCCATCATCAGGGCAGATCTGATCACATCGTCGGATCTGCCAGATCTGCCCTGATGATGGACACTGCAACGCTGTCCGAAACGTCGGCTAAAGAAGGAGGTAGCACAACACGGCATAACACCCCAAAACAAACAATTAAAACACGTAAGTCCACTTTTTGGCGGTTTTGAGTTGAATATATGCAGAAAAATTGTATGTATATGTTATTTAATAAAATAATGAAATTCAAAAACAGTATATTAACTGAGTTATCTAAAATTACAAAACCACTGAAGTCGGATTTACTTTAGAGGATAAATAAAAATATATTCATAAACTGACCTATTTGTTTTAACTATGGCCAATAACGAATGCAATTGTAAAATATACTATTCACAGATCATAATTATTCCAGCCAGTAAAAAAAGTTATAGATTTTCAAACATTTATTTCACAAACACAATAATCGCTTTCCTGAACAAAAGCCAAAGGTGAAGGTAGGTAGGTACTGGATCTTTTTTCTGGTATCTTTTTTTTTACATTCCCTCAGGGCCTATGTCATCTTTGAAGTTGCTGTGTGGAGGGTTTTTTATGGGCAAGAAATGAGAGGAAGTCCTAGGAAGGAAAAAGGTTTGAGGGGTGGGTAGGAATCTGGGGATAAATATGAAAAGGAGTGGACGTGCGATGCCATCCTTTCCACGGCGGTGCAAGGCGATGGGTCGAGAGGGTCCGGCTGGAGAGATCAAAAGGTCTCCCTCAACCAGTCTCTCCCGATCCGGCCTGCCACTGCAGACGCTTCCGCCCTCAAGTCCTGGACAAACCTAACCCCACGAACCCGGCATCCCCGCTAAGTCACCAAACGTTAGTGAACTACTTGAGGTGACCTGTGGCAGAGGTGTTGGTCGTCCAATAAATGGTTCCCGGGGCATTTTTTCTTGGGGAATTTGCGGGGTAAGAGGGGATATCTTTTGGGATGATGTGAGGAGGGTCTTTTTGATGAGAGGAAGCAGTGAATGTAGGTAAAAGGGAGAAAACATAGAGAAGTCGACAAATCATTCCATAGCCGAACTGTTAAATTTAAGAATGTGTCTTAGGAGGGACATGTTCTCGCGTGATTCTTTCTAGTGAGGCGGGTAAAAGAAAGCTATGTACATAAACGAAAATAAAATACTGATTTTTTTTAGTTTCACAAATTGCTTATCTTTTCTGACTACCACCAAAATATCCCACAAAACTGCCGTTGGTTTCATTTAAAGCATTTAAATCGACTATAGAGTACATAAAAGCCTCAAATTTATTTCGCTGGAGCCGGAAATAAGCTCCAGAAATTCCAACAATAAATAATAATGTCTTCCCCTCGCTCCAAGACCGGAAGTAGGCTCTCGAGGAGCCACCCCCGGAGTTTTTTGGCCAAGACGACTTAATTTACATTCTCCTCCTTAATCTGGGCTCACCCCCACCTTCCCACCCCTTGTGAACTCCATCTACCCCATTCCAGAGGTCGCCCAGTATTAACGCGATGGCCTCAACAGAACTGCAACTTTTGGGATGATTTTTTTATTCCACGATAATAATAATAAAGTGTGATTTAAATGGTCTTCTACTTCTAAAATTTCTTTTTTCTCATAGTGATGGATGGACTCTAATCAGAGATTAGCTATTATTAAATGATTTCCCACTCAATTAAACGGCACTGCATGCACAAACTATCGAATATTGTGCTTGAAGACCCATTGACGAGCGTCTGTGAATTAAAGTTAAAAAATGCTTGCAACTGTACAGGGAAGTTCCGATAAGAAAGATCGAGTATTCCCCGTATCAAATTTTTTAAACTAAAAATTTAATATCGTTTTATTTCATTCAAAATTTGCTTTAATATATACCTACATTCAAGTAAGCAATAAAAATGCTCAAAACGCACGATGATGAATTATTAAATATCGTGTACTTGTAAGTATTTTTTAATCGTAAATTTTCAATAATGTCTAAACAAAATAAGTGTGTAAAAAAATTGAAATATTTTAATTTGTAAGACCTTAAATAAATAGAAAAACTGAGGTATTTTTGTCACAATGATTTTAATTGAACTAAAATTAAAATTCTGAAAAGTGTCTTTACTAGATTGTTTATTGATTTATTTTGCTGTATGATTATATGATTTGAAATTTGTGTTGTATAATACAATATTTCGTTTGAAAATTTAGCACATCTGCCAATGACCAACGGTATAACCGTTGATATATTAAAAATAAATTTAGTTTTTCACAATTAAAATGGTGCGTTTACCAGATAAAATAACAATCTTTCAAAATCAATTTATGTTTTTTTTTTTTTAAAAGTCAATACGTCTAGAATTTGATTTAAAAAGGACAAATTTCCTGTATATACCCTCTGAACACGATATTTTTTTTAAAATAATTTCTATTACAAGTTTAATAAAGATACTTTTTAAACATTAAACCGTAGGATTTTATAATGTATTTTATATGTAATAATAATAATGTATTTGGTTTTGTCTGTAACTCCGATTCAATAAACTCTAGAACTTGGATTTACTTACGATTCATTTCAAAATTGGATTTTAGAATTTATTTCAAAATTGAATATTTGGATATCAATTCATATTATGCGATACCAAGATAATTTCATCTTAATTAATTAATAATTCCGTTAATGAAAAGTGTATTTATTTTGTTAAAATTTTTGACAGTTGTCGTAATTTTTCATGTTTACTATCGCACCATTTTATATACATTAAACTCATAATATTAGATGCTGTTTTATACTGTAAATGTAAAATACGTTATTTATTTTTTAAATTCGCTGGCCATTTGGCTATAAAATATTTGCACTTAGCGCAACCGCAAAATACGCCATTGAAAATAAGTGTCTTGGAGGGCCAAACATTATATTTAAGCGTGACCCAAGAAAATCGGGAAATCACTTGGGGTCATGAAAAAATGGACTGTTAAAAGCGACTTAAAGCGAAATATGAAATTTAAAAATATATATTTTCGGTACCTACCATTAAAACGTCTGTGGGTACATTGGTACCTACTTGCCTAGTATTATATTTTGTATATTTATATCTATATTAGGTATGGTGTATCAACATAGATTTTAAGCAGCGATTCCTGAGCATATTTGGAATAAAAAAAAAAATATATATATATATATATATATATATATATTTTTTTTTTTTTTTTTTTTATTAATTTAAACGCCCATGGGTCTTTTACATACAATACAGTACATTTTTTAAAATTACAAATAAAAGGTTGACAAAATACATGTAACATAAAATATAAGAAACAAAATTCAGGTTACATAAAATGTAAGAGTTGACAAAAGTAGGTAACATAAAATAGATATAACTTAAGTAAAAATAGATAATCTGCCAATATCCTCCAAATGAACAATTGAGCACTAACTATAATATTTTATGAAAACTTCAACAGTTGTTCAATTTGAAAATTAGAGATGGCAGCACTACCGCCTGCATCTGGTACGTGGAGTGATTGTGTATGAGTGACAGATGTCATCATATTAATATTATAAATGTTTAAAATTTTGACGTAATTTTACTGTACGACGATACTCATGTTTGTTTCGGTAATTTTTTTTATCGAACCTCGCCACTGATCACACTCACACATGTCGCAAAGTATAAGGTGGATAACAAAGTATTGCTGGAATGCGTGCGTTTCGCGTGATGCGTTAGGTTATTCTCTGTGGCGAAGTGTGATTGATTTGTTGTTAGTTATATCTAATTGAAAATAAACGGACAGCCGAATGACATCTGCATGATTCTCCTGGTACTGATACACCTGTACCTGTGTACCAAATACTTCATTATATCCCACTCACCTTGTGATAAATTAAAAAAAATATACTAATAAATTCGTCCTAAGACCGGCCTTTTCGATAGTAAAGCATGATAGGACGGTTTCGTTTCTTAAAAAAATTTAAATTACTTAAAATTTTATTTTATTTTTTCTTTCTTTTCATCTTTTACCTTTTAAAATCAAAAGCATAAAGTATTATCTAAAATCAATATATTATATTATTAACTCCGACATATCATTATCGGTCTCCTTCGACTAAGTAGGTAGGTAGGTACCTACTGTTATTAAAAACCTTTTTATTTAAAAATATGGTTTTTACTCTCACTATATTATTTTGTGTTATTTTCATTATGTTATAAATTATTAATTTAAACACGGGTCAAAAATTTAAATGTTAACAAAACTTGCTGTATTTGGACTAAAATTGAAATCCATCAAATTATTTGTCCCTTTTATAAAAGTGCCATCGAGACCCAAACCATACAAAACATTAAACATGCACCTATTCAAAAATACTTTTATTTATGTTGTCAAAAGTTTTAATCACTTTCGAATAGTTATACTCTTTTTGCACGTGATCTTCATTTTTCTTGCAATTTATGTAACGGTTGATCTCAGACCACGAATAAAAGATCAGCGAACAAATAAAATATTTAGTTGGGATAGATATCGGTCCCTTGGGATGTATATCTGTCTCTCTCGTTCAAAAGGCGAGAGAGTGAGAAGTTACGTGTTGCTGAACGAATGTTTTGTGAAAGTAAATTTATTTCTTGGAAAAGCTTTTTGAAAATAGAATAAGAAGGATATTAAAAACAGTTCCTGGAGTAAAATGTGGTTATGAGTTGTCTGTCTACATTCCATTTTTTTAAATAAAATAAAATAAATAGGTCTCATAGAAATCGTTGTATCTCCCTTAGGTGATCCGCTCACTGAATAAATTGAAACCAAACTAATGCCGGTTGCTATGGTTTCTAACCAAACTTCCTACTCAATTTTACGATTTCAATAATTATCTCAGCTTGTTTAACCATAGACGAAAAACAAACAGCTGTCATCGTAGCAACTAGCAGTGCGAGTCGCGAGTCACTGCTTGCGATACCGGGTTTTTGAGAAACTGTGTAGTGTGCGGGCCATCACATTGACATACACAGGATTTTTTCAGTTGTCTCCTCAGCGGAGGCGCTTACTATCATGGTGAGAAATATTAATAGGTATTAGAAAGAGAAAATACCAAGCTTTATATTCCAATCTAAAAGTTGAATATATTGCAGTTACACAATAATTAAAATGTATACGTTTATGAAACCAAAGTTTTCCGGCTGCTATTTAAAAAAACATCATAACACTTGGGAATTTTATATTAATTACGTTTACATGAAACGACAAAAATGTAAAGTGAAAAAAACTTTTATAATACATTTTTCTAATAAAATATATCTGTGTTTTTATTTTTTTTTTCATGAATAACACCTCTGCCATAGGTCACCCCAAGTGGTTCGCTACGTTTGGTGACTTAGCAGAGGTGCCCGGGTACATGGGGTAAGGTTTATCTAGGTCTTGGCGGCGGATGATGTAGACACACTGAACCCCAGATTCCTACCCAACCCTCATACCTTTTTCCTTCCCAGAACTTCCTCTCCTTCATTTCCTTAAAAATACCCTCCACACAGAATCCCCAAAGATGACATAGGCCCTGAGGGAAATTATTTTCTTCAGGGCCTCCTGTGTGGACCTAATGTAAAAAAAAAATAATAATAATTTAAGTTAGAAAAAGCGTATGTAGTGAGCCATTTTTAAAACTTTTTTAGGTGTGTTTTCAAAAAAAATATATGCTTGTTTATTTCGAAGTATAAAATTTTAACACCTTTCAAAAACAGTTTTTTTTTTGTTTTTGGTTACGTTCAGAAATACCTACTCGAAATATTTTGACCTTCCGATAAAATATGCCCGAGCCCTGGGGTGCTAGCATAGTCCATCGATAAGGATCGGTAGGATAATTGTCGGTAACTTCTCATCGTTCCCTAGGACAACTGTAGATCGCTAACGTACAATCAACAGTTGATATCGAATATATTAGGGACACTTAGTCATTGTGAACTGTCACCTATTCGTTTGCGATCTGCAGTTGTTCTAGGGAACGATGAGAAGTTACCGACAATTATCCTACCGATCCTTATCGATGGACTATGCTAGCACCTCTGGGAGGTTAACCGCTCGACAAAGATGGTCGCAGATCCAGATTTGAGTGTTGGAATTATGTTAACGCTTAGGTAGAAAATTATCATTTTTAAGACTCCAAAAACTGACTTCACAACTGTAGTAAAGATAATCGAACAATTTAAAACAAAATTCTTTCATAGAATCAAAAAGTATTTCCCACAAGCTTTTAAACTACTCGCAAAATTGGCGCCAAAAGCCGCCGCGATTTCCAGGATTTCATTTGCGGATGTATTGTTTGGCGGGAAAATTGTTTTTGCGCGGGAAAGTGGGGTGGATGGGGGTGGTCCCTGCTGGTTCCCCCGACCCTGGGGGGTGGGAGGGGGCTCCTGTGTTGTAGTTGGAACAATGATGTTTGTAGGTAGGTGGCAGATGCACGCCAGAGGTAGGAGTTGCTTTACTTATATTTTAATTAAGAGCTGAGGGAATTAATAAACTTAGTTGGGGTTTCGAGGTACATTCCGATGTTGCTGCTGCGAATGTTGGCCAGGGGAGGCCACTGCTTTCTTGGAATTCATTCAATTGCTGTAATTTAAACTGGAAATCTTTAAATTGTTTATTCCAATCGAACAATAATGACCTCCGTAGCAAAACAGTAAGAGTGGGTCGGGAATTTAAACAGAAAATATTTTGAAATTTTGTATTTTGTCCTTCCACTCACTTCAACTTCCCGACCTGTTTTTTCCCCTTCTACAATTCCTCCTGTATCACAACATACCCTAATTGATGTTTGCTACCCCACACGGAGAAAAATGTTATTCTAAAAAACGATCATTTTATACGGTTAAAAACGGGACTGAAGTTCTTACGAACAAATTAACAGGGTTTCAATGTTTATTGGCGGGATAGTAGGAATAATTTGTTGGTATACGTAATTTCGTATGTATACCAACAAATTATTCTTACTTTTTCCCGCCAATAAACATTGAAACCTTATTAATTTGTTCGTAAGAACTTCAGTCCCGTTTTTAACCGTTTTTACTATTAAAATGATCGTTTTTTCGAATAACATTTTTCTCCGTGTATTAATTGGAATCGCTGCCTTTCTAAATACTTCCTTCATCATTGCACATGTTTATATTAATGGGAGAAGGAGGAATTCAAATAATGCTAGTTTAAATATTGTTATTAGAATAACCTAAAAATTACGAAAAAATATTTTTTTTTACGTGACTACACACAAGAGGCTCCGATTCCTCAGGGATTATGTCATGTGCACGGAGAAAAATATTATTCTAAAATACGATCATTTTATTCGTAAAACGGTTAAAAACCGGACTGATTTTGAAATTTGTTAAAAACCGGACTGATTATGAAATTTGTTCTAATAATTAATAATAATAATTTATTCGTACATTTTCCCGCCAATAAACATTGAAACACTGTTAATTTGTTCGTAAGAACTTCAGTCCAATTTTTAACCGTTTTACGAATAAAATGATCGTATTTTAGAATAACATTTTTCTCATTGTGCGTGGTAGTTGTGTGGAGTGATAGTTTTGTCTTGAAGAGACCGCAATCGTTCGACAGCATCGTTCTCGTGTGACAAATGTCAAAAATGATAGATATTATTAGTTCACTTGTAAAATAAACCCCTTATAAGTTGAGCATTGTTCACTGCCATCGCCGAGAATTGAACTCAGGATTCCTGAGCTAAAAGGCTAAGGAGCCTACCACTCTGATACGTAAAGTAAAATATTCCAACCCGAGGTAAACAAGTCGCCCATCCCGTCGCCAAAAGGCGTCATCGCACAAAGCCATAAATTCACTTTGTGAAATAATTTTAATTAACATTTACGGAAAACAATAAAAGGAAATACGGGCGCCCCCATTGTGAGGAGCCGCCGTGCCGCCCTGCCCCTCCCGCCCTAGCCCTCGCCCTACCCCCGCCCCCGCCCTGGAATTACTCCTTAATTATTTCATTAATTCTTAGTTCAGTGGAAGACGTAATAAAGTCTAATTTTACAGGTTCGGTATGGCTGCGCGCCGCCATGTCAGCGCTCAAACTGCGAAACAATTAAATAAAATTATAATTAAAATCCGGGACCGCGTGATTCAAGGAGGTAATTTTATGTCTTTATTGCGTGACCTACTTACTACCTAGCGATCCTGTCATTCTAAATCGGCGTATAGAAATATCTGTTTCTAAATATTTGATTTCTGATTTTCATCAGATATACCCACGTGAAAAATCATGCACGATAGTCTGAATTCTAGACAAATTGATTGCAATTTTTAAAATGGCAACTAAAATAGTTTTCCGTTCAAAATATTATTTATTTATTTATTGGTAAGAGATAAACAGCTTATACATAAAATATAAAGATAAATATATATTATTAAATGAAGTCAAGCCAAAATAGTTTCCTATGTTAAAGTTGATTGGAGATGGAGTTTTATTATATATTAAAATTAATTTTAGGTGAGGAGGGGAGGAAGAGGAATATAGGATGAGGATAGGAGATGCTCCGGATACATTCCACACTCTTGAATTAATTTTCGATCGTACGTGTTACTTCTAATCGGTATTTGTGAAGTGTATTGCTAAAAATGTCTATATTTTAAAATTTTGTGTTATATTGTGCATATATACGGGGAAATTTGTGAGTTTTTTTTAAACTTAGCTCTACATGTAGGCAAATGAAACAAATGAGATTGCCGTAATATGAATATTTATTAAGTTGGTTAGTTCTGACGAATCCAGGCCATTATTAAGAATTTTAAATAATAAATAATAAGATTTGGTCAAAAATTAAACGTTTCTATTTTTTACTTTGCTTTACGGAAACTAAAGGCTTAAAAATAACTTTTGGATCCGAGTATTCGCTATGACGCATTTTAAAAGACAATATTAAACAACTGATGTTAACCCCTTAACGACAATTTTTTTCAGATTTGACCTGTAAAGTTCCAACTTTGGACTCCAAAACGAAAGCTCAAATCCAAAAAAGGTACATATACCTTACACAAAATCGACTCCAAATGTGATCTACTAATTTCCGGACACCATGTATAGGTATTGTTTATTTTAATTGTTTCACATAATAATAATTATATTGTAGAGTATAACCAAATAGAAAGAAAATTAGAGGAAAGTACCTACTACAATTGTGGTACGTTTCAGAGTGATATATTCCCTCATTATCGCTATGTTGAAAGAACACCATTCAAAAGCGAAAGGTTACTTGGAATGGCTTTAGCCGTGTTTAGTGACCATATCCCTCTGCACTTTTAATAATAATAATAATAATAATAATAATTGGATAATTTGTATAGCGCCGTTTTTGTGAGAAATCACCTCAATTACTTACCTGTACACACCAATTGGAGAAACCTTTATTTGTTTCACATTCAAAAATTTTCATTTTTAACTTTCACTCTCATTATATTGATGTAATAATTTATTATACGTGTATTTAACACTATGAATCTTCTATTTATAAGTGCAAATAGTCGATCATATACCTTACAATTTAATTTCACTCAGACAAAGCATTTTCTTTGATGGCAGTAATAAATAATTTATAAAAGCTACGTAAGAAGTTACCCATTGTCGTTCGTGAGAATTTTTAATCTATTTTTTTTAATTACTCTACTGAAATATCGGTGCTCACCTAAGGCTGTGTGGAATTTAAATTATTACATTTATGGATAGGTAAAAATTCAACTTATCGTTTTCATGTACCTAATTATCAAAATTTGTTTATAGGTGCGTACTAAAATAATTGCAGTGGCGCATCCAGTCCTCCACCCAGGAAGCCGTCATGAAAAGAAATCATCAAGACCTATGTCATCTTTGGGATGCTGTGTGGGGTTTTTTAATGGAAAGAAAGGAGGGGATGTTCTGGGTAGGAAAAGGGTTTGACGGGTAGATAGCTGGCGGTCAAAATGTCCAGGAGTGACGGAAGAATGAATCCATCCCTGATACAAAGCAATGACTGGAAAGAGTCCGGCAGGAGAGGTCAGCCTCCCTCACGTCGGATGCATTGGTGGACAAATGCACCCGACGCCAAGACCTAGACAAAATTCACCCCATCAGCCCGGTCATCCCTGCTAAGTCACCAAACGTAGCGAACCACTTGGGGTGACCTATGGCAGGGGTTATCCATGAAATGGTTCCCTAGTCGTTGGTACCTACACATAAGTACTAGTCTCCCAAATAAATAAAAAATACTGAAAAAATCCCTATCAAATAGGTACCTACTTTAGTCGGGTCAGGACTCATGACATGAGTCTAAATAACACAATAATATATGTGAATGTAAATAATGAATTTGTACCTATGTCATTTCACATTTCCTCACCTAGTACAAAAGAATAATTTGTATATTTGCGGAACGTTCCAAAGTGTCGCCCTGGTGAAGGATCCCCAACTAGAATCAAAACGTTGTTTGAAATGGCTTTAGCCATGTTTGGTTACCAATTCTGATTTAGCCAGGTAGGTACTTTTCAACCATCTTTTCCCCCTTCCTTTACTTCACTACATTTCCAAATTGAGCATGTCATAGACACATTGATTCTAGGCAGTACAGACTACCGTACAGTAATTATAAAAAAAAATCTGACAAAATAATGTAAGTATGTTACTTTAAAAATTTAAATTATAATTTATTTGCAGATATAGTTTCTCGCTCTGAGCCACGCATACAAATAATTTTCAAGCAGCCGTTATTCCGAACAGACTCGCCAGAAAAGAGGGGAGCCAAAAAGTAAAATAAAAGCGATCCCATTGTGGGGACATTAACGCGTTTCATTTGTGCTCAGTTGTACAGAGGTGTCGCAGGAGAGCGCTCCTTGAGGGGCACTACTTATCGAGCGACCCTCACGCAAACCAACCAGTCAACCAACCTAACAACCTCCCTATAAATACATAAACCCCTTTGCAAATTCACTGTCGATTTTGCACACCATTTAAGCAAAAGGGACGAAGCAATCTCACAGACATTATAAAATGACGTTCTGATAAAAATGCTTTTTTGATTTAGTGGTGTTATTTCCGCGTTCCATGAAATCTAAATTTTATTTCATGTGGTTGATAGGAGAGAATACGGTAAAAGGAGCAATCATTTTTAAAGAATATATTTAAGAAATTCCAGGTTTAAATGCCTTTTTATTGAGTGGCGTGTTTGAACCAACCAACCTCCTTATAAATACATGAATCTTGTTTGCAAATTTTACTGTAGATTTCGCATCACTTCAGCAAAGGGGAAGATTCAATCTCAAAGAGATTTGTCGTTTAGATTTAAATGCTTTTTTATTGAGTGGCATATTGTGATGCATTTTATGAAATTTATTTTATTTACACTTCGAAAAAGGGATCATATATTATCAAAGAATATAACGAAATATAACATGGCACTCACACTATGCCTCATTCACATTCGTTTCAATCATCGTCTCATTAATACTCTTATATTATTAGATATGAAATTAAACAATTTTTTTTTCACTTTGTTCCACTTGTTTATAATTTATTGTTAATAAACAAGTGGAACAAAGTGAAAAAAATTGTTTAATTTCATATCTAATACAATTGAATTCCACCATGAATTAACAGTTAAAAAACTAGACTCACTCTTATATTATTCTGACTTTTGATATGACTTCCTCGGGCGTCCCCGACTTCTTTTACAATTCACGTTTGCGTCAAATATTTTCCTTACAGTCTATTCTTTGTTCATTCGCTCTACATTCCCAAACCATTTCCTTTCTTATTTTTACTCATCACGCTGTCATCAACCTTGCATTCTTGCATTGAAGACTAAAAAACTAGGAGACTGACTTCTCGATATTTTGGCGCAGCTATGTATTGTGTGTAGCAGCAGCGAGACCTTTCGAGAAGGTGGTCAAAATTTGGCTTCAATGTCATTCATAAAAAATCGCACTAATGTTCTGTACAGTGCCACGCTCGCTGTCAATCGAATATCTTCGTAACCGTTCGTATTCGTAACATCCGAACGGTTACGAAGAGAAACGGTGAGAAAAAGCACCAACAATCTTTTAACGGACAATAAACTATTTCTCAAAATACCTACCAAATTTTTATTTTGATTTCAATAATTACTAATAAAGAAAATACTACCCATGTAAAATGGTATTATGGTTTCATTATTTAAATTTTCAAAAACAATTTAAAATGTGCCATTGTTGATTTGCCGCCCAAACGACATGTCCGTTTATGATCGTGAATTTAGCATTGTTGACGTCACGAGCGCCAACGTCGGTAGCCGTTGTAGCAAGTTCGAACATTTTAGTAATGTACGATTTTAGATCATTAAAATCAATAATTAGTTTAGAGCGATTACTAAAACTAATTTTAAACCTGCCATGCATTTTAAAGAAAGTACCAATTTGAAAACCATTAACCTATTAAATATACGCCAATTATTCCTTATACTGAAAGGTTTCTTCATCAAACACATGAAGTAGATGATAATTGACATAACCCTCAAATAAAAATGTCTTTGTGATGAACAACAGAGGCAATACAATATACCCCTTTCCTTTATAATAAGAATTAACCAAAAAGCTTTCATCTTTATATTGAATCTATGTACATATTATTAATAATTAGCATTATACCCAGCCCGTATGGTGTCCTCGTACGCCATGTCGGCATTCGGCAAGGCTAAAATAATATCATATTAATTATAATTCTCTCTTCTCTCGTGTGACACTTGAAAAGCCGACGACTTAATAAGCCCCTGACAAAGCGAGCAATAAAACCAAATGTGAGTTCTTTGTCAAAGAAGCTCGGAATATTTATTATTAGGCTGGTACCTACCTACTGTCAGTACCTACACTGTACCAAGTACCAAGGTAGATATTGTTCGTTTGGACTTTTTGTGGCCAGCTGAAATGGTGATTGAACATTTTTTTATTAAGTACCTACATGATAAATGCAGGTACATATTTATATCTAAGGTTTTTTACGGAATCCTTTTTTATGGTTACATATTTTGGAATCGCAGAAGGTTTTGATTCCTTATATTTGAATCCATATACGCGGAGAAAAGTGTTATTCTAAAATACGATCAATTTATTCGTATAAACGGTTAAAAACGGGTCTGAAGTTCTTACGAACAAATTAACGGGGTTTCAATGTTTATTGGCGGGAACATGTAAGAATAGTTCGTTAGTATACGTAATTTCGTACGTATACCAACAATATTTAAACTAGCATTATTTGAATTCCTCCTTCTCCCATTAATATAAACATGTGCAATGATGAAGGAAGTATTTAGAAAGGCAGCGATTCCAATTAATACACGGAGAAAAATGTTATTCGAAAAAACGATCATTTTAATAGTAAAAACGGTTAAAAACGGGACTGAAGTTCTTACGAACAAATTAATAAGGTTTTAATGTTTATTGGCGGGAAAAAGTAAGAATAATTGGTTGGTATACGTACGAAATTACGTATTAAATGTTCCGCCAATAAACATTGAAACCCTGTTAATTTGTTCGTAAGAACTTCAGTCCCGTTTTTACGAATAAAATGATCGTACTTTAGAATAACATTTTTCTCCGTGTAGATTTGGGTGCATATTTTTTTTACATTAGCTCCACACTGGAGAGCCTGAGAAAAATAATTTTCCTCAGAGCTTATGTCGTCTTTCGATATGATCTGTGGAGGGTCTTTTTAGAGAAATAAAGGAGAGAAAGCTCTGGAAAGGAAAAAGGCATGAGGGATGGGTAGGAATCTAGGAGTCTGTGTCCAGGAGTGACGTATGTTTGAATTCAACCCTCCTACTGTGGTGCAAAGCGATGTTTCGAGAGATTCCAATCGGAGAGATCTAGGTGAGGTTAAAGACAACCACTCTCTCCTGATCCGCCCTAGACAAGAACTAGACAAATCTAACCTCATGAACCCGGGTACCTCTGCTAAGTTACCATTCGTAGCGCACCGCAGATAGGGGTCGATTGATACTATTATGTAATTGTTTTGAGTTCAATTCATAGAATTCCGTTTTTTTTATATGTCAATAATTTGAAAATGGCCTTGTAGGCCGATACAGCTGTCACAATAATTAAAAAAAAACTAAATTACTTCCGAAACTAACATTATTATATATTTTTTAAAATCGATTTGTAAGTTCTTCACTCCTGAACACATTGACCCCAGATTTTTAGCCACGTCTCATACATTGTCCCTGCCCAGAACTCCCTCTCCTTCCATTCCATAAAAATACCCTATATACAACATCCCAAAAGATGGCATTTGCATTGAGGGATTTTCTTTCCTCAGTGTCTCCCGTGTGGAGATAATGTAAAAAAAAGACTTTAATGTTTTCTCTTCCTAGGTTGCTTTTCGGTGTTTTCTAACGTTTACAAATAATTTATGAAGGTAGGCAGAGAATATGCAAAGTCACACATTTTTTTCTCCTTCTACATTCATACATTTACATATAATTCCTTAACAGACTCTTTAAGAACCATTGTCCAGCGGCTGAGAATTAAAGTTCCAAAATGCTTACTGTACAGGGAGTTTCCGATGAGAAAGATCGATTATTCGCCGTATCAAATTTTTTAAACTAAAAACTTTTTTCATTCCAAACCTTGCTATAATATATACCTACATTCAAGTAAGCAATAAAAATGCCCAAAACGCATGATGATAAATGATTAAATATCGTGTAGGTAGGTACTTCTTGTAAGTAGTTTTTGATCATAAGTAGGTTTTAATGATTATTCAATAATGTCTAAACCAAATAAGTGTGTAAATATATTTTAATTTGTAAGACCTTAAATAAATAGAAAAACTCAGGTATTATAGTCACAAAACACGTTCTTCGATTTATTTTTTAATGATTTTAATTGAAGTAAAATTAAAATTCTGAAAAGTGTGTTTACTAGATTATGTGTTGATTTATTTTGCTGTAATATTATATGATTTGAAATTTGTGTTGTACAATACAATATTTCGTTTGAAAATTGAACAAATCTGCCAACGACCTACGGTATAACCGTAGTGTATTTAAAACATAGTTTTTCAAAATTTAAAATGTGCGTTTACCAGATAAAATAATAATCTTTCAAAATGAATGAAAGTTTTTTGAAAAAAAGAATAAATATGTCTGGAATTTGATTTACAAAAGGACAAATTTCCGTTATACCCTCTTAACAGGGCCAAACCTCAAACTCTACACTATGTAAACATCATTATCATCAATTACTATATTATATGTAAATTTCATTATCATAAATTCATTGCTGCATTAACTGTAAACCTCATTATCATAATTATTATATAATCAGTAAATGTACTTCATTACCCATATAATCTGCATACTTCACCCGCCATAACACAGGGACATCCCTAGCATGGCGGGCGAAATAACACAATATGTACACTATGTATAAAATTCTTTAATAAATAAATAAAAATAAATAAAATAAATATCTAAATAGAAAGACAATCAATAAACAAAACACACCAAATGTGTTTTTATTAAAAATAATTAACACACATGTATAGGTAGGCAAATATATATACTTAATACCTACCTACCAATCTACCAAATTGACAGCACTCAATTATAACATAGTGGATAGGTACTAGTAAAGTGCCAATAAACCAACTAATAGGTATCTAACTACAAATTATCAGCCATTTGAGGTTTAGATACCTATTATTTGTAAGTTCCATAAGTTTCTGACAGATTGCAGTGTGAGTTAATTTATTGATACAACACTTTTTCATCTAGATTAGGTAACCAACCAGTAGATAGTGTTGTGTTTCGGTAGTCACAGCAAATATAAATTATTATCAAATATATTTTGCACTACTAAATTTGACGAATTAATTGCCTACGTAGTTATTCCCTCCCTCCAATAACTTCTAAAGAACTGTCCGTGTGACACCCAATACTCCAAGAGACCAGGGGTGGGGTTGGGGGGTCTGTGAGACTGGAGAAGAGTCCCCACTCGCCTTTGAAAAATAACATTTCCACGCTGATAATAATGACGGCTAATGCCTAACTACCAACCAGAGTGGGCAATTATATACAAGATTCAGAGCAGCTGGACCGAACATGGCACAAGCTGGCAACACTCACGCAAATGCTCAAATATGTGGCAACTAAATAATTGCTAATAGCTAATAAATAGACACGTAGGTACCTATCTACGCTTGTCACGAATAATTTTACAGGCGGACGGAAAAGTAACTAAAGATGGTAGAGTTTTTGTTATTTGGCCATTTAATATAGGTACCTACTCATTCGGGTTTCAGTAAACTTTGGTGTATCTAAATGTATATTTTTTTTATTTCATACCTATCTAAAGTGATACAAATGAGAAAACCTATCAAAAGCATGGAAAATTTATAACAATATGT
This sequence comes from Limnephilus auricula, assembly GCA_951813805.1. NCBI lineage: Eukaryota > Metazoa > Arthropoda > Insecta > Trichoptera > Limnephilidae > Limnephilus > Limnephilus auricula. The sequence goes on from OX638405.1 coordinate 7,383,332, forward strand.
TGGCAAAGATAGACCTTGAAAACCTATAAAAAGACAAAATCTTCCGAAGGTCTATCGAATTCCAACGATATTCATGTGCTTTATTAGGAATTTCCTGGAGAGACCACATTACAAATGAGGAGGTTCTCCAAAGAATCGAAGGAGGAAGGCACCTGCTTAGGACCTTTTCCGAAAGGCGTGCAAGATGGATCGGCCATATAATACGACAAGAAGGCCTCTTGCATGCCATAATGGACGGTATGACCGAGGGGACAAACTCTAGGGGACGCCCACGCCGAGAGTACCTGGAGGACCTGCTGGTGGACATGCGCTGCTCATCATATGCAGACTTCAAAAGAGCCGCACAAGACAGGGAAGAATGGAAGAGAAAAATAGAGGAAATTGCTGCAAACCAATCCCAGGATTGAAACCAGAGAGAGAGAGATGTGCTTTAATTCTTGCAAAGAACTTCGATATTTTATAATACCCATGATTAATTAGGTAATTCCACAGACCTATGAATATTCATAGACCAGAGAATCGGGGAGAGGGGAAAAAACCAACTGTAGCGGTGCGCATAGGGATGAGTTGACTGTAACGATATGTGATTCGTTAATACTTCAATTTGACAGTATATAGGCATCACGCATAATATCACCATTTAGCTCTTAACGGCCCTCGGTATTAAACGTTTCCAGCTCGAATTCGAATATCGAACCCGCCTGCACCTGCAGCTGGCCGGTGCGTTCCATTCACAATCAAGTCGCACAGAACAAAACAAATTATTATTAATTAAAGATATTGTGATTATGAAAATTATATTAAAATATATATTAGAATGTAATGCAATATAACGATAGCCTAATTGATGGAGGAGGTTCTCAGTAACTTAAATCGTTTAATATAACTTTTTATTTGGATTTTTTTTTTGATACATACATAGATGAAAAAGATACATGTAGTAATACAATTATAAAGAGTGACAAAAGGCTTGGCCTTTGTTCCAGCCTGGTTTCGCAGTGCGGCGGGGCACTGTTAATACTAAATTGTCTAGTTTGATTTGAGGTCACGGGTTCAAAAGCCGGCGAGGACAAAACAAATTTAATTTAATTTATTATAAGTATATCATATTGTAAAATTTAAATAAAATTTATATAGGTACATATAACGAATATGTTTCTCGTTTCAAAGTGGAAGATACATTCAGTATCGCCCTGGTGAGAGACCATAATTCAGAATTGAAAGTTGCTTGAGAACGGCGTAGATATGTTTAGTGACTAGATATGAATAGCCAGGAACTTTCCAACCCTCCTCTTCCCTATCTCTAAAAATATAAACTACATTCATTAGGAATATAAATGAAATTTCTCCTGAAGACACTTCAATGAAATAAAATGTTATTGATTTCTTCGAAACAATTCCTTCTAAAGAATTTTGGTTTTAGCTAAAACCAATTTTACTTTACTTTTTTTTCGCTATTATGCACTTTTCTAAATACTAATTTTTTTCTAATAGGTATGCAGCGATTATGTCGAGGATCAATTAATTCAGGTAGCATGCAAAAATTGTAAAAGCGTTTCAGCTTTTCAACCATATTAGTCTGCCAAAATTCGTCAACCCGTAAAAATTTTTCGATTTTTATTCCGAGTTCAGTCCATACATCAAACATACAAATATCTCTTTTTGTTACATGTTACACTTTTTGGCCCTGAACCTGGTAAAACCAATCGTGAGATGTATTTACCAGCATTTCTTCATTTTTGTTCTTCAGAAGAAATTCCATCAGGGGTCGCACCCATATACGGATACTATTCATCTATGAAAAGACCACACTTTTCTATGGCAATGCTTTCTAGTTCTGCAAGCTCCTTCAGGACATTGTATTCATATTTTTGTCCGTGTCGAATTGAAGGAATATTTGATAAGGTTTGCTGGTACAGTATATTTTTGACTAATGGTGCGCAACTGATATTTTGCCGCCGTTTGTACATTTTTCCAAACCACGATGCCGTAATCATATTGCGGTGCATCTCGATCCACTTTCCGCTAGATGCTTGAAGTACTGTCACCCTTTCAATTGCTTGCCTATCTTTGGCTATGGTAAAAAACCTTTCTAAAAAATCATATTTAGCTGCCTCATACGATGCTTGGTCCATATCAGTTTTCTGCATTGGGACCATAATGTTGATCTTTTGCTGGAGCGAGCTGCAGGGTTTTTATTTTCTTTTTTTTTACTTGTTGATTATTTTTCTGCAATCTTTTTAATTCTTAATGCTTTATGAGTTTTCCGGGACTATAACGGGTTGCAAATTTATGCAAAGAATAGTGTGGAAGATTGGTGTTGAATGCCACTACTGCTGCAGCGCACCTTCCTTTGTAGGACCGTTTTAGAGCTTAGTTGATACGCTTCCCACCAACAAATTTAGCCACAACATTATTATAGCACTCCACAGTATTGCTGCCTACATCATGTATTAAACTTCGAGCATTAGATGCCAAAAGTCGAACGTGCTGCATGATTCTGGACATTATCAAGCTCGAAGTCATATTGGGTACGTAATTAGTGTCGCCAGTATCCCGTTTGCAAAAGTATGCCCGTTTCTTGCATAGTGAGTGGTCTCCAAATACATGTTTTGGCCCATTCAATATATTCAAATATAGCTGTTTTATGTTTTCCTCTTGACTACAATTCATAGCCTTCCGGTACTTTATGGCACAACGTACAGCCGTTCTAAGGCGTAAAATACGTCTTGAAAATCTTCCTCAATGCTAAGGGATACTTTGTATCTTCTGACAGTGATCTAAGTTTTTTATTGGCCATTTCCGCACTTTTATATTTTAAAAATATCAAATTGTTTATTACCTAGAAACCCGAAAAAATGTTAACAATAAATTAATTCTTAATAATACTATTTGACACTACACAGCTTCGACGGAAACTCACAGCTGCAGCATAAAAAAAGGTGGCACACTATTATAGTCCCTACGCGGAACGCATAGAGTGGAATATTGTTGAAACGTCGGCGTCACATGGAAATATAATAATTACGTACGCGGAATTTCGAACTTTGAAAAAAGATTGACAAGACGGACCGTAAAAAGCGTGCATCCGCGGCCACCTCGGAGAGCCGAATGAGTAGGAGAATTCTTAGATGTTCATTATATAGTATTTAACGAAAATAAGTTGTTAATAAAAATATATATTTCGACAGAAAAATGTATTTATGATAGCTTAACGTGGCTACATTGTCGATATTTTGACGATTAATAACTTAGATTGTCGTTTGAATCTGAGAATTCATGATACTCCATACAACGATTGAGATCGCTAGTAAGGAAGGCCCTTAAAAGTAAAATCTGCTTTTGAATGAATAGACCTTTTTACATGGGAGCGCGAATTGTTCGCCCGGTTTAAACAAACTTGTGTAATCCATATAAAGTGAAGAAAGGTTCGCTTGTTTTGAGAGTCGAATATTTTGTTACCGTGTTTAGTTAAGACACTTTTACAAATGTTTCATAATTTACTTATCCCAGTAAACAGCAACGTGCACACGACGGGACCGGGAATTTCGGTTGCTTACGCTTCATGTCTCTCGGTGTGATAAAACTGATCATATTATATGATGTGAATAAGCTTAAAATAAAGACAAATAATGCCTACATATGGAAGGTAATACGACAATTGGGTTTATACTATTTTCCACTTCTATTTTTACATGTTTTAATATGACGTCACATTTTCTAGATTCACGCGAACCTATACGCCAGCCCGGCCGGTTCCATGGAACCCAGAATTAAGGAGGGGGAAATAATACGCTTTTATCACTTAGGGCAGGTCTATACATAATATGTCTATGGGTAACTCCCTACCAGAGGGAGCCACATGCAACGATAAATTTCATAACCGTACCTTCTCTTCCGACTTCGATATCTTGTGGTATGGTATCGTAAGGTAGGTACCTACATTATATTAATTTAGTCATAACTCGCTGCCATGCGACGTTTCAATCTTATTAGGTTTACGACCATGCCTAGATTCTTACATAGGACTTTGATACCCAATGGAATGGTTATTGGAGTAACTCACTACCTTTCAATGTCTCTTCTGACATCCCATGACCTTTGGCACTTCCAAGGGACATCGATATCTTATAAAATAATCGGTAGAATGACTCGCCACAAGAGATGCCCCGTGCAAAGACAGAGGCGCATTCTGCCTATCTCACCGTAAAAACTTCTAACGTTCAAGACCATGCCTCTACTCTTTCAAAGGACTTCGATATCTTATTTTATTAATTTATCTCTGCCAGCGGACTTTGATACCTTATAATGTATATTACCTTAGTTATGCCAAAGGACTTCGATAATTTATAATTCGTATTACCTTAGTTCTGCCAAAGGACTTCGATATCTTATATTATATATTACCTACCTTAGTTCTGCCAAAGGACTTCGACATCTCATAATATATATTACCTTAGTTCTGCCGAAGGACTTCGACATCTCATAATATATATTGCCTTAGTTCTGCCAAAGGACTTCGATATCTTATAAAATAGTATATTACCTTTTGTTCTGAAAAAAGGACTTTGATATCATACTTATATTATCTTAGTTCTGCAAAAGGACTTCAATACCTTATAATATACCTATGTTACCTTAGTTCTGCCACAGGATTTCGATATCTTACAATACACGTACATTACCTTAGTTCTGCCAAACGACTTCGATATCTTTTGATATATGAATCTTATGATATGATATATTTATATTACCTTAGCTCTGCCACAGGACATCGATATCTTATAATATACTTTATATTACGTTAGTTCTGCCAAACGACTTCGATATCTTATGATATAGGAATGTTACCTTAGTTCCGCCAAAGGACTTCGATATCTTACAACATATATTACTTGTGTTCTGCCAAAGGACTTCGATATCTTTTAATTTAGTATATTAAAGGACTTCGATATCTTACAACATATATTACTTGTGTTCTGCCAAAGGACTTCGATATCTTTTAATTTAGTATATTAAAGGACTTCGATATCTTATGATATATTTTTATTACCTTAGTTCTGCCACAGGATTTCGATATATTATAATATACCTATATTACCTTAGTTCTGCCAAACGACTTCGATATCTTATGAAATAGGAATATTACCTTAGTTCTGCCAAGGGACTTCGATATCTTTTAATTTAGTAAATTAAATGACTTCGATATCTTATAATATCTATTAGTTAAGAGACTCACCACCAGGAGGCGCCCCGTGCAAAGACAGCGGCGCGTGCTGCGGCAGGAAGGCAGCCGCCACGGCCGCCTGCGCGTTGAAGTATGCCATCCTCGAGGCGGCCATGGTCATGTGGTGATGAGCGGGCTGGAAGGCGGGGGCGGGCGCGTAGAGCGAGGCGGGCCGGGGCGGCTCCAGCCCGAGCAGCTCCTGGATGGCGAAGGGGGTGCGCTGCAGGGAGGGCGGGGAGCGGCGCGCGCCCAGCGCCACGCTCGGGGCGGCCACGTGCACCGTGCCGCCGCCGGGAGAATTCATACTAGGGCGGGAATCACTCACATCACTAGCAAACTGGAGTCTGATGTCATTTTTAGGGTTTTTTTAAAAGTGTTTATTTCCAATATTTTATTATATTCAACAACCGTTATATTGTATTAAAAATATAATTATATATTTAATCGATACTGTTAGTGTCAGGTTCCGTTACTTCGTTGTCATCTTTATTTATTATCCAATAGGTATTTGCTTTCTGCAGATAAACAAAATTATTGTTCTAGCGTCTGCCTTTTTGTATCTATCTACCTAAATGAACTTTTAGTATTTTATTTTGTATTTCTTGTGCATTAGATAACTATGTAATAATTTCTAGACATTTTGTTTTGAGGAGTTTTGTTAGTCTAATAATGTACATTTGTACAATGTACACTTCAATGTACAATCGTACTTATAGGTAGGTACTTAGGTGCCACTAAATTTACTAAAGAAAGAATTGACATTTTTTCGCAATCTAAAAGTCTGGCCAATCGGGCCTTAGATTTCAAATACAAAACTGTCTTTCAATATTACCATGAAATTCGAATGAGATGGCGTTATAAGATGTCAGACGAGTGTAAGAGATAAGAACGTGTTCAAAATGGGCGAAATCCAAAATTTATTAAGTCGGTGGCGGCATTGGAATCCATTTAAATCTACATGGAAGGCATTTCTAGTTGTATTTTCCATTCATTGCCTGCAATGACACCATACACGGAGAAAAATGTTATTCGAAAAAACGATAATTTTTATAGTAAAAACGGTTAAAAACGGGACTGAAGTTCTTACTAACAAATTAACAGGGTTTCAATGTTTATTGGCGGGAACATGTAATAATAATTTGTTGGTAACTATACCTAATTTGGTACGTATAGATACCAACAAATTGTTCTTACGTTTTTTCGAATAACATTTTTCTCCGTGTAACACGGGCATGTGCCTAGCATGGTGGTCGAATAATCCTCAATTAATGTAACAAACAATTCAATCAATAAAGAAAACTTTAAAAATTAATTTTAGTTAAATTTGTATTAATTTTCTTATCTATTCTCCCTTATATATATATAGCGCCCTTGAGGTGATTTTTCACAAAAACGGCGCTATACAAGTCATCCAATTATTATTATTATTCTGAAATTATATCTGAAATTTTTAATGCATTGGTAGGTAGGTAGGTATCTACTTAGGAACCTACCTATTCGTTTCCAGTTGGCACAAAAACTTTTTGTTTCAGAAAACACTAAATTTAAAAAAAAAAATTGCACGTCACTGTAGGTATCTAGATAGATATCTACCAGTGGCGGTCCGTTACTTTTCAGTGAGCTAAAAATAATAAATATTTTTAGCTACGAGATCATCAATAATGCGTTGAATTTTTTCAATCTTAGGTAGATACCTACTACTAGCATAATGAGAAGTCACGGACTGCCACTGGTCGATGCATATCGGTATCTACACCTACTTTCTTTGTTAATAATATCTATTGGCTTTCAAAATCGATTGTTAGGTGGGTACCTACCTGGTAAGTCGGTAGGTACCTACCTACCAAACCATCACTATAATTAGGTATCTGGTAGTTAATTGTTTTATAGTACCTACCTACCTACCCTAATTGATATCAGCTTATAAAGTTTCCATTGTAAATTCTGAATGTATTTCTTTAATCAATCAACTACAATAATAACTACCTATATAGGCACTTGGGTTAATTTTTTAGTCAATTTAAAATAGATTAATTAATTAACCAATTGAAAATTAAACCATCAAAATATTATAGAACATAGATCCAATTAATTATAGGTTATTCATTCAATTTACGGGAATTGTCTCTCACCCACCAAAAATAAAATCATTTTAACTTCAAATTACAACAACCCCAATAATTTCGCTAACATTGACCAAAAACATTACCTAACTATATGATTATGTTGGGTAGGTACCTACCTACACAGAGAAAAATGTTATTCGAAAAAACGATCATTTTAATAATAAAAACGGTTAAAAACCGGACTGAAGTTCTTACGAACAAATTAACAGGGTTTCTTCTTACATTTTCCCGCCAATAAACATTGAAACACTGTTAATTTGTTCGTAAGAAATTCAGTCCCGTTTTTACTATCTATTAAAATGACCGTTTTTCTCCGTGTACCTACCTACTAATTTTTTCACTTAATCAATATTCTAACTATTTAAATAATTTAGGCATTATATTTTATTTAAATTATTTTTTCCGTTTTCCCTCGGTAAGACTAGATAGATAAAAAAAAATAAAGGTATTTTATTGTCGGTAACTTTACCGACGGTGAATATCTCTTGAATAGGAACTTATTAGGCAAAACAAGTTGAAGATGGCTAGGTACCTAATATTTTGTATCTAATCAGAATATATATCCTAATTAGAAACCTACAAAATTATATTGTATCTACTTATTTTTAATTGATTTTTTTTAAAACAATTTCTTGGACTTGTTTGATTTCAACAGCTGGCAGATATGTTGACAGTTTTAAGAAATCTAGATAGCCTGGCAGTTTTTATGTCATATTAGGTAGGTACCTACCAAATATTACAATGATTCAATCCTAATCGGTAGGTACGTACCTACAATGAAAACAAAATAAATAATGTCTAAAATTAATCATCTACCTAGAGCAAATAAAAAAATTTCTACAGTCAAATATTTTGCACACTAAATGTAGGTAGGAACCTATATACTACGTAGGTAATAGGTAGGTACCTACCACCGTTTTAAGTATCTACCAATTTTCATAAATCGGTGTTTTAGAATATTAAATTAATTATTACAGTAATAGATATGTAGGTACTAATATTCAATAATTAATAAACTGTGGGTACCTATTTAAGGTGTTATTGAAATTGTTGGAGGAAATAATGTAAGCTTCTTTACATACCTACCTACTAATTAAAGATACTTAGTCAAAATAGTAAAATATTTTTTGAACCACCAAATAGACAATAGATATACCTTTGCGAATCAAACTCAAATGCATATTAACAAATTAACTACAAAACAATACCTAGATAAACTAGCCTTTGATATCTTTCCAATACAATAAATTATTAATGAATAGGCATTTGTTATAATGTAGGTATCTAATACCTACGAATTGCAAGAAAATCTTTTCCAACTTTGGGAAAATAAGTACCTACCTAGTTACATAAATTTGAAGTGAGAGAAATCTTAATACTTGCAATAATTTCAATCCTTGCAGATTGATTAAATTATAAAAAAATAAAGTCAAAACCGTAATCACAATGAAAATTTTCATATGGCATTGTAGTCATTATCGGTAACGTCATGAAGGTATCAAAATGACTATAGATTTATGAATTTAGTAACAATTTTAAATAACACGAACTTGTAAATTTTTCAATTTGAAAATTTATGAAAGAAATGTGGAAAAAAAAACATTTTCCAATATATAGATACAAATATGAATTTAATAAGGATATTGATTTGTCAACCTATTTTTGTAAAATTATTTTAATTAACATAATTTAATTGATTTTAAATCTAACACTCCAATTGAATGGCAATTTTTTGCAGTGTCTATATTCCAGGGACAGACCTCAGTCCTTTATTTGAGGGATCCGTCGGGCCTTGTGGCTTTGTCCCTTTGTTTTTACAGACCTCAAGAGCGAACACCTTTTGTGCGCACCTCTGCCGGACCAATTTAGGCCTACTGCTTTTGTGAATGTTTTTGGTTTTTTTCAACCTTTTTTATCTTTTTGTTTGGGGCCAGGTAAAATCGGTAGCGTTTTAATTATCTGGCGGTTTGATGATTATAATCGTGAGCTGTGTGTTGAGTGTTTATTTTAACGGTTTAGAACACATTTAGACTCTATTCAATCGAAAGGAGTGACACCTCATTTGTCTAGACTTATCTAGACAAGCTTTATGTAAGTGATTTACACTTGGAATTATTTTTAAGGTGTGTGAAAATCGCGAATACCTATTGTCGCTTTTCAAAGACCTTCTGTAAATTATTTAAAAAAGATACCTTCTGATTTGTTATATTTTCACACTGTAGATAAATTAGGCAGGTATTAAAAGCATCTATTAATAATTGTTGGGTAGGGGTGCTTACCTAGTAGCTAAACCAAATAAGTAAGTAAGTAGGTTCTAAGCAATAAATTTTTATAAACGCATCTGAGGCCCTAGCACGCTCGCTATATAACGATCGGTAGGATAACTATCGGTAACTTCTCATCGTTACCTAGGACAACTGCACATCGCTAACGTACAAACAACAGTTGATGTCGAATATGTTAAGGACACTTAGTCATTGTGAACTGTCACTTATTCGTTGGCGATCTGTAGTCATGCTAGGGAACGATGAGAAGTTACCGATAGTTATCCTATCGATCGTTATAAAGCGAGCGTGCTAGGGAGGACCTACGCAAAAAATGAAATTTTGTAGGCGTACCTACCTACAACATATTTAATGCAAAAATTTGTTTAGGTCCTAATTTTACCTACATCCTAATTTATACCTTAAGGTAAGAAACCTAGTATGTAGGTATAGGTATTAAGTACCTTTTGCGATATGTTTTGTTGTGGTTCAAAATTATCTACTGTTGATTCCTAAAAAGGACCAACAAAAATAGATATAAGTAAAAAATAATATTTCTGACATTTTAGCTAACATACATTTTTATATGGAAACTTTTTTGCTACCTAGTTTAAAAACGGACACAAAACATTACGTTTCACAACACTCACTTTAAACTGTAAGAATCCAAACAAAAAAATGTCAAAAATTCATCTGTCGTTCACTGATTCAAATTTGAACACAAAACCAATGTTTTTTTTTATACGTAAACCAAACTCGTGTTCTAAATTGAAATAATATTCTAATAAAATTCTAAATTTAAAACAATTTTTTTATGCAAATTTGAAAATAGAACTCATGTTGCGCAAAAATTTTAATATTGAATATCGAACTCTTCGCTTTCTTTTGTTCGATTTGTTAAACCGAACTCGTGTTCCATTAAGAAGTGAGTTTTTAAATATTCAAATTTGGAATCGTTTTCGCGAAACTGCCGTCAGAGCACGCCACGGTTCGCGAGTCCAGGTCCACACGAACGTCATTCATCGTCAGCGGCTGTCAACTGCTGCTCCGCACAGCCGGCGCGGGCCCCGCGGGGAGGACCCCTGGCCCCGCCCACGGCCCCACCCCCGCGAGGAACACCCCTGGACCACCCCCCCGACCAAAGAAATCCCCGCAGCGCAAAAATTAAACCTTCCTGACCGGAAAAAATCGCAGCCAAAACGACGAATTTTCATACACTTATCTTGGATCTTACGACTTTTTGGTTTTGTGGTTGGAGTGAAAGGGCCCCCTCCCTTTTTTTCTGATGTTCTGTGATTAGCTCCCCTCTTCTCCCCCTCCCTTCTCCGTGTTAGTGGGCGTGGCTAGCTAATAGCCAATACGAGAATTTATTTCTTTCTCTCTATTGGCCGGATTTCTGCTAGTGGGAAACGCCTCCTAAAACCTTTCAGACAAAAATAGCCTTACTTCATTCTAAGACTAAGAGATACATTTGCTTGCTTATTGGTGGTGGTTAGTTGATTTTCCACGTTTGATTTGTTAACATATTGTTTGTTGAATGGACATAAACTTTGTGAAACGTGAGGTCATCAATTTCATGGAAAACAGCTGAAATCATCAATTAATTATTTGATATGTAAATATGAATCAGGCGTTTTTAAAATTTTCCTTTTCTTGGGAAATTATCTTAGATTTAAGATATTCACTTTTTATAAGTCATGGAAAACTGCTAGATTTAACTTCAGACAATCGCATCCATAAAGTCAGAAATCTTTTACCTTCACAATTCGTGACATTGTGAATAAGAAAATCTGTAAAAAGTGTAAGTAAATATTAATATTGTTTAAGCAAAGGTAATGTTTTTTCTCAAGTCCTAAAATTACAATAAATAAAAAAATTAATTCTTTTTTCATTTTTAACTTTTGAAGGTTATTCCCATCAATATAATATATTATATCTATCATTGAAGAAGAAGATGACAATAATAATATGAAAATGAATAAGATAAAATAAATGTGAGATCTGGGTTCGAGTCCCTGTTGCGACCATTATTTTTATTATTTTTCTGTGTCTTGTTCATTTTCATATTTTAATTTAGATTATTATAGTTATATTCTTCTTCTTCAAAAATATTAATATTTGAAATAAATATCAACTCTAATTTTGCCACTAGGTAGTTTTCTAACAAATGTAGGTACCATAACATCCATTAATAATTATAGTGGATAAAATTTCATTCGTAAAGTCATGCAATGTCCATTGTTTTTAATATTATGTCCTCTGCGTGCAAAGTGTATTTATCTGAAGAGACCTGCCAGGGCCCCTAGCACACTCGATCGATAAGGATTGTATCGATAACTTTCGGTAACTTCTCATCGTTCCCTATCGCTAACGAATAAGTGACAGTTCACAATGACTAAGTGTCCGTAATACATTCGACATCAACTGTTGTTTTTACGTTAGCGATCTGCAGTTGTCCTAGCGAACGATGAGAAGTTACCGAAAGTTTCCTAATAGGGGGCCAGGTACCTAAGTATGTTTTCTGAAACAGAAAAATCTGAAAAAGATAGGAGAGATTATCCTTGTCGGGGCTCTGCTCTAACCACTGAGCTAATTTGACCCCACCCCCTTCGGTCATATTTAACTGTAGATATACACTTCGACTAAGAATTCTTAATTTTATCATAATTTTTTTAACGTATGTTTTCATTGACTGCTCTATCTTTATGAATGATTGCAAGATTATCAGCTCCAGATTCTTTATCAGTGGTTAAAGCCAAGCCACGCATGGCTAATGTCTTGGGTTCACTTCCAAATTTTTAATTTTTTTCCTATTTAACTGTATCAAATCTTCCTTTGAGAGTCGCTAATATTGTCTCCAATGATTACCTATTATCCAAGTTATTCTTAAAAAATGTATTTTATCTGTAACTGTTCGTAAATAATTCGATAGAACCCGGGTAGTTATAATAGATATTATTAGATATTATGACAGTTTTGCTGCGGGGTACCTAAGAAACGAGTTTCCTGGGTTAGGAAGATGAAAAATTGCATTTTATTGTTATCTCCATTTTTTATTGTCGACCGGGCAATACATATTTTCTTATTATTAGATATTAAAATTACGCTGAATACCCCACACTTCTAATCAATTATAATGAGGCTAACCAGAATTTTCAAAAATATTAAATGTATTATATTTTACCTATGTTAGAAGTCACTTGAGTACAATTCTACCGTCTGGAACCCACATTATAATATTCATGTTTGTACAAGCTATTTAAAGAATACAAAATAAGTTTTAAAATGGGTATTAGATATTACAGCAATTTTGGTGAACTAAAACACTATTTTAATTTATATAAATTTGTTTAAATTATCACATAGAAGATTTTCACTGACTTTGTATTTCCATATTAAATTTTAAATGGTTTAGCTGAGAGGCCAGAATTGCTTGCATTGATAAGCAAGCGTTCGGATTCCACTATATAATACTTGAAGTCGGGATTTATTTCACTGCAGAAATTCTAAGACTAACTACCATACGTAGATTTTCCTCTTTACCCAGAATATTAATGGAGGAAAATAATTATACCAAGTCGGTATGGACCTTCCTTTTGTGAAAAAGGGGCGCTTACAATTACGAGTACAATAATTGTTGTTGTGAGATGCTAGATTCTATATAATTTCATTATTTACAAACATATATACCTGGCAGGTCACTTCAGAAAAATAAACTTTTATAAGAAAGTTCAAGCTTGGAGAAGATACGTCATGATTTAAAATTTGTTATTATACCATCCATTGCTATGCGGGTTGTGACATAGTTCCACTGTCTTTACACTGTACAGACAGCTCTTCTGATGTGTTACATAAGAAAGGTCTAAGTTGTCATTATAAGTAATCATTTTTAAATCATGTGGTAATTCCATTCCAGGTTCTGACAATCCGAAAGCACGCTCAACGAACTAAGTGGGTAACTGGGTGTGCGCTTTGGTTCCTTCAAACCTTCCGATAGCTGGTAAATCGCTACTGACCTGTATCTACGGTCAGAATAGGATAAATTGTCGTAGGTAATTTCACTTTAAGGTGTTCACCTTAACTGAATTAAATTTAACAACAAATAATGAAAAAATTGAAGAAGTAAATGAGATCAAATGTCTGGGTGAAATAATGGATTCAAAACTAACGTTCACAGCAAATTTTGAATATGTGCTAAAGAAGGTAACAAAAAATGTGAATTTTATTAGAAGAATAAGAAAAAACCGAATGGAAACACTACAGAGCTCATTTATAAAACTATGGTTGCTCCAAATTTTGATTATTGCTCTACGATGTTATATTTGGCCAATGAAGGAAATTTGAACAAGCTAGATGTTATGCTACGTCCAGACTGCGGCCAACTTCCAACTTCAAACGTTTGGACGATTGTGTGGAGGGGTAGTTCGTGCGTTGGAAGATCGAGTTGGAAGGTTGGAGTTCGAGTTGGCCCGGGATCGCCTCCGAGGCGATCGCGACGGCCAACTCACACGAACCAGCCTGCCGCAGCCACACATCAGTCTGCGAACGGCCGGCGATCAAGACACGTGTGCCGCGTACCATTAAAATGAAAATATTATTACGGGAGAGTGGTATATCAATTGTTTGAAAACATGTCGTATATATACTTCCACGTAATAATTGGAGGCAACTGATAAGCTAAGCGCCGAATCAGCTGTTCGACATCCGCCATGTTGAAATTCGGAGTTTGGAGTTGGAAGGTTGGCCGCAGCCACCACAAAAAAAGTTCGGAGTTGGAAGTTGGCTTCGGTGTGGAAGTACCATTAGATATACAGAATTGAGCTACGAGATGTATACTGGGAAAAGGCAAATACGCAAAGGTTGATCAAATAAGAGAGCAGCTAAATTGGATTCCAGTAAAAAATAGACTGTTATTTAATGAGTTAATTTTTGGCCAAAAAGTCATGAACAACAAAATGCCAAAAAATTTAAGAATAAAATTTGTTTTTTTTAAGATGTACATAATTACGAAACTAGAGCTGTAAATAGAATTAGATTGCCACATATGAAGAAATCCAAATCACAGAACTGCCTAATGTATAGAGGATTAAAGATGTATGATGAAATGCCTGAAAGTCTGAAGAATGAATGTATATTTAAAAAATAAATGTTATGTTTATTGTAAAAATATTTAAAGTTACTAAATGAAATACTATCTTGTTTATGTTTATATTCATGTTGAAACTAACTCAATAAATAATAAAAAAGCTAAAAATATTTCGATTTTTTTTAATTAACTCTACACAGCAGATCCTGGATAATATATCCCTCAGGGCCAATGTCATATTTATTTTAATTATAATTCTGAACAAAACCATATCCTAGAAATAGAAAAAGTACAAAAAAGATATTTGCGTTACCTGTATATGAGGAAATATACGTAGGTAGGTAGGTACTATCCATTCCTGTATCCATCCTTGTTCTATGCTCGATTTCAACACCTTAGAAGCCCGCAGAAAAATATTTTTAGGTAAACACTTTTTTAAGCTAATCTCTGGTATCATACTTAATCCGCCTATGTTAAAAGAGGTTAATTTTTATATCCCTAACAAGTTAACTCGTGAGAGATCCCATGCACTTTTTTATGCTCCGAAAGTAAGGACTTCTGCCTATCAGAACGCGCCAATAAACAGAGCGACTCAACTGCTTAACGATTCTGCATTGACCATCGACATTTTCAATGTCACTTACAGACAGTTCAGCAACTATCTTTTAGCACATGTCACTAAGTAGTAAAACTTCCCTTGTGTACTTTGTAATTTATAATCTTCTTCATGATATATTGGTGTATAACTGTTTTATGGAGAAGATGAGAAAAAAAAATATATTTAGGGATGCCGTCTAGAATCTTTTGGAAGATAGAAAGGAGCGAACCTGGGCCTTGAAGACACCCATATTATAGGAGGCAGGTAACACATAGGCCGTCAAATCATTCCACAGTCGAGTTGTTGTACGTATTCAAGAACGAGACGTAAAAACGACCCTTTTGGAATATTTCCCTTCTTCGCTGATTGCGAAGGATTAAATGACACGGTCCTCGGAGCTTCTTTCATTGAAATACAATATGTAGGTCTATACTAAATTCATAATTGGGTGTTTATCAAATATTCCGTTTAATCACAGGAGACCATATTTGTCCCAGCTCATATAGGTCTCACAGAAATCGTTGTTTTTCCCTTACTATCATAGTCAGAAATGTGATCTAAACGGTATTGGAAAGAGAATACAACTATATATTCAAATCTAAAAGAAAACCACAAAAAATTCAAATTTACCCATTTCTGAAACCAAAGTTTCCATAGCAATTTGAAAAAAAATTATGGAACTTTGTGAATTTTTTAAGTTTTTTTTTTACGTGAAACGAAAAAAAGTGAGGTTACAGTAAGGTTTATAATTCATTTATCTAATGAAATAAGTACGTGTTTTATTTTTTTTCATTATCAGTAATTTTAGTTAGAAAAAAAAGTAAAGTGAGCCATTTTTAAAACTTTATAAAGTTTTCGCAAAAAAAATTATATTTAAAAAAAAAAAAAGTAATTTTTAATATTGAAATTTGAAAGCCTATTTCATCACCTTTTGAAAACAGTTTTTAGTTTTCGAATACGATAAAAAATGTTCCATTTATTTGGATTTTTTTGCAAAGCGGGAATATTTTTAGACTCTGACAAAATACGCCAATTTTTTTAGGGGATATCTGACTATTTATTAGTTTATTTATATTATGTGTTATTAACGCAATTTAAGCATTTTATATACATTAAAAAATATGACAATAATTTTATATATAACTAATAGATATATAACTTTACTTCATGGAGGTAATCGGTAGAAAACGACAGTAACGATTCAAAATTTTGAACTGATGCATTGATTCTGGTTACATATCCTCAAGTTAATATTTTACTTGGATAAAAATGTCAATTACTAACAGCCCATTTAATTTGGGTCCTCATAGTGCAGTTGTCTCAAGGAAGGAATATCTTGAATATTTCAGACTAGCTTCTGCCCGCGACTTCGTCTGCGCAGGATTAGTACTTCGAGTAGCCTATTTTCTTTTCCTAGGTCCCATCTATGAATATAACAAAATTCTTAACCCATTTTTAAAAAATATCTATAATTCTTGATTCGATTCAAAGTATTAGGCGAGTACTTCAAATGAATTCACTAATTTAAATATTTTCTAAAATAGAATTTTGATTTAACAATCATTGTTTTGCAAAATGTTATTCTCAAATTTAGATATTTTATATTAAACAGTAGATAATCAATATTTTTAATATATGAAATATAGCTAGCTCTATAAATTATAGCCTATATGTTATTCTGATGTATGAGCTATATTATTGTAACGTTTCATTAAAATCCATTCAGTAGTTTTTGCGTGAAAGAGTAACAAACATACCTACATACATCCATACAAACTTTCGCATTTATAATATTAGTAAGATTTTTTTAAAAGTAAGTACCCTACTATGTCTAGGAATTTTATTCTTTCTGAAAATACAAACTATTGAAACTTTCTAAAATATTTTAAAAAATAACCACAAAAATTCGTATCTACTCACTTCTCACTTAGGGCCAGATGTTTTACAGAAAAAGAAAATCGAAGTTAATTTTCTAGCTGTGTAAATGTTTTATTCAAGTTCTGCTAATATAGCATTATTGGTCAGTTAGGTATTTCACATTATTTAAGGTCTTACAAACTAAAATATTAAAAAATTTTTACACACTTATTTTGTTTAGACATTATTGAAAAATCATAAATACTTATGATCAAAAAATACTTCGTGTGTTTTGAGCACTTTTATTGCTTACTTGAATGTAGGTTAAGTTAGAATGTAGGTTAGTTACTTGAATTAAATCAAGTTTTGAATGAAATAAATCGATATAAAATTTTTTATTTAAAAATTTCACACGGGGAATAATTGATCTTTCTCATTAGAACCTCCCTGTACAGTTGCAAGCATTTTTAAACTTTTATTCGCTCTTAAACAATTGTAAGAAAATAGGTACCTACCTCTAGTTCCTCAGTTGCTACTTCATCAGGATCAGGTTTCTTCACTCTTCATAAAAAGATGTGCTCATCGAAGATCTAGATGAACACTAAATGAAGTAACTTCGACCTGATAGAGTGGTAGATAAGTTCGTTTGCTCCAGAGGTCGCGGGTTCGAAACCCGGCATTAGAAAATGTTTCATATGAGCTTATTTTTATATTTATTCCACACAGGAAATCCTTCTCCACGATGGAAATTATTTCCTTCAGGTTCTTGTCGTCTTTGGCGTTTCTGTGCATGGGAATTTTTGAAGAAATAAAGAATTAATTAAATATTTTTTTTATTTTTGAATACATTGACGAAACAATTTTTTTTCCGAATGTCATCACTGGTAACTCAGCCGAGTAACTCACCTCGACTTTCCCTGTCCACACGGAGAAAAATTTTATTCGAAAAAAAGATCATTTTAATAGTAAAAACGGGACTGAAAAACGGGAACGGTTAAGAACGGGACATTGAAACCCTGTTAATTTGTTCTTACGTAGATATAAGTAATTTCGTACGTATACCAACAAATTTTCTTACATTTTCCCGCCAATAAACATTGAAACACTGTTAATTTGTTCGTAAGAACTTCAATCCCGTTTTTAACCGTTTTTAATATTAAAATGGTCGTTATTTCGAATAACATTTTTCTCCGTGCAGTAGCTACTGATTTTTTGTATTTTAGATGAAAAAAACCATCAAAAATGTCACCCGAGATTCAAAAATCCCGTTAAAATTTTCACTTGTTTTTACTCCAAATGATGTCAGGAATCATTTGTTAGCAAATCAAGTATGCCCTTTAACACCCTGTACCTACAACAATAGTTTAGACTTGTTTAATTCCAGTAGGTGTAAATCTCTTCATATGTTATTTCGTAGGTGTAAATCTCTTCATATGTTATTTCGTAGGTGTAAATCTCTTCATATGTTATTTCGTCAATGTGTAATTCCATCTGTGTAATTCTAGCAGTTAAATAACATTGGTAGGTAGGTACTTACGTGAAATTCAGGCATGTAAAATTTCGCCCCAACACCACGAAATAATAAAATTCCACTAGGTTTTGTCAGTCACAATTCTGCAGTGCGGTATCACTTAAAAGCAAGAAAAATTATAGGCAGGTATCTAGTTACTGCACTTATCCACTTTACAAGTTATCGTATTTTTTCTTAGAAAATTTATCAAAACTTTATAAAATTTTAAAACGTTCGGGACAATTATTTCACAACACGCACAGGACACCATTTAAAACCTACTGCTTTCAAAAAACAATTCCCAAAACCTTTTTAAAAATTGAACAAAAGAACACGGAGTTTGAATAGTTAGAACGATAATTCAAACTGTGCATGTTCTAGAACGACCGTGACTGGATCGCGTTAATTAATGACGGGCCCGGCCGACCAATTAGAAGCCTCCGTTCGGAGTGGCACCATTGATTGGCCGGTAATTTGAATTAGTTCGCAATTCAAATGCACCGATGATTATGCAAGCAATTCTGCAGGGCAGCCATTTTTAACGGATTTTTGATGCTGCACTAATTTTGATGTGAATACTTCGATATAAAACAATATAATTTTACATTTTTTACAGAAACAAACAGTATGTATCTACATTGGTTACCGTTATTGGTTAAAAATTACCATATTTTGTCAGAGGGTAAAAATATTATCTCTTTGCAATTAAATCAAATTAAATGGAATAATTTTGAAAGTATTCGAAAACTAAAAACTGTTTTCGAAAGGTGATAAAATACGCTTTCGGACAACGTTACAGTGTCCATCATCAGAGCAGATGGGTCCTCAGATGTGTTACACATCTTCCCTGATGATGGAAACGTTGTCCAAAACGTTGGCTAAATAAGGAGGAAGCGCAATAGGGCATAACACCCCAAAAACTTTATTTTTATTTTTATATTGAATACCTCACAAAAGTCCCAAATGCTCCCGTCTGGAGCCAGGGAGACTATGGAATTCCCAATTGGGGTATGTTATGAGGCTGAAGGTAAGTGGGAAAGGGAAGGAGACGAGGAAGAGGAAGGTGGGGAAGTACCTGACTATTCAGATCTAGTCACTAAACACGGCTAAAGCCATTTCAAGCAACGTTTTAATTCTGAATGGTGGTTTTACACCAGGGCGATACTACGAGTATCTTCCACTCTGGAACGTGCCGCAAATATACTATATATTATTTCAAATAATTAATTGTAAAATAACACAAATCAATTAAATAAAATTTATTTGGGCACGCCGGGTTCGAACCCGCGACCTTCGGAATGGCAGTCCAACGCCCTACCGCTGGACTACGCCGGCCGTCAAAAAGATAGGTATTTAACCCTTGCAGTTGCAAACCTGACACAGACTCAAATAAATCTCATTTGTATTACGGTGATACGATTTAACCGGTGTGAAAAAAGTGAGAAACGCCACGCTTTGAAATTGCATGTACACGGAGAAAAATTTTATTTGAAAAAAACGATCATTTTAATAGTAAAAACGGTTAAAAAGGGGACTGAAGTTTTTACGAACAAATTAACAGGTTTTCAACGTTTATTGGCGGGAACATGTAAGAATAATTTGTTGGTACCTATACGTAATTTCGTACGTATTTTACCGCCAATAAACATTGAATCACTGTTAATTTGTTCGTAAGAACTTCAGTTACGTTTTTAACCGTTTTTACTATTAAAATGATAGTTTTTTCAAATAACATTTTTCTCCGTGTAAAAGTTTACCACGGACAATAATTATGTGAAAGAACATTCAGCATTTGAAAAATATTTGTTTAGATTTGCAAATTTTACAATGCATATATTTTACGAGGGAGAAAGTGTGGTATATCGACCCTTTAAATAAATCGTACCACCTCAATATTTCCGATATCCCTCGATAATTCCTATACCTAATGGCAACACTCTGCGATCTGTCGCAAACTTAATTGGTGTCATGCCATATTGATTTAATAAGGGATTTGTATTTTTAGAACTTGTGGACGCAAAATTTAGTTTTTTTACAATCTTCATCTAATTTTTCAGTTTCTGCATAAGGTAACTTTGTAGTCAAAGATGAGTCATTACTTTTTCTCAATTAATGTTTTAATAAGACGTTTGTTTGTTATATATGGGAACTTTTACGAAGATACTTTTAAACATTTATAGGTTTGCTTTGGATTCATTTTTCCATTACAGTTGGCAAAATTAAGAGGAAAAAAAGTGAAGATATAGGTAATAACTTTTATATACCTACTTAATACTAAAAAAAATAATAAAATCTACACACAAATCTTCATAGGCCAAATTCACAAAACTAACAATTAATCAGAACCGCAAATACTTTTTTGCACTGTGGAACAAAAGAAATCTGATATTTTATTCCATTCATCCAGAAACTTTGTGAAAAACTTGTGTAAAATGCGTTCAAATTCTGCCAACAAAAGACAAAACTTTGGTATTAGGTAGGTACTTTCTTAGGTAGGATCGTTATAGCTACCTGTATTTTTTGTTTAAATTGGCAGCGTAACATCGGTTTGCAAATTGATTGATTATTAGTGGAGGTATTGATGTGACACTAACAATGGAATTGAACCCAATATCTTTTGGTTCAATTCTTTGGACTTTGTTTTTGATTTCCGCCCCTTTATGACGCGTTCCTTACTCGATTTCAATGGCGTCTGATTGAGGTCTAGAATTACCAGTGCAAATACTTGATATAATTTCGTCTGGTTTTGTAGGTATTTTGCGGTTTGGCCGTTGTGCCTAGTTAAATAGAAATCTATTTTGCACAGATATTTTATAAATATCTGGGGTTTGCTAGAATTACACCAGTTTTAGTATTTTGGTTTAGGTAATTGAAAGTATCTACTCTAAAACGTCCCTTATTTTAATTATATGAATATCTATGTCAGGTGCTCCAGGTTAATGAATTCCTGGTATATCTAATTTAGAAGTCATCAAGTTCATCCGAAACATGGCTTTACGTTTAAATCTAAATATGTTTGTACGAAAGTTCAGCAGTATTCTACCACCAAGTATTCTAGTAAAAAATATAAATTTATATAAAACACCCAACGCACTATCTACTTATATCTAACCTACACAAATTCCAAAAAAAAAGTGATAATGTATTACAAAATAATAACAATGATATTTATATTACATTATCCCCAGTGCTAGTTTGATTTTTCAAATGGAAATATGCAATTAAAAATCTTACATTTTTTAACGCAAGCGTAGTAGGTATCTACATAACTAAAGATTTTAATATTTCTTCTTGTGAACTTTATTTACCAATTCATCAATACGATATTAAAAACATTTCTATTTATATATTATATTAGCTGACCCGCCAACTCGTTGCTGTGGCTAACGAAACACAACGACATCTACTGGATGGTTACCTAACCTAGATAACCAAGTGTTGTGTCAATAAATTAACTAACACCGCCATCTGTTAGAAACTTATGGAACTTACAAATTATTTCAAATCATTGTCCCATAACAAACATTTAGTTCGCAATAATAAATATTGAGGTCAATAATCGAGATAAAAACTATCATACCTTTTAAGTTGGACCAAATTACACACAGTAAGCCAAATTTCAACAAGTTTCAGAGTTTACCTTGGACTAACATCGTGACGCGAGATTTTTATATATAAAGATTATATTTATTTAGGCTAACGTATTAATAATAATATTTGGATGACTTGTATAGCGCCGTTTTTGTGAAAAACCACCTCAAGGGCGCTGCACAAATTTCAATATTTTCAATCTTACTTCTAACTACACACTAGACAAACATATTGTACCTAAATGTTACTGTCACTCCATTCTTTCCGTTTTATATAAAATCATTGTGAATAACTTGGCCATCCTTGACCGGGTGAACCGTTTGGCGGTTTTCTGTTTTATTGAATTATTTCAAATTATACGAAACGTCTATGGTTAACTTTTATATGCAAAGAGAAAACTTGAAATTTTTTCTTTCTAAATAGGTTTACAATATACAAATCTGTCTGAACATGAGAGACAGGGATGTGGAAGATTTTTTGTGAGGACGTGTCATTTGTTGACAGATATAGGAACACGTTACTCGAGTGTTTAAAAAATATAACTTTTTTTTCTGCCGCAGTCCCCCCGGCGGGTCCGGATGTTTGAAGCGATTTTGCCCCTTATGTATAAAGAAATTGTATGAAGAACAAGGTCAGAATCGCTTGCACCATTCTCGTTCTTGACATTACGAATTACTGGATAGCATTTGGCCACTCCGAATAATTCATATTAATTGCTAATGACACGCCGGGCACCAAAGATGGCGGAAAAAATGGCTGCCGCTTGATAATATGATAGCTATCAAATTTGAAGTCTATATTTATTCATTGTTTTTTTTTAATATAAATCCGTTGTGGAAAGCATAGATTTGAGTGATTATTAGGAAGTTCGTTTTATCTACATTATTTTGATGTAATTTTTGTTATATAAAACAAAAGAAATGTTATAAAAATTGAATTCGTAAGAAAGGTGAGAACTTTCAAATATTTTACGTCGTATTGAAAAAATATGTATTTTGTATGCTGGCCTTCAACAAGATTTCAAAAACTCCTTCTGTCATACCAAGCGGAAATCTTGCTTGTATTGTAATGGGGGCTAACGGCCGTTTTCCCAATCCTACTGATCAACTTTTGTGCACAAATACGGGAAGACCCAATGCAACTCTCCGACTAACAGGCGAATCAAGCGTTACTAAACAAATCACTTGGCTGATCGAACACTCAGATTGATCGATCGAAAAGTTGGGAAAAACGGCCGTTAGCTATAACAGATGAATATTTGAACTTATGACGTCTGGGTGATAATCCGACACATTTGTCAACTCGGCCACTAACCAGTCTAAAGCGATACCTTGTTTTTGTTACCTGCTTCTTATGATGAAAAGCGACAAATTAATTCAACGATTTTCGTAATTATTTTTAACACTTGTCGGCTCACGTCAAATGAATAACTACGTATATTTGAAAAGCTGTTTTGTAAAGCTTTCTCCATTTGTGGTCGATCGGAAAATTTCAATCGTATCGAAATAATTGAACAAATGCACAAATAACAATCCTGTGCAGCTGCCATCGGCTTCAATTGACTTCCATTAATAATATCTAATTGTTCAAGAAAATGGTAAATGTCGTGTATTTCTTTTCGAACGTAGAAATGCTTAGTTCCTACCTGGTTGTCATTTATCCCGTTCCTACCTTTCTCTAACCATCGCCGGGCTGGAAAAGTATTTGAAATTAACAATGGCAAGAAAAATAGTGAAAATTCGTGTGCATTTGTTTTTAATACAGAAGAAGATTTGGTACTACATTAGAAGCAAATTATTAGTGTTTTTCGTGTACCTACACAATCTGGTTCTTTATCTAAACATAAGAAATTTTACCATATTATCGTTTTGCACTCATTCCTTTTGTACTAATTTATTTTGTATTCATAATGTTGTGGCATTAATTACCTCGAGGTATCGCAGTGTAATTATGTAACAACATACTTATTGTGGTTGTGTCGTGTGCTTCTTCGCAAAGATACAATGGTAC
Source organism: Limnephilus auricula (assembly GCA_951813805.1). NCBI lineage: Eukaryota > Metazoa > Arthropoda > Insecta > Trichoptera > Limnephilidae > Limnephilus > Limnephilus auricula. Next base: position 7,407,601 of record OX638405.1, read on the forward strand.
GTGATTGGTTATCTCTTTTCCTTACACACCTTGTTTTTCCTACACATATTATAACCCAATTCTAGCCAACACCATTTCGTCGCGTTTCGTTTAAAGCATTTATAAAGTCCATTTTCAAGCTGTAATTCGTGCGCAGTTTTGGATGCACCAACTTCACATTTTATAAGTTGGTACTTTGTGTTTTTCTAAAGCACAATTTCAGCTTTCCAATGAGTGGAAAATGTTTTAAAGCTAAATAAAATCAACTAAGGAAATCTAGTTAAAACCTATACATGTAATCAAACACTCGTACGTAGTTGTAAGTAGGTATGTATTAAACTTTATAATTTTTCTTTGCTTATAGATTAAAATCATACAAAGACTAAAAATACATTTATTTGCTTAAATAATATTTAATGTATGGATGGGTCACTTTTTCGGCAATATGTTTGTTAAGTACTTAAGGTGCTTAATAAACCATCTTCTAATTACAAAAGTAGAAAATATATTTGCTGAAACAGCTATAAAAACTCTTGAATGATCAGCTAAACGTTCAATACCTCATATCTCATTCTACACATCAGCCCTGATGATGAACACTGGTACGCAGTCTAAAACGTTGTCTGAAGAAAGGGGAAGCGCAGCATATACCATAATAAATAATAACCCAAAAATTAATCGCGATAGCACTCCAAAAGCAGTCAGCTTCCTTTATAATGATGACCATGTCAATATGTTATTTTTGATAACAGCTGAATAAACCTCCCGAAATTTCCTAGTTTTTACCAATTTCCTCGATATTTCTTATGAAATTATCATCATCGTATTTGCATAGGTGCAAAGTTTCTTTTGATTGGATCTTCTCTGTCGGCATTTTTTACCCGAATCGAGGGAACGACAAAGTTGTATTTATGAACACATGGCTGATAATAGACACCTGAAATTACGTAGTTATAATAATTTAATATCTGTGAGGTGAAAATACACTCGAATAAGAAATGAGAGGCAAAAATACTGTACATATTTTTTTAAAAAGAAAGAAAAATATTCCCGGGTTACGATTAACGGATTAACCTGATATTATTTTAAAATCTCTTACTACCAGGACTTAGCCAGCCTAGGAATTGAACATGGGTTGCCAGGGTGGGACCCAAACGCGATGCCAACACGGCCACTGACCGGTCATATTAATTTCTGTATACAAAATATACCCAAACCGAAAATCCCGGTTTGTTTAATAAAATTACCCGTAATGATGTATTCCAGTAGATGCCTATGCAAGGGTAGTGCAATGAAATGACAGTTAATAGAATAAATAAGTAAAATAAAAATATATTAATTATTACAGTCTTCAATGAAAAAATATGTTAGATAGTTAATTAAGACATTAAAAAATAATGGAATAACTAAAGGCTTATGGATGATATTTTTGACGGTTTTCTGCTTCCAGGGGACCCGCAGGTTGTATTTCATCTTTGGTGATGCTGTGTGGAGATTTTTTTTAAGGAAATGAAGGAGAGGAACATCTGGGATGCATGGAAAAGGTACGAAGGGTTGAGAGGAATCTGGGGAGTCAGGGTGTCCAGGAGGGACGGACGTTTGAATTTATCCCTTCCACTGCGGTGCAAGGCGATAGGTTGAGAGAGTCCTGCTGGAAATTTCAAAGGTAAATGATGTTCTTGGATTGTTCTAGTCCGCGCCGTAAGCTTTTCGTGCGGTGGCAGGGACGTGCTTTGGAAGAGTGTTGTCGTCCCACCGGGAAAATTTTCGTAGCGCTGCAGAAGTGATATCTATGGCACTTCAAGGTGGCACTTTCGTGTATTTACCTATGTCAATTTAATTTCTGCAAGTCAATCTAAATTTACAGTAAAGTTTTTTATAAATTCTTCCAGAAGTGATGACGAGATAGTAATGACAAAATAATGAGGGGGAAATATATTGTGTCTAAGTATACGGAGAAAAATGTTATTCTAAAATACAATAATTTTAATATTTTAATTAATGAAGATAATATTAGCGAAAGTCAATCGAAAATCTGAAACAGAAAAATCAGAAAAAGATACGGATACATCTGGGACTCGAACCCAGGTCCTCCGGCAATCCGTCGGAGGACCTGGGTTCGAGTCCCAGATGTATCCGTATCTTTTTCTGATTTTTCTGTTTCAGATTTTCGATTGACTTTCGCTAATATTATCTTCATTAATTAAAATATTATAATTTGAGGTTTAACTCTTTAAGTTAAAAAGTTAAAAATAAAAATAAAAATACAATAATTTTATTCGTAAAAAACGGTTAAAACAAAAAAAAAAAAAACGTTAAGACGGGAACAAACTTACATTTTCCCGCCAATAAACATTGAAACACTGTTAATTAATCGTAAGAACATCAGTCCCGTTTTTAACCGCTTTTACGAATAAAATGTTCATATTTTAGAATAACATTTCACTCCGTGTGATGACGAGACAGTAAGTAGGTAATGACAAAATAATGAGGGGGGAAATAAATTGTGCCTAAGTACAGGGCATTTAGCTGGTAGGAACAAAATTGGTTTTGGGTTTGTGAGGACACCACAGTTATCAGACAATCAATTACGAGTACAATTATTATCGATTATTATATAATATGTCAGATCATCTTTGCTAGTTGAAGAGCTACCAAAAATAGGACTACACGATTAAAATAGAAGTACAATCAAAATATTCCTATCTAATTTTGGTATGTGACAGCACCAATTATTTTAAACAGCTTTCACTCTCCGGTTCTCCGGAGTCTTCTGAACAATAGGAGTGGACAACAATCACAACTATAGGCAACTTTCATATCAAATGAACCCGGTTCCTTCTGTGAATGGATGGACTTAGAAATTTTAAATTTTCCGCTCTGACAGGTGTAAGGGAATTAAAAAAAGTTGAATTGTGGTATAATTGTGTGGGAACTAGGTTTAATTGGATGTTTGGAGTTGTTGAAATTAAAAATGGTTCAATTTGTTATAATTTGAAAGACAACCTTCCTGATTTCCTACACCTTTTAAGTTAGGTATGTGGGATTTTCGGTAAACAGACCTTGCCTTTCATTATACGGAGAGTTTAGAAAATGTTTCTTAGATTTCTCTACATGAGGAAGTGCGACCATTATCGGTGTCTCCATCCGAGGAACTTTCTTCTGGGCATGTTCGGATTTCACCCCTAAAGAGCCATAAGATGCCATCTCAAACGTATTCAGATTGCTGCGAGACAGTATAGAGAATTCAACTATTTTCCTGACAAGTGATGACTAACTAAGTCAGCATCATCATTGATAACCTTCTTGCCTGTTGGACAAACCTGCAAAAGGTACTGCCTTATATATGACTAGCTTCTGCCCTCGACTTCGTCTGCATAGGATTAGTACTTCGAGTAATCTATTTTCTTTTCCTATGTCCCATCTATGTTGATACCAAAATTCAACCTATATATTTCAAATATCTATAATTCTTAATTCGATTCAAAGTATTAGGCGAGTACTTTAAATAAATGCACTAATGTAAATATTTTTTAAAATAGAATATTGATTTAACAATCATTGTTTTGCAAAAAGTGATTCTAAAATTTTGACATTTTTTATTAAACAATAATTATTATTTTCAATATATTGAAAATAAATAGCTAGCTTTATAAATTATATCCTATATGTTATTCTGATGTATGAGATACATTATTGTAAAGTTTCATTAAAATCCATCCCGTAAATTTTGGGTGAAAGAGTAACAAACACACATACATCCATACAAACTTTCGCGTTTATAATATTATCAAGTAAGATGATTATAATGATAATAGCATTTCAAAAATCATGTGTTCCAATTATATCCTCAAATTATCAAATGTATCTCTAATAAACAATATAATATTATTAATTTCAAGTGACCTCCCAGGTAAATGGTCCTGTACATCTTCTGCCTGTACATAACACAAATAAAACAATGTATTTACATTTTAACCCAGCATCACGTTTATTGTAACAAATGCATTGTACATATCTATAGTTTTGTATTGGTGATCGACGAACCGGTGAAAGTAATCTATTTACCCATAAGTTTGTATATTCTGCAGTTAGAAGAAAGAGATATAAATAGTATAAATTTGTAAAGAGAGGATTTTTGAAATGATTTTAGAAATGATTTTTCACAAAAAACGGTGCTATACAAATCATTCAATATTATTATTATTATTAATTTTCGGTTTCCCTGGTCATGTGACAACATTGCTGCTCTTTGAAATGGCGTATACAATTATGTCATTAAATGTTAGGAGAAAAGCACACAGAATAAATAATTTCTATAAAACATTTAATTTAAAAACAAAGCACTCCTTAAACAATTTTCTTTAATTTCATAAAATGATTCGCAAGTGTAAGTCATTTTCACACGTCTACTATTATTGTATTATTTCGGTATCTAACTACGTGAAAGCACGGAAAACAAATAATGTTGCTGTTAAATTGTAAATTATCACATTATTTCTCAAACAATGGCATAAAAAGAAATTAAATTACATTTACAGTTATAATTCTGTGAAAAGTTAATAGCATCATTGTGTACGGTTCACATGGTGAACGTATAAAGTTCAACTTTGCAATTATTATTTGGACTAGGATGTAGACATCTATTTAAAACTGTAGATATCTAACACCTATCTTGATGGAAATGTTGTTGGGAGGAATAGGGAAGTTAAGTGAAAAATATTTTGACTTATAAAAAATATGTTCATGTAGATGACATGCAAACTTAAATACCAGTATTTTTTTTTTAAAGTTAGTTTTCATTAATTCTAAAAGTTTGAATTTTATTAAAGCTCGCGAAAACGGCGGCAAGAGCATAATACCGTGCGGCAGAGTTCGTGACGTAACCCGGTCCTTGATTGTGTGAAATATAAGGGAAAATATTTACAAAACCCGGACACGCTTAATATGGACGAAAAAAATAAAATTTAAAAAGTTGTAGTAGTTAGATATTAACTAGTACTAATCAATTCAGTTACCGGAATTTCGAAAAAAGTGCATTTTCATGGTTATTTTTTAAATTTAAAAACACGAAATGTCATTTTTCACCGACCGCTATGTTAGGAACTGTTGCAAGTTTCGTTGAAAAATGATATAATAAATTTAATTATGAAATTGAACTTAAAAAAAAAAATACTGGTATTTAAGTTTGCCTGTGAACATTGATAAAAAAAAGAGAAAAAAAGGACTCAACTTCCTTATTACTTTAAGTGATTTCTATTAAGATTTTTTTCTATGTAGATAATGGTTTTTCTTCTACCAGGGATAAAGGACTGAGAGGAAGAATTACTAACTCCAGAAATGTCCTCATAAAAAAGGATAGATATTAGTTCCCACAGTCTTTGATCTAATAGACCAATAAGAGAACAATAAATGATTTTTTAAAATTATTTTATTATATTATAATAAATATTTACGTTCTTACATGAATCTCTTATATAGGGAGTTCGGGGGAATTTCACTCCGACTAGTCGTGTTTTTGTTGCTCTTCTGAATTAATTTTATATCAGTGGCCCCTATGGCCCAATCTCATTGAAAATGTGTCAAAATACGTGTTTTAGTTATAGCTTCATAATTTCATTACGAAAATTGATTTTGCATTGTTGCAACAGTGGTAAAAATAACAAAGTTTGCAAGTGAATTCAAAGTGAACACAAAGGATTTGACGAAAGCGTCATCACATCGATGAGAGATACTCACAAGCAAGATAAGAACCACTTCACTTTTATTTATATTTTAGTTGATGGGGAAGAGGTTTATGTTTTCATAATATTTTAAAGCACTGAACTCGGATAGCCATCTCACAACATGAATAATGGGTATTCCACTTGTCAACTTAATAAATGTTTTTTTCTTTCAGCATTTTGTTTACAAAACCAACACATCATAATATGGTAAATGGTGTTCGACAACCATTGGCGATGGTAGAAATATTATTGCATTCCTCTGGTTGATTGATTTCTACTATTTCAGGAAAGGTTGTGGATCACTGAGGTCTGTTAAACTTTGGGAATTCTTAAGAGACATAGCTTAGTCTACTTGGTCGAGTACCCAATAATCTAACTATTACATTTTACGTTTCAACTTCTCTCTAGGATAGTTTTTTTTTTTATATATTCAGTTAGGTAATTCACGAAAGCGCTATGGTGGTTGACCGGACACTGGAAGAAGAAGCCTTGGAATCTGGGACAGAAATCAATTACCAGCAATAGAAAATGGTTACACATACAACCGCCTCAACAAATAAAATTAATAAATAAAAAAAAACCCATATGAACAAATAAGAAGATCGAATGCTGTTGACCGATAGCGCAGCAGGAAGTAGTCGAAGTAGACTGAAACTTATCTCGCGGTGATAAGGCGGGATACGAATACCGAAAAGCAAGCGGGAGCGGAAAGTAAGAAGCATCGAGAAACGTGAAGTCAGTAATGGTAGCGGGTAACGCTAAAAGGGAACCAGGATGCAATAAGCAGGAAGTAAGAAACAGCGTGAAGCAAAAAAGAAACTAAGAAGCACGAAATCGCAAGCAAGAAGAAGAAAGCAAGAATCGAAAGCACGAAGCAACGGAAAACGGGAAGGAAGAAGCAGAGGGAAGCTGGCAGCGGAAAGCATAAAATAAATAAATGAGCAGCAAGAAGCATCGGGAGGCAACACCAAAAAAAAAAGTGGGAAGATGGAAGGATGAAGCGAGAAGAAATGAGAAGCAAAAATAAGCGAACTTGAGAAACGAAAACCAAAGCTCAACCACTTCCTTTATTCCTGCCCATCCTACATTCCAATATTGGCTTATTAGGTTGCCATGTATACCGGTCGATTAAACTCCAACCTCCTTCCCATCCTTAGAGCACGTGTTCCAGTCCCAACAAATCAGTGCCCCCTGGTGTACCGGTCTCACCGGGACAGGATTGCTCCTGGCTAGGGTGGTACAATCGTATCGTATCGTATCGTATCTTACATGAATCTCTTATATAACTATAAACCCTGTTAATTTGTTCGTAAGAACTTCAGTCCCCTTTTTAACCGTTTTTACGAATAAAATTATCGTATTTTAGAATAACATATTTCTCCGTGCATCTCATAGAAAGTAGGTATAAGTATTTCTTTTTCACACTTTGTAAAACACCACTTTTATTTTTGAATTAATATTCAACAGCCAACCAGGTTTGTTGGCGCTCATAGTCTGATTAGACATGGAACCATGAAATACTATATCTATTTGCATACTTGATTTCACCATTATATTTTGTTATATTTTGTATGTATAATATTTATATAGTCGCTTTAATAAAAAAATCTAACATACCCAAAATATTCGTGTATTATTTTTCTTTGGCCGCCCCTGGGTAGAATTAATCTTGTATTGCGAATAACATAATTACATTAATCCCTGTAGATATTTAGAATTTACCAATATCCAACTGCCCAGCCATTCGATACAAGATTCGTACAAAGGAGACGATAAACTTTTATCGCCTACTTCGGCAATAAATCGTAAATTTATCGCTCGGTCGGCAAAGTAGGAATCGCCGGGAAAGCGGGAAAATCAAATTAAGATTCGGACATCTTAAAATATGACCGATACAGGATACAAATTTATATATTGGATTTTTAGAATAAAGGAAGGTTTGCACGGAGGACGGACGAGGTTTTACATTAAATATTAGGTACAAAATAAATGAAATATTTTGGTAAATAAAATCGTTCGTCGAATGGATGTACCGTGTTTTGACTATGATTGTACTGATTTATCATAGGGCTATTAGCGTTCAAAGAGGAGAATGAAATTATTTAAGGTGGTTTGAAAAGGAGATACGGGGAGATCGCAATTATAAAAAAAAATCGTCGATTATTAATAGGCGTAGGTAAGCCACTGGTATAAAAATATTTAATAAAACAAGGCTTATTTTCATATATAAAATCTCGCGTCACAATGTTCGTCCGAGATAAACTCCGAAACTACTTAACCGTTTTTGATGAAGGGTGGCTTATTGTGTGTAAAATGGTCCAACTTGAAAGATGGGATGGTTTTTATATCGATTATTGACCTCAATATTTATAATTGCGAATTAAAAGCTTGTTATTATTTCTAAGTTCCATAAGTTTCTGATAGATGGCGGTGTGAGTTAATTTATTGACACAACACTTGGTTATCTAGGTTAGGTAACCATCCAGTAGATGGCGTTATGTTTCGTTAGCCACAATAACGCGTGGGCGGGTCAGCTAGTATTTTATATATAAAAATTTCGCGTCACAGTGTTCATCCAAGGTAAACTCCGAAACTACTTAACCGTTTTTGATGAAATTACTGTGTGTAGTTTGGTTCAACTTAAAAGATAGGATAGTTTATATCCCGATTATTGACCTCAATACTTATAATTGCGCATTAAATGCTTGTTATGCGACAATGATTTCAAATAATTTTTAAGTTCCATAAGTCTCTGACAGATGGCGGTGTGAGTTAATTTATTGACACAACACTTGGTTATCTAGGTTAGGTAACCATCCAGTAGATTTATTTATTTATTTATTTTATTTATTTATTTACATTTGATACATTTAAAGCCAAAATAACAGAAATAATATAATATAATAAGAGAATATATTTAAAATGAATACAAGTGTTATTACGTTGTTTTAGGTCGATATTAGTTCCTAGCTAGGCAGATTGCCTGTTCTAAGGAACCAAAGTGTGTAAAGTGCCAAATGCAATTTAAATTATTATTTTTTTTTTTAATTGATAACTATATACTAAGTGTTTACTAAATGTGCCATTCATAGCGTCAGTATAGTTTTAAGTCACACTATATAATAGTTTTTCAGACTCCTCCCTACCCAAGTCCATCAACCATTTAGTTATTATTGAACCAATGCAGGACATTTTGCAATTTTTAATATTTAAGTCTGGGGGGATTTTATTGTATAATTTCGGTCCCAGATACGCATACGTCTTTTAATACTTTGCCGTATTACTCCCTGGGACGAAGAGATCCTTTCTGTTGTGACTTCTTGTATTGTATTTGTGATCAATTTTATTAAAATTTTCTATATTTTTATGTACATGGATAATAATCTTTTTTATGAAGTTTTGACGAACGAAACATAACGAGATGGCGTTATGTTTCGTTTCGCGGGTCAGCTAGTATTTTATATATAAAAATTTCGCGTCACAATGTTCGTCCAAGGTAAACTCCGAAACTACTTAACCGTTTTTGATGAAATTTGGCGTACTGTGTGTAGTTTGGTGCAACTTAAAAGATAGTTTTTATCTCGATTATTGACCTCAATATTTATAATTGCTAATTAAATGCTTGTTATGGGACAATGATTTGAAATTATTTCTAAGTTCCATAAGTTTCTGACAGATGGCGGTGTGAGTTAATTTATTAACATAACACTTGGTTATCTAGGTTAGATAACCATCCAGTAGATAGCGTTGTGTTTTGTTAGCCACAGCAACTCGTGAGCGAGTCAGCTAGTTTAAAATAGAGTAAAAATCTCTATATATAGGGTTGAGTAATATAAAGAAACACTGTGAATTATTACATACCTGTAGAATGTTGAATAATTAGACCTGATGTGTTTTTTATAATTTTCGGATCAAATTTAGCGCTTTTTTATTTCTATTGAGTGATAATTATAAATGTAGGTCCAGGTAACTGACGGCCTCCATGATCGAGGGGTTGGGCTCTCGACTAGCAATCCGAAAGTCACAGGTTCAAAACCCAGCACTCAATTTTATTTATTATGCATTACTATGTTATTTCGCAATTAATTAATTAAAAATAATACATTGCGAAAATATTCATAATTTGAACGCCAGGTAGGTACTTCCCCACCTTTCTCTTTCCGATCTCCTCCCCTTCCCCACTACCTTCATCCTCATAACATATCCCAATTGGGGATGCCATAGTCTCACTGGCTCCAGGCGGAGTTGGCAGCAGTTGGGACGTGTCTTTAGTGACTAGATCTGAATATCCATGTTATTTCCCACCTTCCTCTTTCCCATCTCCTTTCACTCCCCATTACCTTAAGCCTAACAACATAAACCCAATTGAGGATGCCATAGGAACTCTTTTGCGGTATTCACAAAAAATGTACCTATTCATCGTGTTAGGTTAGGTGGACAATCACTGAGGTTAAGATTTTACCTATCTGACAGATAAGTCAAGCCAAGTCTAGACCTGCCTTTACGATGTCCATGAGGTATCAGGTACCTAGGTAGAAGCCATACCAGTAGTTATTCAGTTAGAGTAGGTGGTCACGGCTATCGGCAGGGCGGGACATAAATTACTGCCTCCAGACAAGCTTTATGGGTAAACAGTTGCGGAAATTTATTGTTGAATTGGACAATCATTGTCTAGCTGTGGAGGTTGCAGACAATAAGGTATATTGTAGATTGTAGACCGTCTCCGTGGTGAAATGGTATGGATTTGATTTTGTTGCGGGTTCGATTCCCTCTTTCTAATCCATGAAAAAATCGAAACCGGAATCCTGCCTCTTTTTGGGAGGGATTTAAAAATACTTGAGAAAACTTTTTCGGAAAGGTTGGAAAGGGTATTTGAGAGTTGTTTTTTTACTGGTTGATTTCGTAATTGATTATGAAAAATATTAACTCCTTTCTTACTCATTATTTATTATAATAACAAGCAAATTTAAAATCGATTTCACAGAATCAAGCGACGTAGAGTCTAGGAACGTCCGTTCGCCACCGTAATAGGGCGTTCTACTCGCAGTATTTAATTGAAGCATCTATAATATTTCTAAGCAATCAAATTTTCAATCCAAAAACACGTAATTTTCTATGATTTTGCATTATTTCGTATCTTGTAAATAATATTGTAAATCTTACTAATATTATAAACGCGAAAGTTTGTATGGATGTATATGTGTTTGTTTCTCTTTCACACAAAAACAAATGAATGGATTTTAATGAAACTTTACAATAATATTGCTCATACATCAGAATAACATATAGGCTGTAATTTATAAAGCTAGTTATTTTTCCATATATTATAAAATTAAAAATATTCCTTAATAGAAAATGTCAAAATTTGAGATAGGACATTTTGCAAAACAATGATTGTTAAATCAAAATTCTATTTTAGAAAATATTTAAATCAATGTTTATTGGCGGGAAAATGTAAGAATAATTTGTTGGTATGCATATATATTATACGTACGAAATTACGTATACCAACAAATTATTCTTACATGTTCCCGCTAACAAATATTGAAACCCTGTTAATTTGTTCGTAAGAACTTCAGTCCCGTTTTTAACAGTTTTTACGAATAAAATGATCGTATTTTAGAATAACATTTTCTCCGTGTCTACTTCCCATCAAACCTCACGTCAGCCTCAAAACCTTCCCCATTTGGGAAGGACACACTTAAACAGTTGGGTATTTTGTGTGGTAATGTTATCAAAAAAATTCCCTTACCAGATAGAAACAGATATTTCCTTCTGTCAGTTTTCAGAACAACCGTTTTTTTTAAGTCACTTCAAAATGAAAAAAAAGAAGGTAAGTCATTTTTAGCCGTCTTTTTCTTTATTTAAAAAGAAATGCTAGTAAACGTGTATTTATTTGCAATATCCATTACCGACTTAACGTCTTAGGAAATTAATCCGGTTATCTGGAAAATAAACATGATTGTGCCGCGTCCCATTCGCTAGACTCTTCAGTAGGGGTACGCAACTGGTCGATCGCGAGCGATTTCAGAGTCCAAAGCGGCAATCAGTATCTACATTTCCCTCATTTTTTATTTCAATAGATTTTTTTTTAAGTAAAAATTTTGATACTTATAATTGTGGCGATTTTCCAGATTATTTTAATTATTTTTCTTTAATGAGAAAAATAGATACGGAGAGAAATTAACCAGATAACATAAAACATTAACTGGCGAATTGGCCTACTTTCTTACTATTTCTTATAGATTTAATCCATTTCTTATAGATAAAGATTTTATCCAGCGATTCCTGAACATATTTGTAGTACAAACAATAGATGTATTGTCATTTTTTATTTTGCTCTACGATGATCAAAACCTCTCATGTCGCCACTGATCACACTCCTACACGTCGTGACTGAATCACGTTATACGCGCGCTGTTTCGTTTGTTACCATGCTGCTTGAACGAGAAAAAAAAATACAGAGAAAAGATACATGCCGCCGACGGGACTCGAATCCGTGTCCTTCTGATTTCCTTCGGATAACACGGGTTCGAGTCTTGTCGGCGCACGTAAGTATCTTTTCTCGGGAGATTTTTTCAATGTGGATGAGTGTTTAAGGCTAATAATTATTGCTTATAATAATTGTTACCCTTTGTGCTATGCATAAAATCTTGTCTTAAACATTAGTTTATCAATTATAAAAATAAAATAAGAATAGTTTCTGTTAGTTCATATCGTTTAGTAGACGATGACATGAGCAAAGTTGAGAGGTTGTTATTATCGAGCCTGCAGGGAGAAAAATTTTATTCGAAAAAACGATCATTTTAATAGTAAAAACGGTTAAAAACGGGACTGAAGTTCTTACAAACAAATTAACAATGTTTATTGGCGGGAACATAAAATGTTGGTATACGTAATTTCGTACGTATACTAACAAATTATTTTTACATTTTCCCGCCAATAAACATTGAAACACTGTTAATTTGTTCGTAAGAACTTCAGTCCCGTTTTTAACCTTTCCCTTACTGTGCTGAAAAAATCCGCGCGTTCCGGTGCTGTGTAATCACTACACAAGCAGAAATGGTCGGTTTTAAAGCCGAAAATATGAATATTCATGGCAAATCGCTATATGTCATTATAGTTGAAGTCAAAAATGATAATAATTGATGTTTAATTGCTAAAAACATCGGTAGCTCAAAGAAACGATGCTCATACAACATGCGAAGAGACCACTCCGAATGAATGCCGGGCGGCGACTGGCGGCGCTGTCCGCGGTCCGCGAAGGAACAAACACGATTGACGACTGACCAGTAACCACACGGTTCTCTTTCTCGCGCTCACTTATATCGGAGTAGGTGAGAGTGAGACATGCATAGTGTCGCATTAGCCGCACGCTTCAAGCATTTGTACATCTCACCCGCAGCACTGATCATACGCCAGACGTTTGATTGTATTGGTGAATTTGTTTGCGATTCTCACAAAATACCTCTTATGTGCACGAAAGGTACTGATTATTATTTTTTTTTAATTTTTATTTAATGAGTAAATGAATAACGGAGGATTACCTAAAATATGTAACCAGAATTTTCCATATTTATGGAGATATTAAAGGTGCAAGAAGCAATGTGTAGTAGATACACATCGCAGGCAAGGGAGGGTTAACCGTTTTTACTATTAAAATGATCGTTTTTTTTAATAACATTTTTCTCGTGTGGAATCAACAGGAAAGTCGCTGTTCGTTCGCTTGCCATACTAGTTTAAAAAAGACTGAGCATCTCTGATCCTGAGTCTTGAGGACTCTGGCCCGTTGGAGATGAATATATATCCGGGCAGAAGTTTAGTATCTGGGACGAAAAGTAGACTTTGGTAAAGTAATGAAAATCCCACCGGGCATTGATTGAATTCAAAGGAATTACTTCGTTCGGTCGTCTTCCCTTACTTAATCTTATAAAACGGTATCGAGGGGGAACTAGATTCGGGGACAGGGCCGGTTGCCAGTTTAAGGTTGGCATTTGAATGTGCATGTGAGTGTTTTTTTTAAACATGATATCATTACGCAGTGTATTTAAACAAGCATGTTGCCATGAAATATAATGTTTTTATTTTATTAAAAACACATTGCAATGGTAATTTTTTTTTAAATTTAATAATAATAATTTTTTTTAGCTGTCCTGATTATCTCCAAGTACCAAACTTTATACATCCAGATATGATGGACGCAGTTTTATATATTTTTTTAAATTTTATCATGTATCAACTTGTTGTAACATCTTGTATAAACATCTTGTATTAGGTCTGTATATTTTTGAGCACATACCTTTTATTGTATTTTCCTGATTTTGTTTTTTCTATGCATTTCTATAGTCCATCATGGAGGATACTCTATTTTAACTTTTTGATACCAACAGTACATAAATCAAATGATTGGTTATAAATTCATAAAATCTTATTAGACATGTTTCTGTGAAATATCTGTAAAGTGACTCTTCATATGTTGTGTCTGTATGTTGCTTCTGTGAAAGTTTTATAAAATTTTTCTGTGTCTGCATATTGGGTTGGATAAGGTTTAATTTTTCAAAAATACCAATTGGCGATCCCTTAAAGAGTTTTGATAACTCATGGGAGTGCAATTTCGTTGTATTTTTTTTTTAATTTTTTTTTTTTAAATCATGGAAAATAATTTGAAGAAGAAAGAAAGACAAAGAAACAAAAAAGAAAAGCCTTTAAACCAATAATTGACTGAGCGTAGCGAATTTCTGGTTTAAGTCAACCATTTTGCATTTCGTCTGTCTATCAATTCATTTATTTTTAATCGTTTTTGGGGCCGCTTTAATGGTTCAGTATTCTTTTTTAATATATGATATCGTCACCATTATTCTTACTTTAGAAGGCTTGAAAAAATAGTTGTCATTCAGATATTAACATTTCATTCCACAAATCGTATAATACCTTATTTTAAAATAAAAAAAATGTTACATCATATATGTTTTTAAATTAAGTAGGTAGGCATTTAAGTACCTACCTACTTACAAAGCTGATGATTTATGAGGATTTTGGTTTTGATTTATTATAAGAGAAAGTTGGAAACATATTTTTTGGACTCGAGGCTCATTATTCACAGAATGGGTATACTGATATATTTTACACTGATCATAATGTAGATATATTAATACATGATATTACCATGCTTTACCTAGATATTGTATACACGTGCTAGGAGGCATAATTTCCCCGATTAAAAAAAAAACTTAATTTTTCAGAAAGATATTGTGTTTTTTTTTTCATAGCAGTAGATTAATTAGGTGATACTCGTACTATCTTGTAGGTACTGACAAAGATTAATAATTAAATAATAATATCAAAAATTATAATTATACAAATAAAACTGTTTTTTTTTTTTTTTTTGTTCTGGATTATTTTAATAAACCTTACGACTCGACTTTCAAAGAAAAGTATTCATAAAGCCACTTTTACAACATTTTGAATGCATTGTCATCGACCTTCCAAGTATCCGCTTCATTCATACATTTTTTTGTGCATAAAGTCATGACAAGCCAAATACCAAAATATTTTAAGGAGGAAATTGTTTTTAATAGAGGTGTACAAAATTACGAATCCAAAAAGTACATAGATTTAGATTGCCACATATGAATAAATCAAAATCACAGAACTGCCTTACCTTAGAGGACTAAAAATGTATGATAAAATAGATGAAAGTCTGAAGAATGAAGAAAGAATGAATGTATAAAAATAATGAAAGTTACAAAATGAAATATTATCCTGTATTGTACACGGAGAAAAATGTTATTCTAAAATACGATGGTTTTATTCGTAAAAACGGTAAAAAGGGGGACCGAAGTTCTTACGAACAAATTAACAGGGTTTCAATGTTTATTGTCGAGAACATGTAAGAATAATTTTTGGTATACGTAATTTCGTACGTATACCAATAAATTATTCTTACATTTTCCCGCCAATAAACATTGAAACACTGTTAATTTGTTCTTAAGAACTTCAGTCCCGTTTTTACGAATTAAATTATCGTATTTTAGAATAACATTTTTTCCGTGTATATTAGTTTATATTCAAATAAACTAAGTCAATAAATAATA
Source organism: Limnephilus auricula (assembly GCA_951813805.1). Lineage (NCBI taxonomy): Eukaryota > Metazoa > Arthropoda > Insecta > Trichoptera > Limnephilidae > Limnephilus > Limnephilus auricula. The sequence goes on from OX638405.1 coordinate 7,423,400, forward strand.
AAATTAAAATAAAATAAAAAATACATTCTTTCATTCAAGGAAACCAAAGATAAAATAAAATAGGTGTATTAAAAATCGGTTGCTAGGGGTATATGATAGGGGTAATTGATTGAAGATTGATTCTGGCAAAATGAAAGTCTCGAACCGCCCCTGTGCCCAACCTTTATAGTACGGGGTAGATTAAACCACATTTTCCTTTATAAGCACAATTTACTCGATAGGAAAGACATCAATTTATTAATATGTTTTACCGATGCGTCCGAGATTTTAAGTAAACTTCAATTTATTACTGTCATAGAAAATGTGAGTATTAAGCAATAAATATCTTAGCATTTTATATTGGAAATTGTTTTAAGAGCGATTGACCAGCGGCTGATAATAAAAGTTTAAAAATGCTTGCAACTAGAGTAGGTTCCAATGAGAAAGGTCGATTATACCCCGTATCAAATTTTTAAAATAAAAAATTTAATATCGATTTATTTCATTAAATACTTGCTTTAATTTATACCTACATTCAAGTAAGCTATAAAAATGCTCAAAACGCACGATGATAAATTATTAAATATCGTGTACTTTTTATAAGTATTTTTTGATCATGAGTATTTATGATTTTTCAATAATGTCTAAACCAAATTAGTGTAAAATATTTTGTTTGTAAGACCTTAAATAAATAGAAAAACTGAGGTATTTTTGTCACAAAACACGTTCTTGAATTTATTTTTTATTGATTTTAATTAACCTAAAATTTAAATAGTGAAAACTGTGTTTACTACCTAGATTGTTTAGATTTATTTTGTTGTATGATTATATAATGTTTTGAAACTTGTGTTGTATAATAGAATCTATCGTTTGAAAATTGAACAAATCTGCCAACGACCAACGGTGTAACCTTATTATATTAAAAATTAACTTAATTTTTCAAAATTGTAAAACTGCGTGCACCAAATAAAATAACAATCTTTCAAAATCAATTTATGTTTTTTTGGTAAATTGGCGATAAGCCGCCGCATGCCGCTACGCTCTTAGTAGGCATATATTTTAAAAACTAAACTACAAATAAACTTGACTACCACAAGAACCATCAGTTTCAGTCGAAAAAGGCGGAAAAATATGCATTTAAATTTATATTCGTAAAAACTTTTATACACGTAATATTTCTTTAATTCTCCGTTTTGACGCGGACGCCATATTAAATCTTGTCTGATCTTGTCCATAGAAACCACATAGGAAATTTTTTTCGAAAATAACGAACCATAAACAAAAGAAAAATCGTTCTACTTTTTCGTTTTGTACAGAGAGCAGTGCTTGTCTTGATATGTGTTCTAATACATTTTATTATAAAAACAGCTTCAAAATTCTCAATTATTAATTTTTGAATGTCGTCGGAGAACGTCTTATTTAATATACCTAACCAAACCTAAACTAATCTAATAACCAAAACTAAGAACGAAAGTAATAAAGGAACACGCACGCAAGTTTAAGCAAGATATACATCCCAGGTTTTGAATGGTTTGTGGGGCAAGCAGGGTTTGTCTAACGGGTTTGTGTAATTATTTGAATACCTAGAGCGAAAAAAAAAAGATACGCACGCGTTTTAAGTAGTTTAGCGGCTACGCTAGGTTTATGTTACAAAAAAGTGCCTCTTTATAGCGCCTGCTCACGGCAAGGCAAGAAAAACATCCCAGTTTTCAAGTAGTTTAGCGGCTACGCTAGGTTTGTGTAACATGGTTTGTGATGCAAAAGAAAGTGCCCCCTTTATAGCGCCTGCTCACGTCAAGGCTAGAAAAACATCCCAGTTTTCAAGTAGTTTAGCGGCTACGCTAGGTTTGTGTCACATGGTTTGTGATACAAGTGAAAGTGCCCCCTTTATAGCGCCTGCTCACGTCAAGGCAAGAAAAACATCCCAGTTTTCAAGTAGTTTGGCGGCTACGCTAGGTTTGTGTAACATGGTTTGTGTAACATGGTTTGTGATACAAGAGAAAGTGCCCCCTTTATAGCACCTGCTCACGTCAAGGCAAGAAAAACATCCCAGTTTTCAAGTAGTTTGGCGGCTACGCTAGGTTTGTGTAACATGGTTTGTGTAACATGGTTTGTGTAACATGGTTTGTGTAACATGGTTTGTGATACAAGAGAAAGTGCCCCCTTTATAGCGCCTGCTCACGTCAAGGCAAGAAAAACATCCCAGTTTTCAAGTAGTTTGGCGGCTACGCTAGGTTTGTGTAACATGGTTTGTGATACAAGAGAAAGGGCCCCCTTTATAGCGCCTGCTCACGTCAAGGCAAGAAAAACATCCCAGTTTTCAAGTAGTTTGGCGGCTACGCTAGGTTTGTGCAACATGGTTTGTGATACAAAAGTGAGTGTATTATTTAAAAAATAATAATTACTAGAAAAAAAGCATGTTTTTTTACGTCATTTTATTTTCAAAACTTCGGTACTTAAATTAGTGTTTATCTAATACGCCCAGATTTCGTGATATCTTTAAAATCTTCTAGCCGGTCGTTATATATAAAAAAAATTATCAGGACTACCAACATACCAAAGTGACAGTGATTACAAATATGGGCAAAATTTCACAAGACGAAGCTAATGTAATTAAGGTGAATCAAAAGAGTTTATTTAAAAAAAGTGTTTCCATCTATATCCAATAATTATTACTTAACCTAACCTAACACAACCTAATTAATAGTACATTGATTTTAATTCGTCCTAAATATACTTAATTATTTATTTATTCAGAAAATTTAAATTTGTATGGTGCAACCCAATCTTTAGTTAGTACCTTCCTCGAGTGATTTCTTGCCATAGAGTAATCTTTTTTTAAATATTTATCGATTGGTACCCTGGAAATTGTTCAGCATTGTTCTATGCAAAATAATGTAATACGAAATGTCAGCCGTAACGAGGAATTACGTACAGTTTTTTTTTAATGAAATGTAAATTTAAATGCATATTTTTCCACCGGTCTCGACTGAAACCGATGTTTTTTGTAGTAACTAAGTTTAAAAGTAGTGTACTTTTCAAAATCTGTGCCTATTAAAAAAGCGGCGGCTTATTGCAAAGTTACCGTTTTTTTTATTTAAGAATGATCACAGACTCGGCGGAATTTAGAGCTAAACTTAAAACTAACCTTTATAGAGTCGTATCCATAAAGTAAAAAAAAACTTTTACCTTCACAGCCCGCGACATTGTAAAAAACTGATTGTATATAAATGTAAGCAAATTCTTGTATGTTTTATTTGTATGATTATATTCATACAAATTGTCCAGTCCTAAAGATTCCTAAATTCTCTAGTCTTTCAAAACAAATGTTAACTCTATTTTCGGCACTAATCTTCTTATAAATGTAGTATGAACAGTAATGAGGGTAGAAAATGTAAAATCATGGCAATGTCCAATGTTCTAAATATAGTAGTCCTCGCGTGCAAAGTCGTCTCTACTCCAAGCATAAACTGTCTAATTTAATGTGTTTGTCGGACTGCCAGGTAAGTCTATTTTCTGTATCTATTTGTAAATAATAAATTTTGATAGAGCTTAAGAATTCATAATAACATGTACAGCGCCATTGGGGTGATTTCTCCACATAGGAGGCCCTGACGAAAATAATTTCCCTCAGGAAGATAATTTCCCTCAGGGCCTATGTCATCTTTGGGGATGCTGTGTGGAGGGTATTTTTAAGGTCAGGAAGAAGAGGAATTTCTGGGAAGGAAAAAGGTATGACGGTTGTGTAGGAATCTGGGGTTCAGTGTGTCTAGATCATCCACCGCCAAGACCTAGATAAACCTTACCCTATGAACCCGGGCACCCCTGCTAAGTCACCAAACGTGGCGAACCACTTTATGAGAGGTGACCTATGGCAGAGGTGTTGGTTATCCAATAAATGGTTCCCGGGTGGCGGTACCCATTCCCGCCTCCCAAATTTTACAAATTTTATCCAATCATTATTATTATTATTAAGTACTTACAGAGAAAAAATTGAAAAAAAGATTATTGTATTGGAAACCCGTTGTTACAGAAATTATATTTTATTACACATGTTACCTACAGAAACTAGAACCCCACTCTCCACAATAACTATCTTAAATCAACTATTGCACACTATAAACTGCACATCGTCATGTACGGAAAGCATCGCAAAGTTGATTGTTTTCTTTAGCACCAATCGAACCCTAGTTCCTCGAACACCGTGCACCGAGAGCCACTCGACAACTCGCCCAGTGGCCACATACGAAGTCCCCTTTGTCCCCAGCCGCCATCCCCACACTCCCACTTCATCTTCCACCATCAGGTTCTTCCTCCCACAACCTGACTCATTAATCATGATGATATTGGCTTTAGTTCGGCTGAAGGGCCATCAAGAGATGTTCAGAACGAGTAATTATTTAATATGACAAACCTCAGACACATTGGTAGGTACACGGTGTCCAGAAAATCGAAGTACAAGCGGCATACAGGTGAGTCTATACCAACAAAACTACCCAACTCAATAGATAAACCAATTCTCGTGTTTGAATGGAGTAACGCTATTACAATGTTATTTTTTTTTAAGTTTGAGAAGGTACCGCACAAGGGCAAGTACCTACCTGGCTATTCTAATCTAGCCACCAAACATACGACTGAAATCATTGCAAACAATGTTTCGATTTTGAATGGTCGTCTTTCACCACGGCGATACTGAAAGTATCTACCGCTCTGAAAGTTCTGTGTACGGAATTCTGGGGATCAATGCGTCCAGGAGTGACCGAAGTATTTTTTAATTTTTTTTTTTTATTAGTTGCATTTTTTTGCACAAATTTGCTTTGAGTAACCATATTTTTGTAAAATGATTTCAATTTTTCAAAATACCATTGAATCTGAAGCTTTTTTCGTTGTTCCCTTTTTGTGGATGGGCTTGCGCGACGCCTCTGTTGATTCTTACCCGAAGCTCGGTTCCATTTTCCTCTTGAAGGTTCGGGTATTGGCTAAATCAATCGTAGCCCTTCAACAAAAATCTACTTTACCTACCATGTTATTCGCATCCACTTCGGGTGGGATTTCTTCAAAATAACAATACAATAATTGGAAATAATTTCCTTAGGCAAACTGATCCTTAGATTTATAAAAAACTATGTTTTTTAAAGAATTTTTCACCCTTTTGAAGTATCTATTTTTTTTATTTATACCATGTTTAATCAGTTTTGAAACAAATCGACATACTTGTAACTATATATTTGAATCAGGGGGTTTCTCACCATCCTCCCAATAGCTTATCAACCCTAATAACGAATATTATTAAAAATAAAAATAAAATACTCGCAGTGGTTAGAAAACTCAGCCAACTTATTTAATATATAGCCACTATTCATAGGTTCGAGTACCGAATTATAAACTCCAACTTAATAAATAAATAAACCGTTAATCGTAAATTGAAAATATTCGTTATTAGTGTAGATAAGCTATTGGGAGGTTGGTGAGAAACACCCTCATTTTATAAATTTTTAAATCGACTTTGATCCGCCAAAAAGGGAATGTTTTTTAAATATGTAGAATGGTAATACATAAGGTAAACATTATGTGAGCACAAGTACCTGCCAACTTAAAAATACGTATCTACCTACTGACTATCTTACCGTCACGATATTTCTCCGCAGGGGTAAACAGAGAGGATAGAATGCCGAATAACTTGCTTTTGCTGTTCTGGCACACTAAATGTTTATCGTACTGTTTTTTTTTATCTCTTTCTTATCGGAGAATAGATAGGTAACATCAGGAACCTGCGATTTGGACAACTCAGTGGAATTTAAATCGTACCAGTCACAGAAGTTACAAAGCCACAAGATGCGGTGTCTTCTTCAATAGTTCAATCAATAATAATAAAAAAATATATATATGTATATATATTAAAAAAAAAAAAAATCTTCCTCTGAACCAGATGAATGATTTTGCAGTGTTCTTCTATTTAGTTAACTATTTACGTAGGTACCAGTAGTGGTCCGTTACTTTTCATCCAGTTAGAGTACCTAGTAAGATATTTAAATACGACATTATTGATGTTGTTATGTACCCGAAAACTAATAAAACTTTTTGTCGATATTTCAATTTTTTATTCAATTGTGCAATTACAAATAACTGAAATTTAAAAATAAAACAAAATGCATTTTCAGCCAAAACGACATACAATTTTAGCTCACTAAAAAGTCACCAACAAGAACAAGTTCTTCTTCTTAAATTTATTTAACTGAGGTCTAGCGAATTACTTTTTGTAAATTTGTTTATATGTTCCGTTTCCGGATCAAGATGGCGGCCGTTTTGATGGTTCAGAAAAATATTAAAATTTGACATGTGAAATCGACGTTTCAATCATTTGAAATCGGGCCTTTTAATTTGCATTTCTAAAAATTAATTGTTTTTGAGATGGTGACTTACGCCCTTATTGCCATACACAGGGGAGTACCAGCACCCCATTGTGGGCCGCTAGCTAGGTATTAACATTTATTTGAATACCTACGTCGTAATTAGTTATTCATTTTCAGAATCATTATAGATACAATTTTCCCTTAGGAGTGTGCTTGGGAATAATTACTAACGAACGTATTATTTTTTTAATGTACTTGTATAAAGTAAAATATTTAGACGCCTGTCAGTCAGCGTCGCGACGCGTGGCGATTGTCAAAACACCCGTGCAAAGTCATTTGTAGCACCAATTTGGCACCATTGCAGCACTAATAAACCAAATTTGTCCCTAGCACGCTATTTACCCTGTTAACGCCGGGAAATGGCAACTTTACTCTTTCCTCCGAGTGTTAGGGAATAGGTGAAACACGTTTTGCCTTCGGGCGTCATCCGACAGGGGGAATTTTCTCTCAAAAATCACGTAGCTGCTAAACTATATTGTTAATATTTTTTAATTAGGTATACTTTTTGACAGCTTGGTGCGAAACTCGTTTATTCAGTGTGTGCCTACCTATAAAATATATTGTTTGTGGTTAAGTAGGTATAACTCTGTGATATATATATCATACTAAATAATATTCTCTAATCAATTTTTTATTAGGATAATTCCCTTTTAATATCTAACTTTTGAAGGTTATTCCCATTAATATAATATATCATTGAAGAAGAAGACAATACTACTAAATCTGAACGAAAATATGAAAAAAGAGCAATACACTGGGACAAGCATCTTAACCAACTCGGCCACTGAGACTGAGAAGATATTATTGTTACGTAATTCTGAATTTGAAATATGAGATTGACAAAAATGACTTAAAAATAAGAGGTCTCAGAGGCGGAGTTGGTTACGACGCGTCGTAACCAACTGTTAGGCGCTTGTCTCGGTAAGAAGAGAGATCCTGGATTCTAGTCCCGGTTGCTCTTTTATCTTCTGTATCTTGTTGTTTTTCATATTTTCGTTTAGATTTATTACTATAATCTTCTTCTTCAATGAAGTATTATTAATTTTTTTATCTATTTATTAATTATCAATGCCCTGGTGTGTTTTTACATATATAATTTTCAAATTTCACATGATTTAGTGCATGATACTTATAGATTAAAAAAAATTTAAAGGTGTTCTAAAAAATATATTAAATTACAGGCAAATAAGTGCAAATAGCGTGCCTACGCCTACAAGAAAAGAGAAAAGAAAAAAGTTTTTAAATTGCAACTGAAATTATAATTTAAAGAATCCGCGCCTATTTAAAAAAAGTTTATAATAACACCGATATAATAAAGTAGAAAACGGTAAGCAAAAATGAAAAGAAAAAATGTATTTATGTATCTATTTACCTAATTGTAAATCCTAGTATGCGCAAAACTTTCAACACGCCACGAGATTTAGACGTTTCGATTTACACAATAATGCACATAAAACCACACTCACTGAATCTATCTCTTGATGCAAACAGTTTCTGCATACTGTTTTCACTGTTCTTATTATTGATAAATATGAAAATTGGTTTATCATTATTTGTAAATTTGGCTAATTTATTAATTATACAGGGTGTTAAGGGACGTACTAGACATACGTTTACCAATGATTCCTGACATTTTTTGAAGTAAAAATTGTAAGTAATTTTTTTTTTAAATATATTTTTGTTTAAGAACTATTTTTTTTTGTTATTCAACATGTCATCACTGGTCACCACGCAATCCCACACCCCGACCCTAACTGTCCAATACCTACCGATTTTTTTAATAATTATTTTTCGTTTTGACAGTCGAAATAATCTATCATTTTATATGTACGAAGAGTGCCAAGTGAACTTATAATCAACAAATAATAAAGTAAACATTTCGGTTGGAATATTGAACATTGAGCTTAGGGTACAGGGGGATGGGTAAAAATGACCCAACATGTTTTAAATTGCTTGTGGTTTTATAACTACACTTGCGATGTGGCCGCTCTTCTCGTGATAAAAAATAAGTGCTCGGTATGATTTAGCTAGAGTAAACCAATTATGTTAACTTTTATTAAGTGGTATGTTTATTGGTTAAAAAAATATACCTATATGTCATGGTTTAATTCCTTAATAAAGTGCAACATACCTAGCTGTAAGCAAAAAAGCACAAATATAATGAAATACCTAATGTTGAATAAGTTGGTCATGATGACCAAACCTCTACGTCCTTGTAGCATATTTCCATTCCCTTGACGAAGGGTTAAAAATATAATTGTCCTGTTGATACAATACTTGTTATTTTTACGTGTTTTCTTTATACACAATATGATGAATATTATATAGTTAGATACCTACTGCTCATTAAGATTAATAATTTTGCTTAGTAAACTCCTCATGGAACTAAAGAAAAGTCAACAAAATATAAACTAAAAATTAAATTAAACTTGAATTTTTAAATTTCAATTATTGAATGGCCGTAGGGTTTTTACAAATTAATATAATACAAGTCGAAGTAAAGTAAAACAGGAATAGGTGCCTACATTAGTTGTAAATATTACGAAAATAACAACAATAACTAGAAATGAAGAAATAAGAAATCATCAGGTACCATATTGAGAATTTATTAATATTGCTCTCATGCAAGACAGTTTTCCACAACACGTAGAAAAGGTCTGTAAAGGTACTGCCAGTTCAGTGAAAATTCGCGCTAGTGTTGAGTTAATATATGAATAGTTTGTATTTTGGTTTTCACAGTGGAAAATATGGTGGAGTCGGATACATACATGGTCACGGAATATTTATAACACTTAACATTATTGAGGGCAGTCGATGAAGTAATCAGTAATTTAAAAAGTATAAGAATATCATTAATCGTTCTGCGGGAATCATTAATATTTACTATTACTTATTGGAAATTGTATCGCAGTGACGATCAAGGGTAAGTTTCCTATATAAAATAATGAAGGATCAATATATGAGGTTTAGAATGAATTCAATCTAGTTGTTTGATGATTGCTAGAAGTATAAATTTCGTATCATTAATTTAATACAATATAGGTAGATATTTAATTTTGGTAACGTGGTAGCATTTTTTTACGTTTAAGAATAATGTAAGTACCTATTTGTTTCACACCAGCTGGCAAATATATATGTATTTTGCTGAAGGATGAGTGCGTAGCTTTAACATGTTATAATCGAATGAACTAAAAATTTTGGAAACACAAGGATAAATCGTTTAAAAAAGAGGAGAGGGCCCAAATGAGAGCCTTGGGGCACTCCCGATATTACTTTAAATTTATACGAAACATTATTGTTCAATTTTACAATGAGTTCGCTGTTACAGAAGTGATTATTCAGTCATTTTATGAATGTCCATGTATACCAAAGGCTGTTTAAAATATTTGCTTTATCAGCTTTTGAGAAAACAGTGTATTTTGCATATACTTGTGTAGGTACGAGACGTGAACGCTGCACAAATATAGTCTTTAAAACACCTATATACTTTCATAGTTACAGTGATGAAAACTTTTTTGTTATGCTTCACAAACAGGAAAACCTATCTCTAAATTCCTTATCTGTTGTAATTCGACAAACCTCCAAAGTATTGAGACCCCAAAAAGTTTAAATCAATGGTAACTTGTTTTATAAGTTATCGAATTTTGACAACGAATTATTTGGAATGGTTTCGAGTCTTAATTTTCAAAATATCCCTCCACGAACTAGGAGACGTGATTATTTAGCCAGATTTGTCGTGTTCCTTCGCTCTAAACGAAGGCTATTAGTATTCCCGTGGAGAAAAAGTTGGAATAACTCGACTGAAATTTAATATAACGAGGGAAATTGGAAGTATTTGATTCCTTGATCGTAAAATGATATTACTCGTGCTACGCATTAAGGCTGTAATATTTCAGATGGGAAGGTGTGTTCAATATCCTAAATAACGTCTGATGTGTGTTTAATGTGATTTTTTAATATAGAAGGATCTTTGAAATGTGTGGGTGTGTATGTTTTAACCACTGCACAAGTAGAAAATATATTCATATAAAGAAAGGAGAGAAATGACTTATTGCGGAACTTGTGGTACTTTCTTCTATTTGGCTGGTTTTATCTTGCACTTTGTATAATTATATTAGTTGCAGTACATTCCTTTGCTGCAGCGAAAAATGCGGATCATAGATGCGGAGATGTTCACGCAGTGACGGTCGATTAATGACTGAATGTGAGTAATAGAAAAAATGACAGGTAGGTATATAGGGAAGGGTAGGAAGGAAATGTAACAATACTAACTACACAGCGGTTTATGATATATAGATGTATGTAGAACTTTCGTAGCTATGTATTGTGTCAATGCCCAACCAACTACCTTTCAATAAACTGGTGATAAATTATAAACAATGTCATATTATCTGTATACTAGAGATTATCTACTAAACAGTTTTAATTCACCATTAGTGCACTTTTCAGTGCAGTTACTATGAATGAAATGCGTGTTGCATATTCGATGATGCATTCAATCTTACTCATTTTCTTTTTCTTCTATACACTTCCCCAACTGAGGATGCCATAGTCCCGCTGGCTCTGGGCAGTTATTATATTATAAGTGATGCCAGGTCTGCTCGTTACGCGTGGATTCACGACAGTGGCAATTGAACACACGTTTAAAAAGTGAAATCATGAAATGTGGCGAAAAGCTTGGTTAAATAGGTTAGGCTTATAGGCCAGTTTTGTTTATCTTAATGACTTTATATTACTTTTTAAAAAGTATGTTGATTTGCCCTGAATTGTCATGGAACCGCTTGTTATAGGAACTGTTGCTTGATAGTTGAATTTAACTGGTTCTACGTCTGCTGTAAGTAAAAATGACTTAAATAAATTTAAAACGGACGAAATATATGTTGTTGTTATTAGCGATGTATTTTCGTTGCCAACGGGTATATGTTATTAGCGATGTATTTTCGTTGCACAACGGGTATATGTTATTAGCGATGTATTAACGTCGCCAAAGGGTATATGTTATTAGCGATGTATTAACGTTGCCAACGGGTAAGTATATGTTATTAGCGATGTATTTTCGTTGCACAACGGGTATATGTTATTAGCGATGTTATTAGCGATGTATTAACGTTGCCAACGGGTATATGTTATTAGCGACGTATTTTCGTTGCCAACGGGTATATGTTATTAGCGATGTATTAACGTCGCCAAAGGTTATATGTTATTAGCGATGTATTAACGTCGCCAAAGGGTATATGTTATTAGCGATGTATTAACGTTGCCAACGGGTAAGTATATGTTATTAGCGATGTATTTTCGTTGCACAACGGGTATATGTTATTAGCGATGTTATTAGCGATGTATTAACGTTGCCAACGGGTATATGTTATTAGCGACGTATTTTCGTTGCCAACGGGTATATGTTATTAGCGATGTATTAACGTCGCCAAAGGTTATATGTTATTAGCGATGTATTAACGTCGCCAAAGGGTATATGTTATTAGCGATGTATTAACGTTGCCAACGGGTAAGTATATGTTATTAGCGATGTATTTTCGTTGCACAACGGGTATATGTTATTAGCGATGTATTAACGTTGCCAAAGGGTATATGTTATTAGCGATGTATTAACGTTGCCAACGGGTAAGTATATGTTATTAGCGATGTATTTTCGTTGCACAACGGGTATATGTTATTAGCGATGTTATTAGCGATGTATTAACGTTGCCAACGGGTATTTGTTATTAGCGATGTATTTTCGTTGCCAACGGGTATATGTTATTAGCAATGTATTTTCGTTGCCAACGGGTATATGTTATTAGCTATGTATTAACGTTGCCAACGGGTATATGTTATTAGCGATTTATTAACGTTGCCAACGGGTATATGTTATTAGCGATGTATTTTCGTTGCCAACGGGTATATGTTATTAGCGATGTATTAACGTTGCCAACGGATATATGTTATTAGCGATGTATTTTCGTTGCCAACGGATATATGTTATTAGCGATGTATTTTCGTTGCCAACGGGTATATGTTATTAGCGATGTATTTTCGTTGCCAACGGGTATATTTTATTAGCGATGTATTAACGTTGCCAACGGGTATATGTTATTAGCGATTTATTAACGTTGCCAACGGGTATATGTTATTAGCGATGTATTTTCGTTGCCAACGGGTATATTTTATTAGCGATGTATTAACGTTGCCAACGGGTATATGTTATTAGCGATGTATTAACGTTGCCAACGTTGGTTTTACGGCAAGGTGATATTTTAGTCTTATTTCACCGGAATCTTTATAGTTAAATTAACTATTTCATGGAAAAATGTCGAAAATATGATTAAATAAGAAGTTAGTGACATACGGTTTACGAAAAGGTGAAAAATTAGCTTTTAAGATTCTAATTTTATTAATTTAGAAAAAAAAAACTAGATTTGACTATCCATGATCAACAAGGAGTCGCTTTCAACATTACTCGGGCTGATTTACCATCGAGAGTATCGAATTTGGTTTTTTCCCTTCGTTTCCCTAACAAGCCGTGCGCGATTGCAGGCACGTTGCAGGCCTCCACTCGCCCCAAGTAACTTCCCCTTCGACCGCGCAGTTTCCCCGGATTATTATTATTAAAATTCCCAACTCCACTAATGACATCGCGACTTTATTTCATTCCGAAAGTTGAGGGTAACGCGATCTAACAAGTTGAGGCAATTGCGTAAAGGATTTTTAGTCAGTTTCTAACTAACCATCATGACATTTCCCCTCAAGAGTAGGCAAAGAAAACTCGCCGCTACAACTAGAGATGATCAATATTCCTGTCCCAATTGCTAGCCATAACTTTGCTATCACTGGAATCATGTGTTCCAAAGAAACTGGATAAAGAACCGTCTCCGGTAACTGAAACCGTAGTGACAAACCATACTAGGAAGGTATCAACCAATTTTCCATACAGCTCTGTCTGGAGGCGTCTACTAATATCTACAGGAATTTCAAAAACTGAATAATCGGACTAATATCTATGAGAATCCATGTGCTGACTAATATCTATACGAGGTATGTTGGAACAATATCTATGAGAACCAAAGTGAGGACGAATATCTACAGCTCAAACTGCTGACTAATATCTACGGAACAGGTGATGTAGACGAATATCCATGATTATTCATCTGAGGATGGATTTGCAATTATGTAGAGCATATTGGCATAACGTAATATTGCGTATGCAGTTTTATAGAACTTTCTTATGTATCACAAACCATGTTACACAAACATAGCGTAGCCGCTAAACTACTTGAAAACTGGGATGTTTTTCTTGCCTTGACGCGAGCAGGCGCTAAGAAGGGAGCACTTTCTTTTGTATCACAAATCATGTTACACAAACCTAGCGTAGCCGCTAAACTACTTGAATACTGGGATGTTTTTCTTGCCTTGACACGAGCAGGCGCTATGCCAATTTCAACATTACAGCAAAATACGTAATATTTTGCAAAAACTTCATACGTATACTTTAAACGTTTAAGTCTTTACGTAATTTAAGTAATTTATGCTTTTCCGTACAACCTCTTGCTCAGCTGCCCTCTGTAGATATTAGTCCCACCTAAACTCCATAGATATTCGTCACCACTGGGACCATCATAGATATTTATCCGACCTAAGCTCTGTAGATATTAGTCTTCACTCTGAAGTTCATAGATATTTGTCCAACATATGAGCTGTAGATATTCGTCCGACATACAGGCTGTAGGTATTAGTATCTGGAGTCCTCTGTCTTGCAAACTGCAAACAGACTCCTTACTTCAATTACAGGCAAACATCATCTCATATATAGTGCTAGAAAAAAATGTTCAGGATTCCACGGACAGCCAGACGTACAAATGTGTAAATTATGGAAGAGCTATAGGCATCCACAATAGGCTCAACTATCTGCCTACAACGAATCTTAAGATACTGTGTATACAAAGTTTATATATTTGCATGCTCGCCAAACTGAGGACTCCAAATTGGAGAAACTCATAGACATTGGCAAAATGTTTGGAAAAAGAAATAGAGTGAGGTCACCAATGCGCTGGAGTGCCTAAGTATCACTGGCGTTCGGTACGTCGGTGTTCGCAGCTCTCCACGCAGCGCAAGACCGTGAGGAGTGGAGAAGCCTTGTCCACCATGCAAATCGGATTAAGAGTCACGATCCTCAGCAACGAGGAACCGAATTGAGAAGAAGAATCATCTGATGCAGACTATCATACGTACTGATTCTCTTGAACAAGCCATGTCTCCTCGGGCGTTGTAAGTTCAGGTTTTTTTTCATCATCATCACGGCGATACATCTTCCTCGCCTCCAGTCCTCAGTCCACCGGTCCCGCTCCGATTATCTTTAACGCAGTGTATCGGACAGCATATGTATGTACCGTCGCCTATTTCTACAATGAATCTTATTGATAAGATTTTTATGACTGTACAGGTTACAGACTGTATATTGCTTTTGCAAGGTTGAATTACTCTCACGACAAACCGTAGGACCCTATCAGTTAAATGTGCGGACTATAATGTATGTATGTTCATCCAGAATCCCATACATTCCTTCAACATATAAGAAATAATTAACCTATTAACACGTGTAGAACTGTTTACTTTTTAGGCTAATAAATAGAGATGTAACTCTATAAATCAGTTAGTTGTCCTGTGATATTCGTGAAGTCTATGTTTCATTTTGCAAAACCTTACCCAAGGTGCCCTGAAGAGGAAGCCGGCATTTTACAGTCAATGCTACTGGCGTGAGCGTCCAGTACATGCAGTATATTCTTATATATACTGCATGTACTGCATATTATAGTACATGGGTGACTACCACCGGGGAACCCATTTGATATAAATGCTGGTGTCCCATCTTCTGGAATTAATTCTACATGTCCAACCAATCAATCAGTTGGACCCATTATAGTTTTATACAATGCTCAATAAGAGTTTAAAATTTCTGAGATTTCTCTACCTGTTGGAGTATCTATGGTTACTTTCTCTTAAGTATTCTTGGAATGAACAATCTACGGGTCAGAAAGGAAATGCACATTGCTTCACATTTCTTCAGATTGATTCGTTATTGGTTCGAAAACTTGACCATCTTGGAAGCATTAATTTATACGTTCCCGATGGTTATCTCCGTGTAACATGGTAGATATAAAATGGTAATAAAAAGTTTATAACATATTTTTTAAATAGAGAAAAGATAACTGAAACAAATAGAAACCAGTTTTTAAATTGCAGATGGCATAAAAACAATAATATAGGTTCTCAAAACATAATTTACGAGTAAGCAATAAGAAGAATATACGCAATCGGCTCATATGTGATGCTCCTAAAATATGCTACATAAAAATATCATTCAGGTATCTCTAATGCCTTGTTCTGACTGGGAGAGTATTTTAGTCGAGTAGCTAATATATTAATAACTAAACGTGTCCGAACACCACAATATTAGTAGAGTAGGCTAGTCAGCTTTTTAGTAGATTGAATCCATTTGGTTCTATTTTTTCGGCGAGTAGAGTCCCCCTCCACGTATCCCTGCGCACTGACATTCGCAGTTCATTCGTAGACGTAAACATTCGTTGGCGCGAAAATTCGACTCTAAAATTCTTTGTTTTTGCGGCTATTATTCTATTTTCGTGACCATAGTTTATTTATTTTCATCTCACTAATTTATTATTCCACTTCTTCTAAAATAATCATTACAATCAGCTTAATTAGCGTATTTACTTTATTGCGTCGCAGCCCGTCATGTCGCGACGCGTCGCTTACTAATAAACTCTACTTGACAGCAATGCGAACACTTTTTGGTCAGTCAAGTAGCGAGTTACTCGCCACTCGACTTACCACTTGTCAGGTCGGAACAAGGCATTAGGTATATGCAGGTAAACTTGATACTTGAGGTGAATTTGTTTCCAAGTGTGTGAAAGTGAGAAAAAAGTGCACATATGTGGTTGTAGGTGCCGGAATTATTGTTGCAGAATAATACCTATATTATATTGCAGAGTAGTATCTATAGTTGCTCGATTTGGTACTTTAAAGTCG
The DNA here is from genome assembly GCA_951813805.1 of Limnephilus auricula. Taxonomy (NCBI): domain Eukaryota; kingdom Metazoa; phylum Arthropoda; class Insecta; order Trichoptera; family Limnephilidae; genus Limnephilus; species Limnephilus auricula. The sequence continues at coordinate 7,439,833 of OX638405.1, forward strand.
ATCTAAAAAATGAAATTAAGTTAGGTATTTCAAATTTATATTCGTATAAGTAAAATCAATGAGGCAAGGTTTAAACGGCAACTTTTTTGCTGCTTGCATAAAACCTGCTATTCATGTCGAGGTATTTGTTTTCTTGACCTGTACTGATTATATATTCTTACAATAAATATTACATATAATATTAATTACAGTTAGTTAGACAATTATTTTATCAGTAAATTGGTTTAACAGGTAATTAATCATTTTACGCACATTCAAAGTTGAAATAGGACGGGGATCAAAATAATCATATGAATAAAGCCAGGGACAAACACAGCGTTAAAAGCGCCGGCGTTATTTGACTTGACCTATTTCACCACATCGCTCGCCATACATTTACAATGGAAATATCTATGGCGAGGGATATGCTGAAATAGGCCAAGCCGAATGACGCTAGCGCTTTTAAAGCTGTGTGTGTCACTGGCTTAAGTCGTCTCACAGTTTTAAAATGGCCTCGTACGCCGAAGTAGCTGCGCCAATAAAAAAATACTAAGATACTTGCAGTACTTAATAAAAACAATATCAAATTTGGTTACGTTTTTAGATTTTCTCGGGCAAAAGCATTTTCGTTGTTTGTTTTTGGGGTGTTATGCCGTGTTTTGCTACCTCCTTCTTTAGCCGACGTTTCGGGCAGCGTTGCAGTGACCATCATCAGGGCAGATCCGTCGATGTGAATTTGTTGTGTTAAGTGTGTGCTTATTTACTTTACTCTCTTCCAAGTAAATAAGCACACACTTAACACAACAAATTCACATCGACGGATCTGCCGGATCTGCCCTGATGATAGACACTGCAACGCTGCCCGAAACGTCGGCTAAAGAAGGAGGTAGCAAAACACGGCATAACACCCCAAAATCAAACAACGAAAAAATATCAAATTTGATTTAAATTTATTTTTAAAAAGACAAATGTAAGTCCTACGAATTACATACAAAAAACAATTAATAAATATTACATTTTAAAACCTATTAACATTGTAATTTTGTAATGTTTTTAAAGGGAATTAAATAATTGAGTAGAAAGTTGAATTGAATTGAAGTGAATTCATCATTCATTTCATATTTTCATTGGGATGGGGAGGCTGTTCCAAAACATTACTTGATCCCTTAGTAAAAGCACAAAAATCACTTCTAAGGGTCATCCTTAAGAAACCATTTAGGTATCCCAGTGATCTATTATTTAAAGAGGTACGAGTTCTTGATGTACGGCAACTGTATATAAGAAAAATTATTTTACATACACAAAAACATCGACAGCACTATTCATCCATTGATCATCTCCACAACACCCGTCATGCAAGGAGGAATCCAGTAGTTCCACCCACTACAAACACATCACATGCCCAAAGACAATACTCCTACTTAGGGCCTAAAGTGTTCAACCTCATTCCCGATACATGGAAATTGAAAAGTGGTAGCACTTTGCGTAAATGGATTAGCAATTGGCTTCTGGACATGGGGAGAGTCGAGAGCGAACATATGCTAACATAAAGTCACATACCTAATATGTACTAAATAAGTGTATGTTAATGCAAAAAAAAAAATATTTTTATCTTTTAGTAATTGTTTAAAAAGTTAGTAAAAAAAATTATAGCATTGATAATATTATGTTAATTCTTATTATATTATCTTCCAAAGGGCTATTTACACTTAAGAGAGATAAGGATCGGAAAGTTACTTTTTATATCAATTTTAAAAAAATTATTGTTTTGGTTCCTAATTACTTGATCTCCATTGTTGTTAATTATTTTAATACTTAAATTTAAATTTACGTATCTTTTGAGCAGTTTTTTTTTCGATTACTGTAAAATAACGTCTAGGCATTTCAAAAAAATTATGTTTTGAAATCCTCTGTATTAATAAATTGGAAATTCATATGTCATACAGTATTTATTCTGGTTTAGTAATGTATAATTTCTATATCTTAAGAATTTCAAAAAAATATAGTACTTTAGGATTCATAATATTATGTTTTATACTAGCTTATAAATGTGGAAATTCTAACTATGCAATTGTAAATGTTCTCCAAAATGCCCTGGAAAGAATCTCAGACTTGTTATCTCCCGAAAGAAACCATTCATCTGTTCTGTATGAAATTACTAATGTTATCCAAAATGACCCTGGTAAAATAATTACATCTTGGCGATTCTTTCAAGGAAAAAGAAACAATCCCGTCACTACAAATGCAACTACTAATGTTCTCAAAATTTGTCTTGACAGAATCGCCATTCCTTTCCATTGTAAGAATATGTACTAAAACACAATTTGGCTGTCCTGAAACGGGAATCCTTCCCAGTTGGACAGACAAAGGATCATCATGTATTGTATGTTTGTATTATATAAATAAATAAATAAATAAATAAAAATTTTGTATATCCATTTTGCAGCGTAGATCTAAAGATTTTTAATATTATTTATTTTTAGTATTTTAATATTACACGATAATTGAAAGATGTATAAAATTGTTCATCTTATTCGTAGAATATCGTTAAAGCAATTAAAAACATTAATATATTTCACCTATCGGCAGGTGTTTTCTGACGCTAAGTAATGTCTACCTGATGACAGCTCCTATTTACGCCGCAATTTAACAAGAATTTTCGTTTTCAAAGAATAAAAAATAACAATGTGCGCAATTTGTGGATGAAATAAGTCTCTTTGTGACACATTATCTTTTATTCCGCACTCTCATTATCTGACACTCGGCTCATTTCATATAATACGAATACAGGTAGGTTTGTTGTTTAGGGAAGGAGTTTCATAACAGACAATATACAGATAGACATTTCAACTTTATAACGATGAACGATGAATCACGTTAGTAAAAATAATAATTGTCAGCATTGTTTCAATATTTCGCAAAGGTTGAAATTAATAACCAAATTAATATCACAGCCTAGAAATATAAGTAAAGAGATGGAATCTAATAGATTTATTAATGATGTATTTACATTTTGTACCAATAATTTAGAATCATTTTAATTTTTTATTCTTCATTGCACCCGCTAAACTGAGAAAGCAGTTTGTCGGCAGGTCAATTTCACACAATATTAATTATAAAAATAAAGCACACATAATGAGAAACCACAATACTCGTTAAGCAAATATATATAAAAGAATAACATTTCAAGTGACTACAATATAAAGGCATAAATTAGACAGATAGATATAGTACAGGCAACATAATCATAGGCATAGATACACTCAAAGGCACACAACACTACTTAAACACACCCGTAAGCACATTTATACTTAAGATTACATGCTTTCAATTTTAATAGTAAAAATGGTTAAAAACGGGACTGAAGTTCTTATAAACATATTAACAGTGGTTCGATGTTTATTGGCGGGAAAATGTAAGAATAATTTGTTGGTATACGTACGAAATTACGTATACCGACCAATTATTCTTACATGTTCCCGCCAATAAACATTGAAACCCTATTAATTTGTTCGTAAGAACTTAAGTCCCATTTTTAACCGTTTTTACTATTAAAATGATCGTTTTTTTATAACATTTTTCTCCGTGTAGACGCTTAAAATCAATATTATTGCAGTATAAAATTAACCATTTTTTCAACTTTTTTTTAGTTCATTTGTGCTATTTTTGATTAGCTTTTTATACCCATTGGTTTCTTATTAAATATAGTGGGTACAAGATAAGTATCTAAATGTGTATTGCCCGTATTTATTTGGAATGGACATACATTCATTTTGACTAAAGCTTGTGTTGTGTATAATCTACTAAATTATTACATTCACATTGAAGATTAGAAAAAAATCAAAAAAGGTACTGAAACACTTACATTTTATGTCCCACCAAACACCGGAATAACAAAAAACTCTTAGTTCTCTTTAAAAAATTAGCATTCTTTAAGTCATCATTGCTAGAATATAGAACATAATTTGTTCTATATAAAGATATGTTATATATATTATATATTCGACCAAAAATTCATTTTTAAAATGATCCACAACGCTAATGACTAACTACTAGAAAAAAATATTTTTTCTACTGTTCAGTACGAAACAAACGTTCAAGCCTTATTTCACATTCCACAATCAAAAACTAACTACACACAACAATCATTTTTCAGAAGAACATGCACAAAATAAAATAACATATTTTCAAGCGCAAATTTTTCTAATATTAAATGTATGCAGAAATCATCAGGTTAATAATTATTGTTTCCTATATAAGGGAATCCAAACGTGTAGCTTACTTCCTAGTGAAATTAAAAAGTGTACAAAGTTTAATAAAATTTAAAAAAATATATAAAAAACTATTTATGTTATAAGTAAAAAGTATTAAAAGTGTAAGTTAAAATGTGCCTCTGTTTATATGAGACCAATTGAAATGGATCTGTTTTAAGTGATAACAAAAATACAATAAAATATTATGATCTCCCTTAAGCTTTAAACAAACATTCGGAAACTTTTGATATGAATTCCGTATAAGAGTCCCAACTGCCTCCAAATGTTCGAAGCCAGTATGGGACTACGGCATCTCTTTGTTCACTTTAGTTGTAGGTATAATATATATTTTGTACATTTATTATTATGTATGTATTGTTATTATTGCTATTGTGTAGTGAAGATAAAGTTTATAATACTTTATTATTTTTTATCTAATATTTACAATATTGTATTTTTTGTAAATATGTCAGCCCACGGTTACAGGACCCTTAGTTTTACTTTTATCATTATTATTATTACAATTTTAAGTTATGTGAAAATCTGTTATTGGATTTTATTTCTATTATTAACTTTTTGTAATAGATGTAAGTAATCTGTTGATTTTCCTAAATAAATAAATAAATATCCAAAGGGTATGTTGTGAGGCTGAAGGGAGTGGAGTGGAGAAGGAGGCGAGGAAGATTAAGGTTAGAAAGTGCCTGGCTATTAAGATATAGCCATTTTAAGCAACTATGTTTCGATTCTGAAATGTATTAGTCTTTCGCGAGAGTTACACTGATAGTATTTAACGCTGTCACGCGTGTCAAGGTGTATGACTTTATAATACGTACAAATTCGTCCAATACTTTTTACCCATCTACTTTTTCTCTGTACATAAGTACAGTGTTGACTCCAGACATAACACTTTTACATTAGGGTATAAAATGGCGTGTCAGTAATTCTGAAGGGTGAAAATTTTACACTTTAATATGTAAAACATTCTTTCTCGTTAATGTTGGCTCTAACAGCAAACAGGTCTCCGCAAGGGAGGGCAGAGAGCCCTCGACGAAATAATGACTTGCCTTTTGTGGGAAGCCAGGTGGAAAACCTCATCCACACCTACCCTCCAACCTACCAACCTCTGCTGGCAGTATACCTACCTGCTGATAGATTATAGGTATGGTCTGTGCCATTCAAAGAGCATTAAATGAGGAAAATTACTCTGCAATTAAATAAAAACCACTTTGTCTGATACCTACAAAGAGAAAATCAGAATTTTACGTTTTCATAATTGCATCGCATCTCTGTTAAGGGTTGGTTGTTTCATTCGTTGTATGATTGATGCGATGGTTAAAATCGATGGTTATTCTCTATTCTGTCTGTTACAGAGATAATACACCCAAATTAATGGCACATCATTCTCAATTTGTAGCAATTAAAACATACCGTAATGACCCGACAGTTGAAAGTATAATTGTTATAAAATAATATTTTTTTTGTTCAATTTCAAACCTAACATCATCTTTAAAAATACCGTTAATAAAACATTTTTCTCAGTGAAGTTTGGTATGGATATCAAACGAATTTATTTACAGTGTCTTATAGACAAGTAATCTTATCCTTGGTGCACTTGATGGAATGAAAACATGTTTTATAATTTTTTTTCTCTCTATCTATAATTCTCTCTGACACTTACTTATATTGTAAGCAGGTATTCTGTATTTTCTTTAAACTGGCTGCTTGAATTAAGTATGTCAGGTGGCCAACTGTCGGAGGTTCAACTGTCATTGAATCATTAAATAACACTAGCGCAGACCCCTGAAAATCAGAGCATATTATATTCGAAGAATTTGTGAATCTAAAAGTTTATATAAAGCGGCGTCTCCTCCGACGAAAATGTGTACACATTTTGTGGATGGTTAGGTCCGGGCCATAATGTGTTTGTTTTCCGTGACCGATAGAAACCAAAAAAACGTTGTGGCCCGGCCCTGTGTTTTAGCTTTTGACGGATGTTTTGTTAAACATTTTGTCGTAGGAGACGCCGCTTAAAGAACACATTATGGACACATGGATCAAGAAAAAATATTTACGAAAATGTACTAATTTATAGGGAGGTATCTACATTATTGCATGTCTAAATTTTTCACTCAATCAGTTCCAATTTTTAAAATAACACTTAAATTCAATGCGAATCCGAATTCCAGAGCTCATTGAACCACAGTTACCGAAAGTTGTATTTTTTTAATCATTCAGAACCAATGTTTTTATTCCTATTATGAAGACGTCTGCCGCATATTAAGTCGTGATGACGGCTTTAATAGATCTGCAATATGTCATCTCAAGTGGTTGGCTACGTTTGGTGATTTAGCAGGGGTGCCCGGGTTCATGAAGTGAGGTTTTCCTAGGTATTGGCGGCGAATGCGTTTACCCACCAATTGCATGGCGGCCTGTATAGGTTGATAAGATCTATCCTAGACCTCTTTAGTAGCGTGTTTAGCTCTCCATAGAGAGGAAAAAGCCTCAAAAGGTCTCAAAAGTTGCGTATGATCTGTAGCTATTAGAAAACATAAAAATTGCTGAAATTGGTGTTCACTATTAGCCCGCTAAAATGGCCGGAATTTTGAAAAAAATTAGATTCGAAAAAACAATTAAGCCAAGAGTCCTTTTTTTATACTTTGGAGCAAAAATAATTTTATTAAATTACTCTAAGTTACTACTAAGTTAACTAAGTCCAAAGAATGCAAAAAAAAATTTTTTGAAACATGTGTTGGTTAAAAATATAAAAAGGGAAAATAACACTTTTTCTGGATAAAATCAAGATACTGAACAATAACTACACCAATTTTTTTTAACAAAATTTAAAAAAATGGATGCTTGAATGATAACATGTTATGATTACAGTAATAATTGTGAAAAAAATGTTAATTGCCATAATTTAAAAATTCATGATTTAGATGTTTTTTCTGATTTTCAATGCAATTCTTAAAAAAAAATGTATATACAGTTCTCAGTTTTTAAGACGCAACTTTTGAGACCCCAGACGTTTCTGAATTCAAAAGTTGAAATAATTGACACACCCTACTCTCCAGCCGGATTCTCTTGTTGCATCTTGCCGCACTGCAGTGGGAGGAATGGATTCATTCATCCGCCACTCCTGGACACATTGACTCCCAGGTTCCTACCCACTCCTCATACATTTTTACTTCCCAAAACTTCCTCTCCTACCTTTCCCTAAAAATTCCCTACAAAAAGCCTCCTGTTTGGAGACAACATAAAAAAAAGATTAGCTTTCATAAAGTTAAAAAGTTAGTATGAAAAAACAAAGGTTTTGGTTTCTAATAATGATGACGATCATTAAAAAAATACTTAACGTCTTCATTGACAATAAAGAGATTGCGTCTTCTCTTTAAATTTTTAACAAGGATATCATATGACACCATTAACCCCTAAGAAATAAATAATAATGTGTTACCAAGAAAAACCACCTTTCTCCATATCAAATTACTCCATCAACTGCTTAACGATATTACAAACTTCTTGTCATTATCTTCGCTTTAATAGGTGTTTAAAATTTATATTGGTAAAATGAAGCCTTAAACTGGTGTCAGGTTTCTAAATTGAGAAAAATATTAATTGATTTAAGTGGGACATTTAATAATTTGGAGGAATATTATATAACGATTCGACGTGGAAAAAATAATGGAGAAAGTTATATTTCGTAAAAATATATTTACTAGTAGTTCAATAGTTGTATGATTCTAGTTTTTTTTTTCAAATGTTTATGATATGTTTATGTAATGTCTAGTTGATTAGGAAAACATCTCCGAAAAATCACAATTTGAGTTGAGTATGCAGTTAAATGTAAAAGTGTACCCTCTATCTGGTACAATAATCGAGTTAATCATAAACTCTACCAAATCAATTATAATGCTGAAAAACTTATAGGAAATTAAATCAAATGTTGATGTTTTTTGGGTCACTAGTAGGATATTTCAAAATGTCATACGAATGTATCAGCGTTATTTTGTTGCGTATTTAATATGTGATACACGGGCACGTGCAAATATTATTAGATTTATGATGAGCATTCGAATATTGCTCTCCTCATTATCTCAACAATTAGTATATGGAGATGTATATTTAGTCAACTGGACGATCGAAATCAAAGTTTACTATGAAATCATAATTTTTTGTGAGTAGATTTTTAAAAATCTAACTAATTTATTATAAACCTCGTATATTCTATGTAAAATTGTTTTATTTCAAATTAGGAATAAAACAATTGGTCCAAAGAAACGTTACTATGTCAATGAAAATTATTTTGGCAGGTAGGTAGGTACCATAATTTGAAAAATGCTAATTTTGTAAAAAGGTCAAAATAAACAGTTTACACATTTGAATAAAGAATCTTTAAGCGATCCGCTAACTAAAGAGACCGAAACCAAACTAAAACTGGCTTGTTGCTATGGTTTCCAACCAAACTTTCTACTCAATTTTACGATTTCAATAATTATCTCAACTTGTTTAACCATAGACGAAAAACAATGAGCTGTCATGTCACGCAATTGGCATGTCTAGTCCCGAGTCACGCGATATATTTAAATATATACGTATATTTTTTTTTTAAAGAAAGACGACTTTCCTGGGTTACGAATAATCTGACAATATTTGAAAATTTCCTACTACCACCACAGTAAGCGGAAGATGTTGCTTGTGTTGTAATGGAGGAGAAGTCGTAGGTATATATATTTGGTGTTTGGACCTATTGTTGTTTTTTTCAAATCCCATTCAAGGGCAAATAATCCTTTATTTATTATATTATTTTTCAATCAAATAAACAAAATAATAACTCCCTTAGACTTGAGCAGGGCAGAAACAATTTAGAAGTTTATATGTAAATATATTTTTAAGTTTTACTTAGACTTGTTCTAAGATGAGCGATCGCGTAGGTAAGTAGGTACCGGATGTGGCGTTCATTGATGTATGATCGTAGGTCGGCTGTTTGAACCTATAGTTGTCAAATAATGTAAGTCTGAATTATATTAGTACAGGTGCCATGGATTCATACGCCCGTCACTCCTGGTCACACGGATTCCCAGATTTCTTATATACATTTTTCCTTCCCAGAAATTCCTCCCATTCCTTTCCTTAAAAAGACCCATCACACGCAACATCCCCTAAAACGACATAAGCCGTGATTGAAATTATCTATGTGGAGCTATTATAAAAAAAACACACAGTCAAACAAACCCACACCGGGACACTTTTCAAATAGAAATAACTGATGTAGAAGTAAATGTAGAAAGATTGCATATGATAAAAACATTCAAAATTTTATAAAAACCAAATTCCTTTGAATTATTTTTCTCTTTATTGCATTCGACGCAGAATATTTGTACTAGTCTATTTTGTCTATTATATTTCAATTTATTAAATATTTTTCTTAACATTAATAAGAACATATTTTCAACTTTTATGTGCAGACCGTCACTAAATACCTCTACCATGATTTTTTTCCACTTATCTAATGTGTATTTTTTACAACATAGAAGAATTGTGATAGAAAATCTGTAAATCCAAGTAAAATTTCTTAAAAATGCTGAATCTGATTTGGCAGCTAGATACTTCCCAATCATTATCTTTCCATTTCAATAATATAGCCTCGTAAGCTTTCCTCATTTACTAATGACATGATTTTCTTGTCTTGCAACTGGCTCTATATGACTGTAGTCTTCTGTGACTTTTCTTTCAATTTTCGTGTTTTTTCCAAACAAAAAGTTTGAAATTTTCGTAATCAACTTTTTTGTCGCCAAAAATTGTTTTTTTACAGATATATCAGTTTATTAGTAGATATCACACTTAATCTCAAATGAAAAAATTTTTTTGGTCAGAACAAGGCACTTTTTAAAAAAATATGGTTTTGGATTCAGGCGGCCTCCATGGTCGATGGTTAAGGCTGTCGACTAGCGATCTAAATACTCGCGTGTTTAAATACCGGCGTCTGCAAGTAAACTTTATTTGATCGATCAACACAAATCAATTAAAAATAATATAAGGTATATTTTCTACACGTTCTGGAGTGTAAAACCATCATTCAAAGTTAAAACGTTGCTTGAAATGGCTTTAGCCGTGTTTGGTGACTAGGTCTAAATAGCCAGGTTCCGCACCTTCCTCTTTCTCATCTTCTTCCCCTTCACACTATCTTCAGCCTCACAACGTACCCCAACTGGGGATGCCAGAGCACTGGCTCCAGATGTGCGGTATTTATATATATATATTTTTACAATAGCTCCACACAGGAGGTCCTGAAGAAAATAATTCCCCTCAGGGCCTATGTCATCTTTGGGGATGCTTTGTGGAGGGTTATTTTTAGGAAAGGAAGGAAACGATGTGTTGGGAAGGAAAAAGGTATGAGAGGTGGGTAGGAATCTGGGGGTTAGTGTGTATAGAAGTGACACACGAACGAATCGATCGGTCATCGGAGAGGTTTAGGACAGGTCTCCCTCAGCCAGTCTGCCACGCATTTAATGGGCCGACGCAACCGCCGCCAAGACCCGGACAAACCTCACCCCTTGAACCCGGACACCCCTGCTAAGTCACCAAACGTAGCGAACCTTGGGGTGACCTATGGCAGAATAAAAATCCTATCACTGCGGTGCATGGCGATGGGTCGAGAGAATCCGGCTGGAGAGGTCAAAAGGTCTCCCTCAACCAGTCAACTAGCATCCCTCAATGTAGCGAACCAATTGGGGTAACCTTAACAGAGGTTTTGGTAATCCAATAAATGGTTCCCGGGCCGGCGATATCCTTTCCCCCCTCCAAAAAACACCGTCTTGCATTTTTATCCAAGCAAATACATAAAACTAAAATACTCACTTAAAATAAACTTCTAAGATTTATCACAATACTACTTTATCCCTTATGCTTTTTCAACCTTCGCCATAAAAACGGATCGGTATTATATCTGCCAACTACCAACTGACAACCTCAAACAAACTCATCGCAAATAATTCAAAAAAGGAATATAATAAGACCTCCATTCATTCCTCCGGAAATTCGTTCCCGACGGGAAGGCATCATCACAATAATTTACATATCGAATGCAAAGACCCGCGAATTTAGTCCACCAATCGGAGGCCTTCTCGCCCGGCCGAGCGCCAATGGGGGCAGACCACAGAAAAAAATCTATATTTGCATATTTTATGCACTCTGTAAGCCGCGAGCCCCTCTATACGGCGGGGGTTCTGTGGATAGTATGGACACACAGACATACGCGCGGAAAGAAAGGCATCACGGAGTCACTAGTAAAAAGTCGTTATTTATGTTTGTGTGGTGGTGTTTTCAGGGGTACGCAACTGGGGATATATCCATTAATTATTAATTGACGGGTAAGGTGTGGTGAGAAATATGTAACTGCGATAATATTAACTTTAAGATATGATTTCTTATAAAATAGTAGATTATAAAGAGATTTCATAAAAGAAACTCCGAAAAGAAAGTAAGATTAAGAAAGGGACGCTTAGATGGTTTAGGCATGTTGAGCGAATGAATGAAGAAAGGGTCTGAAAAGAATTTATGACGGGAGTATGAATGGTAGAAGAAGTCGAGAACGCCCAAGAAAGACGTGGCACGATCAAGTGAATCAGATACTTGAGTCGGGCCATGTAAATAGTCAGAATAATACAAGAGTATGTATGAGAAGATGTATGAATGTGAATGAGGCAAGGAGTGTGTGCCAAGACCGAGTTGTTTGGCGGACCGTCCTCTCTGCCTACCCCTGCGGTAATATTAAGTATCGATAAATAGTAGGCAAATTGATACTCAATAAAATTTTGCTTTTAGTGAACTATCATTGTTTTTAATATTCTTAAATTGAGAAGTTTGAAAATGTTTTTTTCATTTATTGTGTTTTTTTTCTTCTTTACTTTTTTTTGTGTAATATATTACAAATTTCTAATATCTTATTCCCAGTGAGTTTAATAAAACTCATTATTTGACATCAAAAAACAGATGTCTTAATAAGATAGTGTGTAGGTGCTACTAGGGGAATTTACTACCTATGGTTAAGCGAAGTCGTGAGTAGACCCCGTTGAGTAGTATCACATTAAGAAAATATTATTTCTCAGGGCCTATGTCATCTTTGGAGATGCTTTAAGATCACCATTTGTTATATTTTTTTCGTAAGAACCAGTCAGTGAAACCAACCGTTCCAAGGGAAAGAAATAAATTCTTAATAATTATTATGTATTGGTAAACCGTCTTAGTAATATTTAATATTTATAGAGAAACCTCACATGAGTCTTAACTGCTCTCTTCTGGAGCCAGTGAGACTATGGCATCCCCAATTGGAGTATGTAGTGAGGCTGAAGGTAAGTGGGGAAGGGAAGGAGATGGGGAAGAGGAAGGTGGGAAAGTACCTGGCTATTCAGATCTAGTCTTTAAACACGGCTAAAGCCATTATTAAGCAACGTTTCAATTCTGAATGGTGGTCTTACACCAGGGCGATACTGAGGGTATCTTCCACTCTGGAACGTGCCGCAAATATAACATATATTATTTTTATTAATTAATTGTGAAATAACACAAATTAATCAAATAAAATTTATTTGCGCACGCCGGGTTCGAACCCGCAATCTTCCGAATGGTAGTCAAGTGTCTTACCACTAGACCACGGACGGTCGTCGTAGTATATGGTAAAGGTAGATTAGCTAGCCTTAAGCTTGGTTTAAGGCCGTTTGAAACGCCGTGGTAATAACGTCAACATTTTCACTGTTTTGACCTTATGCGCCAAGTTATATTTTCACGGCATTTATAAGTAAGCGGAATACTAATTAACTAACGTATTTAGTGTAAATAATACAAATACATCTCTGCATACCTACTATTTTACTTATTATAAAATTGTACCTATTCTTATATGTTTAAATCAGTTCTCTTGTTGTAGTTCTTTAAACGTGTAATTTAACAAGTATTTCGGCCTGAACAGATTTATCCCGTTGTCGACCATCTTTTCTTCTGTTTACCTAATTGAATGTAAAATATTCTTCTGACATCTTTCTCCGTTTATTAGCTCTGTTTCTGACTATCTTGGTACGAAAACACCAGCAGCAGATGGATACCAGCAGGAAAACAACACCTTTTCCTTCTTAAACACATTTTATTTTAAAACCAAAAAAATACAGATGCAAAGGGTCTGCCCTTTGCTCGTGATCCACACAATCACCAAATTGATAAAAAGAAAAAGGGTCTAATTTCCCTTAATCTTTCAACTCTCGGTACACATCTCAGCTTGAACTCTGAAACATAAATACTCTCTACAAAATCAAAGTTTCTACATTTAAAGGAAACCAATACAATAAAAAAAACTAGTTACATTTGGTCACTGTGTGAGCAAGCATTTTAAACAGTTCCCACAGAATTAAACTAACACACAAAAAATAAAACTATAAAACCATTTGGCAGAAATGACCACTTCAAAATATTTTTTTATTTTATTTTTATTTATTTTTTATTTATATAATACAAACATACAATACAAGATGATCCTTTGTCTGTCCAACTGGGAAGGATTCCCGTTTCAGGACAGCCAAATTGTGTTTTAGTACATATTCTTACAATGGAAAGGAATGGCGATTCTGTCAAGACAAATTTTGAGAACATTAGTAGTTGCATTACATCTTAATATTAAGGACTTGACCCAAACAAAAGTATTTACAAGAGGATCTTAGGATATTTGAGTACATCCAAGCGTCCCTTTCTATATCATGTTCAATATTCTTAGTTATCTAGTGTGTAATTTGTAAATCTCTTTACTCAACTTCCTTAATTCCTCCATTAGTTCCATGCCTCTGCTGAATATTAGGTTTAGTATGAGATCTCCATTATGGATTTCTAGTACTATTTCCCCTGTTCATTGTTGCCATTCTGCAAAAAATGTGTCCCACACAAATTGGTGGCTTTTTGATTAAGCTTTATTAAGGTTAAATGAATTTCATTACATATATTTTTTTTATTTTTTTAAATTGAAATACTTCTTAACAGTTAGAAATTCTCCCAACCGTCTGTACCTAGATATTCATATCTATTTAAAGTACTGTTTCAATTCTGAATGGTTGTCTTACACCAAAGCGATACTAAGAGTATCTTTGACTCTGGAACATGCCACAAATATACGATTCATCATATTTTTAATGAAAATAAAGCAAATCAATAAAATCAAATTTACTTGTGCAAGCCGATATTTGAAACCGCGACCTTCGGATTGCTTGTCGAAAGCCTTATCCCTCGACCACAGAGACAATCGAGGTAGCTACACTAAATTTCAAAATTCTGACACAAAAAATATTGATGAAACAGTTGTCGACCCCTTTCTCACCGCTTTTTTGCGGCCCCTCTACGAGTACCCTTAATAATTTATGTTCGGCTTGAGAGCGACTCCATGATGGATGGGAGTGCAAGCCAAAGTGACTTCTATGCACTAGTATTTAAGGACAATGGTCGCGTAGACTCGACTGTGGCGCCGGCGGCCATTTTATAGTGCAGTTTCTTAAATGAAGTAAATGGTTATGTTATGTGAGCATTTTCTGGGCACGGTGAAACGTGCATTTTATAATCGTGGAGTGAGAACCCCCCCTAGGTAAAAATCTGCAGCAGTAGTACGTAGGACCTACCTGGATCTGGCTTTGATTATGGAAAAATCTCACATACAGGATGTTTTCTTTAAATGTGTGCAAAATTTCATGAGTATAATAATTTCTTCTGATATATTTGTATCTGTGTTTTTTTTTGCAACCCAATTAGTTGCTTATCTTATAAAGAATGTTGTAATCACCATTTTTTATGTTTAAGGCGATGCACCACTTTCAAAATCGTGTGATTTTAGTTTTAAAATTAGATGGCTTAGAAATATTTTAGACGCTTTAATGAAATATTTCGAGTATATCACTTACTTATGGCTGAAATGCTGGATACTTTTGAAAGAAAAGTGTTGAGGAGAATATGTGGTCCCGTGAAAGAGAGTGAACAGTGGCGCATCCAGCACAACATAGAACTATACGATATATATCAGGCCCCCAACATCTCAGCCCAAATGAGACTCGGGTTGAGGTGGGCTGGGCATATACAGAGAATGCCGGACACACGCGTCCCAAAAAGAATTATGTAGAGAAGTGGGAAGACCCAGACTGAGGTGGGAAGACGAGGTAAGAGGGGATGCAGCACAGCTTCTCCAGGTAACAAACTGGAAGTCAGCTGCTGAGGACAGGAGGAGGTGGAGTCGAATGTTGCGGGAGGCCAAAGCTTGATATGGGCTGTAGCGCCATCGAAAAAGAGGAAGATCACTTACTTTCCTTTGAAATTATAGAGTCTTTTTTTGTCTTTTTATAAGCCCAATAAAAAAAATAAGTATAAGGCATATGAAAACTGATTTAAAGTTCTAAATCTCCTACTTTCAAACCCCTTTTCGGTTATGGATTTTGTTGTATAATGTGGAAAATTAATTCCTTTAGAAAATGATCATAAGACATTTAAATATTTATGCTTCGGTAAATATTACAAAACACGCTTTTGCTGATGTTTTTTACGTAAATAAATAAAAAAAGGCGCCTGGTTCTAAACAGGAATATAAGCCTTATCGCCATCTACATAAGGAGTGTTCTTGTTAGCGGCCTAATAACGAATTTTTCACGACGTGATGCATCACCTAGTGATACGTAAAATAATTCGCTATCTTCTCTTTCTTATATGACGCTAGTTTAATTATTTTAAGAAAAAACGTTTTACAAGGTATTATTTAATATATTGGGATGAATTAATTCCTTGTGCCCGTACATGAATAGAAATAAATAGTTTTATCCATATTAAAACTCAATTCTTTCAAGAAAGGCATAACAAAACAATATTGGTTTATTTGAACCGGTTCAATATTGTATTCTTTAGCCTTCTTGAAAGATTTGAGTTAGTTGATGGTTAAAACAATTTATTCATATCCATATTGCGTACGTACGGGGGAAAATAATTAACTCATCTCAATATTTTATGGCACTACTTGCAAAATGTGTTTTTTTTTCTAAAAATATTTAAACCAGCGCCATCTGTGAAAGAGCAGATTATAAATGCTTTTCATTATCAGTATTATCACCTTAATTGTAATGTTTGAAATTCTAAGGGGGTTTCTCACCATCCATCATACTATTACGAATTTTATTAAAAAATCAAATAAAATACTTGCAATAGTTAGAAAACTTGGCCAACCTATACAATATATGGCCACTATTCATAGGTTCGAGTACCTCTTAATAAATAAATAAACCGTAAATCTAAAATAAAATTTATACTATGGATAAGCTATGAAGAGGATGGTGAGAAACCCCTAAATATAATAATTTGGTATCTACATAGATTGGTACCAAATTCTTAATACCTACTGTGTAAATTCATATCGATTTGTTTTTTTTTTATTTTCGTACCTACATAATTCAAAATTCACGAAAATACTTAAAATATGTAACAATAAAACATATTATTTTAACATGTGTACTAAAATTAAAACATAGATACATTTCAATATTTAAAAAAAAGTATTTAATTAACAGTATTGTTATTGTAGTTTTTAGATTTTCACGACCAAAAGCATTTTCGTTGTTTGTTTTTGGGGTGTTACGCCGTGTTACGCTACCTCCTTCTTTAGCCGACGTTTCGGACAGCGTTGCAGTGTCCATCATCAGGGCAGATCCGGCAGTCGGACATCGTCGGATCTGCCGGATCAGCCCTGATGATGGACACTGCAACGCTGTCCGAAACGTCGGCTAAAGAAGGAGGTAGCGCAAAACGGCATAACACCCCAAAAACAAACAACGAAAAAAAAAGGTATTGTTATTGTTAAATAATAATAATAAATAAATAATAAAGTTCTTAATAAAATAAAATACTTTTTTGTTTAAAACCACGAGATTTATTAATTTATGAACCGACCGGCTTCGCTTTACTCAAGCATCTTCAGGGAACAAATTAATACTGAGTATTAATACTGAGTATAAATTAATACTGAGTATTAATACTGAGTATAAATTAATACTGAGTATTAATTTGTTCCCTGAATATGCTTGAGTAAAGCGAAACCGGTCGGTTCATAAATTAATAAATCTCGTGGTTTTAAACAAAACAGTATTTTATTTTATTAAATATGTCAAACCACAAAGTAATTGCTTTCTACAATAATAAAGTTCTTTATTCCAGGATGTGGGGAGGGGAGTACAATCCCTCACATCCCATAGAGAGTATAAGTATCTACATATTATATTGACAACATATAATTATTTTATAAATAATGGTAAATATGAAACTAAAAAAACAAAAATAGAATAAAAAACAAATTAAAATCAAAGCATAGAAACGTGGGAATCCATCGGACCTAAGATAGTGGGAACCAGTGTCTTTCTCCAATAGTCTTCTGTGCTCGATCCCGAAATCAGACGGGATTCTATGATGAGAATATTTCTGTAATATTCTGGATAAAGATTTATCCTGATGTGGAATCGTTGTGGGCGTGTCCATGTGCCAGAAAATGCAATTTTTCCATCTGCTGTGCTTTTTGACAACTTTTTCATATTTAGACATTCTCGAGCAGGATAAACAATGTTTTCCACTCGTCTGAGCCCTAGGAAATCAATGGTCTTATGTAAATCGGCGACATCAGTATTATTTCAAATCGGTTTGAACTCAAATCTAGAATAATAGCTGTTCAGTTTCGAATGTGGTAATAGTAAAATGTTTTCATAGAGGCAAAACTACTTCACGCGTAAAAATAATATTAATGGAGAAAAATACCGAAATATTTTTTATTATTTGCATGAAATACTTAAGTACCTACATTTGAATGCCGTCGATATTAGAGCCATGTCATTAAATATTCCCACTTGGAATTCCATCTCAAATACATAGATAATTAATATATGCTGCTTTTGAACATACGTACCCCAAAATGAAATACTTTTTGAAAGCAGATTTATTACTACTACTAACGGACGGGTTTAACCGCTCGGGCACATAAGCTTGTTTTCACGACAATTTAACGTAGGTAGACATAGGAATGACGTATGCCCCGCACCTGAGTTATTTAAAAATAATATATTTTTTACGCAAACGTAGTGCCTACTTTTTTTTTTTTAAATGTAGCTGAACGATGGTTTTTTTGAAACTTTTGTTTACCACTACAAAGGTTGTCGTCATATCACTTTTTATTGTTTACAATAAACATAGCAAACCTTGACTGGTTGCACAGTTTGACGGTTTTCTGTTTTGTAGAACTATTTCAAACTTTAAGGGAGCATCAATGGTAAACTTGTAAAATCAAAGAAAAATCTTGGTGTTCTCTCTTTCAAAATCTGTTTATATAAAATTTCTGATCATAATAGAAAAGGAGATAGATTCAGTTTTAGGATGACGTGTCATATAGAGACAGCTACAGTGACGTGACATCCGAGTGGTTAATATTTTATGCTTGACAAGAATTTGATCTCCATTTAAATCTAGGCAAGTACACTGTAAGTCCAAAATGACCATCTAACAGCGAAATGTTCAAAGCAAAAAAATGAATGCCTTTCGTAAACATTTAACACTGCAATACTTGTAGGTAGGTTAGGGGATGAATGTTTGGATATTCGAGACACCTTTCATTTGCAATATAAACTTTACAACATAATAGATATCTGCTGCAAAACGATATAATAACATAAAATACATTTGTATTTCTATTGATTGAACCTTCTAGCCTACCTGCTTCCAACACACCTACCCATTATTCAATACTTCAAGTTAACAATACGTCTGTAATGTTGTTGTTTACTTTACGGTGTGTCTGATAAAATATCTTCTTCTGAAGTCGGTTACTCAGGAAATGTTGAGGATCGTGACCCAATTTCTGTCTACTCCAATGTGGCCTTCTCCAATTTCCATGGTTGACAAGGCTCCTGCACTCCTTGCGGTTCTAACTTTTCCAATGTGTCCTTCTCCAATTTCCATGGTTGTCAAGGGTCCCGCACTCCTCGCGGTGCTGCCCTGTGTAGAGAGCTGAAGTCACCGACATCCCGGACGCCCACGATGCCTGATCACTCCAGCGCATTGGTGACCTTTCTCTGCTTCTTCTACCAACACTTTGTCAGTGACTATGAATTTTTCAAAATTTTAGTCCTCAGTTTTGCGAGCAACAATGTTCCAAGTTATCTTAAAATGGGTTCTACGCAGTTAGTTGAAAGTCTGTTGTGAATTCCAGAGTGGACATATTTGTGTGTCTGGTAGTGCATAGAACATTTTCCTCCAGCACCGCATTTAGTTGGCGTCTATCTGCTTTTTTTCATCATCTCATGAAAGCAGTGAAAATTTCGTCAAAAAAATCGTTTTTTCTTGTTTGGCGTGTTTTCCTCTACGTAACGAGGCCAAACGGATCAATCACGCTAGCATCTACCATTGAAATACTGTTAGAACGAGGACATCCAATCCATCGAGGACCGGTCAGTGGTTGAATGGGCATCGCGTTTGGGTCCCACCCAGGCGTTCCGTGTTAGATTCCTCGGCTGGCTAAGTCCTCCATCACAACACAAGCAACATCTTCCGCTTAGTGTGGTGGTAGTAGGAGATTTTCAAATGTTGTTGGGTTATTCGTGACCCGGGAATGTTTGTCTTTCTTTAAAAAAAAAATTAAAATAACCTTCTTGACAAAATTGTGTGGCGTTCCGTTGCCTGCACAGGTAGAAAACAACAATCTTTAGTGTCGATACCTACCGTTCATTAGTATTCATTGGTAAAATCATTCAGTTTTTAGATTCGAAAAAACAGAAATAATACCAATAAGTAGGTATAGTGATGTGAGTAGTATATAAGTAAGTATCATATATTAAAATAAATCCGATATGAAAACACATACCAGAAGTTATTATAAAGGTTCGCGAATTGTATTCAAATTCAAAAACTTCAAAAATAGAATAGGTACAAACATCGGAACTGACAAGGGTGACATTCCTAATACTCTGATGGCCATTCACCAATATTCCCTGACACCTCTGACTCTCCCTGACACTCACCGAAAATCTCTGACGGTATTGTAATCAATATTTTGACAATTCAGACACGCAGATTTAAAGGGCATTCACAAAACGATAATTTATTATGCGAAACGCCATCTTTACGCAAACCCCTGCGCGAATGACACGCCATGATGGACATTAGGTTGTTTTATTATGTGGGATAAATAATAAAAGGTCAGTAAACAAAATGGATGCTATAAAATGAATATCGTCCAGGGTCCAGGTGTTATAAAGTATTTTTTTTTAAACATAAATATTATGAGGAGAGTTTTAACGCTATAAAATCGGCACAGATGTTTGTTTCTGTCTGAAATTTCTAACCCGAAACAACTATTTTTTGCTCGATGCATCTTTTCCACCATGGGATTTGTCGATTTGTACCCAATAAAACGACTAAGGGTGTTGTTTCAGGCAAAAATTGATTTGAATTGCTGAAACTCCTACCAGGTATTTACATTTTAAAAAAGGCCCAAAAAAGATATTTCATGATTTTTAATACAAATTTTACAATTATTTGTGTGTGTGTTTTTCTTATGTGAATACCGCATAAAAGTCTCAACTGCTCCCAATAGTCAGGAGCCAGTGAGACAATGGCATCCCAAATTGGGGTTTGTTGTAAGGTTGAAAGTAGTGGGGAGGAGGATAAGATGTAAAATAGGAAGGTGGTGGAGTACCTTGCTATTTAGATCTGGTCACTAAACATGGCCAAACCCATTTTAAGCAATGTTTCAATTCCGAATATTGTTTTTACACTGGGGTGCTACCGAGAGCATCTTCCACTATGGAACTTGCCGCAAATATACTATATATTAAATAAATTGTGAAATAACACAAATTAATCAAATAAAGTTTGAATTCGCGATATTCGGATTGCTAGAATGGGAGCCTCACCTCTCGACCACGGAGTTTTGCTCCAGCTTCTTTAAAAGACAATATATTTAGCGATCTAACGATTTTTTTTCGTTAGTTTTAATAACTAAGGTGCGGGGCAAACGTCATTCCTATGTCTACCTACGTTAAATTGTCGTGAAAACAAGCTTATGTGCTTAAGCGGTTAAGGGTGTTTTTCATAAAATCCTGGCAATAAATAATGTCAACGCGTTTCCTTGCATAACCAAATTAATATCAAATATATTATATTATTTTTTTGAATATTTATTCAGTGCTGCTTGCGTTAAAACATCTGCAAGGATGTTTGAAAAAACAACGGATATCTAATCCTTTTCTTCTTTACCGGATCACATGAGGCCTTATTTACCTTTGTAGATTTCTGTACCATAATATCGTCTAATGAAGCCAGGGGTAAATAAATACAAACACAGAAGGGTTGTTGCTTTGTTCGGGGGTGGCATATTTTGACAGAAGCGGGTTCTCGTTTATCCCATAATGATAACTGAATAAAACATTTTTAAAGAAAAATGCAATCGCAAGACAAAAGAGTAATGATTTCCGTTTTTAAAATTTCAAATTCAAAACAGGAAATGATCGGGTTGCTTGCTTGTTTATTTATTTTATTAAAACGAATCATTATTCTGAATTTTCGCCGACCAGCCACCATATTTTTTAAGTTTTTAGAAATTTATGATAGTTATAGAGATATAATTCGCTAAAATGCAGCTTTTATACCCCTAACAATAATATCTTTTTCCACACGGAGAAAAATCGACTTTGTCCATCACGATATATCTGGCCATATTTATAAAACATTCGTTTAGAAATGTTTTATCTAGTTGTCCTGACTATAATACAACATGACGATACAACGAAAAAATACTTTGTACCAACAATGTATACGTACGAACTTTGTTTTAACAATTATTAATAATAATTTATTCTTACATTTTTCCGTCAATAAACATTGAAACCTGTTAATTTGTTCGTAAGAACTTCAGTCCCGTTTTTAACCGTTTAACGAATAAAATGATCGTATTTTAGAATAACATTTTTCTCCGTGCATTTTTTTTATATAACCAATAATAAATAATAACAGATGATGCTTTCCAGTTTGGTAATCATATTGATTTTAATTCAATATCTCAATACATTGGACAAAATAAATAAATGTGCTCATATATATGTACATATACCTATATATTTTAAAATATACCTACCTTGGTCGATATACCGTTTACCGGTTCACATAAATTTTTTGAAAGCAAGTTCAGTCCACCGAAACTTTTAAAAAGGCGAAAACGTCTTAAATAAATTTGAAAATATCTTGAAATAAAGCAGAAAAGTCTCAAACAAAGGACAACAAAAACAAACTGTAATTTCTTTTACAATAAGAATAAAATGAAAACTCATCATTGCTCCAGGAGAAAATTTTTAAATATACATTTTTTAATCAAAATATTCCGAGTTTCCATTTACTCAAAGGAAATTTAAATAACGGAACATGAAAACACAAAGCTTTCGCAAACAAATCCACAACAGCCCTTGAAGTATATTTCCCTGAATGATTCGTGTTTTCATCATTCGCAATATCAAAGAAACTGCCTGTTTCTTACTCCTACAATTCGAAATCATTATTTTAATAAGACTTTTTTTTCAATCTTCCCAAACAGGGTCTTCCTTCTTCTCCAGACTCGGGGACTTGGGAAATGGGAGGAAAATCAGGGAAACTCTCTCATTGGTCCAGGCTTCCTTCTTTGCCGGGACTTCGTTTGAGCTGAGACTCACTGAGAGTCATTAGGTTTTCTTTTGATCTCCTGATGACTGGGAATGGAAATGGAGCCCCCGCAATCAGAGACCTCTCTCCAGGAGTGGAATGTCAAAGAAACGCCTCGGGATTTTAAACAGAAAGATTCCGACAAGGCGGGTAAGCTCATTTGTCAACAGGGATTTAAGGGCCTGCTTTAAGATTCAACATGCCAAAGGAAGTGCAATAAACTTGAGTGAATAAATTTGATTACATTTTGCAATATAATATACATATATATTATGTGCTTACACATTTTTTTCTTATTAACTTATTAAATGATAAATTAAATACAATAAAATACATAAACTTGTTTTAGACCACTTTAAATTTTAATTACACTCTACCGGTTTCGGAAGAACCCTTCCTTCGTCAGGAAAATATTAATACTTACCTATGATACAAAAAATTGATAGATATATAACAAACATTTAGGCGCTGGAGTGGGAGGTCAAATAGGGGGGGGGGGGTAATTGCGGGAATTCCAGAAATAACAGAGTGGTTCATTGGAAACATATCTAGAATGGGACTAAACGATAAATTAATTTGGTTATTCAATATATTATTATTTATGGATTTTAAAATTTCAAGTGCTTCCAAGTTATCTAATTTTTTGCTTTTATTGTTACGGTGGAGAATTTTAACCCCTGTGTCCTTATTAAAAGTATGATTGATGGAAATAAGATGATTGGCAAACTCCGAATTTTTCAAATTTAAAGTGGTCTAAAACAAATTTATATATTTTATTGTAAATTATGGCGAGCCACAAAGTTAATGCTTATTACGAACATGTGATAAATAAAATATTATAAAACTTATTTATGTGGCTAGTTTCTAAAAGGGAACACGTATTTTTTTTTAATTCCGTCTATAATTTGCTACTTTCAGCTATTTTTAATTTTAAGAAAGGCATTTTTTCTGGTTTAACATTGACCCCTGAAAATCCAAAAAATTTTCTCTGAATAGAAAAGTTCTCTTAAAATTTGTAAGCTAATCCAAATTTAAGACGAAATCGCAAACAAAATATGTACATATCTAAAAAGTGACATTGGCCCCTTTAAAAGCAAGCCATTTAGATACTTATTGGTCGTATAAATAAAGCGAAGCATGCACGGAGAAAAATGTTGTTCTAAAATACGATCATTTTATTCGTAAAAATGGTTAAAAACGGGACTGAAGTTCTTACGAACAAATTAACAGGGTTTCAATGTTTATTGGCGGGAACATGTAAGAATAATTTGTTGGTATTTATACTTAATTTCCTACGTACACCAACAAATTATTCTTACATTTTCCCGCCAATAAACATTGAAATATTGTTAATTTCTCTTAAGAACTTCAGTCCCGTTTTTAACCGTTTTTACGAATAAAATGATCGTATTTTAGAAAAAAAAAATTATCCGTGTGCTTTAACAAGCTGAAACCGATAACGGTCAAATAAGTGGAAATAAGTTTTAAATTTGTTTTATTACATTTTTATAATGGAATTCAACATGAATTGTCAGACTCAAATATAGAAATACGAGTATTAAAGCGAAGAGTGTTTAGTTTCAGAACTTTTATTTCATTCATATATTTTTATCAAAACTATTTACTGCATCTCATTCTGTATAATATGGAATTTCGAATTCGCTGTCAAAGAAGAAATCACAAGAAACAATATTTTCGGGCACATAATTCTTCTTTACTTGTTTTCTCTTGTTGTTTGTTCTACTTAACCTGTCTTTATTTTTATTTTTGTGCTGTACTGAATGTAAAACTTATATTATGATATCAAAATAGCTTTGTAAAATTGTAACTACTACCTCTTACCTATGAAATGTAAGTTCCTCCTGTCCTAAAATGAGTTTAGTAACTCATCGGGATTGCTCAAGAAAGAAATAAAAACAATGAAAATGAAAAAAATAACGATATTTGATCAGAGGAAAAGTGAAGGTTTCTAACTGTAATTACAAAGAACTGAAGTCTTTAATTTGAAAAATGAAGTAAACTAAGGGCCAGTTGTTTCACAGAAATTCTAATGTAACACTGAGGACTATATTGGTTTTTAGACGTTTGAAAGGTCCCTGAAAAACTGAATTTGCCACATTATACAATAAAACCGTATCCGAAAAGGGGTTCACTTGAAAGTGTTTTTTAAAGGTATAATACTTTATTTTTTTATATGCTTATATAAACACTTATAAAAAAACGTTTGATATATTCTAAGGCAAATGTGTATTTTATTCTTGGCATTTAATTGAAGCATCTATAATATTTCTGAGTGCTCAAATTTTCAAACCAAAAACATATGATTATTATTTTGCAATATTTTGCATGGCTTCATCTTAACGGGCCGCTCTGCCAATTTCTACCGATTTCTGACACGTTTTCCTTAAACGTTTGAAGTTTTTAAGCTCTTAAAAGAATATATGTTATCCTTTAAGATAGTATCTACACATTCCCCAAGCCGAAACGGTAATTATTTGAAATTCTCTCGATAGAAATAAATCGCAAAGTATGCTCCAAAAATTATTATTTTCACGTTTGTTTCTGTTATTTTACATTATTATTATTTTTCATATTTGTGTATGAAAAAATTTACAATATTTCTGTAAATGCTACTTGAAACATCTCCCACGAGATTATTGCTCTTTTTCAAACGAGTCGTCTTTTATTAAACATTTTCACAATTTTCGCATGAATTTTATGGTTTTTAATGTTAGCGCGCCCGCTCTCGTATTGTCGTATCTCTCCATCTTTTTATCTTAAACGCCAATTCTAGTGCGTTTCAGTTTTCTAGCATATTGTAATAAGCCGACAAGTTTAACAGCATTATAGTTGTCATTTTCTGCTGATCACACATTTTGTTCAAAAGATGAAACGGAGAAAGATTAAACTCTCAAAAAAACAAAATGGAGCTGAATAGCATATGGCTGAAATTTTAATGAAGGTAACTAAATAACAAAGAAATATACCTACTTACAAAAAAAATTAAAAATCTCTTTTCAAAACAAGGCGTTATCAAATTATTCTGCAATTCAAATATTTCAGGATCTCTCGAATAATCATTACAGGCATTGATGTACATCAATAATTAGGGGCAATAACTGACTGATGCCCGATATTTCAACACCAAGCTCTCATAATAAAAAACAGCACCTTTTCACAAGTTAGTAGATAGATACCGACATAGACACATGCCCACTAGACAAACCAAACATGTCACACGCAGTACATCGCAATTCTCCCCTTCTGTAAACCATTTAAAAAGCATTCACTTACCTGAGCGCGGCGCACATTTACATTTTATTATTGAGTAGTTTAGCCTTTCTATTTCGAACATCCCCTAAGCTGACGTCTTCTGCCATCGCGATTCCAATTTCCAGTCACCCTCAAGTAGCATGCGGGCTGCTCTTGGCTGCCATGTTGGAAATATGACGAATGTCAGGACGTCATGCGTGGCCCGTTTAAGCCGAGATTTTATAAGTGTGGAAACTGCATTTATGCTAGAAAGTAAAAACGGTTAAAAACGGGACTGAAATTCTTACCAACAAATTAACAGTGTTTCAATGTTTATTGGCGGGAAAACGTAAGAATATTTTGTTGGTATACGTACGAAATTACTTTTACCAACAAATTATTCTTACATGTTCCCGCCAATAAACATTGAAACCCTGTTAATTTGTTCATAAGAACTTCAGACCCGTTTTTACGAATAAAATGATCGTATTTTAAAATAACATTTTTCTCCTTGTAACGTTGATGTCCGCGCTTTAAACCTGCCTGCCTGATGCCAACAATCTCCAACGTATAATAAGATAATTTAAACACGTTGCTTGACAAACTGAGAACTAGAACCTTAAAGTGAGATTTAGTTATAATGTTCCAAAAAGCGTCGATAGCTCCTAAACAAAAATGAAAACAAACCCGATTCGAAGAAAAACTGGCATAAATACTTTTATTCGGCGCACTGCACCGGTTCGACTGATATGAGACTTGTCAAATATACTCGTAGTTGGAACGTTTTAGCATTATTAATGGCCGTTATTCCTAATCGTACTGATCAACTGTTGAGCCGAAAATTTTACTCAACACTGCTCAAATGCACAAATATCTCTTCCCAACGCAACTCTTTGACCAACAACAAGCGAATCGAGCGTTAAGAGGGTATTACCAGAAAATACCGGAAATTAGTCCTTTTTAAATCAAATTCTAGACGTATTGACTCTTTTTTACTAAAAAACATAAATTAAATTTGAAAGATTGTTATTTTATCTGCTACACGCAGTTATAAAATTTTGAAAAACTAAGTGTATTTTTAAAATACTATGGTTTTACCGTTGATCGTTGGCAGATTTGTTCAATTTTCAAACAGGAGATTCTATTAAACATCACAAATTTCAAATCATATAATCATACGAAAAAATAAATCAATACATAATCTAGTCAACACAGTTTTAAAAATTTAAATTTTAGTTAAATTAAAATCATAAAAAAATAAATCCGGGACCGTGTTCTGTGACAAAAATACCCCAGTTTAAGGTCTTACAAAATAAATATTTCTATTTTTTTACACACTTATTTTGTTTAGACATTATTGAAAAATCATAAATACTTATGATCAAAAAATACTTACAAGAAATACACTATATTTAATAATTTGTCATCGTGCGTTTTGAGCATTTTTATTGCTTACTTGAATGTAGGTATATATTAAAGCAAGTTTTGAATGAAACTAATCGATATTAAATTTTTAATTAAAAAATTTGAAACGGGGAATAATCAATCTTTCTCATTGGAACCTCTCTGCACAGTTGCAAGCATTTTTATACTTTTATTCTCAGCTGCTGGTCAATCGCTCTTAACGCTAATTACTTAGGAGATCTTACTTAGGTCAATCGCTCTTAACGCTAATTACTTAGGAGATCTTACTTAGGTCAATCGCTCTTAACGCTAATTACTTAGGAGATCTTACTTAGGTCAATCGCTCTTAACGCTAATTACTTAGGAGATCTTACTTAGGCCAATCGCTCTTAACGCTAATTACTTAGGAGATCTTACTTAGGTCAATCGCTCTTAACGCTAATTACATAGGAGATCTTACTTAGGTCAATCGCTCTTAACGCTAATTACTTAGGAGATCTTACTTAGGTCAATCGCTCTTAACGCTAATTACTTAGGAGATCTTACTTAGGTCAATCGCTCTTAACGCTAATTACTTGGGAGATCTTACTTAGGTCAATCGCTCTTAACGCTAATTACTTGGGAGATCTTACTTAGGTCAATCGCTCTTAACGCTAATTACTTAGGAGATCTTACTTAGGCCAATCGCTCTTAACGCTAATTACTTAGGAGATCTTACTTAGGCCAATCGCTCTTAACGCTAATTACTTAGGAGATCTTACTTAGGTCAATCGCTCTTAACGCTAATTACTTAGGAGATCTTACTTAGGTCAATCGCTCTTAACGCTAATTACTTAGGAGATCTTACTTAGGTCAATCGCTCTTAACGCTAATTAATTAGGAGATCTTACTTAGGTCAATCGCTCTTAACGCTAATTACTTAGGAGATCTTACTTAGGTCAATCGCTCTTAACGCTAATTACTTAGGAGATCTTACTTAGGTCAATCGCTCTTAACGCTAATTACTTACTGATCGGAGACTAAGATTGATCGATGGAAAAGTTAGGAACAACCACTCAATACCTAATTAATACGTTAAACTTCACGTGAGCATGTCTATTGTGTAATGTTTTCATTTTACTATTAGACAGTTGAATATTCTTCTACAAACTATCCAAACGTTTCCTTGTGGCATTCTCAGTGAATTTTTTTAGATAATTTAGATGCAGACTTGTAAATCCAAATTCAAAGAACTTCTGAAGTCCACGAACTCGATAAGTTTATTTTGTTTTTGATAAGTCTCAGCATCTATAAGTCTTATATATATAAGTCTTAGCACGCCATTAGTATTCCTGCTCTGTTTAGTCTGCTGTCAAATATACAATATCCTCCATATTTCTTAACCCATCGAATCAAACGAAAAGTAAATCTTATAGAATTTTGATTTATGATTTTTTCACTCTCCGATAAAACCTTTTTTCCAATTTTCGAGTTCGGGCCACTCGAGATGAGGGATTGCCATTTCTGTAACGGCTTTCGGAACCCGAGGATGTCAAAGCGGTTGCCACTTGGCTGGGAGAGGAGATTGGATGGGTGGGACTTATCAAATATACTTATACCAAACTACATACACAGATACGAAGATCTTTTCATATTTATTACACTGTTAAAAGATGCGTAACATAATTTAATAAATAAATTAATCTGAATATTTGTCAATCTATAAAACATTTTAACTCTATCATGCATTCTATACCCAGCATCTTCAGAGATCATTCTGTCAAATTATGATAAAATATCTTAAAAAATCGGAATGATCTTAGGTGAAATGAAATTCATATCTGAAATGATGCTGGCAAAGTGGCTTAACGAAAGATAACAGTCTTCAGGATTTTATGCACGGAGAAAAAGTTATTCTGAAATACGTTCATTTTATTCGTAAAAACTGTTAAAAACGGGACTGAAGTTCTTACGAACAAATTAACAGTGTTTCAATGTTTATTAGCGGGAAAATGTAAGAATAATTTGTTGGTATACCTACGTACGAAATTACGTATACCAACAAATTATTCTTACATATTCCCGCCAACAAACATTGAAACCCTGTTAATTTGTTCGTAAGAACTTCAGTCCCGTTTTTACGAATAAAATTATCGTATTTTAGAATATCATTTTTCTCCGTGTGGTAGTTCTTCTTACATTAGATATAATTTTTATCTTTCATTTAAATGTTTTAACATTAATTTAAACCCAGCATTAATCGTAAAAACAGTTCTAAACTATATTTTGGAACCAAAAAACACATTTTAACAAACACAGACTATTAGACCAGTTAGACAAGCGTATAAAAATCAAAAAAACTTCGATGGTAAATACAAGCTTTGGTCAAAGAAACCATAAATACTTTTACTTGATACAAAATATGAGGGAAACAAAAAAAAAATATTTAAAATTAAAAGATGCATAATATATGCCTATTTTTATTCATTACCGACACATAATATATGCATAATATATGCCTATTTTTATTCATTACACAATTTTATTCATTACCGCCTTTTTTGTTAAAAATTTATTACTAATATCTTATTACAAAAGTGGAGACCTTAGCATTGGTAAGGCACTTAGTGAGGCCCACATTGTGAAAAAATGATTTAAAATATATTACTGTACCAAAATAAAGAAAATTAATACATTGTTTTAAATTCATTTTTATAAACAAAAAAGGTTAGTTACTAATTAAAATTAATAAAAAATTAAACCGTTCTCTAAAATGATACTAAATGACTTAAATGTAAATCATTATATAGGTATATTTAAGGTCATACAATCATCATATGATATATACTTGAAGGTGTGGTTAGAAATGTGTACCTACATTATATTATGTATCTAATATTATGCTGCGGAAAGTAGGTAACTATTTTTTTTTAATTCACTGTCTTCCATTGTGTTATATTATTCCAGGGGTATATCCATTTGAAGTCATATATTTATGCTGAAAGCGAAAACACATCTGCTCTGACATTCGTTGTTGACATACCATATAAACGTGCATAATTACTACAAATTGCCGCATGTGACACAACAATGTTGGTTTTGGTACCTTCATTATTTATGCACATAATTTTTAAGTAACAATGCATTTAGGAAGGGTAGTTTCCAAAGGTTGTGTAGTTAATGTCTGTCACAACCCCCAACCCTCAAACCATGTCAAATAGGGACTGCCATGAGGGTCGTGTCAGCTATTTTTGATGGAAGGGATGAAGAAATCGAATCATAGCAATTTTGAAATCAACCATTAGGATGGTTCCAACCAATTTTAACGAATTAGCAATAATTGGGGGCTTTAACAAGCATTTCAAGATGAATGATTTTGATTTTGAGTAGGTACTGAATACATACCTACATAATATAACATATTACATCTAGTTGTGGTTCACAAAATGTTCATAATTATCCTCCGAGAAGATGCAGAGATTTTAGGCTTCCCAAAACTAAACTTTCGTGCACCCAAAACAGCGTGTTTCATAAAGTCCAAAAACTTTATAATAACCTACCGACTGCCGTTAAGGAAGCCTCAAACCTTAGCACTTTTCGTAGGACATGTGCTATATATGTTAAAAACAATCTTTGATTTGATTACAAATATTATACTGTATTTCTTAAATTGAAGTCAACCTTATTTCTTAAATTGTAGTCAACTGTATTTCTTAAACTAATCTCTTAAATTCTATTTTTTAATTTGTATTTCTTAAACTGTATTTATTAAATTGTATTATCATATTTTCTTGCTAGATGTATGGAAAAAATGTGCATACATCTAAATAAACATAACAATAACAAAAAAAAATGATTCAAATATAAAACTGAGTTAGGCACTGCTGAAAATCAACTGCATTCTAGGAGAAATGTAGCTGATGAGCAGTGAGATTTTCGTCGATAGAATCAATGATAAAAGAACGAAATGTGTAATATTGTAAAAAATCTATTGATGATATCGTTTTTATTGTTCGTTTTTTCAAATAACATTTTTCTCCGTGTACTCAGTTCATTATTGTTATGTTAGGTTTTTCGGTTAGTTTAACCATAAAAATCCCCCTAAACTGCCTTTTTATTTGTCAGCATAATCGTATTGATAATATTTTTAATAAATAAATATTAACGTAGGTATGTATAGTAGTAATATTTGACTAAGAAAAATCATGAACCTAAATCAAAATCTACGCATTACGTCTTGTTGCGTACAATTATCCCTATAAATGTGTATTTTTTTAGTTGCTTGTGACTTCCCCCTGCTTCCCCATTAAGTTAACCGATGGGGTGGATTGACACCCCCTTATCCAATAACAGAGAACCAATCAGAAATACCCGCTACCAGCCCTCAACCCTCACGACAAATTACAGGGTCTTTGGGGGGACGAAATGGGGGTAAATTATATCATCTTGGAAAAAACGATTATCCTGGATTCATTCACATTTGCTAAATGCAATCGTAGCCTTTATCGAATTTATCAATTTTATTATATACGATAACGTATGCACACATACCTACATAGATTTTTGTATAAATGTGTTAGGAATTTAAAGATTTAATCGAAGATTTTCTATTAAGATGATGCACCACATCATGTAAAATTCGGGATCAGGCAGCTAACAATAATACTCCTTACGTAGATGGCGGTAAGGTTTAAATTCCCCTTTACCAGCCGCCTGTTTTGATTTATTCACGTAAGAAACATCGCCACAAAGCGTTTTTCATTTTTTTTGCGAAGCTCAGGCACAAATATTTAAATATTTTACGCTCATTTTGTAAAAAAATTAATTTTTCACTTTATACACGGAGAAAGATGTTATTCTAAAATACGATCATTTTATTCGTAAAAACGGTTAAAAACGGGACTGAAGTTCTTATAACCAAATTAACAGTGCTTCATTGTTTATTGGCCGGAAAATGTAAGAATAATTTGTTGGTGTACGTACGAAATTACGTATGCCAACAAATTATTATCCCGCCAATAAACATCGAAACCGTGTTAATTTGTTCCTAAGAACGTCAGTCCCGTTTTTAACCGTTTTTACGAATAAAATTTCCGTACTTTAGAATAAAAATTTTCTCCGTGTACAATAAAACCTTAACCGAAAATGGCTTCCCACATAGTAAATTTTGAACTTTGAAGCAGTTTTTACCGGCCTGAGATTTTATTTTTTTTGGTATAAAAAGACTACATAATTAAAATAATACTCGATTATTTAAAAGGAAATTCGTGTTCTACTCGCAGTATTTAATTAACACATCATCTAAACTATTTCTAAGCGATCTAATTTTAAATTTCATCACGTGATTTTGCATTGCTTTATGGTATCATAACATTGCACGTTTTCTATCAATTTCCTAGTTGGAATTTATAATATATTGATACCTTGTTTTAATTTAATTTTTGGTTTATTGATACACAGAATTCAACAAAGGCTTTAAAGAAATAAAAAAGTATCAAGACTAATGGTCCAGTTGTACATCAATATTAAAACATGAAAAATACGACGTGTGTTTTTATTCACATAGAAAAACAAGTGACCATAAAGTCAAGGTAAAACACGAGAATCAAGAAATTTTGTTAAAATTTGGGGTCAATTAGGGGTAATTGGTCCGGAATCAGGCCACTACAGTGGATGTTAAAAAGTCGAAAAAGTCGGTTTGAAAAGGAATATAGAAAGTTTCAGAGTTTTTTAGTAGACCGTGATTGACATTAATTTTGATTGTGGAGAAAAGGGAAAATTCTACATCGTTATTTATACTTATAATTTCTGATATATTGGCCAAATATCTTGTTATATTTTATAAGCAACCTAAAATTATATATTTGTCAAATCGGTTCTCATGTTCCAATTTCTGATAAAATATTGGGTATTCGCTATATAATCTTGTTATAATTATAAGTAATCTAGCATTATACATTTTTCAAATCGATTCTCTGGTGCCAATTTATGGTTCGCTATATAGTCTTATTATAATTGACATTATAGATTTTTGAATCTCTTCTCATGTTCCAATTTCTGATATAACGCTATATAATCTTATTATAATTATAAGGAATCTGACATTATTCATTTTTTACTCTTTTCATGTTCCAATTTCTGATATAATATGGATATTCGCTATATTATAATTATAAAGAATCTAACATTATACATTTTTTAATCTCTTCTCATGTTCTAATTTCTGATATATTGGATCAAATTATAAATATAAGGAACCTAAACTTTTATATTTTTTCAGTCAATTCGCGTTGATATAATAATATTACACATGTGTTGCTGTGTAATATTATTATATCTAACTATTACCAAAATGTTTTTTACGATATTGAATCTTTGATCCATGTAAAGGTCCATTAACGCAATATAAAACTATGATATGTGTTCACGTGTGTACTAGAAGCAATTCGACGAGTGTTTCAAATGGTTTTAAGCGATTAATTCGAGAGATTTTCCTTTCATAACCCGCATGGCTTTGTCTCCCACCTTTCCTCACTTCCCCCATAGAAGTAGAGAGGTGGTAGGTACCTAAGAAAAAACCTGGGGGATTTATGCAATCATTTTACAAATCTCAAAGCGCAGTTTTAGAGCATCATTTATTAAAATTTCAAAGCATTTTCCTTTCCCACATTTCACCTGAACGTCGGAACCGCTGCAGTCTGCACCCATACCAAACTCACAATCCTCGAATTATTTGATTTCTCTCAATAATTACGAGGGTCGATCAAAAAGCAGTAACCTACAACAATATTGCGAATATGATTGAATGATGAAAAGTTTGTCAGAAGTCAATTTGAGTAGAATTCTGCCTTCTGGAACTCAAATTATAATATTCATGTACAATCTATTGAAATTTAACAAAATAAATTCTAACTTTTTCTAAGTTATAAAATGGGTATTCCAGCAATTTTTTTGAACTACAATACTCTTTTAATCTATATATGAATATGCTTAAATTGCCGGAGAGAAGGATTTTTACTGACTTTTAGTATTTCTATATAATTTTTAAATGGTTTAGTTGATGATCCTGAGGCCCTAGCACACTTGCTTTATAACGATCGGTAGGATAACTATCGGTAACTTCTTCTTATCGTTTCCTAGGACAACTGCACATCGCTAACGTACAAACAACAGTTGATGTCGAATATGTTAAGGACACTTAGTCATTGTGAACTGTCACTTATTCGTTGGCGATCTGTAGTCATGCTAGGGAACGATGAGGAGTTACCGATAGTTATCCTACCGATCGTTATAAAGCAAGCGTGCTAGGGCCTCAGAATTACTTGCATTGTTAAGCTTTCGGATTGCACTACGTAGGTAATACTGGAAGTCGGGATTTATTTTAACGCACATATTCTAGGACTAATTACCATATGTATTCCTCTTTGCACAGAATACTAATGGAGGGAAATAATTATACCAGGTCAGTGGACATCTTCAATTTATCACTAAACAAATACAAAATTGTTATTGAGGCAGTTTATTTATGTTTAATACATACTTCACTTATTCATTATGTAGAAGCCCCTGAAAGGGCTTCACTGAATGAACAAATAAAATAATCTACACTCTTTATTTTTAATAAATAAGGTAAGTAGATACATATGAAATTAATTACATTACATTTACATTACTTTCTATGATGCTCATGTTTGTCCTAATGTTTGCTGGTGATCTAAAATTATTCAAAGCTATATAAATGTGATAGCCAGATATTGTCAAATTACTTGTCCAAATTTTAATATAGTACTTACTTTCAACTCAACATAAACAAATGTCAAATTATGTTGTTTTATCGACAAATCAATCAAATTTTTGGATTATTCTGTTAGTAATATTTCGTTAGTTTCTGTATCGGAAATTAATGAGCGTATTTAAAAGGATTGATAGGATAACTTTCGGTAACTTCTCATCGTTCCCTAGGACAACCGCAAATCGCCAATGAATAAGTGATAGTTCACAACGACTAAGAGTCCTTAATATATTCGACATCAACTGTTGTTTGTACGTTAGCGATCTGGATTTGTCCTGGAGAACGATGAGAAGTTACCGAAAGTTATCCTATGAATCCTTATAGTTCGCGTGTGCTAGGGGACCTAATATTGGTGACCGGACAACTCAACAAAGTCATTCCTCCATTAATCACTTCATCACTCATCTGAAATATCATTAAAAGTGATGAAAAAATACTAGGTTAAATAGTTACATTTGGTTTGGTTATGGCATTTTTTTACACCACTTTTAATGACTTTTAAAAAGGGTGTTTAAAGGCCACAACGTTGATATTGTATTAAAAAAATTGTGTGTTATATTCTTGATAATTAAGAGAGCACGCAGACATATGACTTTTGTTGTTCCGAGATGTAGAACTTTCCTGCCAATTGGTAATGCCGCTCAGAAAAATTATTTTACTCTTAATTAACACGTCCATTAATTAATTATTAACATTAATGAATATCTATTGAATATTTAAATTAAAATTTATATTTGTATAATGCATGTCAATTGTTGATCATAATTACTGCAAATGTGCATATAAAACAAAATAAATAAATAAAAACGCGAATAAAATATCTGTACTCGTATACATAGTGAAAGCCATCTTTAAAATATACTATCAATTATTTTGGTAGTACAAACTTTTTAGTCTGCGCAAGTAATTTTTCACTCCGACTTTCTAACAGGGTATAACGTATGTACATAATACAATATAAAGCCGAAGAGTGGAAGGAGCGGCCGTAGGAAAAAACATCAATTAATTTAAAGTGCAAGCCGATATACTCCTGGGTCCTCACGGCACTGACGAGGCTGAGGTAGGCACAGAAGTACAGTCGACAGTACCACTGCACCTACTGTACCTGGTACTGGTCCATAATGAACGTCGACAGACAGCATCCGTTTTAAGATTAATGGGTATTGCATGTTTATTATTTGCACAGGTTTTTGTGAAGCAATACACATGAGAAATCCACGTTGAGAATGCATTTCAGGGGCGCACGTAAACGAAAAAAACAACTAGCATAACGAAGACCAACAAGATGGGACTCGCCCGAGCGTTGATTTTTCCCATATTAGAAGATTGGAAAAAAGGATTTTCTATACAATATCACAGACTTAAAAACGGTGAACGACTTTATATACCTAAGTTCCTATATAAGTGACGAAAAAGGTTTGAAACAGAAGTTAAAAGAAGAATTTGCATAACAATAGACGCCATGAGTAAAATGCAGAGATATGGAGTAACAGAGGACAACGAAGATCACCCGATGATATCACAGATGAGACTCATCCGGCCGTTGATATATTTTTATACAGTGGATGTGCAAACATGGACACTTGAAGCCAGCGAAAGAAAGAGACGCCCTTGAAATGTGCTGCTGAAGAAAAATGCTCAGGATTCCATGAACAGACAAACAATGTGTCCATTCTAGAATAGTTAAACATCCACTATAGGCTTTCTTAGATATTTTGCAATGCAACGCCCTTGATATGTGGTGCTGAAGAAAAAAGCTCAGGATTCCATGGACAGACAAACACCTAAATGCGTCAATTCTAGAATAGTTAAACATCCATTATGGGCTTTCTAAGATACTTTGCAATGCAACGCCCTTGATATGTGGTGCTGAAGAAAAAAGCTCTGGATTCCATGGACAGACAAACACCTAAATGCGTCCATTCTAGAATAGTTAAACATCCACTATGGGCTTTCTAAGATGCTTTGCAATGCAACGCACTTGATATGTGGTGCTGAAGAAAAAAGCTCAGGATTCCATGGACAGACAAACACCTAAATGCGTCCATTCTAGAATAGTTAAACATCCACTATGGGCTTTCTAAGATACTTTGCAATGCAACGCCCTTGAAATGTGGTGCTGAAGAAAAAAGTGCTCAGTATTCCATGGACAGACAAACACACAAATGTGTCCATTCTAGAATAGTTAAGCATCCACTATAGGCTTTCTAAGATACTTTGAACAAGTTGCTCGCAAAATTGAGCACTTAAACATGGAAAAACTGGAAAAGTGAAAGGGAATTTTTTTTAATTCTCGTACCAAATTCGCTCGTTCAAATGTGTGAATAAGTAGGCTCATAGTTTGTTATTTAATAAGTTGTAAGAAATTCTTCGAAAGTCAAATATGGATTATCCACAAAAAGAGCTACACGAGGAAATTATCAATGTAGGTTATTTTTTTTATTTCGTGCATTTTTTTAGTATTATATCATTTTTAGTATTATATCATGCTAGGGATGTCCCTGTGTTACAGCGAGTGAAGTTTACAAATTGTATTTAATATGATTGATATGCCTGCCAAATATTTTCATGTAAATGTGTTCGTGCTGTCAATTATAAAGAAAATTAAATAATTCACGCTCGGGAACCTTTCGAACTCGGGAACTCGAGAAAAAACTTTTTACTCTGCTGTTTTGTTGTTGCGATGTTTTCCATATTATGCGTAGGTACCTATTTATTGAACTGTATTTTCAATGCGTAATGAAGAGAAATTGGGTTTTCTTATCAACTCGCTAGTATATGACTGCATTATTTCGTTAAATGTAAGCCTCTTATGCTGATTATTTGGTTTTTCAATAATAATAAAATGGTTAGTTCCTACCGGGATGTCAGTTATCCAGTTCCTACCACTCCCTAACCAATCTAACCATCACCTCACTGGAAAAGTATTTTAAATTTGGAACAATGGCAAGAAAAATAGTGCAAATTCGGGTGCATTTGTTTTGAAAACAGAAGAAGTTTTGGAATTTTCTTGGAAGCAAATTGTTGGTTGGTGTTTTTCGAGTACACAATCTCGTTTTTAAGTAAAATGAAGGAATTTTACCATATCGGAAGTACATAACATAGTTTTGTACTGTTTATTACCTGTAGGTTTCGCGGTGAAACTACATATCTGTATTGTGGTTGTGTCGTGTGCTCCTTTGCATATACATTGGTAAGTGAGTGGTAATCCCTTTTCCTTGCATACCTGGTTTTTCCTACACATATTATCACCAAATCCAGCAAACACCATTTCGTGTGGTTTCATTTTTAGTATTTTTACAGTCCATTACAAGTTCATCAGAGGCCCTAGCACACTCGCTCGATAACGATCGATATGATAACTATTTTGATAACTTCTCATCGTTCCCTAGGACAACTGCACATCGCTAACGTACAAACGACAGTTGATGTCGAATATGTTAAGGACACTTAGTCATTGTGAACTGTCACTTATTCGTTGGCGATCTGTAGTCATGCTAGGGAACGATGAGAAGTTACCGATAGTTATCCTATCGATCGTTATCGAGCGAGTGTGCTAGGGCCTCTGGAGCTAGAATTCATTGGCAGTTTTCGGTGCAACACTAATCATTACTAATATGGTGCAAAGCATTTTGCAATTTCATCATTTTTCTATTTATATAGAAAAAAATTAAATATATGCAGTTTCTTCCTATTCTTACACGGAGAAAAATGTTATTTGAAAAAACGATCATTTTAATAGTAAAAACGGTTAGAAACGGGACGGAAGTTCTTACGAACAAATTAACAGTGTTTCAATGTTTATTAGCGGGAAAACGCACTTGCAAGAATAATTTGTTGGTATACGTAATTTCGTACGTACACCAACAAATTATTCTTTCTTTTTCCCGCCAATAAACATTGAAACACTGTTAATTTGTTCGTAAGAACTTCAGTCCCGTTTTTAACCGTTTTTACTATTAAAATGATCGTTTTTTCGAATAACATTTTTCTCCGTGTATATATATAAAGTACAGTAACCACCTTTCCACGTGCCGTCACTATACTAATTTGCAGCTTCCATCTAGCTGCAGCAGCTGGGTAGGTACCCAGATAAAGCAGTGGCGTGGGGTGGGAAAGTCATATTATTATCCCCTTTATTTTAGTATTTTCTCCAGTTGTGTTCAGCGGCGCGTGGTTCTGCATGCATTACAGTAATCACCTCCCACTGCTTTCTACATCTCTCAGGTAGGTACTTCTTCCACATCCTCTGCTTCTTTTCCTCGTTCTCCCTTATTCAGTATTCTACTTTCTTCATTTTTGTTTACCATTAGCTCCACACAGGAGGCCTAGAGGAAAACAATTTTCCTCAAGGCATATGGGTCTTTTTAAGGAAATGAAGATCTGAGAGGGAAAAGTTATGAGGGGTGAATAGGAATCTAGAGATCAGTGTGTCCAGGAGTGACGGACGTATAAGTCCATCGATGACTCGAGAAATTTCGGTAGGAGAGGTCAAAAGGCCTCTCTCAACCAGTCCGGTGTCTCAGTCCGGCCCACCACGCACTAGGTGGGCAGATTCTTCCACCGCCAAGACCTAAACAAACATAGAATTTCGAAAAGCTCTTTGTAAAACCCTGACAATTTTATTTATACAAAGGGGATTTTTATTTATTTGCTTTTAATAATTTTAATACACAAATAGGTACATACTACATACAACTATAAAATCTAATCAGACAAAAATCAAATAAAATAAAAAAAAAATAAAACCAAATAAAAATACAAAACTTCTAAAAAATTCACTCAAATGAAAAATAATAATAGAAAGAGACAAAGAGACACATGAGACACAAGTGATTCAAGAGGTACATGTAATAGACACGAGAGATACGAGAGACACAAAAGACACAAGATACACGAGATACAAGAGAGACCCAAGTGGAACAGGAGACAAAAGAGACAAGTGAGACACGAGAGACACAAGAGATACCTACCAATAGAGATACTAAGTGATGAATAATTATGTGACAGATGATAAATAGCTCAACATATTTTTTGTTTCCGAATTCGTATAAATAATCGACGAAAATATCTACTTCAGCACACTATCTTATAATATAGTCAACACAGTTGGTCGGTGGGATAAAATTTCTAAATTTAATCAGGTTAAACATGTAATGGCATTATAAATAATTGTAATTGGGGACATTTGATTATCAAATGGAACTTCATCTAGTATTCGTATAAAAGAAAATCAAACTATAGGGTCATGGGAAACGTATTTAAAAAATATATAAAAATAAAACGTGATATTTCAATTATACTTGGTTCATAACAAACATCAAAATGTATCCAAAATGTATAATTGAGTACATAATTACGATTACCTTATGTACATTATACATAATAACTTGCTTTCCTTAATATAGTTGCTTCTCGCACTAATTTTATGTTCAACTCTTGTCTTCAGAGATTGCATCGTGTGGGGAATGATACCTGCTCCGTAGACATATTTTTTTATAAAAACCTCGCTTCATTTAAAAAGTGTATCTGTATGCAAATAGTATGCTACAATCCTTAATGCTGTTATTATGTTATTGTAATTTCAGGTCTTATTATTTAAGTTTCTATATATACATATATATTTTGCTAAATTGTGTTATTATTATCATCTTTGTTTATTTTATTTTTTTTATGTGTAGATACATTCTTATTATTATTATTATTTTATTTTCTAAATCTCTTTCTACTAATTATTTCTTTCTTATCTTATATAGAACCAACTTTCTAGCATTTAGTTAATTTGCACTAAATTTTGTTACATTCATATGTGTTGCTTTTTTACAATTATTACAAATGCATTTTTATACTTAATTACTGTAAACAATGTATAAAATTTTCATGTAAAAGCCCATTAGGGCGTGAATAAATAAATATTTCATTCAACCTGTACCTATGTATAGTATAGTGTGAAAAAACCAGCCCCCTTTCAAACAATTTTCGCGTACATTTCATTTTATAATATAAAACACTGCATTTCATTAATGAGATCCGCCACTTGCTGTGGGGACGTCGCTTTCATATGCACCAGGTGCCCGGAACACATAATACCGCATGTGCAGTGTATGCTGAGAGGTGTAGGCTTTAGAAATATATGTGATATGCAGCTCTATGTTATGTGCTTTCTTATGTAATTATAAAGGGTGTATTAATACGAAATCTAATCTTCTTTATTTTTTTTCTTTTTTGTGTTGATATCACTTTAGAAAGGGGGTTAGGTATGTATTATTATTTTAATGAATATCTTTTTTAATCTTTACTATTGAGGTTTTAAAACTGACAGTGAAATTTGTAATATATTTTAATGCATATATAATAAGCCTGCCTCACTAGAGACTAGGCGAACCTGTATTGAGGCAGAATGTTTTGTTAATTATTTCTCGCTTTTTGACTATGGTTAACTTACAAACGTATAACATAGGTTCCTATACAGCAATACATTATTGCTTGGATATACACAATACTACAATAACTGTTAATGACAATCGGTTTGGATGAGGACACCAGGGGTGCTAGCATAGTCCATCGACAAGGATCGGTAGGATAATTGTCGGTAACTTCTCATCGTTCCCTAGAACAACTGCAGATCGCAAACGAATAGGTGATAGTTCACAATGACTAAGTGTCCCTAATATATTCGATATCAACTGTTGTTTGTACGTTAGCGATCTGCAGTTGTCCTAGGGAACGATGAGAAGTTACCGACAATTATCCTACCGATCCTTATCGATGGACTATGCTAGCACCCCAGTATAGGCAAGATCATGAGAATATATCCAAAATTTAATATTTTTGTTAAACTTTTTCTGTGTTTGACTCTTAACATTTTCTGGGAGCATGTTGAATATTTTTGTGGCAAAGTATCTAAAGCTACGTTGACCAAAGGTGGAAGAAAGTGCTTTAACTTGCAATATATGTCTTTTATATGCTAATATGGCTTTTACATTGGGTAAATTATGGCTACAGTTTTTTTACAAGTCTTTTACAAATGTCAAAGCTAAAATGGACTTCAAAAATTCCTATAATAATAAGTTGGTACATATATGTCAAAAGAATTTATTTGAAGTATCGGTTTTTTGTACTTAAACGCTGATACATATGTACAGTATATAGACATTATGATGTTCTGACGCATTTCATTGAAATATGTTTAATACTTTTGTTGTTCGGCGGTACATTCTCTATGCACACCCCTTCTGGTTATACTTAGTTCTACTTTGTGTAAGAAGGTAAGTCGTATTTTCCCTAAATTCCATATTGTACATATCTACGTATGCCTGTCATGGAATGCATATCT
Source organism: Limnephilus auricula (assembly GCA_951813805.1). Lineage (NCBI taxonomy): Eukaryota > Metazoa > Arthropoda > Insecta > Trichoptera > Limnephilidae > Limnephilus > Limnephilus auricula. Next base: position 7,482,560 of record OX638405.1, read on the forward strand.
ACGTATAACTGTCATGGAACCATATTAAAGTACCACGGTGCGTAGATATTATCACATGATATAAAAATTTAAGCTTTTTTTCCCTTTACGCATGTGTTTATGTACATGTGTGGATGTGGTCAACGAATGCCCGCTCGATTCTTTCCCCGGCGGGATTGATGAGGTCCATATGGCGACGCCTGGGCCCTACATTGGCTCGAAGACTTAGATGTCCCACTCTGACCCCCACCATACGAAAGAAGAAGAAGAATAACGACGCAGGACCAAATCAGTATTAAAACTTCCTACCTCTCATTGGCCGTGTGATCACCGGTGAAATCGGCAACAACTTTAAAAACAAAAATTTGAATAAGGTCAGAATCGCTTGGGCCGTTCTCGTTCTCGACGTAACAAAAAGCCACATAGCTCCTAGCTTCTCGGAATAATTTAAATAAAATATCTATGATGAACTTGGCGTCACTTTGGCAGCCGTTTTTCAACCGCCAGTTTGAGCGCATTCCAGTTCGCCGTAAAAACTACATAATCTCCCGATTTTATCAATAAATTTTATCAATAAAATTTTATCGATGGCATGTGTTTTGGTAAATATAAGACAAGATAGGTCAAAATAAATTGACAAAATAACACATCAAAGTGAAACCATTTAAACCAAGCTAATTTCGCGACGATTTTTTTCGAATACACCTGGCCATCGAAAGGTTGTTGGTATAAAATTGACAGATCAATCGAAATTATCAACAATTGCGATGATAACTAGGGAGAGAAATATTACCTATAGATTTCTGTTTTGTGATTAAAATTATAGGTACAACGTGCTTCAGGGAATTTAACTATACGTAAATAATAGTTCTAGTTATAGCCTAAGTAGTCATAATAAAATATACAGCGTCCTTGAGGTGATTTCTCACAAAAACGGCGCTCTACAAATTATCCAATTATTATTATTATTATGTGGTGTTAAGGGATGTAGGTACTTCACTTATTTTAACCAGTGATTCCTGATATTATTTGGAGAAAAATTAAATTTTGATCGATAAAACCTGACGCACGCTGATCACCTAAACCAGAAATAAGCGCGGAAAACCCGGCAGACATCTTGTATAGTTGTATGGAATTGTCAACTGAGCAATCCCGAGGCGCAGGGCATTCATTATTCATACAACCCGTATCCTTTTCCGGTCTTAAAACAAATATGGCGGGGCGGGGAGACTCATTACATTAATGCTAGATTTAATGTTTTTAAAGGTTATTTGCTTAAGTAGGTACCTACATACTCTCTCTCTCTCTCTCTCTCTCTCTCTCTCTCCACCATTCCACCATAAAAAAAATCCTCACTTATTCGAATGAGGATTAACGAAAGATGAAACCGAAGAATTGGACATTGGTCGGTTTCATCTCATATCTTTTAAAATTTCCTTGCTTGACTCCCCATTGTACTTTCTGTGATTTAGAGGTCCCCCCTTTTTTTCAGATGTTCCTCTCTAAACGAAGATCCTCCCTGCTTTCAGGCCTTATCTGAAATTGCCGTTCCTTCATTAAACTTCTCATCTCGTTTAAGTCTGCTGACTCCAATATTTTGTATAATTATGAAATTAGACAATTTAAATAAACTTAATAAATATGTTCGTCTTCTCTCTCTCCACAATTTGAAATGAAGGGCTCGTACAACTTTGAGAGTAAGTCAGAATAATTAGAAAAAAAAAGTGTTTTGTAGAGACAGAGGCAGGTGCTCTGTAGGTCCAGAACACGTCTAACTATTGTGATATCACTTCAGTCTAGCTTTTCGGTGTATTTTCATTAGGTACCTACTACTACTATTATTAGTCTTATGTAAAAAAAACATTTGTTATTGCACAAATAAACAAAGATATATGGCAGCCATAGCATGACCGCCAACTCACTAGAGCGATCCAGATTTCCTGTCATTAGCAAGTTAAGTGAATCGGAGTTTTATTCATAATTTTTACATTTACAACGCACAACTTAGTTTTGCATGAGTTTCCTGATGATTTCCTGTTAGAAGTCCTATTGACTCGTGGCAAGAATCCTAAAAAATACTAAAATCTGAAACGACAAAAAATATTTTAAAGTATATGTAAAGAGAATGAATCATGAAATGTGTATAATAAAATATAAATCCTCGTGAGTGCGAGGCAAATTGTCGCTTCGTAAAATGGCGAATGTACCGCTCTCGCGATCATAATCAAATCTCCCGGCAGGAAATTGAATTGAAAGCATAAATGGATAATCCGGTGTGAGATTTGCATCCCCCGCCCATTCTTATTGGGAGGGGTAAGTACTGGGTGAGATGGCGCGGCAGGGGTCTGCACTTACCCCGGGATGGAGGTGCCAGCAAATGTGGAAATGAAACATTCAAAACACCGATGAAGATGACTTTACTTTATTTATTTTGCCATTTCATGACTTTTCAAAAGTGGGTGTGCCGCCAATGTGAAAATATGACTAGAAATATACGAAGGTATGGCTTTGTTTTATTTTATTTGCGATTAAGCTGTTTAATTATTAAAAATTAGCGTCAACTCAAATGCAAAATTTTCATGAAGGAATAAGAAAATATTTTTGTAAACATAAAGAACTCGGAGTTCGAAAAGATAGGTAATAAGACGAAGGAAAATGGTATCAAAAATATTTGTAAAAACAATGGCTGATATAAAAACGAAATTGCATTTATTGATAACTTAAATTAACAAAATTTGTTATAAATATATCACAGCGCCCTTGGGGTGATTTTTCACAAAAACGGCGCTATACAAGTCATCCAATTATTTTTTTTACGCACCATATTTTCATACACTTTTCAATATAAATGATCATCTAGTAAATCCACGTTATGCAAGTGTATTATATAAGTATAATTAATACAAAACAATTCAAGAACAACATGTTAATCTACCAAACTATTAAATGAGAAAATAATTCACCGACTCCAGATATTTTCATATCAGAGGGTTCGGATCGGTGGAATTCCTAATTTGACCGATAAATCCTACAGATCCCTCAATATAAATATTTAAAAAATCTCTCGTAATCCTACATGTATTTAAAATGACTGATTTTTGCATTTGTATATACAAATTCTTTGACAAATCTAATATGTCTAAATTTTATTATTATTATCATTGTTGTCTTATATTTTCTTATGTTTAGTATATATTCTTTTTTGTAATTTTTAAGTAGATATGTGTACCCAAATTTCTCACATAATATGTTTCGTTATATACCATGTTACCGTATGTTTCATGATATACCATGTTACCTTATGTTTCATGATATACCATGATAGATTTTATAAGTCTTCTATAATATGCTTTCACTTGTGTACCTATATAGAAGGAGTATACCTTCAGCAAAATAGTAATTCATTGAGAGTCCAATGAACAACATTTGTGTTATAATTGATTGAGAGTCAAATGTACAATATTAGTGTAATAATATATTGAGAGTCAAATGGATAATATTTGTCTAATAACTCATTGATAGTCAAATCTATAACATTTGTGTAATAATTTATTGAGAGTCAAAGGTAAAATATTTGTGCAATAATTTATTGAGAGCCAAATGTTCAATATTAGTGTAATAATTTATTGAGAGCCAAATGTTCAATATTAGTGTAATAATTTATTGAGAGCCAAATGTACAATATTAGTGTAATAATTTATTGAGAGCCAAATGTTCAATATTAGTGTAATAATTTATTGAGAGCCAAATGTTCAATATTAGTGTAATAATTTATTGAGAGCCAAATGTACAATATTTGTGTTATAATAAATATGTTGAGTAATAATAATATTTGTGTAGTAATTTATTGAGAGTCAAATGTACAACAATTATTGTAGAATAATTTATAAAATATATATTTTATAATGCTGGGATTGCTGACTTTATTAGGGTGATTTCCCGGTAAATGTTGGTGTGTTTTTTTTAAATTTCATAATATAAGTATTAAGTAAGAAGAGCCTAGAGACCAAATAAAAGTGAACAGGTTATAAAGTGACTTGCATTTTCCCCGCCCACCCTATATTCAAATGAAACTGTGAAGCATAAATAGTTGAAATAAATGTATCAACCGACGCTGAACGGAAAATAGGGGTTGGGCTGAGGAGGTTAAGGGGGGAAGGGGCTTTACGGTTAAATAGACGACAAAATTGCTGAATTTTCAATTTCGCAAATTGTCTTATTATTATGTAAAGTAGGAGAGGGACCCGGATTCAACAAAATTACCAATCGCAACTCTTTAAATAAGATGAATAGAGTTATTGATGAATGAATTTGTTATAATTTTGAGCCTAACCCTTGATGAAATATTGTATAATATCATAAAATGGCACGTGTTGAGATGTTTTCCTTTTAAATTCATTTATAAAATAAAATAATGGAAAAAACGAAGAAATTTACAAGCATACAAGTACGTAGCTTTGTACACTTTTTGGCGTTTTGAGATCAAGTGAAGCACATATATTTTTATAGCCGAAATTTTTTTGTTAAAAAAATTAACATATTATTCAAATGAAAAAATCTACAAGCTACACGATAATGCATAGAAGATATTACAAGTAAAAAAATACCCATACATTCTTTTCGAAATTAAAACTTTTTTAGGTAGTTTTCAGGATAAAAAAAAAGTTGAGTTGGTTGTAATAGAAAAAAAAAACAATGGAATTTCTAAAAAGTTAATTATTTCTTTTACTTGTTCTATCGTGCAGAATCACCTCTCGAAGTTAGTGCACTGGTGTTAAGAGGAGCGCCGGCGCCACCGGTATTAAAATAAGGTATTAAATTAGATCATTTAGAAGCTTTAGAAATTATAAAATCATTAAATATGTCAGAATTTTTACTTAATTACTAAAGTAATTTATCTAAAGAAAAACACCTTATAACCCTATCTTTAACTTGTTTCCCGCTATTCATACCAGCCCATGATATTATGTGTTGTTGTTCCGAAATGTTTAATAAGTATTATTAGTATGTATTTAATTATTGTAATTTCTTTTATAATGTAAAATGCATCAAACCTTTATATTAAATGTCAATATCATTAACTCTTTGTATATTTACTTGGGATTACATATATTGTTGTCTCCCTTCCACTTATTAATTAGCAATTGTATCTCTTTCAAATAATTTTGTCTCTGTCTAATTATGTCCCTTTGTAACATTCTTTCTCCCTCTGTCTCTCAACCTATATATAACCAAAAACTCTGTCTTAGTATTTAGTTATTAAGTTATTATTATATCTTGATGAAGCTTGGTCGAAACGAAACCGGTCGAAATATTCGTTGTTAAATACTAAGGGTTTGTTTTGTTTTAAAAATATAATGCCTAACCACAAAGTAATTGCTTCCTACGATTTTTTTTTTAATATTTGTTCAAAAGATATAACAAACATCTTATACGGAAATGTTCTACTTTATTTAAGTAGTCAAATTTTCAGATTTTACACGGAGAAAAATCCAAATGTAACTATTGCTGTGTTGCTCAGCTGTTCCTCTTTTAAAACTATACAAAATATTTATAATCTTTGTATAAATCAAATGAATTTACAAGAGGAATTTATTAAAATTATACGATGTAATTTCGAAGACAAATGAGGGATATTTCTTTAATTGAGACCGATTTTCTATTACTTGAAATTCCTTGACAACACATAAATTCAGCCACAGCAATGTGTACAGAAATCTTCAAAGTGGACTTCGTTCCTGAAAGTCTGAAAGAGTAAATCCTGTCCATTTCCAGTACTCACACTAACATACCGATATACAGGATGATTCATTTTTGATAATCTTTACAACAACAACAACAGTTAAAACGAGCCACGATCTTAAGAATTTGATAGAGCGCGCAAGTCAATTCAATTGAACTCAGTATTTTATTTTTAAAACATTACAATTTTTTTATTTTAATCTGTTTTGAAATGTATTTTTAAAGGTGAATTATATTAATGTAAACGGTGGCTATTAATCTTATGTACTTGTGTAACAGAGCTTGACTTTTTGACAACTTCGTTGATTCTAAATATTATGTCGATATCCGAGTTGGTCCTATTCAACAGCAAGATCGCTGTCCCCGCACCAGCATGGCCATTTGCAAGTTATTCCGGCAGACTGAATGCTATATTATACGCACTGGGCAAGTAGTTTGGTCGAGTAGCGAGTAACTCACCGATACTACTAAATACTAAATTCTAAATTTATGGTGGTTGGACAAATTGGAGATGTTTAGTTACTAAAATACTCGACTAATACTCGACTAGCCTTGTCCATGCGGGCCATGAGAGATAGAATGCTATCGGGAACATATGAACGAATGCTCTCCATGATAGCTGAGTTTTCAAACAATTCACGAATCAGTCTAAAGAAATGTGTTGCAGTGTGTACCCGCCATACTAGGCGTCGACTACGTGTTTGACGTCAGACGCTTCTGACGTAGCTGGTAGCGCGCTACCCGAGTTGTATTCGCTTCTGCTACTCCTACGACCTAAATGAGGCAAGGAGTGTGTGCGTGAATGAGGATAAAATTAAGAAAGGGACGCTTAGATGGTTTGGGCATGTTGAGCGAATGAATGAAGAAAGGAGTGTAAAGAGAATTTACGGCGCGAATGTGAATGGTAGAAGAAGCCGAGGACGCCCGAGGAAGGCGTGGCACGATCAAGTGAATCAGATACTTGAGTCGGGCCATGTCAAGAGTCAGAATAATAGAAGAGTATGTATGAATGTGAATGAGGCAAGGAGTGTGTGCCAAGACCGAGTTGTTTGGCGGTCCGTCCTCTGCCCCCCTGCGGGGAAACGGCGTTATGGTTAGTTAGTTTCCTTTAAAAATACATTTCAAAACGCTTTCAAATGAAAAATTTTGTAATGTTTTAAAAATAAAATACTAAATTCTCACGCTACATCAAATTCTCAAGATCGGGGCTACGACCTAAATAAGTGTTTAACTTGTTCTGGAAGTGAGAAAATATCCCCATTTATACAATAACTATAATTTACCGAAATAATTAAGAAAGAATTTAGTAGGGAAGGCGTGAATTGAGTTAAGAAAAAAGGTCAGTTTGACATCATTCCCTAACGTCCTACAATTATTATTTATTTTGTTGTAAGGGGAACCCAAAATCTTCTTTCAGATCATCTTTTATGCTTGTAAAGCTAAAAAAGATCAAAATAATTATCTTCGTCGCTATACTCACTTGATAACGTTTTAATTCCACGGTTGTACGTGAAAAAATTATCAAGTTCAGTATATTTCGGATAGCGCCATGTACGGAAACCAGCATATTGGTAGGCTTCTTGTGGTTGCGTCACAGTCATGTAGATTGTAAGTATCTTCATGTACAAGGTGTCTTAAACGAAACCAAGGGAGACTAAATTAATTGATATAATTGTAATTGTACAGATATTATTTCTGGTAACCCCCTGTAGATAAAAATAATCTGGAGTTGTTGAAAGGAGAACTGGTAAAGTAAGTGAATGTGTTGAGGGGGTGGAGGGTTTGGGGGAGGAAAGAACTCGTGGACCACCCGCCGATTTCTTTATAAGAAAATAGATTGAATTAAGTCCGGTATAGCCGCATTTACTCTTATATCGGCGTAGCAGATCTTACAGAACAGGGCGACTGCTGCATTTGTATCACATTGATAAATTAATATGTTTATTGAAAATAATATAAAGTATAGGAAACTATAAATTAGTAAATAAGAACTATTACTTCCCATCCCAAAAGGGTATCTGCATCTGTGTCCATAGTTTCAACAATTATTATTGCACTACTGTAAATTTAAATACAGCTTGAAAAAAATTATTAGTATGTCTTTTTAGATAGCCAGAAGATGTACTAAAGCGGTAATGTTTTTTGTTGTTATTGCTGACAAAATATATATATTTTTTTTTTTTAAATGGGTTACTTTAAACTATTTTTTTATGGCTAGTTTTATGATTAAAGTGGGAAAATCTATGAAAAGTGTTGCAGGAAATATGCATTTATGAACATGAAAAACCTAAAACATAGTGTCGATAATTCCAGTATTAGGAAAACTATCTAGGAAAATGACCCAACTGACACCTTTTTACCGCGTTCTCAACGCCATTGCGTAACCAATTGTAGAGGTTGATTAACAACTATTACTGTAATGTAACATCTTCTGATTCATAAAGATTATTGTAACGATCAAATTTTTTATTTTAAAGCATTTTCATGTGCCTGATACTTTATTTTTATAAGCCTGTTAAAAGGCCTACAATACAAAAATCCAAGATAGTTTACTGTACAAAGGAATCCAAATGTATATCTTAGTTCCTAGGGAAATAAAAATTTATCCAGTTTAAGAAAATTTAAAAACAAATGTAAAAATTATCTTACGTTTAATAAATCAAGAATTTACAAAAATATTATCTATTTTTTCAAGATATGTTTTACTCATAGTATTTAATTGAAGAAATCTACAATTTTTACAAGATATGTTCTACTCACAGTATTTAATTAAAAACTGTGACTATATGTTATACTCTAATTATTTAAGTAAAAATTATCTTAAGTTTAATAAATCAAAAATTTACAAAAATGCTCAATTCTTACAAGATGTGCTACTCACAGTACTTAATTGAATCATCTACAATTTTTACAAGATATGTTCTGCTCACAGTATTTAGTAGAACGATCTACAATATTTTTAAACGATAAATTTAAAAACAATTACATTATTTTGCATTACTTTGCATTGCATTGCCTCAAAAACGATTTACCCTATTTAAATTTTGCGTTGTGATGTAGCTACTGATAAATCCATTACTTAAAAATAAACATTGTAATCATTCAGAAAGATAGCCGCCAAAAATGTGTGATATTGTCTGAACCTAATTCTGAATTTGATATATGAGATTGGCAATGTATCGATTAGATTTATTAGTGTAATCTTCTTCTTCAGTAATTAATTATTTAACCCCTAATTAATTATACCACGTCTAGCAATTATTATAGACTGCTTTATGGAGTTCAAAATTAATAAATTACGTTATTATTTCCACTAATCTTCATTATTTACGCGGCAGTCTTGTAATGCTGTAGTGTCCTGACGTGCCAATACTTTGCGGTTACTCAGTGGGCTGGGGGTTGGGGGTGATGGAGGTGGTAGGTGATGGTTGGTGAGGGTATGAGGGGGGGGGAAGGCAGTGGGTAGAATAGATGTAATTTCGGTTAGCGGGAGCGCCTCTGTCGACCGCAAATCTAATACAGATATTGGAAATCACACATCCTCAATATGCAGGCTTCTGAAATATTACCCGATTCTTGGGAATTATTGAAAGCAATTATTGAATACTCGTAAATTAAAGAAACTATAAAGTTATTATTTTCTGCAAAGATAACCTAATACAATAAGCAATATTGATAGCATCGTAACAACGTACACGCAAACCTTGAGGCTAATTGACCAGTAGTAGATTTTCAAATGCTGTCAGGTTATTCGTAACCCGGGAATGTTTGTATTTCTTTTTAAGAATTTTTTTTTTTTTTAATGTTTCATTTATAATTTTTTTGACAGGACATATTGTGTGAAATTGACGTAAAAAAAATTGAATGCGTCTAATCTTTACGTGCGGTTGAAGTAAAACTTATTTGACTAAAAACTGAAACTAAATAAAAACTTACACTTTTTAGGCGGCGGAACCTGATTAGGTTGTTGATTATTTTGTTTGTAATTATTTATAGACGAAGGGGTAAAATTTTCCTGCGATTCAGCTATTTGAATTCTAAACAACACTATTTTTATTGTCACACTACTGCCATTTTTTACTCCAATTCACAAGAATCAGAGAGAAAAAAGGTTAATATTTATCGTAAAAAATTATACAAATCAAAAGGTTCAACTAAAATCTTTAGTTAATAATCAACAAAACATAACAAAAACCTGTTGAACTTACCTTATACAGAGGTAAACAAAATAATGGGTGACGTCTGACCGTCTGACTTTGAGTTTGATTTGACGTTTTGTTATTCGTTGCTAGGCTTCGCTTAGCAATGGTTGTTGTCGCCATTGGTGCCATACCTTCGACGTTAATATGATGAAAAATAAATCGAATGTCATTTCCGTTTTAAAATGTTACTTTCGTCCAAAAAGATTTGAATTACCCGTCGTAATGCCCCTAAAGAAGTCTTACTTCAAAAACAAGAGATAAAACCATCGATATAATAATAAAGATAATAACAAGCGATTATCATTAAAAAAATATATTCGTGTCAATGTAAACCCTCGTCTCCAGCAACACTATTTGCAAAAATATTGACAAACACACGTACCTACACATTTTGTGGATGCTTAGGTCAGCCTCACAATGTTTTTTGTTTTCCATCGGCTACGGAAACAAACAGATTATGTTTATGATAATGTTTTCTGCTGGTTATTTATAAAAAACATTTTGTCGCTGGAAATTCGACTCGAGGCACACTAAAAAGTTGCACATTTTCGGCTTGTGGATTTTGCGGTTATTGTGAATCTTGCGGCTCAGGAGACCATATTTGTCCCAGCTCACATACGTCTCCTCTAAATCGTTGTATTTCCCTTACTGTGATGGTGAAATATATGATCTTAACGGTGTTAGAAAGAAAAAACTCCACGCTTTATATTCAAATCTATAATCATCAATTTTAGATAGAAAAACCGTAAGGTGAGCAATTTTTAAACTTTTTTATGTTTGTATCAAAAAAATTTATATTTAAAAAATTATATTTATATATCTAATAATAACATTTGTAAACGTATTTCATCACTTTTCAAAAATAGTTTTTAGTTAAGCAAAGTAGAAAAATATTTTATCCTTCCCGATTTTTGAGTGCTTAAAAATATTTTTTGTTATTTTCCCCACAGTTGGACATTTCCACAACACTCCAGATCTATCTGAAGTCTGCTTCGTTCCTTCTGCAGGAGACATGAATGGAAGAGATGGACTGGCCCATCTAGACCCAAAGGCCAGACCTACATAGTAACTACAAACTACATGACTTGAATGGGTCGCCCCGGCCACAATGACAATGTCGATTTGGATCTCAGATGTACGAGCAGTGAGTATTGAAGACCTATTATATCGACACCGCCAAATGTCGATACCATCGCGCCCTCCATCCCTGGCTCCTTGTCGATATATAGATGCTTCTTTGAGACGTTAACAGTTTTGAAAATATTCTTCAAACATGACAGCATGACACGTTTAACTTCGCAATTCTTCTGATCGATAAAGAATTATAGGTAGAATTCCCGAAATTATTTTAGAAAACTCCCTTCCTAAACACGAGTTATTGTCAATTAGGGAGGTATTAATTTACATCAAGAAACCTATTATATATTTACCAACAGTTATCTTCTTCTTCTCGTGCCCTATCCGTTTAACGGACGTTGGCTATCATGTTGGCTATGCGGACTTTGTTTACTGCGGCCCGGAACAGCTCTACAGTAGACTGGCCAAACCACTGTCTCAAGTTTTTCAGCCACGATGTCCTCCTTCTTCCAGGACCCCGTCTTCCGGCAATCTTTCCCTGCATTATGAGATGCAAGATCTCGTACTTCTCCGGATGTCTCATCACGTGTCCTAGATATTGAAGTTTTCGGATTTTATTGTTTTAATAACTTCTTTTTCTTTATTCATCCGAATCATAACATCTTCATTCGTAACTCTGTCCATCCAGCTTATTTTTTGTATTCTTCTGTAGATCCACATCTCGAATGCCTCAAGTCGCCTTAACAGTTATAAATAAAAAATATATATTTCTTACATAAAAAAAGAACAAAAAAAATTTAAAGATAAAATAAAAAGGGAGCGAAAATACCAGGTTTTGTTTATGTTATTCGTTATAAATTCGTAATCAAAGTTGGTGACCTATAATTTCTTACTCTGTGAGAAAAAAATAATTTCACAAAATAATAATTGAATAATTTTTATATCGTTGTTTTAGAGGAAAAACCTCAATAGAGCTGTTGAGGCTAAGGCTGTTCTATACAAAACGTATTTTTGGATTTGAGGCCAAAATACCCAATCAAAATAAAAAATTATTTTTATTTTTATTTTTAACTTTTTAACTTAAAGAGTTTGTGATGGCTTCAACACTACGATCGAAAGAAAAAAAAAAGCATCTTCTTTATCGGAAGAGCTCATACAAAATTTTTCCCACCTAAACGAAATTTCAAATCGACTACACTAGCGACCGCTATTGAAAAGGACAGAAAAATCACAATCTGAGAAGGGCTGGGATAAATAAAGGTGATGACACAATGAAGGGCTCGAAGTTTTCAAATCGATACCACGTTTAAAATTTATCAATATTGAATGTAAGCCGACACTTCAGACCGACCATAAATTTAAAATCCTAGAGCTTGTTGAAGAGAGTTTGTTTAGTAACAAAAAAAACTTACATGGTTTTGAGGAATAAATGGGGTAATTAAGCCCAAATTACCACTACAGAATACAGACGGAGTATTGATAAAACCAATTAAAATTAACGACGTACACAATCTATGAATTAGTGCTATAGATCGAGATTTTTTGAAAGGTAAACAAAACACTCAGATTAAAAGTAAATAAGATTTTTACTTTTGGATACACAAAAAAATGAAGCCAAACAGGTACGTACTAGACCATAGAGCTATTTGGAACGCATTAAGAAAATGAATTCTGAATTAATAAGGTGATATTAGTTATTACCAGACAAAGTTTTACGAATATTATATCTGATCATGAAAAGGGACGAAGGATAAAAAATAGTTGTAAACATCTGCAAGGAATGTGGTGAATCAAGTAAATGACAGAAGCAATTTCATGTCACCATGAGAATTAAGCCGAAATACTACTGAATTCAATTTTACCTGCCGCAAATTTTAAACAAAAATAAATGGGAGAGTGCGAGAGTGATAATTATTTCAGATGTAAAGTCACAATTAGCCGAGATAATTTACCGATTATTAAGGAAAGACCGATTGCAGAATTCTAGAAAAAGTTTAAAGCAAAATCGCATCAAAAGGGTGAGTTACACTTATCGGCGGCCAGACAAAGAAATAATTAAAATGGACATATTTAATTTTGGAGAGAGAGAGTCATGAAAAATAACATATCAATGAAAGTTGAAATAGTCTGAACTCTCAATTATAAAACGCCCTAACGAAAGACGAGATGTACGTCCTGAGTCCACGCCTGGCACCTTTTTTTGGACAAGATATTCGAAGGGCTGGATACCATGTGGCGGTAGGCAGTAAGAGTCGAGTAAGAGTCGAGGATCGAAGGAAGACGAGGCTATAGAGTGCTAGCAGTGATAAGATCGTTCGTATTTAACAAAACAATTGATCAAATATTATAAAAACGAGTGATAAGACATAATCCACCGAAGAATTAAAAAAGTCGTGATAAACAGTGACAAGTGTTTGTTAATGTTGGGAGAAAATATCCATCGTAATATTAAAGAATTTTTAAGGTTGTGACTTCGTGAGAAGCAATAGTTCGTGTACATAAATTAATTATTCGGCTTGTTAAAATACTCTATTGAAAATTAGCTGCAGTGAATGACAGTGCGCCGCGGGTGAATTAATTAAGTAATAAAATTAATTTGAATTATCAAAACCAAAATAATAATCAAAGTGAATGAAATACTTAACTTCAGTGAGTTAATAATAACATAACTTTGTGTTTTAAAAATAGAAGGGGTGTGCATCGCGCGAATTTTGATTTGAAATATAAAATTAGCGGAGCCAATAAAATTACGTACTAATGTCATCTTCAATCTTGTACACACAAAATAATAATATCAAAACAACATCAAAATAAATAACCTACATACAAATGTCACCTTCGATCTTCCGCGAGCATAATAATAATATAAAATAAACTATTGCTTGTTTTGAATCCCCCAATTTGAAATTGTTCAACGATAATAAACAATACCTACGCGCTTGTAGTTTCTTCAATATATCATATAATCAAGATAATACAAATATTCAAAATAATATCAACAAATACCTACGTATAAATGTCATCTTCGATAATATTGTTAACAAATAATAATAATTAATAACCTACGTATTTTCTTAAACTCAAATAAAAGTGTGACATAGAGTCATGGGTGTTACTACTTCTGAGGACTAAATTACCGAATCATAGTGACAGGAAGGTTCTTTCCTTATTATTTTTCCTCCACAGGTATTTAGTGCACTTAATCAGGCTTCGTTCAGGTGAGTGAAAAAACATTTTAATTAATTACAGGTCGTACATGGTCCCGATACCTGAGAGGATCTGCCCATCTACAAAACCAATGATAAAAGAAGTTATGTTCCAGGATATAATTGTGTTTTAAATATTATTCTCAATGTGTAATTACGAGATTTGTCCCAAATTAAATCTATTATCAATGTGGGTTCAACGAACTTATATTTTTTGCGTGCTAGAAAGGACGAGACGAATGCGTATAAAAAAGGATCCCGGCCATAAATCGTAGCCACGTTGAACATCGTACGGTCATCCAAATTAGTAGGGGTTTTTTTGTTCTAAGGTATGCCAAACCAAAGTGAGAATGACGGCAACATCCATGCCATACTGGATATTAGTTCAAAAATGAAATTTGGAGAATTGAATTTAAACATTATAATTGTTTACTAACAACAATATTATCATGTCAAATTTCTTTCAGGCTTCCTTACAAAATATGAAATCAACATTATTTCGGTAATGTTTTCTCAATCAGACCCTTCCAAAATCCCGCTTGACCTGCGAAATATAGACTTCACGATTGGGGAATGCAATAGCGTTCACTGAAATTATATCCCCACAAGATATGAGACAAAGAGGGCTTTTTTTCTTACGCTATCATGCGATAGGGGATGTCAACGTAAACTTAGCATTCACGCGGGGTACTGGAAGTTAATCCCTTTCGCGGGGTCATGCAGAGTGAAAAGGCATGAAAGACAGAATAAAAAGAAAATGCCACTTGGAATGGTAGGGTATGATTCGCTGACGGAGGCGTTTCGACCGAAGGTATCCCAAGTTTTGCGAAGTTATGTGGAGGGGACGTCGGCGTGGTATTCCGTGAGAATAAGTCTGTAGCACTATTGCATACTACCAATAGTGTCGACCTGAAAGCAAACATAGTTTTTACAAGGTAGAAGTTATGTCAGCTCTTGGAGGCGAGGAACGCAAGCCAATGATTATCCTCGTAGGAGACGAAAGGATCATCTCAAACGGCTCCGTACGCACTCAACGCGAGTAGAGTCATGATAAGGGAAGAAATGGACATACCCCTTCTAGAATCAGTCGAGTTAAAATCAAATCTGGAGGATAGGAAGTCGGAATAATACTGGAAGTGACATGAGGACTCTGCGCGCTTTCATCTGGCGTGAAGGGACCCTTTCGTAGCAATGAAGTTCATGCAAGAGAACAAAATCAGGACTTAAGGACCATCCTAGCAAACGTAATGATTGAGTCTTTGTCCGGAATGTTGGTCACCAGTATCTATTTGGTTAGAGGAGGAGCCGACTTATTCAGGAAACAACATTTCCCAGATCCTCCTATCACCCCTCCTCACCTTCCTCTTCCCCAGTACATGTAGTGTATACTAATAACAATAATAACTTGACCATTTAGGTGCAGTACGACGACATTGAGAGCTTCGCAAGGAATCCTGGTATGTATGTCATAATCCACACTGTCCATGTCATGTTAATATAATACAATGTAAACCCATAGACAGGAAAAAATCGGGTAAGAAAACTACGACTTTGAATTTTATAAACCGGGTGACA
Source organism: Limnephilus auricula (assembly GCA_951813805.1). NCBI lineage: Eukaryota > Metazoa > Arthropoda > Insecta > Trichoptera > Limnephilidae > Limnephilus > Limnephilus auricula. The sequence continues at coordinate 7,498,341 of OX638405.1, forward strand.
ATTCACTGTAGGATTAGCGTCAATGACACTCCGTTCAAGTTGAGAAAAGGCGGGTAATACGAGTATAGGTTTGAAAATAAAATAAAACAATCTAAAAAACGGGGTCAGTTTATCAAACGAGATTCTTTCACACTTTACTCCAAAAGAATTTGAGGTTACCACACACACTACATTATTTCCTCTACATGTGTATGTGTATTAATTTACACATTCAAATGTAATTACCGAATCAAAAAATCACACAACGTGGTGAATAGGAATAATGTACAATAAAATCTTAAATCTTATTTACTGTGAGAAAATCGCAGGGGTTTAAGGAAAAGTTAGGTGTAGCTAGATACAAGGGTATATTGATCGAAGGCCAAAAGATAAGGGTAGCGTAGCCAGTAGATCCCGACAGCTAATGTTAAAGGGAAAGAATAGAAAAACCAAGGATAGACGACTACGGATCAGTACAACGGGTGCCGGGTAGCCCCACAGGTACATTACAGGAGGTCCCGAGACCCATAGAAGTTAGTAAGGCCAGGGGTAGGTTCACTACAACTGGTGCCGGGTAGCCCAGGAGGGTGGATCGTCACAAATTAGTATCCGCGGCGGGTAGGGTGTCGAGACGGACCACTACAAGTTAAACCTCAAATGATAATATTTTAATTAATGAAGATAATATTAGCGAAAGTCAATCGAAAATCCGAAACAGAAAAATCAGAAAAAGATACGGATACATCTGGGACTCGAACCCAGGTCCGTCCACGCGCTATCCACTGCGCCAACGAGGGATACGTTGGCGCAGTGGATAGCGCGTCGGCCCGGATTGCCGGAGGACCTGGGTTCGAGTCCCAGATGTATCCGTATCTTTTTCTGATTTTTCTGTTTCGGATTTTCGATTGACTTTCGCTAATATTATCTTCATTAATTAAAATATCAAAAATTATTTTTGTAATTAAAAGGTATGTCAAATTTCTATTTCAAACATGAGCTACTTTATTTATTTTTTATTTAAATTATAAAATATAGGCTATTAAAAATTTTAATATTTTATGATTTTAGAGGCCACTTAAAAAAATATTTGCGAGTAAATGTAAACATTTAAAAAATGAATTTTACTATTGTTTTTTTTAAATATGATGAAATATAAAATCAAATATATATATATATATATATATTTTTTAGAAACAATTTTAATGAGAGTAAATTTAAATTACAAATTACCTATTTACATAGGAACAAAAACATGTCTTATATATTAAAATTATCACCCAAAGAAACGCATTTTGAACATTTTATTTAAATTTAATTTTTTATTGTATTCAAACCAAGGATTAGGCAACAAAAATTATATTCATGAATAACTCACAAAAAAATTCCAAAGTTGCTTCGAAAATGAACCAACACTGATTGCCTATACGTCATCATTTAAAAGCAAAAAAAAGTGGCTCCTATGCGAGATAGATATTTGATACACCTTTTTATTACAAAAATAATATTTCAGTTAGGTTGGGTATTCTGGCGTCAAATCCAAAACTACGTTTTGTATAAACCGTTTGTCAAAAATTTAATCAAAACAAATATACATTTTAAATGTCTATTTTATTTAAATATCTAATATTTCTATTTTATTTATTTAATTTTTATTAGTTAGGTACCTACTTCATCGCCTGTCATCAAACGTAGCGATCCACTAGGGGTGACCTATGACATATGTGTTGGTTATATTTTTAAATTGGAAATAATGATTTGTGGAAATACATTAGTGGATATTTTAAGAAAATCAACACTATATTTGTGCATTGAAACACATTTATCACTCAACGAATCAATAACACACTTGGCTCTTATTACTGATTTTTCAAGTACAGATTTTTCAAGATTTGTCGCAAGTTCAAACAGAGGTGCTCTTTGGAATTATAATCATCCAGTTGACTTGTTTTTAATACAAAAGTGCAGTAGCCGCCATTGTTTTCAGACCGTGCTTGTTCAGCTATAATTTATTGGTTGTCACGCAAATAAATTAACGATTATTTACTCAGTTTTATAACATAATTAAAGATATATTGTTTGCATTATGATAAATAAAATGTTTTTCAGATGTACTTTTCCAAAGAAAAATCATTCAAACGGTCAAGAAATAAAGACATTAAAGTACGGAAGTTATGAAAAAACTAGTAAATGCTTAATTATTTACATTAATATTATTGATTCGGATATTATGGTCTACATGGTTCCTGTAAGCATTCACATCATAGGCCCTCTGTGCTATCTCCCATATCGTTTAAATTTTTGTTTACATATGTAAGAAACAAACAGCTTATATAATACAAAGATACCAAATTTTCTACTGAAATTCTCTTTTCAATATTCAATGTACCTACAATAGACAAAATATATAAAAACATATTCAATACTACAAATTTACAAAGAAGTACAGTTAAATAACTTACCATTCCATTCATCAGCAAGATATCAGAATACTATCAAAATCCCTAAATTTAGTACAAAGCACATACAAAATACTTATCTCTATCTAGGTATAACATATTATGATAAACTACCATTATATCTGAAAGTTATCGAAAATATTCAGGAACTTCAGGAAAAATTTAAAAAATACCTAAAACTACTATAAGAGTCCATAACTCACTATTATTATTATTCCTTTCAAATCCTTTATTGATAAATCTTGCATTTTCTTAATTACCCCTTGTTTTTGCCATATTGTATTATTTACTTTCACACATGATATTATATAATTGAGCTAAAATTCACTCACCAAACACACGAGCCTCGTCTCTTTATGGTGAGGGAAAGCTATTCTTATCTGTTTGCGCTGGTTGAGTAAGTACTTTCGATTGCTATTAATCAGAGCAATTCAAATAGCCTTTTAATGTTCCATATCTCCCTTCCCTTTATTTTGCCCAGAGACTTTTGAAAAATGGAACACTTCGAAAACAAATGAACACCGTTTTTCCACACGCAGAAAAAAAGTCGCAATATGGATTACTGTTAACCGCACCGCATTCTTGTTTTATTTGATAATAATCAAATTATCCGCTGTAATTCGTCGTATTTTGTTGTACCCCGCCAAAACACTGTTTTGAATCGCCGCGACGGATATAGAATAATAGATTGTGTTATAGAATAATAGAACTATTGTGTATTATATGTAAAAGAAAATGAGAAGAAAACCAGCGGCATTGAACTGACCAACAGTGGATTATTGAAGAGACATTTGCACCAGATTAGGTAAGTCTTTGGGCTCCCAACCTTTCCTATGCATTAAAAGGCAAATGTATTTTAAGTAATTTAATGTGTAATTTACATCACACTGCGATCGAAGTAATTGTTAAACCAGCGCCACCATCATTGGTCCTACGAGCTAGGATATTTATTAAATTGAACCACCATCATTGGTCCAATCGAGCCGGAGATTATAAATTGAAGCATATTTCGATCGCATATTGATAAAATAAATATAACCAACCTTGTTTCATCTTATCGCTACAATAGTTTAGTTATTAACCGCAAATTAAGGTTTATTTAGACCATATTTACAACGCATAGTGTACCAGCCGCCAGCCATAGATAGCCGTACACAGCCGTAGGCCATAGACTGCAGGTACCTAATTAGTTAACCCTATGAGCGCTATAGTTTATAATATAAATTATAAATTTATTATTTAGATTCATATTTTGTTTTTCATAATGGCTACTAAAGAGAAGAAATTAAAATTGTTGACTTCTCAACGAGATGCTTTAAATGGACGTATTACAAAATTGTTTGAATTGTCAAAGGAGATTTCAAATGAAAGCATTCTAGAAGAGTTCTTGTCACTTGTCGAGACAATAGATTCGACAAGGAGCAAATATGAAGAGGTAACTCAACAAATAAACGTCATTAATTTGGAAATGGATGCAAATTATGACCCAGATTTTGAAAAATGGTTGAGTTTCGAGGATATGTTTTGCAAAATTAAAAGGAAAATATCTGTGATTCTAGAGCGAAAACCACAATTAAATATAGATAATAATAAATGTAATCGTCCCAAACTGCCCCCAATAGAATTGCCCTTCTTCGATGGGGAAATCGGTAATTGGCCAATATTTTATTCGAGTTTTGTGAACACAGTACATGACAACGAGTTACTTTCGAGTTCAGAAAAATTGTATTACTTGTTGGCCAAGATTTCAAAACGGGTACAAACCACATTCTCAGGAATTGTATTGTCACCTGAGAACTACGAAATTATATTTAATTCTTTGATAGATAAATATAATGATAAAATAGTAATATCTTCCGCGTATATTGATCAAATTTTAGATTTTAAATCGTTTACAGTAGCCAATATAAATAATTTGGAATCCTTTGTTGATAACTTCGTTTCGGCAGTATCCGCAGTGAAAAATGTTAATTTGGAAAATTTGTGTGATTTTATTTTTCTTCATATTGCTTTGAAGAAAATTGATTTGGATTCTGTAAAGGGGTTTGAAACCAATTATAGGGAAACTGATTTTCCCTCGTTCGAAGATTTAGTGAAGTTTATTCGGGAACAAATCAAGGTTTTGCAACGAACGGGGACATCAAGAAAATCAGCCGCTAATCACAGTGAGACAACCAAAAGATCACAAAGATCGACGCAAGCGTTTTTAAGCGCTGGCAGCGATTCGGATAAACCCAAGAATCTGCCGTTTAATAAATGTTTACTTTGTAATAAACCATCACACGGGCATTTGTATAAATGTCAGGAATTTAAAAATTTAAGTATTAAAGAAAGATTTAACTTTGTCAAGGGTAAAGGATTTTGTTTTAGATGCCTTAGCGAAAAACATAAGGCTAGAGCTTGTAATTCAAACGGAAATTGTCATAAATGCAATGACAAGTTTCATCATACAATGTTGCATTTTGAGCAACAGGGTACGTCACAGAGAGGGCAGTCAGATTATCGGAACGCCCAAGGAGCAGAAAACCAGACAGCTGATCAACAGATTGATCCGAAAGAGGGCTGCTCTAATCCTGACGTAGCTTTATGTACGTTTTCAACTGTTCGATCTTATAATCGAAAGGCGCATTGTACAGTTTTGTCGGCTACCGCACGAGTTGGTATAATAGATTCAGAAGGAAATGAACATTTAATTAGATGTTTGTTAGATAGCGCATCTCAAAGCAACTTCATTACTCGCGATTGCTGTAGAAGATTAGGATTTTTTGAATATCAACGCCCATCTTGTTCTACAGTTAAAGGTATTGGAGGATCATCTAAACCCATTAGAGGCTCCATACAGACCGAAATTTATTCTCGATTTAATAGGGCAATAAATTATAATGTAACTTCATTGATAGTGGACAAAGTAATAGAGCGCTTACCTACCGCCAAAGTTGATATACCTTTATTGTCATATTTGAATGACTTACCATTGGCTGATGAATCATATGGAGAACCAGGAGAAATTGATATGTTGATAGGAGCCCAGCTCTTCCCGCATCTCCTGTTATCTAAAAGGGTTCAGGACCCTTTGCACAGGCATGATTTGCATGCTTTGGAAACGGTTTTAGGATATGTCATTTTGGGGTCAGCACCAACTCGAGTTGAGAATAATGCTACCTTATCTTGTTGTGCTATGACGAACGAACCGGAAGATATTTGTCTCAAAAGATTTTGGGAATTAGAAGAGGTAAACGTACCGTCTATCAAAAGTCCTGAAGATCGTGAATGTGAGGAAATATATAAAAAAACTACGTCACGAGATCCTGACAATGGAAGGTATATAGTAGCCTTGCCATTTAAGGGAGATGTTTCGTCACTTGGGGATTCATTTGCAATGGCAAAGAAACGTTTTTTATGTCTTGAACGTAAATTGGAAGCCTCGCCTAAATTGAGAGAAGCTTATAATGATACCATTACTGAATATTTAGAGAAGGATTATTTGTCGCATGTCACTCCAAATAAGGAGGATAAAACGCCCTCTTATATAATACCGCACCATGGGGTTGTACGGGAGGATAAGATCACAACCAGTTTGAGGATTGTCCTGGACGCTAGTGCAAAAACAAGCACTTCTGTATCATTAAATAATATTTTGTATAGTGGGGAAAATTTACAGGGGAATTTATTTGATATAATAATGAACTTTCGTATATTCCCAATAGCACTTTCGGCCGATATACGTAAAATGTTTTTGTGTATTGGAGTGAAGGACAGTGATCGAAGATATCAACAGATTTTGTATCGCTTCTCGCCAAACGAGGATATTAAAACCTATCAGTTTAACCGCGTTTGTTTTGGACTCACATCCAGCCCATTTCAAGCTCTACGCACCATCAGGCAATTGGCCTCTGATGAAGGAGAAGTTTTTCCTGAAGCAAAAAAGATCATCAAAGAATTTCTATATATGGATGATTTTGTATACAGTCTGGAAACTGAGGAGAGTGCAAAGGAAACATCCTCTCAGTTAATCGCATTATTGAAGACTGGCCAGTTTGACCTAGTCAAGTGGACCAGCAATTCGCAAAATGTTCTGGAATCCATTCCAGATTCGCATCGCTTGTCAGCGATAAAGGAATTTGATGAGGTGGGCATGCATAAGATATTGGGCTTATACTGGTCACCAAGTTCCGATTTTTTCTCGTTTGTCACTTCTACACCCTAAAACAAACGCACCTTTAATGGCCGACCATAAGGATTGTCGTGTCAATGCGTCTGTAAAATCATTTACGCATGTCGGCGTAGATTTTGCAGGGCCTTTGAAGGTAACCATATCACGCGGACGTGGAATTCGTTCTCAAAAGGCATATATTTGCTTATTTGTGTGTTTAACAACAAGAGCGATACACCTTGAACTGGCGTCGAGTTTGAGTACCGAATGTTTTCTGAATGCTTTCAAACGATTCCTCTTCCGCCGTGGTCCTGTGACCAACATATACTCGGATAACGGAAGTAATTTTGTAGGAACCAAAAGAAAATTGAGTGAATTGCACGCATTTTCGACATCTTCACATTTTGGTGAAGAATTCGCAACTGTTTTAGCCAATAATAGAATAAGCTGGCACCTAAATGCTCCAATCGCACCCCATTTTGGTGGAAATTGGGAGTCAAACATTAAAAGTATGAAGACTCATCTTTTTCGAGTAATTGGAGATCAGATTCTATCTTTCGAGGAGATGACTACAGTACTCGCACAGGTAGAAAACATTTTAAATACAAGGCCATTATGTAGGACGCTTTCTTCAGATCCGTCTGAACCCCTCGCGTTAACACCCGCTCATTTCTTAACGATGACTCCGTTGAAACACATGCCCGCCGTAGAAATCGAGGAGGATAATTTGAACCTTCTATCACGACATGATTTGCTCGATAAATTGATTCAATCTTTCTGGAAACGTTGGAGGTTAGATTACTTGCATACCTTGCAAGTACGTCCAAAATGGAATACTCCCGCTAATCCAGTCAAAAAAGGCTTAGTGGTAATTGTGGGGACCGAAAATTCTCCTCCATTACATTGGCCACTAGGTATAATTATTGAAGTTTTTCCCGCAAAGGATGAAGTAATTCGTGTTGCTCGTGTTAAAACAGCATCGAGAACATACATTCGTCCGGTAGTAAGGCTTTACCCTTTACCGACTCAATAGTAGGTTATTATTTTTTGTTAGATTTAGTTACATATAGTTTAGGAAATCTAGAATAAGTATTGGTTATATTTGTTTGTCTGAGCGATAAATGCAATATGCAGTTTTAAAAGGGGTGACTTCCCACCCTTTCAAGGTGAGGGGGATGTTTGCGCTGGTTGAGTAAGTACTTTCGATTGCTATTAATCAGAGCAATTCAAATAGCCTTTTAATGTTCCATATCTCCCTTCCCTTTATTTTGCCCAGAGACTTTTGAAAAATGGAACACTTCGAAAACAAATGAACACCGTTTTTCCACACGCAGAAAAAAAGTCGCAATATGGATTACTGTTAACCGCACCGCATTCTTGTTTTATTTGATAATAATCAAATTATCCGCTGTAATTCGTCGTATTTTGTTGTACCCCGCCAAAACACTGTTTTGAATCGCCGCGACGGATATAGAATAATAGATTGTGTTATAGAATAATAGAACTATTGTGTATTATATGTAAAAGAAAATGAGAAGAAAACCAGCGGCATTGAACTGACCAACAGTGGATTATTGAAGAGACATTTGCACCAGATTAGGTAAGTCTTTGGGCTCCCAACCTTTCCTATGCATTAAAAGGCAAATGTATTTTAAGTAATTTAATGTGTAATTTACATCACACTGCGATCGAAGTAATTGTTAAACCAGCGCCACCATCATTGGTCCTACGAGCTAGGATATTTATTAAATTGAACCACCATTATCTACGATTTTAAAACTGCAGGAAGAGGAATATTGTATTAAGATATGAGACGCTGCCGATACGTTTAATTTATTAATTTACTATTGTACACCTTATTTCTGTACTTACGATATTTCTGAAGGTTATTTCTAAGAATGTCTATGTTGCGAAATTTTGCATTACATTGCGCACGTATGTTGGTATTGTATTTGCTATTGATTGCGTATTTTTTTAACGTTGGTTCTTCGTGTGTATAAATAAAGGAAAGTTTTTTCTGGTTGACGAATTTATAAATATGTTTAAATAAATAAAAAAAATTAAATAAAAAAGTCTTTATTTTAGTTAATTCAGACTGTAATTTTATATTCTCGAAGGTAGACTAGAGATATTTTGCAAATCAGATATACCCAAATAAGGAATACCATCCACCATCGCTGTTTGCCTCGCGGTTCTTTTGTTTCAATTCAAATTCAGAACTCGCCCCTTCCCGCCTCGTTATTATTTCCCGCCATTTCTAAAACAAGATGGAGAAGGTGGCTGCATTATAATAATTATTAAAAGCAAGTCTCGCATTTCTACAGCCGTCTCCCTCATTCCCTTGCGAACTGGGCGGATCTGGGTAGTTTTTATTACTTTTGTCCCCCTTTATTTGACTCACACTCCGCTTCTATTTTATTCTACTTTATATTCCGTATTTCCTGATTCCGCGTATTACTGGCGCGATGTCGGTAGAGCATAAGGGCCTACACTCAGCATTTAATAAATTTATTGACAAAATTTAGACATTATTTGACAAAAAAATTATAAAAATATCATTCAATCGATTTTTACTAATCAATATTGAATTTCATTGGAGTAACTTAACGGTCGCCATAAATCGAAGAACTGGAAAATTTGGGTAGTTTTTAGATGCCAATGCATATGAAAAAGACAGATCAAATTGCACCACTGAACTAAAAAAAATGCTGAAAAATGGTTGATAGATCAAGATTTTTTTATATCGATATTTTTTTCTAAATACATTACTATCCATCAGTAAATGTATACTTGGAATATGTATATATATGTCTTTGAGTGTGTTTAAGTATGTTGTGTGCCTTTGAGTGAATGTACACGCAGAAAAATGTTATTCGAAAAAACGACCATTTTAATAGTAAAAACGAGACTGAAGCTCTTACGAACAAATTAACAGTGTTTCAATGTTTATTGGCGGGAAAATGTAAGAATAATTTGTTGGTATACGTACGAAGCCAATAAACACTGAAACTCTGTTAATTTGTTCGTAAGAACTTCAGTCCCGTTTTTAACCGTTTTTAGTATTAAAATGATCGTTTTTTCGAATAACATTTTTCTCCGTGTATATGAATTTTATGCCTCTGCATTGTAGTCACTTGAAATGTCATTCTTCTATATATATATATTTCCTATATTGCGGTTTCTTGTACATGTGTTATTTAGGGTTATAATTAAAGTTGTGAAATTGACCTGCTGACAAACTGCTTTTGCAATTTAATAGATAAAAAAAAAATAATAAAATTATGATTGTGATCGCAGTAAGTATTCTATGTTACCAAACGCTTTTAAAATGAGAACCGCACCATTGCAACCTCTCCCTCATTCATCAAACTATCAAAATTAAATAAATCAATTTTACATTGGAGTTCTCAGCGGTAGAACCATAAAAACGTTTTTTCCACCTTATGAATTTGATTCAAAATTATATTACATAGCTCTTACCATACTGTGGTGTCGGGGAGGGTTGTGTGAATGGTACATGATGGGGGGGGGAAGAGTGGGGTAATGGGGGCTCTTGATTATCATCCGAGCGACTTTATGACTCGCCCCACCCTCCTCTTTTCAATTATACGCCATTTTTTACCCGCAATCCTCTTTTACCCCCGCTTACAGTACCCCGTTAAGGAACCCTGTCTCTCTGGATTTTGTATTTAGTAATAAATGTAGAGGTCATCCATATTCATCAAAAATTATATGCCATTTTCTGGGTCCTGAGCTAAAGCAACAACACCAAAACCCCAAACAAATCCAGCAGACATTAGCTAAGATGCTAACGAAATTCCAATATTTAAACCCTTAGTGCGAAGTCGATCTTCTAGTTGATTAGTCAGATATCTTCAAATACTAACTTTTGAGATAATAAGGAAAGCAATATTCGAATGCTGCCATTAATAAACTATTATTTACATTTTCGTCGACGACCTGCCGGATCTGCCCTGATGATGGACACTGCAACGGTGTCCGAAACGACGGCTAAAGAAGGAGGTAGCGCCACACGGCATAACACCCCAAAAACAAACAACGAAAATGCTTTTGGTCGTGAAAATCTAAAAACGTATCTAAAACATATGTATTTGTAAGTAAGCATAGAACGTTAAAAATGCTATTTTCAGATCAAAAAGCTGTTAAATTTAACCTGTTGCTAAGATTTCTGGTTCTGGACAAAAATCTACAATAATAATGTCAACTACCTGAATGAACACTTGTCATCTTCTAAAGTGTAAATGGTAATAAAATACACAAGCCCTTCTATCCAGTTCCAGTCAAACATTCAATTATGAAAGTTAACTTTGACCCTTGTATATACAATCGGGTCAATTGTGGCATAAACTTACATATTAAATATGCTATAAAATGGGACTATTAACTATGCTATGAAATAAATACCGGGAGGCACAACTGTCCTGTACATTAGATGACATTTTGAAAAATTCTACTAGTGCCCCAGAAAACATCAACATTTTGTTTAATTCACTGTAAGTTTTTCTGCATTATAAATGATTTTTTGGTTTTTTATGAGTCTTGTACCAGATTGAGGGTGCACTTTTACATATAACTGCATAATCAACTCAAATTTCGACTTTTCAGAGATGCCTGACTAATGAGCTGGAAGGTAAAAGTATACAGTATACATGGTAACCGAAATCTCGTAGTATAAGCAGGAATATGATGAACCTACACCCCATAGATTATCCAAAAATATTTCAATTTTTTCGCAATTTTTTCGGCTACTAAACAGTGCAAATAAACTTTAGGGGCTAGGTCTACACTTCTACGCATTTTAAAATTAACATTAAACAGCTTATATTAACCCCCTAAGGACTGACTAAATAAATAAAATTTTAAGTAAGCATTTCAAACTTCAAACTCGAAAATGAAAACTCAAATCAAAAAAGTTATACAACAAAAGCGACTCCAAATTCTCACTCATTATTTTACATTTTGCAACGGTCCTCCTCACTACCAACTTAATTTTATAAACTGAGAAAAAATGCAATTGCGCTACAATAATTTAAATACCGACACTTTTCCGATCGATTTCAATATTTTAACTTATTTTTCATAATCGCTAAATATCTTATAATTATTGGGAGATCGTTCAGAAAGCAAATTTGCTTTGTAGACGGAATGAAAACTGATACGTTTATAGATTTTCACGGCCAAAAGCATTTTCGTTGTTTGTTTTTGGGGTGTTATGCCGTGTTGCACTACCTCCTTCTTTAGCCGACGTTTCAGACAGCGTTGCAGTGTCCATCACCAGGGCAGATCCGGAAGATCCGAAGATATGTATCGTTTATATTATATTAAAATTACTACCCAAAGAAACGCATTTTTTAAATTTTATTTTTCATTATATTAAAACCAAGGATTAGGCAGATTTTTTTAAAAATAATTATAAATAACTGACAACTGCCGGATCTGCCCTGATGATGGACACTGCAACGCTGTCCGAAACGTCGGCTAAATAAGGAGGTAGCGCAACACGGCACAACACCCCAAAAACAAACAACGAAAAAAGAATGAAAACTGTTTACGAAATAATATTTATTAAATAATATCCCACCTTTGCATAAATATAATAACATTTTAAATGTAGAGCTCGAAAATAACAACCATCGCAAAATGATGTCCTAAAACCATGTGTGCTCTGCATCAGGAATAATTAAATATTAATCCAATTTGGGAGGATGGTAAGGTTACCGCCGCCCCGGAAATCATTTATTGGATATCCAATACCTCTGCCATAAGTCACCCCAAGAGTTTCACTACGTTTGATGACCTAACAGGGGTGTTTGGGTTCACCGAGTGATGTGTGTCCAGGTCTTGACAGCGGTTGCGCCTGCCCACCAGCTGCGTGCTTTTGAACTCTCCAATCGGTATCTCGAGACCTATGAGGGTGAAATCATACGACCGTCACTCCAGGACACACTGACCCCTAGATTTCTAACCACCCATCATTCCTTTTTGCTTACCAAAACTTCGTCTCTTTCCCCTGAGGTAAATTATTTTTCTTCCTCATTATGAGGTTAATATAAAAAAATGTATATATGTGAACTGCAAAAATACATTCTAGTAATAATGGAGGAACCAATTATATGGTAGGTAAAGTTATAATATACTTCAGTACCTTAGGTTTGTGTATCGATCCTATACACCAGAATGTCATTTTAAAATATTTGATCAACAATATTTTCATTCAAGCAGCTTATAAATTATTTCTTTAAGTTACACATTTTGCGAATCCAATTATTGTATTTTTAATATGGAATGTATTGCATTGCACTTCCCCTGCATACATTCTGGAATAAACAATTATTTTTTTTTTTACGCACCAGACTTTTAGGTCCGGGTTTAGTTTTCCCCATAGGAAAAACTAAACCCTTTCACACACTTTTCCATATAAATGATTATCTAGTAAATCCACGCTATGCAAGTGTATTAAATAAGTATAATTAATACAAAACAATACAAGAACAACATGTTAATCTACCAGATTATTTAATGGAAAAATAATTCACCGACTCCAGATATTTTCATATCAGAGGGTTGGGCACGGTGGAATTCCTTATTTGACCGATAAATCCTACTGATCCCTCAATATAAATATTTAAAAAATCTTTCGTAATCCTACATGTATTTAAAATGACTGTTTTTTTGCATGTTTATATACAAATTCCTTGACAAATCTAATATGCCTAAATTTTTAATGAGAGAGCTAGGTATATTGCCAGTAGCCGAAATAACAAATGGTAATATTTTTATAGTCTGAGAATGCCAAATTCTTTTAATTTCATTTCCTAAATCTTATTACTTTCTTATTTTTTAGAAACAGATTTTTCAATATTACACGAATTTGGAATAACTACATATATATATTTTTTTAATATTATTATTGTCATTGTTAAGAATAAAGAAGATACGTGCCTTATGAGGAAATTTGAATAGAAACAAAAAATGTTCCATTTAGAATAAATAGCCCAGCGCCTCCGGCTCACGCTCGCCTAATATCGTACTCCATCCCAATTAAATTTGGGAAATACAGTTTTGTATTGGGAAATTTAAGCCTCAATTAGGCAAATATTTGTATGATAAAACACGTCAACGAGACACTTCTAGTGTTATTTTTATTCTATGGTTGAACTAATCTGACAAAGATGGAAACAAGTTGAAACCGATCCGGTCAAAATTAAAATAATGAAAAAGAATTATAAAACAAATTCAAAACATAACATTTTCCGGTCTAAAACAAACAATGAAAAAGAGTTTAAACGTATTCAAAACATAACATTTTCCGGTCTAAAACAAACAATGAGAAAGAGTTAAAACGTATTCAAAACATAACATTTTCCGGTCTAAAACAAACAAAGAAAAATAGTTAAAACGTATTCAAAACATAACATTTTCCGGTCTAAAACAAACAATGAAAAAGAGTTAAAACGCATTCAAAACGTAAAATTTTCCGGTCTAAAACAAACAATGACAAAGATTTAAAGCGTATTCAAAACATAACATTCTCCGGTCTAAAACAAACAATGAAAAAGAGTTAAAACGCATTCAAAACGTAAAATTTTCCGGTCTAAAACAAACAATGACAAAGATTTAAAGCGTATTCAAAACATAACATTCTCCGGTCTAAAACAAACAATGAAAAAGAGTTAAAGGGCGTTTTTCAAAAAAAGTGTACATAGATAAAAGTCAGTGTCCCATCACTTTCAGGATCAGTAACTTTTGTTGTGTCGTTTTTAATGACCAACCATATATTTTACCAATATAATAACAAGTAAATACCTTTATGGACTAAAAATAATGAATAAATCTATTAAATTTCGATATTATTTTTAAATAAGTAAGACTACAGGTCACTGTTTCTGGTATGTCCTACACCTACCACTACCAGTAAGAGTTCAAAAATTAATGTTATTTAATGTTATTCCAGTATTTATTTCTAATTCTACTAATAGTATATGATAATATTTTCGATTTGCAACCATAATATAGATTAATTATCGTGCAAAATAATTTAAATACCAGATATTGAGTTGTCCTACGAAATAGCGTATGGTGGAATTTCCGCCTACGCAACCACATTATTGACGTCTTCCAATAAAAATATTACCAAATCGATGAATATTTTCGAAAATAGCAACCCTATTTAGTCTATGAAGGGCGGCCATGCTTGGTTTTTTACAGCCAGTTTGCCAAGAAATCGTAACACAAGTGGTCGTTCTCGGCTGTACTAAAAAAGTGTTCCACCAACGCTTCCGTATTTCTCCAGGTAATTTACCAGCATGTATTAGACTCTACTTTGTATTAAATTGATTCATTTATTGTTTTATGAAATGTTTAGTTAGAACAAACAGAAGTTTCATAATTTATTGATAAATACATTTCGAAAAAATATTGACGCGATTACGCCACTTCTCTTACGCAACGGTCTCGTGAATGGAACTTAAAAGTGACGTAATGGAATTCTAAAGGTCGGTTCACTCTGTCCGTCTTTTAGTGTATTTGGGTGTGTTACAATTTTCTAATTAAATTTATATTTTGCATGTATCTTCAAAATGTAACTATTACATGTAGATATGTGGGTTGAGTGATATATGTACCATTAAAAAAAAAGAACAGCATAGCTAAAAAGAAAAAAATATTTGATTTTTATGTGTATAATTTTTTTTCTTTTTTTTATAAATTAAGATTATTAAAGATTAATTCTGAAAGAGTCGAAATGGTGTCGAAAAACTAATATAGACAGCAATATGAGCAACTATTACTGTAGAGGCAACTCTGAAATTCAGTATAAAATCAGCTGGTTCATACAATTTTGATTAAGTAAGTATAAAATGTAGCATGATTTATGTTCCTGTGTGTTTTAGTTAATCCTGTACCTAATTAAAGTTGTGTACATTAACAGGTACTTTAATACCCTTTCAGCTTAGTTACCTATTTCAGGCTATACACGGTATGCACGTGTAGCCCATTATTACCTATCTAATTATTTGTGCATTTTTATAAATAATTTATTTTAATTTTATGTTCAAATATGAAAAATCAAAAAGGTACAGAGACAAAATTAAAAGCGACCCTGAAAAATATGAAGCCTTTATGAAAAAAAGAGTTACAAAGACAAAAATAACATCAAAATAAAATCAGAGAGCTAACCAAAGAAGAATAGAAAAAAGAAGACGTTGGAGAGAACAGAAACGAAAATAAAAAGAAAAGAAAAAAGAACAAGTGGAAGAAAATGTACTTGCGCGGGGGGCCTTCCACGGTGGCGGTAGTACGTAAAATCGCCCTTTTTTATAGAGAATACCTCACATGAGTCTTAACTGCTCCCGTCTGGAGCCAGTGAGACTATGGCATCCCCAATTGGGGTACGTTTGAGGCTGAAGGTAAGTGGGGACAGGAAGGAGATGGGAAGAGGAAGGTGGGGAAGAGGAAGGTGGGGAAGTACCTGGCTATTCAGATCTAGTCACTAAACACGGTTAAAGTCATTATTAAGCAACGTTTCAATTCTGAATGGTGGTCTTTCACCAGGGTGATACTGAGAGTATCTTCCACTCTTCCCATAACAGTCGCTTGTCGCGCCTTCAGCAGTGTAGCCACAACGTGCGTACACATACGACTGATATTTCGCGCCCGCTGTCGCTACCGGGCAAGCCTCTCAGTCTGGCCGAGGCCTTAGAATTCCTAAACGTTACCAAATTTTTCCCCTTACGCCACTGTCCTGTTATTGCTGTGATTTATTTTCTAAGATCAATTATTATATCTCAAAGAAATTTGTTCTTTTTTTTATTGATATAGTTCATGATTAATTTTAAATTTGTTATAATTAAACATTCGTAAAACAAAAACTTATATTCGTCTTTCTAGAACGAAAAATATACAGTACAAAGTATCCAAAAGTAGCGTAAATGAATATTTTTATTTAAAAACTTAATATTTATTTCAATAAGCTTGATTATTCATATTTTTTAGGATACAGATTGTGTTTTCAATTCGTAAATAAAAATCTGAAATAATGAATTTCTTTTAATTTTCTTTATAAACTTTATGATAAAAGTGACGTAAAAGAATTTCTTACCAATAGCATTAAACTTAAATTGCAATTATTTTCGAAGTTTATTGACATTTTCTATTTAAATACTTTTTGTCATGAAGTTCATACTTTCTTTAATAAATTAACGTATATTTTTAATCGAAATGCAGCATCTCACTTAAGTGGAATTCCTATTACGTCACCGACATCTTTTTTGGAAAAAAAAAACGCCCTAAAACGTGTTCAAAGCATAACATTTTAGCCACAAATTTAGACCTTCAGTTTTCTTCTTTTTTATGTGAATACCGCATAATAGTCTCAACTGCTCTCAACCGTCTGGAGCCAGTGGGACTGTGGCATCCCCATTTGGAGTATGTTGTGAGGCTGAAGGTAGTGGGGAGGGGAGGGATATATAAAGAGGAAATTGGGGGAGTAACTGCCTATTCCGTTCTAGTCACCAAACACGGCTAAAACCATTTCAAGCAACTTTTCAATTCTGAATGTGGTCTTACGCCAGGCCGATACTGATAGTATTTTCCATTCTGGAACGTGCCGCAAATATAGATACTAAATATTATTTTAATTAATATTAAAATGTGAAATAACACAATTCAGTCAAATAAAATTTGCTGATGCACGCCGGCCGGGGTTTAAACCCGAGTCGCCAGACTTTCCCCTCGACCTCAGATGCCGTCAAACCTTTCTTATTTCTTATTATCATTTAAAAGATATAACTACGTACATCAAATTATTTCATGTTTGTAATAAAATCAGTTGCGTACATTGTGAGCCTTGGGGATACTGTGAGGATGTTTTTTTTGGGGGAAAGGAAGGAGTTTACCTGAAGAGACCCGTGTTGTGGGTGGGGGGAAACACAGAGGCCACATTAATTAAGCAAATTATTTGTTTTAGTTGCTACACAGGTACCTTTGTTTTAAATGTCGACTGTCTCGGAATACCGATGAACCCATATTCTTTATTATTTATTGAAAGCATGGTTATAATAAATACATCAACAAACAAGTCCTGTTAAGCCAATTGCATTGGCTTGTCAGCAGGTGCTAATAATTTAGTAACATATACATAATTTACATCTTATATCTACAGATAACATTTTTTTATACATTTTTCATACATAATATAAATATTTTTTTCCGTTAGCCAATTTTCACCATATTTTTAAACTTATTCATAAAATTACATTGCTTTATAGTGTCCAATGTTCGGAATGTTGTGTTCAAACGTTCTCTGTCCGTACTTATTATTAAATTTCGGAACTATTAACCAGTCGTTGCGCTTGAATCTAATGCTTAGAATCTAGTGTTGTTCCACATTTTAACACAATTTAATAATGTACCATTCAATTTAAGTGTTACCAACACATCGTCAATTTAGCAATTTTTTAAACAAAGTTTAAAAAAATAAAGTTTTAAACAAATGCTTAGAAACACATCGGTTAATCGTCGGAGTGTAGTTTTAAAAGAGTCCAGACGTCAGTAACATTTTGTACACAGTTTTTTATGATTTCCCCTTCAAATACGTTAACCATCAATATAATCAAATTACTAATTTCAGTTGCCTGTGATGATGTGCTTGAAGTGTAAAAGTAATTCGTAAATTATTCACGTTCAATGAATTTTTAATTTTCAAAAATAATATTGAAGGAAACAAACGATAGAGTTGGTACCAAAATTATTTTATTATTAAAAAAATAAAATAATTTTGGTACCAACTTATTTTTTTTTTTTTTATTCACCAGATTTACAGGAACGGGTTTAGTTTTTCCCATAGGAAAAACTAAACCCTTTCATACACTTTTCCATATAAATGATCATCTAGTAAATCCACGTTATGCAAGTGTATTATATAAGTATAATTAATACAAAACAATACAAGAACAACACGTTAATCTACCAAACTATTAAATGGGAATATAATTCACCGTCTCCAGATATTTTCATATCAGAGGGTTCGGCTCTGTGGAATTCCTAATTTGACCGATAAATCCTACTGATCCCTCAATATAAATATTTATAATAATTTTATATTTGAAATGTATATTTTTATAAATGAACAACACGTTAATCTACCAAACTATTAAATGGGAATATAATTCACCGTCTCCAGATATTTTCATATCAGAGGGTTCGGCTCTGTGGAATTCCTAATTTGACCGATAAATCCTACTGATCCCTCAATATAAATATTTATAATAATTTTATATTTGAAATGTATATTTTTATAAATGAACAACACGTTAATCTACCAAACTATTAAATGGGAATATAATTCACCTTCTCCAGATATTTTCATATCAGAGGGTTCGGCTCTGTGGAATTCCTAATTTGACCGATAAATCCTACTGATCCCTCAATATAAATATTTATAATAATTTTATATTTGAAATGTATATTTCTATTGTTTCGATTTTTGACAGATCTAAATTTGAATCACTAATGATTTTCTAAGTTTAGTAAATGCGAACGGTTTAAATGCAACAACACCAGGACTGAGTATTCCAAAAACTCTATTGTACCTAGGTTGCATGCAGTTAGTAATAGATACGCCGATGTAGCGGATATATTTAACTGCACGCAAAATAGGTACAAGAGGGCTATGCTATCATATATTTTCAATCAATATTAATTTAACCTAAGTTTACCTTATTTGTACTATAAAATTTGTATGTACTTGTGTATATATCTCATATGTCTTTTCACAATCAATTGTTATTCTCTTTTTTTGTTTTTTTTTTAATTATTCCTACACGGAGAAAAATGTTATTAAAAAATAAGATCATTTTATTCGTGAAACGGTTAAAAACGGGACTGAAGTTCTTACGAACAAATTAACAGGGTTTCAATGTTTATTAACGGGAAAATGTTCGAATAATTTGTTGGTATACGTACGAAATTTACGTATACCAACAAATTATTCTTACATTTTCCCGTTAATAAACATTGAAACCCTGTTAATTTGTTCGTAAGAACTTCAGTCCCGTTTTTAACCGTTTTACGAATAAAATGATCGTATTTTCGAATAACATTTTTCTACGAGTTATATTTGCTATTGGTTTTTAATGTGACATGTAAATATTGTTTATGGTATATTTATACCGTTGACATTAAATAAATAAATTATTTATTAATTAGCTTTGCATTTTTCTTCGCAGTTTGACGGTTTATAATTTAATTTTTAGTATTAATCCTTTTTTCCGTTACAGCTATCGAAATAAACGGATGCAATAAAAAAATCCGCTAGCACGACAGTTTTAAATCCTTTTTTGTCACATTATGAATGGAATAAATTTTGAAAATTTGCAAGTCGACAAATTTATTTCACTAACGAACTGGTTTTTGATTTCATAATTTTGATGTCCACAAAAACTTTTCCAGTGACCTTTCTATCTGCAGGGAGAAGTATATCGAAAAATGGGTTAAAATTTACACATTTTACAAAAGAAAGGCTGGAAATATATACATTGGTAAGTAGTCAGTAAGATTATATCATCTGTTTTTATGTACGTAATCATAAATATTAGATACATTTAAAAATTATCCTGGAAGTATAGGAACCTATGAGGGTACCTACGCAGGCCCTTACGCTATACGGAGAAAAATGTTATTCGAAAAAACGATCATTTTAATAGTAAAAACGGGACTGAAGTTCTTACGAACAAATTAACAGGGTTTCAATGTTTATTCTTACATTTTCCCGCCAATAACTAACATTTTTCTCCGCGTACCTTAGCACGGATTCCCGGGTTCATGGGGGTGAAGTTGTCTAGATCTTAGCGACGGATAGTTCTGCCCACCGGGGTCAGATTTATAAGAACTAGTTGAGGGAGACCTTTTTACCTCTCCAGCAAGACTCTCGACCCATCGCCTTGCACCGCAGTGGAAGGAAGAATTCAAACCTCCGTCACTCCTGGACACACTATACCCCAGATTCCTACCCACCTCTCACACCTTTTTCCTTCCCAGATTTTCCTTTCCTTCCTTTCTACTAGAATTCATTGCAAAGGAATTACAGAGAGACGCAGTAACAACCGAAATTAACTAGCAGTTAAAACTAGCTTAGTTTTGGATTTGAGGCCAAAATATCCAACCAAACTGAAAAATTATTTTTGTAATAAAAAGGTATGTCAATTATCTAGCTAATACAGGAGCTACTTTTTTGCTTCTAAATGGATTACCTGTAGGTAATTAAAGAAATTAATTTTGTAACCAACTTGGAATTTTTTTGTGAGATATTTATAATTATTAAAAAAAAAATCTGCCTAATCCTTGGTTTTAATATAATGAAAAATAAAACAGAAAATAACAAATCTTAAAAACGCGTTTCTTTGGGTAGTAATTTTTATATATAAACGACAACTTTTTGTTCCGATATAAATAGGCAATTTGTAATTTAAAATTTCACCCATCAAAATTGTTTCTAAAAGAAAAAAATATTTTTAATTGTATATTTCATCATATTTCTAAAAAATAAGGTAAAATTATTTTTTTTTATGTTTACTTTTACTCCAAGTTGCTTCTAAAATCATGATATATTAACATATTTCATAGCCTATATTTTATAATTTAAAACAAAAATAAATAAAGTAGCCCCTGTCAGAGTTAGATATTTGACATACCTTTTGACTGCAAAAATAATTTTTCAGTTTGGTTGGGTATTTTGACCTAAAATGCAAAACTACGTGTGTGAAACCAGCTTAAATTTCAACCGTACAGTCGTTAGCGTATTAATAATATCAGATATTTTATGACGTGTATTTTATAAACCATGTATGATCGTGTGAGGAAAATCGTGAAGGAAACTCAAATACTGAAATGAGGTGGTGAGGTGTCCCACCTCTTTTGAGGTGAGGTGTTGAAATATTGGGGGGGGGGGGGTAGAGAATTGGCGAAGTCGGTACTAGTATTTTCTGTTGGTTATTTTTGTAACGCTAAAAATGGTATTATGATTCTCACGACCAATACTGTTATAATAACTATGTATTATGAATCTATATTGTTTAGATAGAATGACCGTAAGTTCTGTCATATATTTTTTTGTGTGAAGTGTTGTTAATGTTTTTATTTTAAAAATTCAATGGAAGTGGAAATACATGTTGATTTAATTGTGTGCGTCGTTTAAAAAATATATTGCGCAGAGCCCGCCTGCTATCTATGCTCTCCAATGACCACTGTTATAATTTAATGTAAGTACCCTTTCACATAAATAAATAAACGCTTCATTAAATTTGTGTTGGAGAGTTAATAGCATTGCATGATAATGCACGTAACCTTCATGAAATAACGGCGGTAGGTACTTAGGTATGGCTGTGGCTACGGTCACTTCAAACAAATGTATTTATTACTGTTGTATGAATAGAGTTGAGTCCCTAACTGGCTCCAGACGGTTGGGAGCAGTTAAGACTATTATGCGGCATAAAAAAGTCGACTACCCCCCACCCCTCTCAAAACCCCACCTCTCACCACCTCTCCCACTCACCACACCTACTCAGTCACCCACCCCCCTCATCACAACTCTACCTCAGCGCCCCCCTCCCCTTGGGAGCAGTTGGGACTGTTGTGCGGTATTTATTTATTCAATTTCAACGGTATAAACATACCATAAACAATATTTACATGTCACATTAAAAACCAAAAGCAAATATTAGGAATAATTAAAAAACAAAAAAGAGAATAACAATTGATTGTGGCTAACAATTTATTCACATAATATTAATTTAATACATATTTATAAGTCCCAATACTGTACGGCTCTCCTCAACTCTTCACGCCTCGCGGCTCTAATACAAATAAGTCGCATACACGAATGTACCACTTCACCAACTCGCACCTCACACCTCACACCTCGCGGCTCACTCATTCACTCACTCAAATATGTCCCGGATGCGAAATGAAGTGGTACTAACAACTCGCACCTCACACCTCGCGGCTCACTTCAAATACGTCCCGGACGCGAAATGAAGTGGCACTACCGATGTAACGCTACTACCTCACCGCCTCATATTTGAAGTGGTACAAAAATGAGTTGGACCTCAAATACGTCCCATGCAATGTAGTAAACTACACCAACTACCTCACCACCTCATATTTGAAGTGGTACAATGAAAAATAGTTGGTACAAATATATTTTGTGAGGTGACGGGACATTTTACGCCTTTGTATGCGACATTTGTAGTGCCTCTTGTATGAGGTACTCAACACTAATGTGGAGATCCGAAAAGAATGCAAGGCTGATGTGAGCGTAGTAAGTAAGATTAAGAAAGGGACGCTTAGATGGTTTGGGCATGTTGAGCGAATGAATGAAGAAAGGGGTGTGAAGAGAATTTATGACGCGAATGTGAACGGTATAAGAAGCCGAGGACGCCCTAGGAAGACGTGGCACGATCAAGTAAATCAGATACTTGAGTCGGGCCATGTCAAGAGTCAGAATAATAGAAGAGTATGTATGAGAAGATGTATGAATGTGAATGAGGCAAGGAGCGTGTGCCAAGACCGAGTTGTTTGGTCCGTCCTCTCTGCCTACCCCTGCGGGGAAACGGCGTGATGGTTAGTTAGTTAGTTAGTTAGTTAGATATTTTTTAATTAGGTTGTTTATATTTTTCAAAATCCTATCAATTCACATGGCTAAGGTTTTGATCCAATATTATATAAAATTATACTCATATACCACCATTTTAATTTATATACCGCTACTTTATTAATTAAAAAGTATATTTTTCTTTTCCTTCAAACCTATTAGGAATTCAATGGTTCTTAGCTACGTTTCTACGCCTAAAAGTTAGGCGGTTTTTATCCGTTCGAATTTCAAATTGGAAAAGGCAAAATGGCGGCCGGAAATGGGAGTGCAACCGCGATGGATTTCCCGCCTGTAATGAGCGCTGTAATTTGCATATTACAAATGGCATCCGCAAGCAGCCATATTACTTTTTTCTGAGGTGCGAGTCTGCCATTGCACTGGAGAAATGGATGTCAAACTGTTTGATTGCAGGTCCCTTTTTAAGGCCTCATACTATTTGTATATATCGTCGCAAGAAAGCAATTCTGATGTAACAGCCAAAAACCAAATTGTTCACAAGAGCCAAAAAACGTTTCATAGTTTAGAAAAAAATTCGTAACTTTTAAACCAGTGGTTAGAAAAATTTCATTTTAAAAATGCTTAGCTGAAAAAATATAATCTATCAAATGGCAATATTTAAATATTTTATAAGTGAAGAAGTATAATGTTTTTGGCGCTTACAGCAGTTGACATATTTTTTTGTTTACGCCAATACTGAAAAATTTATTTTCAGCTGCATAAATTGCTGTAAGCGCCAAAGTATATCAATATAAAAATTTTGAATAGCTGTAAATGTGTGTCGTTATTTTTTGCGATAAATTTGTTTGGTTTACAACATACAAAAAGTAACACCGTAACGTACATATAACTATAACGCACGACATGTAGGTACAATTGTAGTAACTTACTGCTGCGGATTAATGAAATACTATCATTTTTTTAACTTTATTTATTTACATTTCTTTATACACATAACATAATATAATATAATAAATAATATAAACAAGATATGAAAACTCACCAAGGCGCTGCCCGAGTGTGGGTAATATAAAAACAAATACTATACTTAGGTACACCTATTAATTAAAAACTTTTTTTAATATAAGCGCGCTCTCTCTATCATTTGTATTTACATACATACCTCGAGTCTTGAGGATTTAACAATTTTTTCATAAAAAATACCAAGGTTTAATATACCTAATCATTTTGATAAATGTGAACGCATGATATTCCTGCATAATTTTATAATCACTTGTGAAATTTCAAAAACAAAAAAAATTTGTTCGTAAAAGAAAGGTTGCGGGTTGGAAATCTTTTTAAAATTTATTTGTGCTATTTCGCATATTCTAAATAAATAATATATATTTGCAGTACATTCCACACTGGTAAATTGTCTCAAAATCACCCTTGTGAAAGACAAACGTTCAGGATCGAAATGCTGTTGCTTGAAATGGATTTAATCGTATTCAGTGGCCAGCTCTCATAGCAAGGTGGTTTGCAACCTTCTTCTTCCTCACCTCCTTCTTATCCCCACTTCCACCAGCTTCACAACATACCCCATTACGGGGGTGTCGCAATTCATTTGACATCGTGAAGTGATGTAATATGAACACTTTACTAGTAGTAAATGTATAGCAAAGTTTGCTAAAAGGGTCACGAATAAAATGACAATCCTGTAAATGAAATGAAAAGAGGAGAGACATTTGAAAGTTAAGTTAGGATTAAAACAATGACTCTATTATGTTAACTAATCACAAAAGAAGCCTTCGTTGGTTAATCTGAAATCTTAAATGTAACATTATCACAAAATTATCTAATATTGAGTAGGTTACTGTTATGTCTGCCTAGTTCACATTCAGATATAAGTAATTGTTTTGGGACTCTTCAAGAATTAGAGGTCCTTGTTACAAACTGATTTAACGTATTTACAATATACCATACCTCTGGGTCTCACGACCGACTCTAGGAATTGAATCTGACCGTGATTTTTTTTTTTTTTTTTTTAATTTATTTATCAAAAAATACATTTTTACAAAATAAGGGTAGTCCCACAAAGCTGTCAAATGGCAGCTTGTCTGTAGGTTCTACAATTTATCACTCTTAATATTAGACATAAGGAAATAATTGTTAATACATATTATATAGTTTTAAGGACACATTAGGATAGATCACATAATAATATTAGATTATTTGAATTACATCTATAAGATATTTCAATGTACATGCCTAATAAATAGATATATAGGCAGCTACATTAAGATAATCAATTCAACATATTTAAAGATACATGGAGTTTTCGTTAATTAACCACATTTTTATCATTTTAGGGCATAATCTGTCATTTTTTTCAAATTTTAAGTTTTTATTTATTTTATTGAAAATCACTGGTATTTGGTATTCAAGAGTACGGCTTCCATATTTATTTAATATTCGAGGAGTTTTTAGGCCCTTTCCTTCTTTAAATCTTGTGGTATGTTTGTGTACCATTGGGTGTTTATAAGAGCTTTCCCCCGCGTTATCCATAATAGTAATGAACCAAAGGAGACCTTTTGTTGTAAGTATGCTCTCTGAGCCATATAATAGTTTTAAGTTATTTCTCTCTCTGTAAATATTTGGTGTAACAATTTTTTTTATTATGGCAGTTTGTAAATTTTGAATATATTTAATGTAAATAGTGCTTGCCTGTCCCCAGGTTCGAATTCCATATCTAAGGATGGATTCGACCATAGAAAAATATATGAGTTTAAGAGTGCAATGAGGCAAAATAAATTTTAGTTTGTAAAAGTTACTAGCTATTGATCGTAGCTGGTTACAAATTTTTGCCACTTGTTTATCCCATTTAAAATTATTATCAACAATTATTCCCAGATAAGTATATTCATTAGTAAAATCAATTTTTTCACAGTCGCAAATATTAGTGATTTCATTATGAATACAGTCGAAACTATGAGCAGTTATTTTAGGTATATTCCACATTTTCAAACTCGGTGATCTTATATACATGCATTTGGTTTTTTTAACATTAATAATTAGTCCTACATCATGAGCCCATTTGAGAAGCTCGTTAAAATCTCTTTGTAATTCTTGTATGCCAATTTCAGGGTTTTCATGTGATATTACAAGAGCAGTATCATAAGCAAAAATGAATCTACGAGCTTTTTTTGTTATTCGTTATCGTCGACCGGTTGTACTGCCCGGGTGTACCTATTATTACTACTGGAAATCTGTCGAAACATCTATCATAATCTATAAAGTAGCTCCCGTCAGAGTTAGATATTTGACATACGTTTTGACTGCAAAAATAATTTTTCATTTTAGTTATGTATTTTGGCCTCAAATCCAAAACTACGTTTTTTATGAAACCAGCTTAAATTTCAACCATACAGTTGTTAGCGTATTAATAATATCAGATATTTTTAATTAGGTTATTTATATTTTTCAAAAAACCGGACTGAAGTTCTTAGGAACAAAGTAACAGTGTTTCAATGTTTATTGGCGGGAACATGTAAGAATAATTTGTTGGGATACGTACGACATTACGTATACCAACAAATTATTCTTACATTTTGCCGCCAATAAACTTTGAAACCCTGTTAATTTGTTCGTAAGAACTTCAGTCCCGTTTTTAACCGTTTTTACGAATAAAATGATCATATGTTAGAATAACATTTTTCGCCGTGTAAAACTACGTGTCGTTTAAGAACACTACAGTTACTAAAGAAATCACTTTTCAAAATAATTTTTTACCATTTCAGATAATGTAACCTAATTTTTATCACTGGGCACCACAGTTTAAATAGCAGAGCCCAAAACTTGGGAGTGACCTGCCATCCATTTGCGTTAATGAATATGAGGCATGGGGACAGCCTGTTTGGGTGCAATAAATTATAAGTAGGTACCTATTCCTATGTATTATTTGTATGGGGCACGCTGCCATTCGGTGCACGTTGCACACATTACAGAAATGTATTTGTATACGTTTCTCATAGCAGGTGCCTCTAACTAGACTTATATAATATGGACTATTAAAAGGGATAATTTAATTATTTTTTCCTAATTGCGAAAAACACCTGTTTTTAAATAGTGCAAACAACTTTTAACAAATATTTTAATACGACCCTTAATCACAGACATAAATTTTATAGGACGGGTTGTTTCACAGAATTTTAACAATTCATCAAAACATTTCAAAGTTGAATATCGTGTCCTATGAACGTTCTATTAATTTTTTCATTTCAGTTACGTGAACAACTGACTAAAAAGTAACTAAAATGTGAAATTTGATGAATGGTTCAAATTTTGTGGAACAACTGGCCGTTACTTATAAATATTACTAAATTACTGCAATTTTGAAAATGACACTTAAATTCGATAGACACACCGAAGTTAGTTTTTTTTCTCTTGATAATTCGCCGAATATCTTCATAGTCCAAAACCTAAACAAAGATTTCGATTTTATGATTATCTTCTGAAAAGTATTAATAATAAAAAGTAGTGATAATAATTGAATAATTTGTATACCGCCGTATTTGTGAAAAATCACCTTAAGGTCGTCGGATAGTATTTTTTTCACATTAACTCCACACAGGAGGCCCTGAGGAAAATAATTTCCTTCAGAGCCTATGTCATCTGTGAAGATGCTGTGTGGAGGGTCTTTTTGTAGGAGAGTAAGGAGTGAACCTGGGTCTTGAAGAGGCCCATGTTGTAAAAGGGAGGAAACACAGATGCCGGCAAATCGTTCCACAGCCGAGCTGTTGTACCCAAGAACGACCCGTTCTCGTGACAAATGTCAACTGTGTACGTATGTTGGGAGCGCGTTTGGCGTGTATTCACCGGTGCCGAGGGGATCATTGAAATACAGGTAGGACAAGGTGTATGGATAAAATAAAAAATGTATAATGATAGAAAACCGAAATTATCAGAATTAATTTTAAAACATTATTAAACAACTGTTTTGTGAATGGTGACATTGAAATAGGTCCTCATGCCAATCCTAAATTGTGTGAATTTTTCAGCGATTTAATAAAAAGTGCAGTTTTTAAAAAAATATTTTTATTAATTTTTATAATCTAAGGGAATAAAGATATTTATGTAACATAAAATTAATTTCTATCGTAGAAACCTTTAATATTTTTACGGTGAACATTATTGAACTATTCAATTACATATAACACAAATTATTTAATATATATATATATATCAAATGCCATGGTTTTATTTATTTCTACTCATATTAAATACTAGCCTGCAACTGTTTTTTTCTTTACAATGAAACTTGAAAAATCCATCAAAACCCAAATAAATCAAACCCACAAACTGATTCACAGTAAAGTGATTTAACCACTATCCTGAAAACCTTAAAAATTATTTTATAATCTCAATTTAATACACTTAAAAAAGTTTCGATTCATTTTCTACTTTACAAAATATAGAAGGTTTTCAAATTAAACGATTTTTCTGTAAATATTCAAAATAAATTCCAAACTAAACACAAAATACTACCTACTTGCCGTAGTCAAAATAAGCTGAAAAGATGGACGTTAATCAATTTTTGAAATATGAAGTCAGATATTCAAAGATAAACATCTTTATTCTCGCTATCAATTTCACAATCAACTTGTTTAAACTAACTCACTTCACAAATATCCATCAAATTAATTATGTTGAGCATTCGTACACAGTATCCAAAGAGATATTTCCATTTCGGGGCTGAAAAACGAACAAATTGTATTAAATCAAATTAAATGTAGTTATATCAATCTTGTGATGGTATTACTAAATCCAATCTGTCTAAAACCTTAGCTAAACAACATGAAACAGAATGACAAAAAAAAAGTTCCCTGAAATTCCATTTCGGTATTTTTCCATTTATGTGATAATGTCGTTCAATCTGATGATGGAAAAACTATTGAGAATTGGTTTGATTCTTTTTGAGCTGTTTGTGTTTCGTCAGCAAAGGGGACGATACGTTTTTAGATTTTCACGGCCAAAAGCAATTTCGTTGTTTGTTTTGGGGGTGTTATGCCGTATTGCGCTACCTCCTTCTTTAGCCAACGTTGCGGACACTGTAACGCTGTCCGAAATGTCGGCTAAAGAATGAGGTAGCGCAACACGGCATAACACCCCAAAAACAAACAACGAAAAAAAGGAAAGGGGATGTTTTCTAGGCAATTTGCCATTCTTTGGTAGTATCAAATCTTATTGTTTTATTCGCTTTTACATGAACACTTTATAATCTTGATAGAGTTTTAGAGTTATACCTGAACGAATTGAGTTGTTTTCTCATTCTTTTGGTGTAAAATTATGATAAAATAGTTAATATGAGCAAGT
Organism: Limnephilus auricula; assembly: GCA_951813805.1. Taxonomy (NCBI): domain Eukaryota; kingdom Metazoa; phylum Arthropoda; class Insecta; order Trichoptera; family Limnephilidae; genus Limnephilus; species Limnephilus auricula. Next base: position 7,527,907 of record OX638405.1, read on the forward strand.
CAAAATCTGTCTATGGTTCGTGGTCGCTTATATGTAGGTAATATGAGCAAGTCAAAATCTATCTATGGTTCGTGGTCGCTTATATGTAGGTAATATGAGCAAGTCAAAATCCGTCTATGGTTCGTGGTCGCTTATAAGTAGGTAGTATGAGCAAGTCAAAATCTATCTATGGTTCGTGGTCGCTTATATGTAGGTAATATGAGCAAGTCAAAATCCGTCTATGGTTCGTGGTCGCTTATAAGTAGGTAGTATGAGCAAGTCAAAATCTATCTAAGGTTCGTGGTCGCTTATATGTAGATAATATGAGCAAGTCAAAATCTATCTATGGTTCGTGGTCGCTTATATGTATGTAATATGAGCAAGTCAAAATCTATCTATAATTCGTGGTCGCTTATATGCAGGTAATATGAGCAAGTCAAAATCTATCTACGGTTCGTGGTCGCTTATATGTAGGTAATATGAGCAAGTCAAAATCTATCTATAATTCGTGGTCGCTTATATTCAGGTAATATGAGCAAGTCAAAATCTATCTATGGTTCGTGGTCGCTTATATGTAGGTAATATGAGCAAGTCAAAATCTATCTATGGTTCGTAGTCGCTTATATGTAGGTACAGCAAGTTAATTAACACTTATAGTAAGAAATTCGTAGGTATTTTGTTTAAAGTTACTAATAATTGGTTTGTGACTTTGCTAATACATTATAAATAATCAGATAAATACCTACATTTCATATAATAATAATAAAGAATATTACAGCGAGAAATTGAGTGGTGCCGTCCAGAAATCTAAATAAAAGTTACAAACGGAATAGGCAATTTCTTAGGATTTTCAACTCAAATGTAAAGCTTCACTTGGTACATGATAATAGCTTCCTTTGATGTATCTGCTACTTGTTATTTAATAAAAAAAAAATTATAAGAAAAACTCTCTTTTTAACATTTGAAGGTTATTCCCATCAATGTAATATATCATTGAAGAAGAAGATAACAATAATATTCAAAAAAAATTTAAATATGAAAATGAACAAGACACAGAAAATATATAAAAGATAATGGTCGCAACTGGGACTCGAACCCAGAATCTTACGTCTTACCGCGACATACACCTCTACCAATTGGGCCATTGCGATCTATTATAAGACTGTCGCAATTGTCAACTTCATATTTCAAATTTCAGAATATATATTTTTGCTATTATATTTTATGTTTTTCTGTGTCTTGTTCATTTTCATATTTAAAAAAAAATTGATTATTATTGTTATCTTCTTTTTCAATGATATGTTATTTAATTAATCGTTTTATTCTGAACACAAAACTGGTTTAAATTAAATCTGTATGCAGGAAATTAAAACTACACTCAGAACATGTAAATGGTTTTTCTTTGATTCTGGCAGTACATACATAGTCGGCTACTAGAATTTTATAACTGCACTTCGACTAAGAGAATGGTTTCCTTTCAAATATGTCAGTAGATTAATCCATAATTGGAATTTAACCGTTAAATCCTGGACACAAAACTAGTTTTAAATAAATAGTGAATTTGAATGCAAGTCCCCAATTTGACGGAAAGGCCGGAATACACTATTATAGTACACTTTTATTTACCCTTTCGGCCTTTCAACTACTGAATTATTATTTATTTGCGTTGCGCGGGCGTTATTTATTTGTTTATTTATTTATTGACGCCCTATTGGGCTTTTACATATCGTTACATTTTACAAATTTCATTTAAAACAACTGCATAACATAGATAAAAAATATTACAAATTACATAAATAAAGCATAAACACAATATAATAAATAAGAATATATGTAATGCTAAATACAGTTGGAAGACTTTAAAGAACTCGTAGGTACAATTCATATATCCACAGGCAAAAAAAGAAGAAAAAAAACTAAACACATTAATTTTAACAAAAGAAAATTAAAATTAAATTAAATTAAAATAAAATAAAATGATTTCTCATTCATTATTTACATTTAGAAAGTGGTGGATTAATTTGATTTTAAATGTGTCGAAGTTTAAATTAAATATGTCAGCGACCTCAGTTAGTTCATTGGTCATTCAACCTATGTATTCTTTCTAACACGGAATTCACAGCGAAGTTATTGTTGTAGAATAAAATATTCCGTCTGGTATATTTTGGAGGTATATGTACAGATAGCAAATTTATAGCGTCAGGGCAGTCCAACCTTGAATGAATAATTTTATATAATAAAAGGAGATCAAATATTTTTCGCCTTTCTTATAATTTCGATAAATTAAGTATACTGCGTAAATTGACATAATTGATTTCAATAATAGGAATACCCAATTTGAAATTAATAAAACGTAAAAAATTATTTTGAATTTTTTCAATTTGTACACAATGAGAGTTGAAATGAGGACACCAAATGCTTGAATTGTATTCAACCTGACTTCTAACCAGAGACGTGTATAGTAATTTTATGGTTTTTATGTTATTGAAGTCTTTAGCGTAATCATTCACCCATACCAAATACTACTGCAAAACGAATCTACGCTAGTTATCTCCGTCCATGCTATATCACCATTTGTTTCTATTATTCATTGCAAACACTGCACCCTCAGCAGTTATGAGACAATCTAGCCTCAATCTTATAAGATGGCCCTCAGATAGCGGTCGTTTATCTTCCGCCAACAACACGTCAAAACAACGTCACCTCTAGTACAATATAATACGTGTTATGTGTATAACGTGCCCAGAACACATGCCCTTTCACACCTCTGTCCTTCCGATACAATCTAAATAAATTGCTCGATGGAACGATTGATTGCTAGAGCAATCATATACACAAATATACAATCAAAAGTCAATGATTTGATAGAAAATTCATTTTTCGTAACACTTTCTCGATTTATTACGTAATTTATTTGTTAGGAATGTTATAACCATGTTAACCATATACAACTTTTTATAGAAAAAAATAAAATCATAAATCCCATACAATACGGATTTCAAAAAGAAAAAAGTACTACACAATTACTGTCTAAATTCACTGACCATATAAATTGTCATTTAAATGAAAAATATTATGTTGGTATAATTTTTATAGACTTTAAAAAGGCCTTTGACACATTGGACCACGAAACATTATTAAGGGCAACGGAGGAATGTGGTATTAGAGGTCCTTTAAAAAAATTGATTAAAAATTATCTATTAAATAGAAAAATTAAAGTTAAAATTGACGGAATTTTTAGTGATGAAATGTTAACAGATACCGGAGTAGCAACAGGGTCGATATCGGGGCCTACATGTTATATAATGCAAGTAAACAGTCTACCAAACGTAATAAAACGTTGTAAATGCTACATGTTTGCAAACGATACTTGTATTATATGTTATCGACAATCGGTCGTTAACTTCATGTCGATCGACCATGCTAGCACCCCAGAGCTAATTTTCCCACTAATTCTCCCACAATATCTCCCACGATATTTGAGTTGAATAAATCTTTTTAAATTTGCTGGAAAACTTTTGAAGATTATATACATGCAAAATTTAATCATTAGACATATTAACAAATCGATCTTCCAATTGATTAGTCAGATATATCCTGAAAATAGAAATATGAGTTGAGTATTTACATACATGTAAAAATGTACCCACCATCTGGTACAATACTCAAATTACTCATAACCACAAGCAAATCAATTATAATTCTCAAAAACTAGTAGAGATTTTTTTTCTGGTTCACAAATAGGATATTTGAAAATGTCATACTAATGTACTGGACCGTTATGCCTCCCGGTGTTATTTTACAGTATATTTAATACGTTAAAACAGACACGTATAAATAATATTTGATTTATGGTGAGCATTCGAATTTTACTTTCCTCATTATCTTAAGGAATTGAACCCAGATCCTCTATCTTACAGAGACACACTTTACCAATTGAGCTTCTGAAATCTAGTTATATTATATTATATATCGCTTCAGTGAAAAGCTGACGCTTTGGACTACGCGGCCACAAAAATTTAATTCACATAAGTACCTACCAACGAATTTATTTTTCCTATCCTCACCCTCCATAACAAGTTCACACAGGTGTATAAAAATACAATGATCATTAATCAAACAATTATTTTGTTATCGTTTAGTATGATCTTTATTAACAACTTCCTGGTGATATCCAGTTTTGGGAGGATGACGGTGTTTACTTTATAAGAGTCCTTTACGTTATTATTTTATTTTGCGCAATATTGTTGAAATAATGTACTGAAACACAAATCTTCGTAACGTTATTTATCTACATCGTGAAAATTACAGAGGAATAGTAAAAATTAAATAGTTTTTTTTATTCTTTTCATACATAACTGAACTGTCTCAACAACAATCAACAAACAATTATTACACAGTGGAATCCGAAAGCTTGTCGAAGCATGTATTTCTGGACTATCAAATGCATTATTTAGAATTTTATGTAGAAAAACTATAGAAATGTCAGTGAAAATCCTTTCGTCTGATATATTATTAAGGAAGAAAATAATAGGTACTAATAAATCTAAACGAAACATGAAATATAACAAGGCACAGAAAAATAATAAAAGGTAACTGTCGCAACTGGGAATCAAATCCTGGATCTCTTCAAGGAACAAACGTCTTTACCAACTTGTTCAATTGCACCTTTTTAATTTAAGTCATTTTTGTCGATCTCATATGTAAAAATTCAGAATAAATAATATTATCTCCGTTTTTTATAAGAAAAACTCTCTTTTTAACTTTTGAAGGTTATATCTTATACCCAATGTAACATATCATTGAAGACGAAGATAACAATAACAATCTCTTCTTTTTTTAAATATGAAAATGAACAAGACACAGAAAAATAATCCCAGTTGCAGCCATTATATTTTATTATTTTGCTGTGTCTTTGTTCATTTTCATTTAAAAAAAAAACTTAGATTTTTATTGTTATCTTCCTTTTCAATTAAATATTATCTTCAACTATTTTTTTTCCATATTTTTGACTGCTATCTTTTTAATATCAAATCGACATAAATAAATATGTCGCGATGGCCGAATTGGTGAGTTACCTTTATTAATTTTCTGTGTTTTGTTCTATTTCATGTTTTGTTTAGATTTATTAGTATTGTCTTCTTCTTCAAAGATACCTTGAATTGATTGGTATTATAACCTTCAGAAGTTATTAAAAATAAGTTATTCCAATGAAATTGAATATATTATTCAGGTCATTTTTAAAAGAGTGTTGTATTTTTACAAAATTGCTTGAATACCATTTTTAAAACTTAAACAGTGGTGTAAACTTGTTATGGTATAAAACTTATTTTGGTGAGTTACTTCCAATCCAAGAGTAGGAAGATTGAAGAGTTCTGGGGAGAACTTCGTCAAAAAATTAATTACCTGCATCCTGGAGGCTGCATTTTAAATCTCGTGCGGAGCCGGGCAGTACCTATTCCATTCATAAAAGTCTAAAATTATGAAATTAAACCTCCCTTAACACATTTCCTCCACTTAAATCTGCAATGCTGGGAACACCCGCTGATAATTACGGCGAGTATGAAAAGATTCCACAGAGTTGGGCTGGCTGTATTGGGTGTATGGGGGGCCCGGGATAAAGGGGAGGCGTCGTGAATTGGGGATGAGGAGTGGCCGGACCGCTGACTCCACCCCTTGCTACTAATATCTACAGCAATACAATCTGAGATGTTATTCATTTCCAATCAGTTTATTTATAAGCATAAAGTGTACCTATATTTTGTTTTGATTTCCTTGTTGATCTTGATACTTGATATTATACTATCAAGTTCCTGTGACGAGTCGGCCAAGTTTAGGTTCGTACCTACATATATAATTATGTACTAGGTGACTCCATACTTAGGTTAGGTTAGGTTAGGTTATTGAACTGAATCAGTTTGTTTTAAACTAAAATAAAGAGACAGATTTTAATTCTCCATACTTAGGTTATTTTGTCCAAATCCAACCCTTTCCTTTTGTTATTGTTATTATTAGGGTTTTTAAATCCCGCACCTTTTACAAATCACAAAGGTAACATACCTAATAGGTATTTTAACGTCGGTGTGGCTAACAAAACACAACGCCATCTACTGGATGGTTACCTAACCTAGATATCCGGCATTCTTTATCAAAATGTGTAGCAAGTTAATTTCGAAGCCCCTATTGCTCTTTCAATCCTCGTTGAAAGAAGGTATCTTTCCAGATCTTTGGAAGAGAGCTCTCATCACACCAGTATTTAAGTCTGGGGTTAAAAATGATGTCCAGAACTATCGTCCGATATCTAAATTACCAATCTTCAGTAAAATTTTTGAAAAAATTGTTTACGAACAACTATATAACTGCATCGAGTCTGAAATTCTCGTGAACCAACATGGCTTTATGAAAAAAAGATCAGTTGTCTCTAATCTTGCCATCTTCATTGAAAATATTACTCAATCGATAGATAATCAAATCCAAGTAGATGTAATCTATACAGACTTCTCGAAAGCGTTTGATAAAATTGACCAAAGCCTTCTTTAACCGCTTGGACACATAAGCGTGTTTTCACGATAATTTAACGTAGGTAGACATAGGAATGACGTATTTCCCGTACCTGAATTATTAATCGAAATTACTATAGATATTGAGATGACTAAAACCTTAAAAAAATAGTTAGTTCACCGTGAAAATGATTTTAATCAAAAAGTTATATGAAGTAATTGCTATTATATAAGGTGAAAATCAAAAAAAAAAAAAATAGATAATAATTCACAATATGAATTATTGAGTATTGAAATATTTTGACACTGGTGGTGATAATTATATTAGGACCCTATAAACCACAGTACATAATATACCTAGAAGTGTGATCTATGGTTACCGATTTGAAAGAAAAACCAGAGTATTTTAAGAGTAAGAAAAACGTAATGTATTTTCAGCTCAAGAAAAAATTAATGTTGTTTTATTTATTGTATGATCAAGTACAATAGAGATATAGAAACCATTTGCATTATTCGAAACGTACTATCGGTTAATCTATTCGGCGGTTACATACGAGTAACTACTTATATTTAGCTTGAAACATTATTTTTTATAGCTAATATAAAAATGTTGAACATTGCATTCAATTAATTTCGTGATGATGGTTATAAAATTAAAGAATTTGACACGTTTTTGATATATAAAAAATGATAAGTCTTCAAAGCTTCACAGAGTAAAAGACACTAAATTTGACGCTTTTTTAAACCATCAAATACATTTCAAAACGGCAGGAGTATCACTGAAAGATAAGATTAAAAGTTCACGCATTCGTGGTAGCCTGGGTGTCACGGACATAAACAGTAAGCTGGAGGAACGACAGTTGAGATGGTATGGGCACATAAGACGGAGACTACCAGACCACACAGTGAAGAAGGCAATATCCATGGAGCTTCATCGACAGTCATCCAGAGGTAGACCAAAGAACTCCTGGATGACTCAATGCTCTAAAATTCTACAGAGAAATGGCCTGGATGAAAGCGATACCCAGAACCGAAGAAGCTACAACCTGAGAACGAGAAGAGCCGACCCCAACAGCCTACCTAGGCAATGAGTTGGGACAGTGCGAGGAAGAAGAAGAAGACATTTCAAAATACAGCTTAAAATAATTTTTTCATAAAATTATCATTTCTCTTTCATTTTCCGTTTAGGTGATTTTCGATATAATTTGAGAAGTTGCATTCCTTCAAAGTATGTCTAAGCATACGAAAATAATACATACGATGGTGTAAAATAGCACAAAAAAATAATTTTACCTTAAAACAAACCACCTATAACATTATTATCATTCCGTGAAGATTTAAATCCGACAATCGATTCTTGCTAAAACTAGCTATTCAAAGAACACGACGTGGTTGTTATACAAAATATATTGGAACGATGAAAATTTACCGAAAGTTTTCTTATCAATCCGTATCGATTGAGTGTGCTAGGGGGTCAAGACTGAATCATTTCGATACTCGCTTGTACCTGTTGGCAATACTTTCTCAGAAGTAGTAGATATGTTCAACTTCTCGGAATTTAGTTACAAACAGTCTATAATAATATTGCTATATAATAATATTCAACGTTAGCATAATACCTACTCAGGTGTTCTATGTTCTATACAATTTAATTCGCATATTTTTCTTCACGATTACTGTTCCAAAAAATTATTATGTGTATCACATTCTTGTAAAAGCCGGTTTAGGCTTATATTAACATATAAATAAACAGTTATCATTTTCTATTTTGTATTATCTTTTGTATAGGTAGATATATTACATTCAAGCTTCTGCCCGCGACTTCGTCTACGTAGGATTAGTACTTCGAGTAATCTATTTTCTTTTCCTAGGTCTCATCTACGTTATACCAAAATTCTTAACCTATTTATTTAAAATATGTATAATTCTTGATTCGATTCAAAGTATTAGGCGAGTACTTCAAATAAATTCACTAATTTAAATATTTTGTAAAAAAGAATTTTGATTTAACAATCATTGTTTTGCAAAATGTCATTCTCAAATTTTGACATTTTCTATTAAACACTAATTATTATTTTCAATACATTGAAAATAAATAGCTAGCTTTATAAATTATAGCCTATATGTTCTTCTGATGTATGGGCAATATTATTGAAAAGTTTCATTAAAATCCATTCAGTAAATTTTGCGTGAAAGAGTAACAAACATACATACATCCATACAAACTTTCGCATTTATAATATTAGTAAGATTTATTTATTCAGTATTTTAGCCCGCAAACTGTATAGTCTTTTATATAAAATCTTTTACAATATGTATTTACAGAATCTTTCTCATGAGATGTATAAATTTTAGACTCCAGTATTATAGATATAAATCAATTATAACAAATAAAGTTCTTCGAGAGGGATATATAAATTCGGGAAAAAACGTCGCCTCTAAACCACGAAATTTGTCAAATGTGTTGTTGGCCCTAAATTGCACCTCCCCCGGCCCTCCACACAGCATCATAGATGACATGAGGAAAAAAAAATCCTCAGGGCCTCCTTGTGGAGTTAATGTAAAAAAAAAAAAAAAACATTCCTATTTCCCATTCATATAACTGCGTACCAATACAATTGAGGTGGGAAGAATCAAATACAGCAATCTCCACTTTTCAAAAGTGATCTAATAATGCAACTTCTTAATGGTTCACTCATTTACCTACAATAGCAGTTATTTGGCATTAAAACCAACTCTGTGTGTCCAAGTTTCCCTTTGTGAATAAAATTATTAACTTAAAAATGCATGAGAATTAGTGAAATGAAAGGTTTCTTTTGGCTTTCTCAAAATAAAGCACTACACGGAGAAAAATGTTATTCTAAAATACGATCATTTTATTCGTAAAATCGGTTAAAAACGGGACTGAAGTTCTCACGAACAAATTAACCACTCAAGCGCCTTTTGCCACATTATGGCACTTTTTCCAAAACCTCAGATTGCTTTGTTGCCAAAATGTGGCAAATTTTCAAAAAAAATTTTATTAAAACGACTATATAATATATTGTACATTCAAAATATAACAAAATAAATATTCTCTAGATTTTTAAAAATGGTTTAAGGTTAAATATTTAATTATATATTTTTTTATAAATCCTACAAATATGTGATAATAGACAAAATATAGGGGAATTCATTGGCTACATAGAACTAAAATCAGTTTATATGTCTTCATATTCAAATTCGGAGGTATGATTTTTTTTAATGTGGGCGGAAAAATTTCCTTTAGCAATCCGAGAAAAATATTTTAAATGCTCTGTCGCTCCAGTGGTTAACAGTGTTTAAATGTTTATTTTTTATTTTATTAAATTACGTATACCAACAAATTATTCTTACATGTTCCCGCCAATAATCATTGAAACCCTTTTAATTTGTTCGTAAGAACTTCAGTCCCGTTTTTACGTATAAAATGATCGTATTTTAGAATAACATTTTTCTCCGTGTATGGAGATTGCTGTATTTGATTCTACACACCTCAATTGATAATTCCAATGCATTTTAGTAAAACCACCCCAAGAGTAGATGTGGATTTGGTTTGATTTGTTTTTTGGAAAAACCAGTCACTGTGTAAATAAAAAATGTTAAAAAAATTAACAACCACCAGATTAGGGTGGCTGTAAGTTAAAAATACGTATAACGCCAACGGTGGAGCAAATATAATATTACGTTTAGCATTATTTCATTTATTTTGAAACTTTAATTCGTAGAAGAAAACTGTAATACCCTCAATTGAAACGTTAAATCCTGACTGGCTTAACCCAATAACGTAATCGCAATTGACATTTTGGCAGCACCAGTCCGAAGAGACCAATAACAGAGCGAAACCAGTAAAATCTAAAAAATAAGTGTACCGTAGCTCTTTGAAAAGTTGAATATTCTTAATACGTATCTATAATAAAAAGTAAAGAATACAACCCTAAAATTGCCTCCCGTACAAATATGAATGAAAACAAATGTACCACTGACTTAGTACCTTTCGGTTCTATGCCATTTAGTACGCAGTCTGTGTCTCTTACACTTTCATGGAATTGTTTATCGCCATCTCATTTGAATTTCGTAATCGTAGCGAAACATAGTTTTGTAGGGAAATATAAGCCGAAATCGGGCTTATAATTGTACTATGAAACATTTCCACAAGGTACTTCTTGTGTTATCCTTCATTATATTGTATCTTTTTTTTTCTATATAATATTACAGTGTTCACATAAAGTTATTAATATTTATACATAATAGCTAATAACATAATTTATGAACTTTTTGTTATGTTGTGTGTAAGGAAGGTTAGTGAATGTGAAACTGTGGTTGGGTAATGTTGTATGTTTCGTGAACACCTCACTAGGAGAACCTGTGCTGAGGTCTTTACGTGGTTATATTTAAGTGTGACAAGTATTTATGTGTTATAGTAGAAAGTTTCTTCTTTATTTAATTTTTAAATTAGTGATTATTTTAAACTGTTTATTTATAAAAAAATTATTAACAAAATATGTAAACATATATATATATTTTAAGTGTGTGTATAGTTGGTATATTCTCGAAAAATGTGTTTAGTTATCTTACATTTTTTTATAGTTTGTTTACGTTTGGTGTGGAGTTATTATGTTTTGAATGAAGTTAAAATCTTGATTTTTGATCCAGGCTGAGATAAGTTTTTTGTGAATGTTTGTAGACGTATTTGCAGTTATTAGTTGCTACAGAGTAATGGGCATACAATTAAAAAGTTTGGTTGCGTAATATTGAAAGTGTCTTTGTCCATGTGTGGTGTGCGTTATCGGTATGTTCTACATACATACTTAGATATTTGCATTAAATTTGTTTCACATCAATAATCGTATTTTCTTTGTCTTTACAAGCAGAGACGTGAGAAATCAAAGGATATTACAATTGTAAGATTGATCATTGCATGTTGGCATAAACCTCACAAATATAGGCCTCACCAAACACAAGAGCCTCGTCTCTTTATGGTGAGGAAAAGCTATTCTTATATACTATTTTAACACTGTATAAAATGTAAAAAATATGTATTTATTGTAAAAAAAACCTATAAATATTAAATAAATAAAAAAAAAATAAAAAAAACTGCAAACCGTTGAAGGATGATTAATCTGACCTAACTCTATAGGTTTAACCCTAAGATATTTAAACCCATTTCAAATATAGAATTTATTTTAATTAAATAATTTTCTTGTAAAAAAAATATATTATAGGTAGGTAATTTAAGTATTATAAAATAAATTTATTAGTAAGTTTAAAGGAAGCTTAGATGGTTTGGGCGTGTAGAGCGAACGAACGAAGACAGGAATGTATAGGTAGAAGTCGGGACGCCCGAGGAAGACATGGCACGATTAAGTGAACCGAAGATATTTGAGTCGGGCCATGTCAAGAGTCAGACTAGTAGAAGAGTATGCATGACACGATGTATAAATGTGAATGAGGCAAGGAGTGTGTGCCAAGACCGAGTTGTTTGGCAGACCGTCATCTCTGCCTACCCCAGCAGGGAAACGGCGTGGTGGTTAGTTAGTTTAGAAATTAATACAAACTATATACTAATTATTATTTACAATTGAAAAATGTCCTCTACAACACAGGTGAACTCCTAACGTGGAGGACAATATATATCAATTATACCTCTGTAATATAAATATATTAAGAATAAATAAATAAATTAAAATCTGGTAAAAAAAACATTAGTATTATAGGTAGGGAAGTTATCAATTAATCGCTTTATTTGTTGAACCGGAGTTACAGTCAGACACACAACCAAAACTAGTATTTTCTATGACAAAAGTTCCCTGGTTAAAAAAGCTTTATATTGGCTTATATAGACACAAATTTAAGTAATGTTATATTTATTACAAACTCCCACAGACTATTAAACAAATTAAAACAAAAAATAATTGCATAGATGTCAAATATTGGCTTAAGGAACTGTCAAAGAACTTACTTTTAAATTAAAAACGTCATCATTGAAAGTTTTATTTTTGAAAAAAAAACCTTACCCAGACCACAAAGTTGTACCATAGAAGTCGCTGAAAACTTATCGAAAACGTATATTCCCCCTCAGTACAGGTTCACCTAGTGAGAAGGACTACGAAAATAATCTGCATCTCTTCATTTTCATTTAACATGCATTTAACAAAATTTAAAAAAAAATTAATATAGACTCACGTACCTACTAACTGGACTGTAAAATAAATATAATAAATGACTTATATATACAATTAAAAAAATATATATGCACTAGCTGACCCGCCCACGCGTTGCTGTGCCTAACGAAACACAACGCCATCTACTGGATGGTTACCTAACCTAGATAACCAATGTGTTGTATCAATAAATTAACTCACACCGCTATCTGTTAGTAACTCATGGAACATAGAAATAATTTCAATTCATGGTCCCATAACAAACATTTAATTCGCAATAATAAATATTGGGGTCAATAATCGAGATAAAAAGTGTTTTTTTTTTTTAAGTTGGACCAAATTACACACAGTAAGCCAAATTTCAGTAGTTTCAGAGTTTACCTTGGACTAAGATCGTGAAGCGAGATTTTTATATATAAAGATATCCGTTTAAAAGCGCCTTATCTTAGATAAATATTATTAAAAAACAAACAAAAAAATTTGCAACAAACAAAATAATAACAGTAATGTGGGTACCTCACCGGACTCAAAATCCGTGCGGTGATTAAAAATACAGTAAATGCATTTTTACGCGTCAACAGGCACCCCGAACCCGCACCCAAAAACAACCCTTATCTTGTTTAACCCAAAGGCCACATTTCCGTGCAGCTAGTAGGGGTTGTTAGGCCCTTTCAAAGGTGCCACCCTTATCTCAGGTCTCATTTCCACTAATTACTCATAATTATTACTGCCACTAATTGTATGGGAGAAATTATTTCATTCACCTACACTCTCATGCATTTACTACTGTTCTTTTCTCGCTCGCACTCCCGCACATCACCCCTCTCGAGTAGAGCCCCTCTCTTTCTACCTCAGAACATTTCCAGAGATGCTGGTCGCCTAATTGACTGAGAATTTCATTATTTTTGGAGTTTTTTGTTTGGTTTTTTTGACCGCTGCTGACAAAAAACACGTTTAATTATAGTAGAAAAATAGAAAGTTGTAATATGCCATAGAATTTTAATTGCAAAAGGTAGTTGTGATTATTAATAACAATCTTCTGCCCGCGACTTCGTCTGCGCAGTATCTATGTTTATACCAAAATTCTTAACCTATTTATTTAAAATATCTATAATTCTTGATTCGATTCAAAGTATTGGGTGAGTACTTCAAATAAATTCACTAATTTAAATATTTTCTAAAATAGAATTTTGATTTAACAATCATTGTTTTGGCAAATGCCATTCTCAAATTTTGACATTTTCTATTAAACAATAATTATTATTTTCAATACATTGAAAATAATTAGCTAGCTTTATAAATTATAGCCTAGGTATATGTTCTTTTGATATATGAGTATGATTGTAAAGTTTCATTAAAATCCATTCAGTAAGTTTTGCGTGAAAGAGTAACAAATATAGATACATCCATACAAACTTTTGCGTTTATAATATTATAGTAAGATAGAAAATTATTTTTTTTGTAAAAAAGTCACTCTAGCAATTGGTGTTTAGTTTTTGAATTGGCCATTCGATTTAATGAATACCTATCATATAAACTGTTTACTGCGGTTTTAAGCTAATAAATTCACCTAAATTTCACCATTCTTCCAATATTTGTAGGTTCATTAAATGTGGTCCAATTTTGGACCGATATCAATCGCAGAAAAATAAAAACGGTCCAAATTTGGAGCCAAATCGCCCCAGTGGATAAACAGTATATAATAACTTAATTATTGGGGTTTTACAATGAACAACTAATAATTTATAGTTAGTCTAAAAATACATGTCTTTATGCGAAAAAAAAAGTTTCTGTCAAAATGAATGGATGAATGTTATAACCAAACAGTTAAATATTATCTTATACTGCTTTGAAGCACGATGTTAAAATTATATGAAATAACAATTTATTTAATCTAGAAACTTCTTGAGTGAAGGTGATAATTATATATTTTTTAAATAACATACCCAATATCGTCCCCCTAAGACACATCATGAAAATATATCTTTGATCGCCAAACTGTTGTGCAATGATATAATCCAATCAGCAGAAAGCTGCGTGTTCTATGTATAATTTTAAAAAAATCTAAAGTTGCATCCAAACAGCAAGTATAAGTAGCTTTAAAAAAAGACGTTTTCTTTTCTGTTTGTTTCTTCTTCGTTTACTTGTTTTATAACGTCTATATGAAAATGCCTGATAATTATTTATGTAATACTTTAACAAGATTATTTTATTTTTTATTTTTCTCTTCTCTTTCTCTGTTCTGTATAATTACTGTGTTTTATATTTTATTTCGCTTATTATTGCTTCTGTGATTTAACTAGTAGCATCTCCGCCTACGAACAACTAAATCTAGATGTACACATGCTGTGAACACTTTAAATTGGAGTGTTAATATCTATGCACATCCAAATGCCAATTTGATTAATGTAATAAATTGTTAACGCTCTGTAAATGTTTCAAACAAAAAATAATCCAATTTAAATAAATTTTCAAATGTCTGAGAAAAGGTTCTGAATTCTTTTATCTTATTCTTACTTTATTATATTATAAACGCGAAAGTTTGAATGGATGTATGTATGTTTGTTACTCTTTCACGCAAAAACTAGCGAATGATTTTTAATGAAACTTTACAATAATATAGCTCATACATCAGAATAACATATAGGCTATCTTACTAAAGCTAGGTATTTATTTTCAATATATTGAAAATAATAATTTTTGCTTAATAGAAAATGTCAAAATGAGAGAATGACATTTTGCAAAACAATGATTGTTAAATCAAAATTCTATTTTACAAAATATTTAAATTAGTGAATATGTTTGAAGCACTGGCCTAATACTTTAAATCGAATCAAGAATTATAGATATTTTAAATAAATAGGTTAAGAATTTTGGTACAAACGTAGGTGGGACCTAGGAAAAGAAAATAGATCACTCGAAGTACTAATCCTACGCAGACGAAGTCGCGGGCTTAAGCTAGTACATAATAAAAGTTTTATCAGACATCTGAAAAATCTCAAATTGTCACAAAAACCATCAATACAAAAAGCTGTAATATGACCATATTAAATAGAACTCACCTAGATAGGTATGTTGTATAGTACAACATATTAATATTATTATTTTTTATGTTTCCATAAATAAACACGGAACATGAGTCCCTCCTGCCCAGGCCTGAAAGGGCCCGTCAGAACTGAGCTAATTACATTGTTTTGGTCCCGAAAGGTGTTTAGTTAAGGAGCAAGGACACAAAGGATCATAGAAACTGGTGGTCACTACTACTTTCAAATACTACCTTCGTCTCACCATACAAATCCCATGCTTAAATGAATAATAACATAATAACGTGTTAAATGCATCTGCCTCTATTGAAAACAAGTCTATCAAATATACCACTGTGAAGTGAGGATATAAACACAATGATTTAAAAATAAATAATGCGATTGTGTCAATTTTGTTGAAGTAGGATATATTGTACATTGTCTGCGTATTATAGATCAGAATGGATAATATTTTATTTTTGTGTTGGCAGTAGGTCGGAGCCGAAGTTACCTACGTAATAAAATCATTTATTTCATTCTGCTATATACCTAACAGAACTCGAAAGCTTGGCTTTATGATATATTGCTAGTTCAAAATCGTGGTATATTGTTAACAATATTAACTCTACATATTGCTAGTTCAACATCGTGATATATTGCTAACTCTACATATTGCTAGTTTAACATCGTGATATATTTCTAACTCTACAAATTGCTAGTTCAATATCATGATATATTGCTAACTCTGTACATATTGCTACAGTTCAACATCGTGATATATTGCTAACTCTACATATTGCTAGTTCAACATCGTGGTTTATTGCTACTCTACATATTGCTAGTTCAACATCTAGTTATCTTGATAACTCTACATATTGCTAGTTGAACATCTTGTTATCTTGCTAACTATACATATTGCTAGTTCAACATCTTGTCATCTTGCTAACTCTACATATTGCTAGTTCAACATCGTCATATATTGCTAACTCTATATATTGCTAGTTTAACATCTTGTTATCTTGCTAACTCTACTCATTGCTAGTTCAACATCTTGTTATCTTGCTAACTCTACATATTGCTAGTTCAACATTTAGTTATCTTGCTAACTCTACATATTGCTAGTTCAACATCTTGTTTTCTTGCTCTCTACATATTGCTAGTTCACATCTTGTTATCTTGCTATCTCTACATATTGCTAATTGCTAGTTCAACACCTTGTTTTCTTGCTAACTCTACATATTGCTAGTTCAACACCTTGTTTTCTTGCTAACTCTGCATATTGCCAGCTCAAATCTTACTAACACAAAATCGGAGGCCACACGCCTTCCCACGTACTGATTAATCCCACCAAGAATTCTAAATGCTACAATGCGAATCTATTATTCGACTAGCTACTCCCTAAATAAGGGCTTATATTCAATACAGTGAATACAGCATGGCACTAATGAGTATGAAATAAGCAATGGGGAGTCATCGTTATTCTATTATCCAATCTACAGCGGCCACGTCACGCTTATTCTCCTCCAGCCCCGGGGAAAAGGTGGCCGCTAGCTACCGGCTAGTGTACCTACTTTACAGTGTATAATACAGCCTTCAGTACAGCCTGCAGCCCTTCATTTGTATCAGAAAAGTGGAAAAACAAGGGTGAATTATAATTACATTACCATATTGTGCGCTGTGTTCTGCCAACTTGATTAAATAATCGGAACAACGTGTTTTTAATTATGCACAGAAGTCTGTGAACTAAAATACTGTTGATGATAAATGGTGAGCCTGAGAAAAAACGTTTTGACGGATAGTAAAAAAAAATAATAACTTACTTTTGAAAAATGCGAAAAATATATATTTTTTTTAAATAATCCATATATTTTTTTTATTTATTTAATATAAACATATTCATTGTTGTATAACACCAAACTAATTCTGATAAACATTATATTTTTTATATTTATTTATTTTTCATGTCAAGAGTCCTAACAGAATGGTATGTATGAGACTATGCATGCATGTGAATAAAGAAAGCAGTGTGTAGCCATTAGTTAGATAACTAATAATTATATTTTGTATGTAGGAAGAAATTTGTAGATAAATAATAAATTGCCAAGCATACAGAGTAAAAAGATAAGTTTAAATTAATATATAATAATATTTTAATTTTCGCCTAAAAAATTTAATTCACATTAGCAATCAATCAACTTTAACTGACGAACATTTATTAAATACTTACATTTAAGCGGATATTTATTTATGTACTTATTAAAGGCCTTCGGGCTTTTACACAAAACACATCTTAATAAATTAAATTATTGCATTAAAAACAATATAATAATAAAAAAATAAAAAATATATTTATTCCCAGCTACATGACTGGGACATACAATTTATTCAAGATACCCGTATTAGCACTATACCAAACAATAGAATACTAAAAAAATACTAGTAAGAACAACAAATACGAAGAAAAGAGAAGATACCAATAAAAAATTATAAATAAATTAATAATATCCCAATAATTTGCAATTCTTGATTAAAATACCTACGAAAAATCTATGGTTATTATTTCTAGCACAGAACAAGTAACAAATGATTCTTATTAATGTGATATTTATAATAGATATTGTTAAAAAGCATATAAACAACACAACGCAATTGATTTCAATTTGTATAAAATATAAATTACTACTTTTGTACCTCAAGTTTCCCACTGTGAAAAGACTACCTACTCCACGCTGCAAAAATGTGATTCGATTTGCAAATTTTAGGCCTAAAAAGTTCACACATTTCTCTTGTATATTTTGTAGGAGAGACGCATTAACCAAAATAACAGCGTTTTGTATTCTCATTATCATAAACATAATGGTGACTTGCACATGAGAACAGTTAGTAAAAACTCAGAGCGAATTTTAAAGAGTTGAAACATACCTAAAGTTAGTATTTTTTAGATATGATTTCTTATCAGGAGCATGCCGGCGGAATGGGAAAATCACCACCTTTGCGCCGGTTTCACTGTTACTGAAACACATACTTTAAAACAGTTTTTTTACATTTAAAATTGATTCAGAAGTGTTTTAATTCGAAACCAAATAATTCTTATATTTTTAATTTTAATCTTAGGTACCTGTAATATAAATAAAATCGTTGCGTTGTTGTCGACAGAACAAAATAACAAAAAAAAATAATAATTTCTTCTGATCTTTTTTTCATATTTTAGTTTGACACAAAGGCTTGTTGTCTATTTGAAGTCATTTTTTAGCCACACAAACTACCAGATCAGACATTCCACACGGCGAGACAGGCTTTCATATTGGGGGGCTGACGCAACATAAAGGGGTGAAGACTAATTACTATTATGCATCCCTTACTTCTTATTTCGCTTCTAACTCTCAGATGTAAAAAATTAAAATTCAGAACCTTGAGAGCAGAGCCTGACAAATGAAACAGACGTACTCTCACAGCACATAAATAAAATGTAAGATCATTTACACGATTTCGGGATTTAAACTTTCAAAAAACTAGAGCGATAACATAGAAAAGCGTGTATATTTCAAAGGAGGTTTAGAAAATTCTACAGTTTGCACTGGGATGGAAAAGGGTATGAGGGATGGGTAGGAATCTGGGGTTCAGTGTGTTTAGATCATCCGCCGCCAAGACCTAGACAATGAACCCCATGAACCCGGGCACCCCTGCTAAGTCACCAAACGTAGCGAACCACTTGGGGTGACCTATGGCAGCGGTGTTGGTTATCCAATAAATGGTTCATTCGTTATGATTTACTCTTATATCTTTTATAGAGTAATTAACAATATTATTTTTTTTTACTCAAGAAAAACGGGAGCAAAAGCTTCAATTTATCAATTTAACAATTTTTTGGTATCTATTAATAATGAGAACCGACTCTTGGTAAAGATTATACGAAAATAGCGATTTAACATTAGGCTTCGCCAACAACTAAACATAAAATTAAGATATTTTTTTTTTTTTAAATGTACGTGTAACATGATAGCTTCACTGGAAGGTTTAAACCAAACATTAAAAATTATAAGAAGAATTTTTTTAAACACATAAATGTATAGTATAAAATACATAGAAAACTGTGGACTTATAAAATATATAAATATCTACACGGAGATAAATGTTATTCTAAAATACGATCATTTTATTCGTAAAAAAGATTAAAAACGGGACTGAAGTTCTTACGAACAAATTAACAGAGTTTCAATGTTGTTTGGCGGGAACATGTAAGAATAATTTGTTGGTATACGTAATTTCGTACGTATACCAACTAATTATTCTTACATTTTCTTGCCAATAAACATTGAAACACTGTTAATTTGTTCGTAAGAACTTCAGTCCCGTTTTTAACCGTTTTTACGAATAAAATGATCATATTTTAGAATAACATTTTTCTCCGTGATTTGTTCTTTCTTCAAATTTCTTGTAATAATTGTACAAGAATTTTGTCGAGGGTTGTTAATATAAAAAAGAGAAAAGAGTAAGGCTTCTACCTCTTTTAAAGTGTTTAATTGTAAATTCAATTTGGATCCTCGAAACACATCGCAGGTATCACTGATACGGGCGCAATTAACAGTCCTCCGGATGTTTGTACCAAAGGGAATAATAATAATCCTGTATCCTTTGTTCTTCCGTTCCTTTTCTTCCCAACAGGGATCACCTTACATAACACTTGAATGTTGAAACCACAATAAGAACTCGGTGTGAATATCACAGGAATAATTCAACACAGAAGAAGTTCGGGGATATGTGCATTGTATGGCTGACGTTTCGTGCCACGACTTGACGGATGTCACAACAGTTTCGACGAATTCTCTGCACAAAAGACGTCTTAGATATTTATATTAAATCAGCAGAGATTTGCTGATCCTTCATTGTGGCTTTGGTAGATTATTAAAGATCTTGTTGAAGTTTCAGCACTCGTTCTTTGGTAGTTAACAGACGTTGTTGAGATTTAGAAATATTTGCGATGGGTTCGTCTTTTTGTGAGGTTTTTTTTTGTTTACAAGTTGCTAGTCATCTAATGTGGTATGGACATTCGCTTTGTGATGTGTTCAATAGATTTCTAAGCAATTCGACATATTGTCAATAACACGGGAATTTTGTTGTTGTTAACGTTGGTGAGTTTTTTTTGTTGATTTATACATATTATTATCCTATTACAAACACACATATTGTCAAAAGATATTATGCGAAAGTAATTCACTTACCTACCTATATAATTTTAGCAGAAAAACCAGATTCAATGATTAAATCTTATAATTTCTACAACAAATTTCACAGCGCACAAAATTTTTAAAAAATCTTAAAAACTATACAATTTTATTCCAATTCATATCCCAAATTATTATAAACTTACGTAGACCCGTGAATAATCAAGGGATATTATAATTAAAATTTTGAAAATTACTAATAAAATAATTTTCTGGTAAAATATTATACTATAATTAGGAGCTTTATCGCTTTACTGAATTTGTTTAAATTGGGGTATTTTGCCGTGTTGCGCTACCTCCTTCTTTAGCCAACGTTTCGTACATTATTATGTTATGTATTATATCAGTGTCCATCATCAGGGCAGATGTGTGGTGATGCCTGATGATGAACGCTGTAACACTGCCCGAAACGTTGGCTAAAGAATGAAGTAGCCCATGAGCAAGATATACCCCCCAAAATAAATCACTATAATAGGTACTTGTAGCCAATTTTTTTTTAAATATTATCAAACATTACCAATTTTAAAAATGACACTTCTTCAGAGAAAATCCTAATTCATTAAACCGTAGTTACAGACGCACCACCAGAATACATTTATATTATTTTTTTTAACTTCTAAAGAGTTCTTCGAGTATTTTTCAATACTTTATAAGTGCTTTTATGTGCAGTAGGCATTTGTTTTTGCACCTTCATATAATCCGGGCCTCTTCAAGATGCTCATTAATAAATCCCTTATTTAAGAGGAATATAAACACAAGAAATATTTTACTTCTTACCCCGCGTGTTTTTGGTATTTTCAGCACGAGGAAAGTTGCGCCAAAGTTGTTTATATATTTTTTAAGAATGATTTTACAGGAATGAGAAAAGGTTAATCAATGGATCGAGTCAAAAATAATCTTAGCCATAAAGCAGTATTTTTTAAAATGTGTTTCTTATATAACTTCATACTAATGAAAAAACAACTTATTTTGTACTAACGCTTATATTTTTTGTAACGTAATTAATAATTTTATTATAATTCCAATAAATAGAAAAAGTAGGAAAAGCTTCAGTGTATCCGTGGTAATTTTTTTCATATTCATAATGTAAACCGATTCGTAGTAAAGATAAATCTAAACAGTGATTTGGCGTATAACTTCATATTCAGTCACTCCCTTAACCCGCCTCAGAACGCGTCCCAACCGGGTGGCGAGATAATAGAACTATCTTTAAATACATACAGGGATGTTCTTGTAAGGTGTATAAGTTGGAGGCGTTGCTACTATTTATATTGTGGATAAAAAATATTTCGATGAATCGTAACTTCGTATTTGAGGCGCGTGCTTAGAATAAAGAGACGCCGCCCGCCTGCACAGATAAATTTGTAAATCTGCTTGGAGCCCATAACAAAATATTATAAAAGACAGCAAGCCATTTATTTTCCAATTATATCTACCTATCGAATATATATTTTATGTAGGTATATTTCAACGGAATGACCAAAAACCACTGCTTTCCAAAAATGTTTATATAAACTCTTAGAAGAAGACTATTTTAGAGATGACTTTTATTTTGAAAATTGTTATTGGTTTTATAGACAGCTCTGACTTATTAAGCTTAATTGCCTTTCGTGTGCCGACAAGAACTACTCGACCATTTTTTTAAACAGGTAAATATGACCGAAGGGGGTAGGGTTTCATCAGCTCAGTGGCAGGGCAGTTCGATGATTACTTATTTACATTATTTCATGATACCTGTGTTATTGTAAATCGGTACTCTGTTATTGCTGTGGAAATTGCGAATTAAAATTCAATTTACTAATGTCAAATCTATTAATACAAATATAATTTTATGGCAAAGTAATGACCCGCGGGGGCCAACGCTAGAACTAAAGAATAAATATTGCTGTGTTACGGTGAGCGGCGGGCTACTACTATCCGGTGATACCAGTGTCATAACTCATAACATGTATAAAATATTGCCATGGATTAAAAAATATATTTGTAATGCGAAATTAAAGTAGTTTTTCTACATTACAAATGGAAATTAATAGTAGGAAAAATATAATTTTTACGAATAGTTAAAAATTACGGTTGGCATTATGTAAGATTACGGAGATATTAAAGATTAACACGGAGAAAAATGTTATTCTAAAATACGATCATTTATGCGTAAAAACGGATAAAAACGGGACTGAAGTTCTTACGAACAAATTAACAGGGTTTCAATGTTTATTAGCGGGAACATGTAAGAATAATTTGTTGGTATACGTAATTTCATACGTACACCAACAAATTATTCTTACATGTTCCCGCCATTAAACATTGAAACACTGTTAATTTGTTAGTAAGAACTTCAGTCCCGTTTTTAACCGTCTTTACTAATAAAATGATCGTATTTTAGAATAACATTTTTCTCCGTGTAGGTAACATCAGTTACCAACTTGGGTACTGGAAGGATTAAATCCCACAAAGGTGTTACATCAGCACCATAACATAATCCTACCAAAACGCATTTTAAATTTTCAGATCCAAAAATAATCCGGACTTAAAATTCGCTGACTTTTCCTCGTATTCCGGACCCATATTTAATTTTTCAAATGCACTAATGAATTACTTTAGCGGGTCTGTAAGGAGGTGGGCTCCCCCCTCTCCCCCAGAGATCGACTGGTAACAAAATAACCAATCAAATTGATGGAATTCCCTCCCCCTTCCCCCTCTCCCCATGACCGACTTGCCCCAAAGGGGGAAACTGATTGAGAACCAGGAATACGGTTCCCCCAGGCACTTTCTATTTTTTTATCTGCTCCAATAATAGATAGGACCGGATTGGGAACTAATTTCAATTTAAGTACTTATTTCTTTTATTAATTTACTCTATTTATTATAACTTTTGGAGGTTATTTATTCCCATTGATGTTATATACCTTTCATTGAAGAAGAAAATTATACTTATAAATCTAAACGCAAATATGAAAAAGAGCAAGACACGAACCTAGCCTCAACTAACTCGACCATTGCGACCTCTTATGTTTTTAAGTAATTTTTGTCAATTTCCTATTTCAAATTCAGAATTGACAATATTATCGTTTTTTGTCAGCTGCCTTTTTTAATGATCACAATGTTCAAAGAACTGGTTTGGAACCTAGATCGATCAGTCCTTGAAAATTAACTTTGAAATGTGATTAATTGTTCGAATTCTGTCATTAGTCTTTGAAAATTTAACTATGATTTTCGATATTTTCTAACTTTTAAGTCGCTTGTTCGGGTTTCCAAAATGTTAAAATAAAATTTATACATTATAATTTTTATTATGAAAAATCATGCTTTTAACATCTCGAGCACATTATTCTCCTGACCGTCTTTTTATATCAAGTAACTAACTAAATTAACTAAACTAACTAACCATCACGCCGTTTCTCCGTAGGGGTAGGCAGAGAGGACGGACCGCCAAACGACTCGGTATGGGTATACCTACACTTCTTGCTTCATTGCTCTTCTATTATTCCGACTCCTGACATGGCCCGATTCAAGTATCTGGTTCACTTGATCGTGTCATGACTTTCTCGGGCGTCCATAACTTCTTCTTCCATTCACATTTGCATCATATATTCTCCTTACACTAGGTACTTTCTTCGTTCATAAAACATCTGAGGGACCCTTTCTTAATCTTATCACATTTACGCCTCGGGGATCTCCTCTGTACATCATTTAGCCTACTTTCATCCTTTCTCTGCCAGTTCGAAAAGTTTACTAATAAAGTATCTGCGGGCCCCGTACAGTAGGCCCAGCGGGGTTATCTTAACTCTGGCTCCGATGGAGTCCACGTACCTGAGCTGGTACCACGTACCTGAACTGGTACCACGTACCTGAGCTGGTACCACGTACCTACGCTGGTACCACGTACCTGAGCTGGTACCACGTACCTGAGCTGGTACCACGTACCTGAGCTAGTACCACGTACCTGAGCCGGTACCACGTACCTGAGCCGGTACCACGTACCTGAGCCGGTACCACGTACCTGAGTTACACCAAGCATATCAAAGTTATGTCTCTTCGGCATTTTTAAGTAATACAACTTATCAGTTTTTCTAAATTTGGGCCTGCCTTACCCGGCCTCCCCTATCGGGCCGCTTTGGGGTGGGGGATGAAAAGGTCTGCGGGGTAGGAATCAGGTGGGGAACCTCCACAGATCTAGAAATATATTCGAGGGGGTTTGGGGTGGGGGTTGTAAGGGGGTAGAATTGTTCATGTATTGGTGTAATCGCCTCTAACTTCTAACAAGCTACTCGCCTAGTACGTAAGTTCGAAACGATACTAAGAAAAAAAATCTTATAAATCAGTGATACTCAAATAGGGTGAAATTAAACACAAAATAATGTTAAATTAAATTGAACTACTGTAAATTGAAATTTATGTAAATCGAAATTAATGTACTTAATTTGAAATTAAATTAGATTGCAATTAAATTTTATTTATATTAATTTAAATTGAAGAAAAGGTGAGTAAGAGTAAGCGAATTTTTGCTTACGCCAATTTAGGTACTGAAAAATTTGTACCCACGAAATAATGGTTGTGATGTTTGGTGTTCATTAGCAGACACAAAATAATTGTTGTGGTGTTCATTAGCCGACACAAAATAATTGTTGTGGTGTTCATTAGTAGATACTAAATATGTGTTGTGGTGTTCATTAGTAGACACTAAATAATATAGTTGTGTTTACTAGTAGACACTAAATAGTTTTTGTGGTGTTCATTAGTAGACACTAAATAATAGTTGTGTTCACTAGTAGACACGAAATAAGTGTTGTGGTGTTCATCAGTATAGACACTAAATAATAGTCGTGTTCACTAGTAGACACTAAATAATTGTTGTGGTGTTCATTAGTATAGACACTAAATAATAGTTGTGTTAACTAGTATACACTAAATAAGTCTTGTGGTGTTCATTAGCAGACACAAAATGATTGTCGTGGTGTTCATTAGCCGACGCTAAATAATTTTTGTGGTCAGATACGTTTTTAGATTTTCACGGCCAAAAGCATTTTCGTTGTTTGTTCTCATCGACGGATCTGCCGGATCTGCCCTGATGATGGACACTGCAACGCTGTCCGAAACGTCGGCTAAAGAAGGAGGTAGCACAACACGGTATAACACCCCAAAAACAAACAACGAAAATTGTTGTGGTGTTCATTAGCAGACACTAAATAAGTGTTGTGGTGTTCATTAGTATAGACACTAAATAATAGTTGTGTTAACTAGTTTACACTAAATAAGTGTTTTGGTGTTCATTAGTATAGACACTAAATTAATAATAGTTGTGTTAAATAGTATACACTAAATAAGTGTTGTGGTGTTCATTAGTAGACACTAAATAATAGTTGTGTTCACTAGTATACACTAAATAAGTGTTGTGATGTTCATTAGTATAGACACTAAATAATAGTTGTGTTCAATAGTAGGCACTAAATTATTGCTGTGGTGTTCAGTTCAGACACTAAATAAATTTTCATAATATTTCATTTTTACTATATTATTCATATATTTATACCTTGTAGTTATACCTTCCTAATAAAAGTAGGTACTTATGAACACGTAACATGATACTACCTAAGTGTCAACCTGTTTCTTTTTCAAAGAAACGTACAAAATGCTATTAGCTTCGTCGAGACACTAGCAAATAAATAATTAAGCATTTAAAAGGATAAGGTTATATATATTTTTATTTTTCGCAAGAGCAATTCGTTTTGTAAATCCGTTTAATTTTACAGTTTTGTCGAGCTTTATTATTACATTACTAACGCAGACCCGTAAAATCCCGGGATATTATGATTATTGTAGGATTTGTAAACCTGAATGTTTTTATAATGAAAAAATCCTGGGGAAGGCCTTAAAAACATTGTCCATTTTAGTGACGATCGGAAATTTACCGTAAATGTAAACTTGTAAAATTACGATATCCGTCAAAAATGTTAATCAAAAAAATACATCATCGCATTTTAATTGGCATCGCATTCGGGTACGTATGCTCAATTCCTCGGAAGTTCTCCATCACGACACAAGCAACATTTTCCGCGTACTGTGGCGGCAGTAGGCCATTTTCGAATGTTGTCAGGTGATTCGTAACCCGGGAATGTTTGTTTTAATAAGATAAGTTGAAGTTGGAAATTTAAATATTAGAAATTTATTGAAATGGGATTACAGACAGAATCACAACCGAAATTACTGTTTATAATAATATTAAAATAATGTATCTACTAAATAAACATATAAATTTATATTATGATTGGCGAATAGTGCCTACCTTAACAATATAATACATTATGTATATATGGTACACGCCAAACTTTAATACCGAACTGAGGTTGATACAGAAATCTTTGTAATAGGCGAGATTGAGGTCCGAAAAGTGGCATGCCTTCCCGCCCTCGCCTTTCTCTGTCGAACGTTTGTTTTACGCATATTTTTCTTTCGCTTATGGTCATTATAAAGTCAGGTAATTGTTTAAGGGCAGGTTCTACAAGACAATTAGATTTTCTTAGGGTTCTAAAATAAATGTGTTCTGAAAAAGGATTCGGGGTTCTTTAAATATAGAACTGACTTGGGGAGGGGGAGAGGGTGTAACATGGTAGCTAGAGGCAGTTGGGGGAAACGGAGAGGATTGTGGTAGAAATTTTAAGATCTAACGAAGTGGTTTGAAGCGCATGGCGCCGAAAAACATACGAATAACCATCCGTAGAACCCTACGTTGATTGTTATTTTTAATAAAAACCTACGATCGTGTCGCGTCTCCGAGGGGTGATGCAGATAACGTAGGACGACGTTCATTCTTGGCAGAAATATTAGTCCTTTTTCAGATATTCAAAAAGAAAATAAGGTTGTATTTGTAGATAGGTACCTTCGTGTATTTTATTGACTATGTGTTGTTAAATGATAGTGGTGCAGAAGAAAAAGAGTTACATCACAAAAATATCACAGTTTAAGAAAAGTAACCTCTTGAAACGAATAAAATGAAGTATGAAGTAGTGCATTAGTGGCTACCCACCATAAGAAATGTTAGTGTAACAACATCGTTCTTTCCAGGGATTATTGTATTACCTATATTATTTTTCTGTTATTTTTGTTACTTTGAATAATTTTTAACCTCAACACAGGCTTGTCCCTAGTGAGGTTGAAAATTGTATTATAAACTGTAATACCTAAGATGTGAAGAAACAATAAATAAATAACGATAAAAACATTGTATGCTCCACACTTAATACAGTTAATTAAGTTATATCAAAACGTGTGTTTCAGGAAACAAAAAAGTTAACAATCTTAATACTTTTGGTTGTCTGTGCAGATAAACTATTCCTACGTGAAATTATTCATGTTCAATAATCAAATTTTGCTTTGAATTTAATTTTTTAAATTGGAAGTGATTGTGACAGTTCAGACAAGCGATACAGTAGGTACCAAATTAAACCCCTGTAAGGCTTTTGCAGCATTTATTCAAATCTATTATACATTATATTATCTAAAGTTTACCAACACTATTATTTACAAACATTTTCATACATAATATAAAATAAATATTTATCATTTTACAAGCATTATACATAAACATATCAATTATATTCCGACCGGTCAGTGGTTGAGTGGGCATAGCGTTTGGGTTCCACCCAGGCGTTCCGTGTTCGATTCCTCGGCTGGCTAAGTCCTCCATCACAACACAAGCAACATCTTCCGCTTAGTGTGGTGGTAGTAGGAGATTTTCAAATGTTGTTGGGTTATTCGTAACCCGGGAATGTTTGTCTTTCTTTTTAATAAAAAAAAAAATAAAAAAATATTCACAAATAATTATTTTTGATATGATGCAGGACGGAGAGGTTTTGAAAATATTGAAAAGGTCTGTAAATTTATTGGCAGTTCGGTGAAATCGCGCGGTGAATGTTTTATATAGTTAGTGCTATATTTGACATAATTAATTTTTTTCGATTTCGCCTCTTTCAAGATTTAGGATTTTTTATTTCAATCTGAAGAAATATATTTTTTTATTAATGACCATTTAAAAAATACAAAGTAAAATTGTTTATTCACAGTCCTCCTCACTGGGGATTCCTGTTCCGAGGTGGACTGTAGGTCGTTGTATTGATATCACATTATGGCTTCCTCTTCTTCATGTTTGTTGATTTCCACAAAATACCTAAAGAATAAATAAATAAATTTAAATCTTTATTTTTGTTGATTCTAATTACATAGTGTTGGTGTTACATCATAATCTGAATGATTTCCTCATCATCATGTTAACCATATTTTATTTAATTTTAAAACTATTTTTATTTCCATAGTGTTATTAATTTGGTTTGGAAGGAATTTATTTGTTGTTTTTGAAAGGCAAATTATTCTGAGGCAAATATTCTATAAACACTTTCAGATTCAAAAATCCTATAAGCTACAATTATAATATGTGTTGTAATTTTTTGCGGATCTATTCGAATATTATGTATAACCTGTATTGTATGTTATAACGCATGTTATTTTTTTCATTTACCAACTGAAACGCTTTGTGCTAGGATTTTGGTAGTCGTCTTAAAATGGTTAAGTATTCCAGTAAAATATATATATATCTTCATTAAAATTCGTAGAATCTATAAATTGTTTTATTTCCCTAGTTATGTGTAAAATTTAAAGGAAAGAAACCGTGTAGGTACTAACTTAACAAAGTTAAACCTAACAGAGTAAAAAAAATGTTTTAATCGACTCTCAAAATATTTTCCATTGGATTTCTTTTTTCTATGATATAAAGCGATAAAAGTGGAAAAATCTATCAAAAGAGATTATTTTTCACAAAAACCGCTCTATGCATATTTTGGGGGGGTGCATTTAAATCTACGCTACTTCCACTTGAGACAATTCAAAAAATATTAATAAAAATCATCCTTAGAAAGTTTTATTACTATCCAAAAACAAATGTTTTCCAAGATTTCCCGGTTCCCCCTCTCTCAAAAATTTATGACAAAATTGACTACTTCTAATTCATAAAAAAATCTTTGATAAAAATAATATCCCACCATAAAATATTAGCAAAATAATTATTTCTGTTGGAGGGCTAACCGTACCTCTAGTAAGAACTTCAACATCTCAGCATCGCTATATATTTAAGGTTATAAATTTTTTAAACAAATTACTCCTAGATATAATAAGTACGGAGGAAAACTATGAGAATTACAAAAAAAAAATTAATTAAAATTCTCTAAGTCCACCTCATAACTTCTCTTATTGTTTGATATTATGTTTTGCTTATTATTCATTTGTATCATTTATAACTTACCTTTGTATTACTTTTATTGTATGTTCTTGTCTTGAACCATTTATAACTCACCTATGTTTTTATTACTTTCGATGTATTTTCTTACAAAATTACTAATAGTTTTTATAATAATATTTGAAATTTAAATAGATGTAAAAATATATAGTTATCCTCTCCTAAACACAAGCAACTACTTTATTAGGAGAGTGATTCAAATGTTATATTATATTAAGTTGTAAATATTGTAACACTAAACATGTTTCAAAATAAAAAAAATTCAAATTATTAAAAGTTATGAACGACGATTTTTTCTCAAGGTTTTGACTTTCATTGACATATTTTCATAACGCTTTGAAATTCCTTTATCTTAAGTAAAATTTGACGAATATTGCTTGATTCACACATTTCAATCATTTAATTCATCAGTGTTTTGAAACTACGGCGAAAGCTTGAATAAACTACTAGATATTATATTTAAAAAAAATGGTAGCTAACTTTTTACGTATGTGACCGGCCTGAAGACATTTTTTATATCACAGATTAGGAAAAAGTTTTTATTTTCAAAATACAATGTTTCTCCTCCAAAACACCTCGCGTAATAATCATATGGGGTGCATAATTAATAACTGGAGTGTGAAAATATGTCGGGTCAAAATTGCGCATTTGGTGACGGAGACGGGCCTACACAACTGCAGTGTATTAAAACGAGACGGAAATAAGTGCAAATGACGCCCGAGAGAGAGGCAAAGAATAATTTTACAAGAAAACCGCGAGAGGGAAAGAGAAATTGTAATTGCGAGTGAGGGGGTCGGGGCTATTGCAAGACTCGAGGGGGAGAGAGAAAGAAAAATCTCGAAAAGAAATGATAAAAATGGGCGGGAATTCGTATTAACGCTCCGATTAACAGGGAAGTCGCTAGATGGAGTGTGTGTATGGCGTAGAGTCATGGCAACATAACCCCACTTTAGTTATTTTCTTATATGTATTCCTCAAAACGGCTGGGACCAGATATCTAATAGAAACAAGGCATAAAGGCCCTAAAAATGTTTTGTTTATTTATTATTTATTTATTAAGGAGAAAATACAGATACAGATGTCAATTCATAATTCATAAAAACAACAACTAGAGAACTCACCTGCATCCAAACTATTTCTCACTAATTGACATTAACAGCAGATAAAAATAGAAAAAAAAATGTTTACTTATAAATATTAGGTCCTTACATAAGGAAAAAAAATATAAATTAGAATATTATTTTACAATTGGAGAGATCAAAAAAATACGCAATATTCTTAACTGGAAAAATTTGGAGAGAAAGACAAAAAAAAATATATAGATATATATATACATATAGATTTAAAAAAAAAAACAATGTTATACGGATATGTCTAAAACGTTTACTTTGTACTGTAGGAAAACAACCTTCAATTTTCTACTAAAAGAACTTCGTGTGTCAAAAAATAAATCGGAATCCTTGAGGTCTTGATTTTGATTAAAAGATTCTTCTAATTGGATGGATCCCTGACACCTGCATTTGTACGAGTCCGGCTAATGTGGAATAAGTCGTTAAGCCTTGTTACTCTGGGTGATATTTTGAGGTTTATTAATTTCAGTAAATCAGGACAGTCAATAACGTTGTTGCAGATTTTATACAAAGTTATTAGGTCAAGGTATGTTCGCCGGTTAGATGGAGTGGAGGCGTTATATTTCAAGAGCATATTTATGAATCCCCGTTGCAAAAATTTCTTTTGAATACTTTCAATATTGTCTTTGTAGATACCGTAAAGTGGTTTAATTTAAAAAGGTTTGCTCATACAGGTACTTTTTGTAAAAAAAAAACGTACCGGGCTGCTCGCAAGCTTGTGACGTAGCACGAAGTCCAGTTGGAGTCCGAAAGAAACGGTCTCTTTCACTTTTCACTAGCTGTACAATATTAGTTTTCATAAATCTAATTTAATTTCCTTGCACTTATGTTCGAACATACTAGTCGAATTAAAGTTGTTTTTAACGGTAACAATGTGATGTACAGAAGTGAATGGTAGAGAGAGTCGGGAACGCCCGAGAATGACTCAACCCATTATCTCTGCACTGGAATGATAAACGAAGTCGAATTAAAGACGAGATAATTGAGTTTTTTTAAAGTAATCTCCTGTCTTAACACAGGCGTCAGGTGGGAACGCCACCCTTGTTCACCGGTAATTCATTGGAGGATGCTCCGAGGAACCGGTGCATTGTCGTGAAACACTTCAACGACTCATTCCTGCAGTTCGGCTTTGGAAAGATGTTTGTGTTTCCTCCCTCCTATAACATGGGTCTCTTCAAGACTCACGTTCACAGCCTCATCTTCTAAAAAAAATCCTCAAAACATCTCCACATATGACATAGGCTTCATTAAGATGTATTTTATTTCAATTTATTTTACACGCAGCTTCCCTTGTGAAAATAATGTTTTAAAAAATGCTTGTATTTTATCCATGTTGAAATTTGGCTTATTTCGATATATTTAATTACGTTGTATCATAATTGTATTATTTCATTTAGCTGTGATGAAAAGGGGACTATTTTAGTTTAGAAGGGAAACAAAATTGAGAAAAGGAAGGTAGGGAAGTACCCGGCTCTTCACATATGCTCACAAAATATGACCAAAGGCATTTAAAACAAACGCACAATGGGGTAGACGACTCCGAATGTTGGCATCAAACCATCAAAACTTTTTCGATTTTTAGTTCCGTATATACTTTTAATAAAAATAAGTGAAAAAAAATATTCGAAAAGGGACGCATACTTAGCACAAAAATATAAAATTGAATAATATAAGATATTCTATATATATAAATTAAATCACTCAAAATGCTCACTTCATTTCTTGTCCTAATGATTTACAGTTACCTATATCTTGTGACAATATACAATATAATCGTCTTCATCATCTTGTGACAATATACTATCGTCATCACTACTTGATTCAACTGCTGAATCGTTCCCGGTAGTCGTATTAGGGTATGGTGTTTTTAGCAGTACTTCTTTTGGAATTGTTTTCATTGTCCTTTTGTTTATTTTTCCCAAGCTGGAGATAACTGGATCCGACGAAATCAACAGTCTGTTCAGAATGTCCTCATTTGTTTTCAGGTGGCTACACCTTCTGTAGAAGTCGCGATGATAATTTTTTAAGTCCTTATTTATCGCTTCCTGGGCCTCCTGTGAAAGATTTCCAATTGGCAGAATAGACTTTGTAATGACATCAGCACTTCGATTCGATTCCTCATGGTGGTCGGTGGAGTACTTACCACCATGTGCAGATCTTGTATGAATAGAATTATTCTCAATACTTTCCTGTCTTTGTCATTATAGTTTTCTAAATGAGGTTTTCAATTTTAATTTTTTTATAACTTTAAAGGCAACACATACATACAAGGCGCTATAATCTCGATTCTACATCATAAATGCATAATTAACACTACAAATTTTCCTGGGATTTGTTTCCTTTTATTACGAAATATAGTTTTTTATATAATAATTAGTATAATATTACTAACGAGTTATAAATAGATTCGTCATTTGTGTTGCAGTAAATTAATAATTATTGACTTTTTTTATTTATTATTTGTGCATGCTGTGAACATTAGTTATTGGGTTATATCCTAATTATTGTAATTTGATGTTGTTCAAGTACGCAATGTTATTAACCGTAAATGTTCCTAATAAAATTTTAAAAAATACAAAAAAAAAATTAAAAAACCTCCCATTGGAAATTGCACGTCACGACTCTCTAGCCCAGGCCTAGCCAACCCAAATTGAAGATCATTGACGACCTAAAATTTTCCAAAGGATGCACAGATTATTCTGTTATTGGGGGGGGGATCTCAACCTGTCGAACTCTATAAAAAGTAAGTAGTTAATGACACGCGCTTGCCCGTGGCGACGCTGCAAGCAGATCGCGAATTCTCGAACGCTTAAAGAGCGAGAAGTTATGCGCTCCATCTGTTGTTAATCCGGAAAGCGATTTCGCGTGCGAGAACTTATGTATATAGATAGATTGGATATATAGCTAGATTTAATATATAAAATACAGAAAATATTTAATATATGGCGAGCATTCGAATATTGCTTTCCTCATTATTTCAAAACTTAGTATTTAGAGATGTCCGACTAATCAACTGAACGATATGAATAGGCGCTAATTACCGATATATATATATAGTTAACTGCAACGGATATGTTCAAAGCCAACAGGCTATAATAGCATCTCATAAATAAATATGCTTATAAAAATTGGCAACTTCACACACGTATGAAACACATTTTTAATGTTCATGCGCAAATTATTTAACTAATAAAAATCTTAATAATATTATATGAAAGACCATTTTCGCATGTAGAAATAAATAAACAACGTCATTTTTATATTTCCCCCAAACAAAACTAAAATAACAATTAATCCAATTGGAAAATCAAATACCAACTCTCTGAGTAGGGTTAAAACTGTCACATTTTAAAAAGGAGGCTTTCACTAAGTAACAAGCGATCCAATTTGCGTCAAAGCCTCCCTGCGGCTGCAGCCCACAGCCCGTCAGGGGATGAATATTCATTATTATCTAATAATGTCCGCAATAAGGCTTTTAATGGTGACGTCTCGGACACTAATGGGGGATATTTGGGAAATTGGTAATCGGCACATCGGTGATTTTCCAATAATTTTCCACCGGAAAATCTTCGTTATAGGGAAAATAAAGTAAAATTCACGTGAAGAAAATTTTACACATTTTAATGTGAACACTTTTTAGGGGGGGTTTGTTTTAGTATTAAAAAGAAAGAAATTGTTATTAAAGATGAATGAATGCAAATTAATACAAAAACACCTGTTTTTTGGTTTGAAAATTTGATCGCTTAGAAATATTATAGACCTTTCAATTAAATACTACGACTAGAACATATCTTGGCCTTATTATATGAAAAACAAGTATTTTTTTAACAAGTTAATTTGGAAAAAAATAAAGTATCAGGCCTATTAAAAATACTTTCAAATGCACAATCTCCTACTTTTGAACCTCATTTCGGTTAAACTTTTATTGTTTATTGTGGCAAATTAAGTTCTTTAGAAAATGAATCTGATTTTTGCCTGAATTTCACAAAATAAAACAAAACAAAGCATTTTCGCGCTGTTTTTTCACAAATATTTTCAAGTGTAAAATCTCCTACTTTTGAACATCATTTCGGATAAACTTTTATTTTATATTGTGGCAAATTAAGATCTTTAGAAAATGATTCTGATTTGTGCCTGAATTTCACAAAATAAAACAAAACAATGCATTTTCGCACTGTTTTTTCGGCATGAATCAAAACATGCTGCATTCAACGAATTTGGAATTTGGAATTGAAACGAGAACCATTGATATAACAAATTAGGATTAAAATTCGCGAGCAATATTAACTTTAAATCTGGTCTCTATTTTCAGAAGTGGAAAAACCACGTTTTTATGTGAATAATAATAATCAAGAAGTGGAAAAACCACGTTTTTATGTGAATAATAATAATCAAAAGTCACTAGTTCATGCAACCAAAACATGTATTTTGATATAAAATATGTAGATACCAATATAAAACTGATTGTTTCCTAAAAATAAAAAAGTAAAAATTTAAGAAACAAAATAAAAATAAAGAATGAAATTGTGATGAATTTACCCGCGATAGGTGACAAATTCTGAATTGACTGGAACTATCCCACCTTCCTACTCCCAACATCTTTTACCATCCAAAAATTTTACACATTTACACATTATTCAATTGAGAATGCTATAACTCTTGTTCCAGATGGTTGGTAGCATTTACTAAATATTTTCCTTGGTCTTTCAAAAATCAAATATTGAAAGAAAAAAAATTATTCGCCTACTCTTTCGCTTGTCTGAATTCACACGACCAGTTTCAATTCTGAAAATTTCAAAGCAAATTAGAGTTCATTGAACGTGACTATTTCACGCAGAAATATTTAACTTCAAATGTAGTTGAAAATAAATTATTTTCGTTATATTTTTTGTTTTTCAAGTCAATGTCATAAAAACTCTTTTCACTTCACGCATCGATAACTGATTACTGATTATTAAAAAATACGACCGAAGAACTCTATATCCAGTTTTTTACAACATGTTACCCAAATCAATAAAAAACTGTAAATTGACTTTCAGAAGGATGTATGCTAAAAAAAATGGTAATTTGAAAGAATTTTTTTGTACTAACCATTGTTTTTCTTCTTTTCTAATTAAAAGTTCTTCCATTATTATTATCTTTTTCTTTTACTTTCTTTCATTTTCTGTAATATTTTTTTTATAAATGAAATTTTTTTACAAATTTAAATTTTTTAAATGTAGTTACCTATGTAATAATATATGTATATAAAATGTAATAATGTGTAAATTTTATGGAGCTGATATAAATATTAATAAAAAAAAGTAATTGTTAAAACAATCCGTTGAAAACAGAAATCAATCGGTTCTACGTTTAATGTTATAAAATGTTTAAAAAAAACCTAAAAAATAATGGTTATCGGAGATTAACACAACTTTTTTAAACCTAATTGGCTCTAAATTATATATTTTACTAGTATTAATAATATCGGTTCTTGTATTATAATTATGTATATTACAGTAGTGTACTGATTATCCATGTAGTTTCAGATTTTTCCAAATAGATGTCGGTAGCTTCGTTTGTAATGCGAAGTTCTACTATATCTCAAAAGATGGCAGCTAAGTAGGATATCAGAAGAGTATCACCTCTCGCCGTTCGTGTCTTAGGTCCTAGCAGCAGGACTAATACTTCCACCCTAGTAAGGATGTCTGTCCAGATTAATATTCATTGTAAATATTCACGATAACTAAATAAACAAAATAGTAATCATTCGAACGTTTAACTTATTTGGAAGATACCCAACACATCTCAAGTTATCTCGCTATTGGAAATTAAAAGACAACCATTGCGTTGTATCGAAAACTGATTTTAAATAAACTGATGTACCTACAAAAAGTTGCAGTGTTTGAGTTAATTGTTCCATCACAAAGCTACTACACGACTTCTAAAATTATACTTAAAATACAATTCGTTTAAGTGTTTAACAAAAAATACAAGGGTACCTACTGAAGACAAAATTTAGGCAAATATTTCATTGCAAATAAAGATACAAAATTAAAGAAAAATTTTGACCATTTTCAGATCTCAGGGGTCATTTGAATTCCATACAAAAATATTGAACTTATTACAAACTGGATTTTCGTATCGAATTTGAATGCTTTCATCCGTTTTCCTTCAGGGAAATCAGCGGAAAAATTGTCAGGCGGAAAATCTATCGGTTAGGAGAATTTTCCGCGAATATTATCCGCCAAGTCCGAGTTAGGTTGTACGTAGACAAGTACGGGAACATGGCAGTCAGGGAGTTTTCACCAAGTTCCACAGAAATATACTTTTATTAGATTTTCTGTTGGAATTTGTTAGATATTGCGGGATATTGTTGAAGGTGAGAAGTTGAGACTCTTTTCACATGGGGGTGTAATATTTGAAATAAGATACGGAGAAGAGTATTTCCTCGAAGTAAAAGCGTGGTAATATTTTGTATTAAGGAGTTGAGTGTTCTGATGAAAATTCTGATTTCGACACGATAAAAAATATCTTCATGTAGATGACATGCTCATAGCTCATGCTCAAAGAGTTCCAATTATGTATATAAAATATACGTAATAAACACAAAGCAAAATTAAGTTTGACAAAATTTTGTGTTTGTAAATACAGTTCGTTCAATTTTGTGTTTGTAAATACAAATTTAGTTTTAACTTTGGACGTCTGCAAAGTTAAGTTTGTCAAATAGTCCCATTTGCAAATGTTCAGACTTTCAATAAAGGTGGTTGAATGTTGGAAGTTGGAAAAAATGGAAGGAAAATATGTGCTGTTCATTGGATAACCAACACCCCTACCACATAGGTCACCCCAAGTGGTTCGCTACGTTTGGTGACTTAGTAGGGGTGCCCGGGTTCATGGACTTAGGTCTGTCTAGCTCTTCAAGGCGGATCGGGAGAGACTAGTAGAGGAACTCTCCATCCAGACACTCTTGACCCATCGCTTTGTACCACAGTGGGAGGAATGGTTTCACACGTCCGTCACTCCTGGACTTTGACCCCAGATTCCTAAACACTCCTCATACATTCTTACTCTCCTTCCTTTCGCTAAAAAGACCCCCTACACAGCATCCTCGAGGATTTTACATGGCATAAGGATGAAATTCGCTCTTACAAATTTGTTGGGTACCGCCTATTTTTATTCACTGAAAAGAAACGTCGCCAAAATGCATGTTTTATTTTATTTTGTGAAGTTCAGATACAAATATTAAAATGTTTTCCGATCACTCTATAAGAAACTTCATTAGCTACATTATTCAATAAGACAACACCAGAAAAAGAATTTGTAAGTAGGAGATTTTGCACTTTTAACCATTTTTTATAGGTTAGACGCATAATTTTTTTCTAAGTTTATTAAAAAGCTTATCAAAAAAATACTCGATCACTTCAAAGGCCAAGACGTGTTCTACTCACAGTACTTAATTGAAGCATCTATATTATTTCTTAGCGATCAAATTTTCAAAACTAATACAAAAGATTTTATACGATTTTGCATTTTTCCGCATGTCTTCGCCTTAAAGAAACAATGCGAATGTTTTCATATATACAACAGAAACAAACGTGCAAATAATAATTTTCGGAGCATACTTTTGCGATTTATTTCTATCGAAGGAATTTTAAATAATTACCGTTTCAGAGGCCCTAGCACTCTCGCTCTATAACGATCGATAGGATAACTATCGGTAACTTCCCCCTAGGACAACAGCACATCGCTAACGTACAAACAACAGTTGATGTCGAATATGTTAAGGACACTTAGTCATTGTGAACTGTCACTTATTTTATTTTTTTTTTTTTTTTTTTTTTTTTTTTTTTTTTTTTTTTTTTTTTTTTTTTTTTTTAACTTTTTAACTTAAAGAGTTAAACCTCAAATTATAATATTTTAATTAATGAAGATAATATTAGCGAAAGTCAATCGAAAATCCGAAACAGAAAAATCAGAAAAAGATACGGATACATCTGGGACTCGAACCCAGGTCCTCGAAATATGCGATAAGAAAAATGAAAATAATGTTGGTGGTTCTCAGTCGAAGTATGATACAGTTAAAAATGACCGAATCGGATAGGGATACGTTGGCGCAGTTGGATAGCGCGTCGGCCCGGATTGCCGGAGGACCTGGGTTCGAGTCCCAGATGTATCCGTATCTTTTTCTGATTTTTCTGTTTCGGATTTTCGATTGACTTTCGCTAATATTATCTTCATTAATTGTCACTTATTCGTTGGCGATCTGTAGTCATGCTAGGGAACGATGAGAAGTCACCGATAGTTATCCTATCGATCGTTATAGAGCGAGCGTGCTAGCTCCTCAGATACTATCTTAAAGAATAACATATTTTTTTAAGAGCTTAAAAACTTCAAATGTTTAATGAAAATATGTAAGAAATCGACAGAAATTCGGGATGCCGTGGCTTTACTGCGCATTTAAAATCTTTTTAACTACCACTGAATTCCAACGATAGTACCTAGGTAGGTACGTAAGTACTGAATAATTAATATTTGAAGAGTAAAATGTAGTTGGAGAAATTAATTGCAATCAATTATTTATTTTCCCTAACGATGTGATTATTTTACACGCCATTAAACATACCCAAATCAAAAATCCTGTCGATTTTTTTACTTGATAGAGGCCTGAAAAATATTTTCTGTTTTTTTTTTTTTTTTTACGCCCGATTGGGCATTTACATATCGAATAGAAATTTCATTTATAACAACAGTATATATAAATAAAAAATATTACAAAATATATAAATAAAGCATACACAAAATATAAAAATAAAAATATAATATCTAAATTAAATCCACATGGATGACTAGAGGTACAATTCATATATCACATATATGAATTGTTATTTATTTAATTAATTATCACACTTTCAAGAAGACGCTTGGAGACTTTTTGATGAGTGAATGTGATAGAATTAGAAGCCTGTTTATATAATCTAATGCTAATGTACTTTTTTTCTCCTTTCTATTTTCTACTTTTTATTATAATTTTTCCAATATTTAACATGTTTTATACTAATTCCATGTTTACACTAGACTTCATATTTCATACAATGTAACTATACTATATTGGTCACCATGATACAGGCAGCCGCCTAGTATGGTGATTTAATGTATCAACTTTATGTAAATGTCACAATTATGTAACATGTATTATATAAATATAAATAAATAAATAAAAATACCTACCAGCAACCAAAAATAAAGAAGAAAAAAAATCAAAACACAATTAATTTTATTTAATTAATTTGATTAATTTTTACTTAATTTCTTGTCGTGTACATGCAGAATATGAACAATAAAAATAAAATAAACAAAAGAAAATCGAAATAAAATAAAATGATTTCGCATTCATTATTTACATTTAAAAAGTGGTGACTAATTTGTGACATCAGTTAGTTCATTGCCCAGCCTGTGTATTCTTTCTATCACAGAATTCATTGCAAAGTTATTTTTGTAGAATAAAATATTCCGTCTGGTATATTTTGGAGATATATGTATAGACAGCAAATTTATAGTGGCAGGGCAGTCCAACCTTGAAAGAACAATTTTATATACAAAAAGGAGATCAAATATTTCTCGCCTTTCAGATAATTTTGGTAAGTTAAGTTTACTGCGTAAATTCACATAATTGATTTCAATAATAGGAATATCCATTTTAAAATTAATAAAACCTAAAAAAATTATTTTGAATTTTTTCAATTTGTGTGGGAATATGTATATTGTCAAAATGTGACCAAAATATATTATGTTCCTTGTACATACAATTGCACTATAAAAATCCCATTCATTTAATATTTGTGTCATTCTCTAAAAGTCAAACACATCTATTTTGTTAATTTTTATAAGAAGAACACTCTTTGCATAACTTTTTAAGGTTATTTCCATCAATTTAATATATAATTGAAGAAGAAGATAACACTAATAATCTAAATTAAAATATGAATATGAACAAGACACAGAAAAATAATAAAAGATAACGGTCGCAACTTGGACTCGAACCCAGAACCTCTCGTCTTACCGGGACGGCGCTTTATCAAATTCAGCCATTGCCACCTATTGTAAAATGTGTGCCGATAGTATGGAAAAAAATTAGTCGAAGATAATATTGTTAATTCTAAAATTTGATATGAGTTTACAAATATTACGGTTTTATAATAATAGGTGGCAATGGCTGAATTGTATAAAGTGCCGTCCCGGTAAGACGAAAGGTTCTGGGTTCGAGTCCCAGTTGCGATCGTTATCTTTTATTATTTTTCTGTGTCTTGTTCATATTCATATTTTAATTTAGATTATTAATGTTATCTTCTACTTCAATGATATTTATTTTTTTTTATTTTAAGGGTACTTCGTCGTCCTCTAGATCTAGATAACTTATCCATACGATGTATATAAATAATGTATTAATAATGTAATAATTTAAAAACATATTAATATTAATTAAAAGAACCGAAATACAATACCTTAAATTCAATAAGCGAATAAATGCATCTGAACATTTTATAAAATAGATAATAATCAATCTTTCGGACTCTTGTATTAGACCATTTATTGGATAACCAACACCTCCGCCATAAGTCACGCTAAGTGGTTCGCTATTTACGTTTGGTGACTTAGCAGGGGTGCCCGAGTTCATGGGGTGAGGTTGTTTAGGGTCTTGGCTGCGGATGTGTCTGCCCACTAACTGCATGGCAGGCCGGATCGAGAGACTGTTTAAGCGAGACCCTTTAACCTCTCCAGCAGGACTCTTTCTGATCATCACTTTGCACCTGGGAGGGATGGATTCATACGTCCGTCACTCCCGGACACACCGACCTCTAGATTCCTCCATCCTTTTCCTTTCCAGAACTTCTTCTCCTTCCTTTCCTAAAAATACCCTCCACACAGTATCTAATAGAGGGGAATCATTTTTCTTGGGTGAAGCTGATGTAAAAAAAAACAATGCATTGATTAATCACTCCAATTACGAATGCATTTATTTCGTTGACTACCTGATAATACCTCAATGGCGTCATCGTTTAAAAATTCCAAAGTGACCTAACTACCTTCTAGCTTATATATGGGGCGAAACATAGTGCGCCTGAGCCTAACGCGCCGCATAATCTTACTAATATTATAAACGCGAAAGTTTGTATGGATGTATGTATGTTTGTTACTCTTTAAATCGAAATTTAATGAATGGATTTTAATGAAACTTTACAATAATATAGCTCATACATCAGAATAAAATATAATCTATAAGTTATAAAGCTAGCTATTTATTTTGAATATATTGAAAATAATAATTATTGTTTAATAGAAAACGTCAAAATTTGAGAATGACATTTTGCAAAACAATGATTGTTAAATCAAAATTCTATTTTAGAAAATAGTTAAATTAGTGAATTTATTTGAAGTACTCGCCTAATACTTTGAATCGAATCAAGAATTATACATATTTTAAATAAATAGGTTAAGAATTTTGGTATAAATGTAGATGGGACCTAGGAATAGAAAATAGATTTCTCGAAGTACTAATCCTACGCAGACGAAGTCGCGGGCTGAAGCTTGTATTTAAAAAACGCTTATAAGCAATAGTACCTACCTATCAATTTCATATTAAAAATATCGACATTTTTTCCAGCATGACGTAACATGAAGTAACAAATTGGGTCGTGTAGCCTCGCCTAATTGCGTCTGACTGGTGTGAATAATTACAAGCGATTAACCGGATGGCTTCTTCTTCCACATTCACACACTCCAGCGCCCCTTGACGGATCATCCCGTAATTGGTACGTCAATTAAACCGTAATCTGTATAATAAATTCTGCTTATTAGCAGAGTTATCGATGTCGACATAGACCTATCGATGACTGAAAGTAGCTGAGATGGACGCAATGGAGCATTAACGAAGTTTTCTCGACCATTTTACGTTTCGTCTGCCTGTAAATTTGTATGTACGTTCCGATACGATTCAAGATGGCGGCCGTTTTAATGGTTTAGTAAAGATTATTTTTTCAATTTTAGAATCGTCGCGTTTATTTAGGCTTTCTTATTGGCATTTTTCAATACTAAGTACCTGAAGAAAATTTGAAAAAATAATCATTGAGCTAGTATAGATGGCGGTAGCTAGTGATGTTTTTTTGGACAAATTGAATAATTTTTAATTTTTGAATAATACTATTATTTAATTTATAAAAAAAAATATTTTTAATAGTTTTCCAATGTAATTATAATTACGCGTGACAGCTGTTTCGCCTTCTGAAGGCATTATTAAACTGTCAATAAGAAATGAATTTGAATATATAAAAAAATAAATATTAAAATGGAGTTCTACAATTAAACTTGATAACAATAAATAAATTGTATAATTCCTTATTTGAGATAAAAAATATATTTATTTCGGTACCTACTTAAAACCTTGTGATTTAAGAGGATTTTTTTTAAATTTATTTAATTAGAGAAAATAGGTCACCTTTTGGACACGAGGTCTACTGTTTCCAGAACTAATCATTATATTTTGTCTTTTTTTTACTTATTCAGGCTTTGACTAGACAATATCTTTTTTTCTGTATAATATTTTTGGTTTACTTTTCTGTCTCTGTTTACTTTTCGGTTTACTATTTATGCATAATATGCGCTCTCCTCTCACAGTCAGGTCTGTTTTTTTTTTACCATTCGTAGGTATTGTGTTTGGTGTTATATTGCTATATTGTTAATGGACTAATTGTCCGTAAAATCTATATATAATAAAAATGAATCCCTGTTTCCCTTGATCACGCCATATCTTCAGAACGACTTTATTTCATTCATCTTTTTTTTAGTTTTCTAATAATTTGTAGAAGGTTCTTACAGAAAGAAAAATTGAGAAAATTGCGCAGAAAATGGATAATTTCCGAAAACTTAACTATTGTTTTAACTTCGTACGTTTGACGGTTCGCGCGTTTGTTATATTTAGATATATTTCCAATACTATTCATCCGATTGCGATAAAAAAATGGTGAGTTGTTATGGACATGCCCGTGATGAAGGTTTCTGTATAGCAATATTTCTGTATTGGTGAGTTCATGATGAAATTTTCAAAAAAAAATTG
The DNA here is from genome assembly GCA_951813805.1 of Limnephilus auricula. Taxonomy (NCBI): domain Eukaryota; kingdom Metazoa; phylum Arthropoda; class Insecta; order Trichoptera; family Limnephilidae; genus Limnephilus; species Limnephilus auricula. The sequence continues at coordinate 7,572,325 of OX638405.1, forward strand.
CAGAATTGCGTGGGAGGGGGGACGAGGTAGTGAGAAGGCGGAGAAGGTGGAAGAGGAATTCGTGAGAGGGGAGGTTCGCGAGAAGGGGGTCTGTGAGAGGGGGAGGGGGAACGCGGGGAAGGTGAAAAGGAAAAAAGAACGCGGGTGGAGAAGGGGATGAGGGTGGGAAAGAGGTGGCGGAAGGGGAACGGGAACGAATGGGAAAGGACACGCAGGGAGAAACGATTTCTTTATTTAAGTGGCATTGCAACGCATGCCGGGAATCAGCTAGTAATAAATAAATAAATCACTTATAAGTTCACTACACGCTACAGTTTACCACAATCATTAATTTAACCTAGAAATGACGCTATAGTTAATAAAATGTTAAATTCCTCGATTGCCAAAAAATTCTAAAAATCTTCGACTTGTATTCATTTGCCCAACATCTGTTTTGAATCTGCATAATCTGGGACTGGTGAAATATTTTTAAGGGAGCACCTTCTTCCTTTTGTTTTCTCTCGAGTCTAGTGTCACAAAAAATGCGTCTCCCTCTTAACCCCTTCGACCCCTGCCATACTGAAACGAAAAACCGAAATCTCTTTACAATATTATTTTCGGGACGATAATGTTTTTTTGAAAATGGGATCTTATTTAAAAAGATTGTTTTCTTTTATTTATTTATTATTGAATTATATTATGTTAGGTAAATTTTATAGACAGTAGAGAACAACAAATAAAAATAGTACCAAATGCAAAATTAAGGATAATGATTTTTTTAAGTGCATTGATTTATTTGAATAAGTTTGAATTTTCTAGAATAAAAACTGTAGAACGGTTGTTATCGTACAGTTTACAAAAAGGTTTTTTATTCGTCGTTGCATATTTAATATGAATTTTGTTTTTTTCTCCATCTTCTACAATACGAGCTATGTAAAAATATCAAATATTTAAGGCGATAGAAAATAAACCATCTGAGGACAATCAAAATAGTACATAATAATTTTTTTTAAATTCATATCCTCTCCTTACCACTACACAATTCAATTGCCTTGGTATGTACATAATATTAACATCATTTTGTGATGCCTAGCTGTCAAATTTGAATAAATTTAAATTAAATATTTTGACATTATTATGGTGTTTAAAATTATGCGAAAACTGTGTATAGTATATACCATGTGAGAAAAGCTGTGCATGGAATTTGAAGCAGGTGAGAAAAACGTATTAAAATTAAATTTTCTGGCTTAAAATAATTAATGCTTGCCATAAATGTATTTGTATAATGAACAAAATATATTTTTCCTACTATGTCCATAAATAGAATTGTTATTTTCCGTTTCGTTATTTTTTTAAACGGTTTTTATCGATTATCTCAGAATTTACTCAGTTTCACATGATTCATATTCTATACGCAACGACGATGTAGGGGAAAGATATATTTAATATCGCACTTGTAAGAAAACAAAATTCAATTTATTTATTGTTATCAAGTTTAATTTGTAGGACTTCGTTTTAATTAAACTTTTTTTTTTATTATATTATTTTCCATTTAAATAGTTTATTTATAAACAAACCTGGTGTGTAATTATCTATTATTACGCGTAATCATCTCTTCTCTTCCAGTCTCACAACATCTACCAATTTGGGGTGTCATAATCCCCAAGGCTCTGATTTGGCATTATTTTGCGATTCTTACTACATAAAACAGTAAGCGCGAATGCGCTTAGAAGCACAGCAGATCTAAATTAGAAGTCAAAAGTTTCCAAAATTGAAAATAAGCACCAATTTAATCAGGATCGGTCTGACATTTGCCTATACCTCTGAAACTTTAATTTCTAGGTGTGATTTTTAATTTATGTCTATAAATCTTTAATTTATGGCTCTGGATTTTTAATTTCAGACAATTGTACTCTTATATCTGGATACGAAAGGGTTGTGGCCCTCCCTCTCTACCCCCCAACAATTGTTAGTGGATCATCGCGAGGGTAGGTAGGTACCGCAACGGGGTGGGTAGGTACCTACCGTACGGAGCCAAGTGTGAAATAATAATCAAGGGGCAACCCACTACCGACCTCGGCTGACGAAAGAAGTGGCCAAGTGCTTTTTAAACGTAGTAATTGTTCATTTAATGAACGGGACGCGGGGGGTACCTACCCGACACCTACCGACGAGTCTTACAAGTGTCCCGGCTTATGGCAACACACGTAGCGGCCGGCGCGCGAAAAGGGTGATGGAACTTTTTTTAAAGTGCAATTAAGAACACACTGTTTTAACTACCCAATTTGCGCCCTGGTTCACAACGCATAGGTACCTACTAACTGTGCAGCCGGGGAGGACGAGGCTACTGTATATGTTTGAGTTACCAGTGCAAAATAAATCACAGGCTTAAATCGGCAATATTTAATGTAAAGGATGACCCGACAAGTACCCCCAAAATTATAATTATTATAAAATTATAATTTTTTGTGTAAAATTTTTAAATTTTTAAATTTTTGAAATTTTTTTCATAGAAAAGCTAATAGCTCAGAGCTGCATAAAATAATTTGCAAGGCAGACAGAAATATTTCACCTTTAAATTTATACGACGAGAATGCCAACATTTTTATAAATACCAACCAGGAATTATTAGATTCCTGGTCAAATAAAATTATTCACGCAAAACACTTCAATTATCTCAACCAAACGTATGTTGACAAACTTTCGTCAAACAAATGGTTGAGTATTGGAGAGTTGAGCGCAGAAATAGAAGGTTTTATGCTTGCTATTCAAGATAGAGTAATTAATACCAAAAATTATAGGAAGCATATAATCAAAGATCCAAATCAAATAGATGATTTATGTAGAAAATGTATGGCTTTTCCGGAAACTATAGAACACATTATATCAGGATGTTCTATATTAGCGCCGTCTGAGTATACATTTAGGCACAATCAGGTTTTAAAAATAATTCACCAAAGTTTGGTAATTAAACATAACTTGATTGACTGTCATAATATAGTACCATATTATGAATACGAACCAAATTCATTTTTAGAAAATAATTTCTTTAAAATTTACTATGATAAAACTATACTAACAGACAGACCAATTGGTCATAATAGACCTGATATAGTTTTACATGACAAAATTAAAAAAATAACTTATATTATTGATGTAGCTATTCCAAATTCCTGTAATATTCAAAAATCTGTTTCTGAAAAAATAAGAAAGTATACAGATTTAGGAAATGAAATTAAAAGAATTTGGCATTCTCAGACTATAAAAATATTACCTTTTGTTATTTCGGCTACTGGCATTATACCTAGCTCTCTTATTAAAAATTTAGGCATATTAGATTTGTCAAAGAATTTGTATATAAAAATGCAAAAATCAGTCATTTTAAATACATGTAGAATTACGAAAGATTTTTTAAATATTTATATTGAGGGATCAGTAGGATTTATCGGTCAAATTAGGAATTCCACAGAGCCGAACCCTCTGATATGAAAATATCTGGAGACGGTGAATTATATTCCCATTTAATAGTTTGGTAGATTAACGTGTTGTTCTTGTATTGTTTTGTATTAATTATACTTATATAATACACTTGCATAACGTGGATTTACTAGATGATCATTTATATGGAAAAGTGTATGAAAGGGTTTAGTTTTTCCTATGGGAAAAACTAAACCCGTTCCTGTAAATCTGGTGAATAAAAATAAAGTTTTTACGTATTATTTACCAATTTCAAACTTAATATCAACATTAAAAATACATTTAATAATAAGTTGGTATGGATATTAAACGAATTTATTTACAGTGTCGATTTTTTATACTTGTACCCTGGTTTATATGTATAGTTTTCAGACAAGTAATTTTATCTGTGATGTGTATAAGGCAATTCACCCTAAGAAGAGTGCTATTGATGCATTTGAATGAATATATAATTTAAACTTTTATTATTCGGCAGTACATCCTCTCTGCACACCTCTTCGGGGACACACTTATATTTTGTGTAAGTAGGTGTATGTAAAAAATGTAAATAAAATTATGATCTTTGGTGACATTTTCATTTACAAAAACATTAAAAAAATTGTTTTTAGGTGTTGGGCAGTTCTTTAAAAATATGATGGTAGACATTATTGACATTTTGTATTGTCAGTGTTTGGTGTATTGTTTTATATTATTAGAACTAGCAAGACCCTGCATACGTTTAAATGCCACTGAAAAAAAAGGGTTATTGTTTTAATTCTGTTTATTAAAGTGCTTATGGATACAAAATATTTTTTTGTTTTTGCTGCTATCCGCTAATGCTACTATGTCTCCTTTGCAATTCCCCCCTCCCCTCCCCTAAGTGCCCTTTCCCACGTTTCCCCGTTCCCTTGCCCTCCCTTGTCCCCTCTCCACCTTTCCCCCCTCCTACGTGGGGAGTTTATCAATACCTCGGAGGTTTTCGCAACTATCAGAGATTTGCAACTGACTACCTCGAAGTTTTGCAAATATGTACCTCGGAAGTTTACGAATTTATTTATTTATTATTTCTTTACATGTTACAGTTTACAATCCAATTTTTAACCTCACTATGATATGGTTTTTAACCTCACTTATGGTCGAATACCGAGGATTTTGTTTGCTAATACCTCTGAGGTTTACGAGTTACGTACCTTGGAGTTTTGTGACTATTTTTGAAGGTTGACGCTAAATAATGAATTTGTAGAATTTCACTCTTGTACTGCAATAAATTTGTTGTCTTGGAATGTCGTGTCATGGGTTAAAAATAATACACACCATTGTATTACTAACTAAAACTAACCAAACATCATGCCGTTTCTCGGCAGGGGTAGGCAGAGAGGATAGGATAGGATAGAAACTTATCTAAATACCTTCCTATTTCGTCATGAATATTATTTTCAGTTTGTACAAACCTTAAAACTTTTTGTCCAGCCGGGGAGCATTGTGTGGTGTTGCAAGTGTAAAAATATTGGCATTAGGTATCATTGGTAAGGACCAATAAGTTTTTTTTGGTTCGTTATTGGTTCCTTATTTGCTAGTTCCTAATTTGATCACATGCAGACACATATTTTCTTTGATTCTTGAACTATTAAAATTTTACATATTATGTATAGGTTTTTTACCGATTGTCAGTAACTTCATATCGTTCCCTAGGACAACTGCAGATCTCAAACGTACAAACGACAGTTGATATCGAATATATTAAGGACACTTAGTCATTGTGAACTGTCAACTATTCGTTTGCGATCTGCAGTTGTCGTAGGGAACGATGAGAAGTTACCAATTGTTATCCTACCGATCGTTATAGAGCAAGCGTGCTAGGGCCTCAGATGAGGTTTAGAGAGGTACACATTCTGAGGAAAATTTGTTGTTGGCCACAACAAGATGTTTGTTTTCACATCTGAGGTCTGCCACTGAATTCACCACAACTCTTTAGGATAGTCTTATCCACTGGAACGATTTCGGTCCAAATTTAGACCACTTTAATTTTTCTAGGATTGCTTTTGGTCCAAAAATGGACCGATTTTCGTACCATTCGTAAAACATTTATTGTAATTATTTGAAAAATTTTCATAGCCAACAATTTATTCTATCAAATAGTTGATAAAATAGACTTTATGTCTATGGTCTTATCGATTGTCTTTAAGCAATAATTATAAGCCTGAAACACTCATCCATATTAAAAAACCTCCCGAGAAAAGATACCTGTCGCCGACGGGACTCCAACCCGCACCCCTTCGATTGCCGGTCAAGAGCTCTACCATTAAGCTACGGCGCCTTATCTGTTACCCGCTAAATGATTCAATATATACTAGTGTTTCATTCAACAATTACCGCTTATTACATTTTTTCACCTTCAAACAACCAACTTTATTTTTTCTTTGTTGTCTTTGTATTCTTTTAGAATGAATTTTGGCAGTTGGAAAGCTTCTGTTCTACAAACGAACTTCAAAATAATTTTCAAACTAAACTTTTAATTTGTTGAACACATATAAAAAATTGATTTTCTAGTATATATTTGCGTCCGTGATTATCAAACAGGTCATAGAGAACATAAAAATATAGAACAATATTCATTATAGATATTAAAAATATCCACCAGCGGCATTTTCAAATCTTTATATGTATCATCACTAAAGCACAATTTTCGCGCATTTATAAAGTTAAAGATTTTTTCTATCAATTTTATCAGTTTTTCTATTTATTTTGCTAAAAACTAAAATATTTCAGTTTTTTTTACACACTTATTTTGTTTAGACATTATTGAAAAATTATAAATTATTTTGATCAAAAATTAATTTTAAGAAGTATATAATTTTCATTAATTTACCATCTCCCGTTTGATCATTTTTATGGCAGTTCGAGACATAAATTCTCGCGATTACTAAGCCGCCGAGACGCAGCCGTGCGAGGTTGTCTGTTCGCGCTGCTCATTTTGACAACATTTTGCAATAAATTTGACTAATACCGTTTAGCTTCATGGTATAATGGATTGCCTCTTAAGAGTAAAACACACGCCATCAACATTTATTTAAGACTGAAATTTATTTTATAAAAAATACAAACTAAATTCATAAATTAAAATTATCATATATATAGGAGAGTTATATATAATCATTATTAATACGTATTTGCATATTTATATTATGTATAAGCATTGCAATTGTTTGGTTTGAAGGAGCTTATTCCATCCCAGGTGGGAGGGGTTCGTTGAATCCCATGTGGTGGGGCTCCACCATCAGTTCCATGGCGTTGGGGTGGGGCACGGGGGCAGGCACAGGGGCAGGAACTGGAGCCGGCACCGGGGCAGGAACTGGTGCGGGACTGTAGTCAGTCTGCAATAAATAAAACAAATCGGTATTCATTATTAATCTTTATAACCAGGACGGATCGCCAAACAACTCGGTCTTGGCATTTAATCCTTGCCTCATTCACATTCATACATCGTATCAAGTATCTGGTTCACTTGATCGTGCCGTGTCTTCCTTAGGCTTCCCCGACTTCTACCATTTACATTCGCACCATAATATTCCTTAGATTAAGCGTCCCTTTCTTTATCTTACTCAATATGCTTACATCAGCCTTGAATTATTTGCAGATCTTCACATTTCTCATACGATCATACATACACCACATACAGTGAAACCCTCTTAAGAAGTTTTCTCTTAAGAAGTTTTCCTGCTTAAGAAGTTTGGTTTTTTCGGTCCCTTAAAGACTGAACAGCTCAATTTTTCCCACTTATAAGGTTTTCCCGCCTAAAAAGTTTTTTTTCCGGTCCCTTGTAAAACTTCTTAAGGGGGTTTCACAGCAAAAGCCTTAATCTCACTTCTATGGCATTCAGTCTACTGTCATCCTTCCTCTGCCAGTTCTGTGCCTCACTGCCATTCATCAGGGTGGGTACCAGCACTCCATTGTGGACTACTAGCTTTGCTTCTTTTGACAATTTTTTGTGAGCGTCAAATATTTTTCATTATAAAATACATAATGCATAAATTTGCCTAAATTAAGAATGCAGTGAAAAGGTTAATATATACCCAGTTGAAACACAGCACCATTCAACGCATCCCCAATAAATAAGGCACAAAAAACTTACACCAGCAATGATGCAGGCAGTAACGACAGCGGCTACATGGGGCAGAGCGTTGGGTAGTGAAGGCAAGGCCCTCTCCAGCACGGGGACCAGGTCCGGCGAGGAGTCGAGGGCCCAGCGCAGAGGCTCCGGGGGCAGGCTGGCCAGTACCCCGCACGACTGCGGCTTCATGCGCTGGCAGCATTTGATGAAGCCTTCCCAGACCACCTTCTGCTCCCATACCTAGACAGATTCAAATGGTTTAGTTGGGTTAGGTTTATTAGTAGATTGGCTTCATGCGCTGGCAACACTAGATGAATTGTCGGGTGAGAATTTGATGTGTGAAAATTACCTTGATGAGTTTCGATCAAATGTCGGAATAAAAACTATGATTTATGTATTTTTGGGATTGTTTTCTGTATAACCACTCGAGCGCTTTTTGCCACATTATGGCACTATTTCCAAAATCTCGGATTGCTTTGTTGCCAAAAAGTGGCAAATTTTCCAAAAAAAAATTTTTATTAAAACGATTATATAATATATTGTACATTCAAAAATATAATATTTTTTAAATATAACAAAATAAATATTCTCTAGATTCTTTAAAATGTTTCAAGGTTAAATATTTAATTATATATTTTTTATAAATCCTACAAATATGTGATGATAGACAAAAGATAGGGGAATTCATTGGCTACATAGAACTATAATCAGTTTGTATGTCTCCATATTCAAACTTGGAGGTATGATTCTTTTAATAAGGGCGGAAAAATTTCCTTTAGCAATCCGAGGAAAAATATTTTAATTGCTCTGTCGCTCCAGTGGTTATCAGATAATGTATCTGATTATTCACATATATATTTCATTTTTATATTGTAAGACACTTTTCAAGAATAGCTAATATCTAAAAAAGTTTTAAAAATCTCCAATATCAGAGAAAAAATATATTTATACAAATATATAATTATAATCAAAAGGTGTTTTCAAATAAATAATGGCCTTTGTACTACTTTTAAAAATAAAATATTTTTATTTAGGCAACGTCTTTTTACATTACCCTTTCAGTCCTGGCTTATAGGATTGTGCTTTTATATTTCTTAAAAACAGTTTTAAATTTCCGCCGTATTCCGGCGCACAACGACCGTGTGGGTTCGTATCATTATGCATTATCGTTGTGCGCCAGAATACTGCGGAAATTTAAAACCGTATTCGAGAAATATTTTTATAAACGGACCGCACGATCGTATCAGTCAGGACCGAAAGGAATAAATTAATTTTGGTATAATAAATTCATAATAAATAAATTATTTTGAAAGCCAAAAATATATGTCAAACTGGGTAATGGACTTTAAAGATTTGCATCTTCACTTGTACATGGATATGTATTTAGGATGCACTAACCTGTCTAGAGATCAGTATGTGAAGGATGTTGATGACGAGAGCCGACAGTTTGACGGGGTGAAGAGTCAGCGCCTGGAGAACAGACCTCATCAGCAGCACAGGCAGCTGGGGCTGATCCACCAGCTGACGCAGGACTGATTCCAACACCTAATGATAGTAACAAGTACATAGTCAGAATATAATTCATTCCTCGTTATAATGTAAAATCCATTCCTGAAGATTTCTTTTGATCATAAAAGGCAGAGGGGTACTTTCTAGGGATCCCAAAGAACCTTTTAAAAATCCAGAGATAACCCGGGGTCATAAAAATCCTGAGCTAGCAAAGTTTTCAAGGCCAACCCTGATTTCAATAAATCACATGTTACATCCGAAACTGCTTATGGATTACAGCTTCAGATGCACTTGGAAATGGACTGGAAATACTGAAACGAAATGAAATGGTCTTTGCTAGAATTGGGTGATGATATGTGTAGGAAAAACAATAGATGCAAGGAAGAAGGATAACAAATCACTTACCTCTGTACCTCTGCAAAAGAGCACACAATACAATCACAATTTAGTTTATACAGGTTGTAACAGGACTACCTGAGGGATTTTAACCAGCGATTCCTGAGCTTATTTGGAGTAAAAAACTTGTATATCATTTTGCTGAACGGTCACATTTTTTTTTCAATTAAAAACATTTTCTTTGTTTTTTCGACACACCGTCGCTGATCTCGTATAAACCCCGCTCACCCCTCCCCCCTATCCGCCAGCCAACCCCCCAAAGCGTGCTCCCTCACACACCCTACCGCACGTTCGCTCCCTTTCCCTTGTGACTGTTTCCCTCCCGACTATAATGCCAGTGGCGATGTATGATTGAAAAACATTTTTTTGTTTTTAATAAAAAAATATATCATCAGACAGCTAAACGACATGTATATTTTTACTCCAAATAAGCTCAGGAATCACTGGTTAAAATTCCTTGGTTACATTCTGTTACACCCCGTATAGTTCCACCGTGATACCTTGAGGTAATTATTACCACAGCACGAATAAGTATAAAACGATATTCTTTACTTTCGATATGATCAAAAACCTTCCTTTTAGTTTAAAACGAGATTATGAACACGAAACACAAACCAACAACTTGCTTCCAAGGTAGTCCCAATTCTTCTTCTGTTTTTCAAAAAACAAATGCACCCCAATTTGCTATTTTTCTTGTCATTGTTCCAAATTGAAAATAAATTTTCCAGCAAGGAAATGTCATTAGGGAGAGTAGGAACTGGATAAATGTATATAAAATCCCGGTAGAAACTATGCATATTCTCTTTTCAAAACCAAACACAGACCATTTTCGTAATAACTTACATATGTATGATTTAACTTCTTGTAGGCCGCAGTCCCCCCTGACGGGTCCGAATTTTTAAAGCGATTTTACCCCTTATGTATAAAGAACAAGGTCAGAATCGCTTGGGCCATTCTCGTTCTTGGCATTACGAATTACTGGATAGCATTTAGCCACTCCGAATAATTCATATTAATTGCTAATGACACACCGGGCACCAAAGATGGCGGATAAAATGGCTGCCGCTTGATAATATGAACGGTGTCATATTCGACGTCTATATTTATTCATTGTTTTTTTATATAAATCCATTGTGGAAAACATAGATTTGAGTGATTATTAGGAAGTTCATTTTATCTACATTATTTTGATGTAATTTTTGTATTATATCACAAAAGAAATGTTATAAAAATTGATTTCGTAAGAAAGGTGAGAACTGTCAAATATTTTACGTCGTATTGAAAAAATATATTTTTTCAACAAGTTAATGAGGGCGGGATACTTCCAAATCGGATGCTAAGAAATCCCGGAAGCTGGATGCGTATTTCAATTATTAAAGCGAATGCTCGAGTGGTTAGTAAATAAAAAAACATGATAATTGTGTACTTACGTCATGTGTGTAAGCCTGCTTCTCAGCAAAGCACAATGAAGTAGCTTTAATTATAAACTTGAGTTCTGCTTTGGATGGGTCGATCATATGGAGGGCTACTAGCAATTCAGCTGGAGTCACTGGAAATTTAAATACATAAACGCGATTTATTTTGGAAATTCTATGGTGGAAATATTTTTTTTTTTTTAAATTTGATTATGAACATAATTTTTATTTTTACCTGGTAAGAGGTGATTTTCTTCATTGTGAAGTCCTAATAGTTTGTTAAACACTTCTCTGACAACAATTGGGTTTAATTTGATCAATTTTGGAAGGGCAGATAACACCTGAAATAATAAAAAATAAGTTTTCTGAAGCGTAATAAAATATATGTAAGAGTAAGAGGAAGATATTGAAATAACACTATTTTTGTGCAGATCCTTTCAAATTAGGCTCCATTTTATATCCATCTAAGTTCACAAAAACAATCGTTTTTAACCTGTCTTGTGCCAGGCATATTTGGAAAAACCGCGCGGAAATTACCATCATGACTTTTTGTCAAATATCCGTATAAAAACAAAGGAATTGTTTTTTTGTGATTGTTTTCTGTTTATCAGATAATGTATCTTATTATTCATATATATTACATGATAATATCGTTACAAGTTTTCCCAGAATAACTAACTTTAGCAACAACAAAAAAAATTCTCCAATTCAGCAAACAAATATCAAAAAAATATATATTTATACGAATTTCGACTGATTTTATTGTTTCTACACAAACCTAAATTTATATCCTACAAGAGAACCAACTATTCAAAGGTGTTTTCAAAGAATTAATTACAATTATACTTCTTTAAAAAGTTGACAGCTGGTAAAGCGGGAAAAAAATATGACAGCTGAATGTCATAGATAATTACTTAAAAATATATTCAGAGGGGCTAGATTAATAATATAAACTGCTACGTCAAGAATGATAGTGGCCCAAGCGATTCTGACCTTGTTCTTCATATAGTTTCTTTATACCCAAGGGTTAAAATCACAATTAAAAATTTAAAAAATTGAAAATTAGTACCGCGCGCACCGGCGCGTTTACGGCACAGGACAGGTTAAATCTCAACCACAAATGATATGGTGATGAAAGTCAAGATAAGGCGACCACTACTTTAGCACAATGCATTACATCTTTTTTTGAAAAATTACAATGAAAATAAATAGTAACAAAATTTATTTTTTGTTTACAGAGTTCCAGCTGCTGTGAAAAAGTTTCTGGCTATTCAGATCTCGTCACCAAACACGGCTAAAGCCATTTCAATCAACGTTTCAATTGTGAATCGTGGTCTTGCACCACGGCGATACAGAGTCTTCCACTCTGGAATGTGCCGCAAAAATATACCTAATATTTTATAAATATGTTATTTTAAATGATTAAATTGTGAAATAACACAAGTCAAACAAATAAAATTTACTCGCTCATGGGATTTGAACCCGCGACCTAGGATTGCTAATCGAGAGCCTTACCCCTCGACCACGGAGGCCGTCATGTATATATAAGTTAACAAAATATAGATAACATAATATATAAATAAGTAACTTGTATAAATTGATACAGTGAAACCCTCTTAAGAAGTTTTCCAAGGAACCGGAAAAAAAACTTCTTAGGAGGGAAAACCTTTTAAGTGGGAAAAATTAAGTCATTTGGTCTTCAAGGGACCAAAAAAACCAAACTTCTTAAGCAGGAAAACATCTTAAGCGAGAACTTCTTAAGAGGGTTTCACTGTATTATGAATAAATTGATTAAAATACATAAAACGTGTCATCTATTAACCCATAAGCTGCGGATCGCATGTATTGTCATTTTTTTATATTGTTTTTGTAAGTATGTGGAAAAACGAAATGACTAAAGCGATGGTGTAAGTATTTGTAAACATCACAGAATTATTTTCGTTGTTTGTTTTTGGAGTGTATCCGGCAGATCTGACGATGTGTAGTTGTTAGTGTTAGTGTTGACACTAACAACTACACATCGTCGGATCTGCCCTGATAATGGACACTGCAACGCTGTCCGAAACGTCGGCTAAAGAAGGAGGTAGCGCAACACGGCACAACACCCCAAAAACAAACAATGAAAATGCTTTTGGCTGTGAAAATCTAAAACCGTATATCACAGAATTAATTCAGCAGCTTACGGGTTAATTGAAATACCTCATCACATAAAACCAATTATTTGACTTTCAATGTGTTTTATGCTAAGAGTATGGATATTAGAAAGATGGCATGTGAAGTGTGCCCGCGCGCTCCAAGTGTGCCTTTTTGAGAATTCTACCCACACGGCTGACATTGGCTATCGCCATGTAAAATGGCTGCTGTCGGAACGTATTAAACGGCCAAAAACCAGCAGCCATTGTAAGTCGTTTGCGTAAAATTCTCGAAAAGGCACACTTGGAGCGCGCGGGCACACTTCGCATGCCGTCTCTCTAATATCCATACTCTTAGGTTTTATGCTAACTACAGTCAAATGAAATGTTCAACAGTCAATATCTCAGAACTCACATTTTCACATAACGCTATTTTTCCACATAAATATATTAGTAAAATATTATTACATAATGTAGTGTTATAATTTACCTCTTGTTTAGTTAGTCCGTTGATGACTGGAATCAGGAACCTAACATCGGACACTCTCTTGGCGTAGAGTTCCCGTACTTTATTTACCAAATCTTGAGTTGGAGGAGCTGAAATAAACAATTTAGTATAATTAAATATATAATTAACTACTTTTGTAATACATATATATCTGTAGTATATAGGATTAGACATGTAATTTCAACATCCTTCAACAGGTGTTGTTAGTATAGGTAGTTATTCATACTTTTGTTGTTTCTCAGCAGATGTCGGTTAAGTAATTTCTTTCACAAGGGCATAGAATCTTCCACCTGGAATGTGCCACTATACAGGGTTTAACAGCACGTACCCGAAGGATTTTAACGAGCAATTTTTTAACATATTTGGAGTACAAAAGAAGATGTAATTTTGCTGTCTGATGATATTTTTATTATATTACATACAAAAATATTTTTTTCAATCACATGTCGCCACTGATCAAATTTCTAAATGTCGCTTTGGGTCATCTGATACGCACACCCTTTTGTGTGTTACCATTCTGCTGGAATGAGACAAAGTGCTTATCACATAACCCGCTAGCAAAATGACATCGACATTTTTTACACCAAATATGCTCAGGAATCACTAGTAAAAATATTGCAGGTACCTGCTGTTAAACACTGTATATTATTTTTAATGAATAAATTGTGATTTAACACAAATTATTCAAACAAAATTTACTTGGACATGCCGGGATTTGAACCCGCGATCTCCGAATTTGCAGCCAAGGAACGTAACCAATCGACTACGTTGCAACAAAAAAAAGTTTATCGTGGATAAAGCTTTCCAATGTATACATTACAATAATTTTTCTTCTAGTATCCTCTGCAATCAGAAGGTGGTTATCAGCATCATTTAACGCAGAATAAGCATGGTTTCCAAATCTAAGAACAAGGCCGACAAGGATTATAGGGTAAGGAACAAAGGAAGGTAAGTATGTTCTCACCCTTGTCAGTCATCAGGTGTATGATCCTAGTGACCAGGGTCTCTGCCCCCTTGGGGCACTCCTCGATGAAGGCCAGCAGCGTGGGGTTCTCGGGGCCCAGCAGTGTGACGGGGCCCTCCAGCAGGCGCAGGACGCAGCGCTTGCCCTCCGCCGAGGCCCCAGAATAGGCGCGGCACAGATCTGACAGGAGCTCTGAAAAAATGAGGTTACGTTATGCTGATTGATGAAGGTGCGCTAAGTCAATATCACAATAGCACCAGGCAAAATATACATAATACATTATGTTTACTAAAGGCAAGTTGACTCACAGAATTTGAACAATTGATCAAATTTCAAAGAAAAAATTCAAGTTCTGTTATTATTTCACCAAGGGCTGGTTGTTTCACATTTCTTGGATAATAACAGAACTTGAATAGGACTTTCACAACAACCTTTCAAGTTAAGGACTTTCAAGTCTTGCCTTTCCACTTGTATGGCTCTGTGGGAAGCGAACGATGCAGCGATCTTGAATCGGAAGCATTCCTATTGGCTCCTCACTCGCCAATAGCGATCCTTCAACATTCTCACAAAGTCACCGTCTGCCGTGACAAATAAAACGGAACCATTCTGTTCTAGACTGCAGAAGAAATAACAGCTTTGCAAATCGCTTCTTGTTCGCTCCCACTTTCATATACGAATTCTTTATAAATATTAAATTATGTTTCGGAAGTAAATCGTTTCAATAAACTTGTAAGTATGGTGTTAAATGCTTATTTGATTTATACATAATCCATCCACACACACATCACCCCCGTAACTCTTTAGATTATCAATAAATCAATCTTGCTTTGGAATTTCACCACAAAATACAATTAAAAAAATGATTTTCTTTTAAATGAAACAAATTACTTTGTGTAAACCACTATAATCACATGTTATAATGTCTACATGTTTCAAAACCAAATTTAAAATTTATAGTGGTTTACACAAAGTAATTTTTTTCATTAATTAAAATGATGCCACAAAGTAATTTTGCACAGATTGAAGAAATAGATTTTCTTTTACTTACTGATTGCATTTAATCCACTTCTTGCATAGAAAGCTTTGCAGGAAAAATACAGGACATTTTATTTTAAGCATGGAAGCAAGCAATAAATATTAGATATCTACAAGCCAAGTATAAAAAGCGTAAGTAAAAAACAGCAACTTTTCAGGAGAGCAATTTCAAATTTATAAACTGTGATTTCTTTTATTGGGTGATTAAATCTGAGGACATTTCTAAAATCCTCCCTAATGAATTTTCATACTTTTGAGTAAATCAAGAAAAACGTTGATGAGTTTTCAACATTCCAGTTTTTGTTTTTTATTGAGAAATTAATAGAATAAGCATGACAAAAATCAACGAAATTACCAAAATTTGTATGGAAAGAGATTGGTGATCATTTTGAGTTTGTTGAAATACAGAATTCTGATTCAAAATACTCCATAATTACGGATTATTTTGGAAATGAAAATTTTGGAAGGTCGATATTTAAACATGATTTATAAAGAAACTAGGAGGAATTTGAAAATAATAACAACAGCATTACATTCCTGGTTAGAAAACACAAAATATGGCATTCAAAACGCATTTTCAACAAAAATTCATTAGGGAGGATATTGGAACTCAACGATTCATTTGATCTGTGCTCAAATTCCCAGTATGCTGGGCTACCATAGTTCCATCTTCCTCCCCTCATCCTCCAGCTAGATTTGCTGAAGTAGATGTAATTAATTCATTATTACCAATTGTTTAATAAAGCCTGAACAAAATAATAAATAATTATAATATCCAGATTTTGCTTAATAATACTAGCAACTAATATTGTCAACAGATGTCGCTGTGTTCCATCTAATTTTCAATATTAGTGATTCCTGTTTTACCATGGTAACCATTTCCCTTCATACAATAGAGCCATATAGGTAGACTTCTGTTTTATCATCTCCACCATTTTTCCTGTGTATTTTCAAGACTGAATTTTCTAGATTCAAATTTGCAACGAACCATGTTAACGCATTGATTGGTGATAGCTGCTGTTTGGTACCAATAGTGCAAGATCATGCAAAAGTATGCGAAGTATGTTTACGAGAGATGGGAAGGCTGATAGAGATATTGAAAAAAGGGTAAATGGAGGGCTGCATTTTTTTATATGTATACCGCACAAGAGTCCTAACTGTTCCCGTCTGGAGCCAGTAGGACTATGGCATCCCCAATTGGGGATGTTGTGAGGCTGAAGGTAGTGGGGGGGAGGAGATGGGGAAGGGGAAGATAAGGAAGTACCTGGCTATTCAGATGTGGTCACCAAATATGGCTAAAGCCATTTCAAGCAACGTTTCAATTCTGAATGGTGGTCTTACACCAGGGCGATACTGAGAGTATGTTCCACTCTGGAACATACCGCAAACATACTATATATTATTTTTAATTGATTAATTGTGATTTTGATTTGTACGCCGTTGGCGCTATCAAATAATTATCCAAAGTAGCGAAGCTAGCGGTCCACAATGGAGTGCTAATACCTACCATGATGTACGGCAGTGAGGCATGGAACTGGCAGAGAAAGGATGAAAGTAGATTGAATGCTCTAGAAATGAGATACCTGAGGCTTATGCGCGGTAAAACCATGTATGATCGTATGAGAAATGTTGAGATCAGCAAAGAATGCAAGGCTGACGTAAGCGTAATGAGTAAGCTTAAGAAAGGGACCCTCAGATGGTTTGGGCATGTAGAGCAAATGAACAATGAAAGGAGTGTAAGGATGATATGACGCAAATGTGAATGGTAGAAGAAGTCGAGGACACTTGAGGAAAACATGGCACGACCAAGTGAATCAGATACTTGAGTAAGAAGAAAAGAAGAGTATGTATGAGACAATATGAATGCGGCAAAGAGTGTGTGCCAAGACAGAGTTGTTTGGCAGGCCATCCTCTCTGCCAAACGGCGTGATAGTTAGTTATTTACCTTCATTAGATGGCAGCAAAGCAAGGTAAAGTTGCAAACAGACTTTGTACAATTCATCTGTCCAGGTGGAGATGTGATCTGGTCTCCCGTTCTCATAGTCAAACAGGTCTTTGGGCGGTTCTGGCAATGCGATGAAGCCGAGATAGAGATTGGCGTGTTTGTCTATCGCTTTCTTTACTGATTCGTTGTTTTGCTCGTACAAGAATATCACTCTGTCTATGGCCGCCTCTCTAATTGTGATATTTGCATGAACTGAAATAATAATACATATTTATAATAAAAATAATTATCTTTCTTTTTTTAACAAATGGAGATAATGATATACTGGGATTTCCCATGCTGAGTATTTCATTTACATATTAAAATTTAAGAGCAATTGACCAGCGGCTGAGAATAAAAGTTTAAAATGCTTGCAACTGTACAGGGAGGCTCCAATGAGAAAGATCCATTATTCTATTTAAAACTAGCTTTAATAACTCAGGTACGGGACATACGTCATTCCTATGTCTACCTACGTTAAATTATCGTGAAAACACGCTTATGTGTCCAAGCGGTTAATATTTACTTACTTTCAAGTAAGCAATAAAAATGCTCAAAACGCACAATGATAAATTATTAAATATCGTGTACTTCTTGTAAGTATTTTTTAATCATAATTATTTATGATTTTTCAATAATGTCTAAACAAATTAATAATATAGTTTGTAATACCTTAAATAAATAGAAAAACTGAGGTATTTTTTGTCACAAAACACGTTCTCGGATTTATTTTTTAATGATTTTAATTTGACTAAAATTAAAATTCTGAAAACTGTGTTGACTAAATTATGTATTGATTTATTTTGTAGTATGATTATATGATTAGAAATTTGTGTTGTTTAATAGAATCTATCGTTTTAAAATTGAACAAATCTGCCAATGACCAACGGTATAACCTTAGTATATTAAAAATTCACTTAGTTTCTCAAAATTTTAAAACTGCATGTACCAGATAAAATAACAATCTTTCAAAATCAATTCATGTTTTTTTGTAAAAAAAACAGTCAACACGTCTAGAATTTGATTTAAAAGGGACTAATTTCCAGTTTTCTCTGGTAATACCCTTATAATAGTATAAATAATAATATGAAGTCGATTAATCAGACATCTCCGAAAAATTGAAATTTGAGTTGAGTATGCAGTTATATGAGTTATGCAAAAAAAATATAAAGTTATGCAAAAAAATATATAAAATTATCTCCAAGAAATAAACTCCTAATTTATAAAACTACAATAAGGCCCAAATTAACCTACGCAAGCCCAGGCCCACGCTTCAGAGACCCAAATGAAAAGACTACAGACGTTTCAAAATAAAGCCATTCGCACAGCCCTGGGAGCCCCAAAATGGATGAGGGTTGCACAATTACACCGGGACTCTGAAGTTCCCCTCCTTAAAGATCATATCTTAAGTCTCGCGGAAAAATTTTATGCGGGTATTCCCACCCATCAAAACGCGTCCATCAACTGTCTAGCACAGTACGATGAAAATTTAATAACAACCCATAAGAAACCCAAACAAATCCTCCGTAAAGTTTAAATCTCCCCCTATTGCAGCCATGTTACATTGCAAAAATATTTTCCAAACCAACTAAATAAAATCTAATTTTTCTACAACCAAACATAAATTCGTGATGAAAGAGAAAAGGGCCTTTTTGGCCCGGAGCTCTGTATGCCAGTATATCAAAAAGTCAAAGCAGTTATATGTAAAAATGTACCCTCTATCTGGTACTATAATATTCAGAATACTCATAAACATCACCTAATCAATTATAATGCTGAAAAACTTGTAGTGAACAAAATGTTGATGTTTTTTGTAAACGTAGCAAACCAATTAAGGTGACCAGAGGTGTTGATTATCCTAAATGGTTCCCGGGGCGGAGGCACCCATACCTGCCTCCCAAAATTGCAGTGTCCCATCCGATAATATCGAATTCCAACAGTGATTGACAAAGTGCTAGATTTAATCAAGAAGATCATCATGATATCTTGTGGTGAGGTGTGTCATCGTAATAGGCCGTAATCCGATTTGTGGAACAACTTGCAGGACACCATGTTGAACCGCCAACCAAACAATTTGATCCGAACGTGCGACAAAGGGAATAATAATAATTCGGCTGGTGGTTTGGCCTACTCACAATTCGGTTTGCAGAACCCTAGCATGTTCCTCTGCAAATCGGATGGTGAGTAGGGATAATGTTTGTGATCAAATTGAATGCACCTTAGGTATTCATTTTTCATAGCAGACAAAGGTTAGAAATGCGACAGACTTTAAAAAGAAAGAACACTCACTTGTAAGAGGCAATAGTGCATGAATGTACTTGGTTGCTTTTGGAGGTTGAAATATAGCTAGATCTCTCAGTAAGTTAAGTCCTAGCGCCGTTTTTCCTTCAGTAATGCAAGTGTGCCTCAAAAACATAATGGCGTCATCGGTTACCAACGGCGCTTCCAGATATATCCGCTTCAGTAATGATTCCCTCAGTATCTCTTGAGATGGGTCAATCAATTCCGACACATTAGTTATCAAAGAACATATCAAATTGTTGTAGTTGACGCCCGATTTATCCGAGAACTTCCCCGTGTTTAAAAGTGACCGGTTGAAACCTTGAACGAAACTGTACTCTTCGTACAACCAGGAGAGGGCCAGATCTATCCTGGTCACAATGTCTTCCAAGATAAAGTTGAGAATGGTCTCGCGGACATGTTGCCCATATGAAACAGCAAACGTCGTGATGACCTTTTCTCGGACATTGATCTGACCTCCGTCCAAGGCGGCTCTTTCCGCATTTAGGATTCTTTCCACGGCGCCGATCAACAGCTTTTCCTTGACCTGCCGAGGTAAAGGTCGGGTAAGCTCGGCGAGCTTAATGGCCTTGACTCGTTGCTTCAATTTGGGTATTGAAGGAGTCATCGGATAAGTTGGCTTTTCTTTATCCACATTCTTTAATATCTCTCTATCCCTCGCAGCTTCCAGGATGATGTTCTCCTTGCTTGTTTCTTCCATTAATTTGGACACGGCACTTTCCATTCGCTTTTTGGAAGCGATTTTAGCAAGGGCATTCTTAAGATTAGCTTTTTCAAGTTCCTCTTTTGCATCCGATACTATTTGAAGAGGTTCTTCGGCTGGTCCTGTACCATCTTCCTTGATGATAGCCAGCAATAACTTGGCAAGAGCGGGTTTCTGCAGAATGCTACCTGACCTTGAGATGGGTTCGTACAACTTGTTGAAATCGAGGGGCATTTCTTCCGGGAGGTGTTTCATCGTGTCCACAACTAAATTGATAACCAAACCGATGCTGTTTAGACCGTCTAGCAATTGTGTTTCTGTTATTTGAGAGATAGGTTGCTGCTCGGATCTATTTTCAGAAATATCCATCAAAGAGGTAGTGGCAGAGAGGTCACTCTTATCACTGCCTTGACTTCCTTGGCTGTTACTCTGAGGCGAGTCCACGCGTGCCCTTTTAGCAGTGAAATCTGGGTTCTTCAGATCAAGTAACCGCTTGTTTCTCTTTTCTCTTGGAATGACTTTGGTGACTTCTTGAGGAGTCATTCCAAGATCCAGCAACATGTGAGCCAGTTGAGGTAACATTTCCGTTGAAGAAGGATGTTTGATAAGGATGAATATTTGCATTTTGAGATGTTTCCGAACCGAGTTGACTTGTGACTGGGAAAGTGTGGGGGGCAGGGTGGTGTGGAGCTCTTCCAGGGCCTGGATGACCCGAGGCAGAAACTTAGGGCGGGTTTTGGCTACATCGCAGAGCGCGGTCATGCATGCCATCAGGTTCACTCCGGATATGTGCTCGGAATTGTGAAACTTCAACAGCAGATCAAAGATATGCCTGGAAAATAAACATATACAAAAGATGTAACGGAAACCTCCGGAAACGGGAGGGGAGGGGGGCTTCAGTCAAGAATGATCAAACTATCTACAAGAGTACAAGGACACTTTTGTCAAAGTTTGTAAACGTTTTTACAATTTTTATGCTTTCCATTTTGTTACTTTTGCATTTGTTTTTCACCAAATTAATAGAAATCATGATTTATTTTTTCTTTGCAGATATTCTGGGAGTAACTATCTTAACCACTGGAGCGACAGAGCAATTAAAATATTTTTTCTTGGATTGCTAAAGGAAATTTTAATAACTCAGGTACGGGACCAGTGGCGGTTTTCTCTAAAGTGCGTTTGTGCAGCGAACCCCCATTAAAAATATGAGAAAATAAAAAATAAACTTGTTTTTTAATAATATACAAAATAAACTTATTTTATAATAATATAAGCACATTATAGATTCCGCGCCATTAATATTCCGCCTTTAAAACCCGCGCCACCGAAAAATGCGATACCTATTCGCATTTTGTGCGCTTTACAATCCGCACACAATACTCCATACAAAAATATCCTAGCCAGTACAATCCCTCTGATGGTGACATAACAAAACTAGGCAAAATAAAGCCATATTTTGGTGCGCCGATCTCAAGTATATTTTTTCTTGAATTTCTGAACCCCCTATTAAAAAGACTACGAACCGCCACTGTACGGGACATACGTCATTCCTATGTCTACCTACGTTAAATTATCGTGAAAACAGCTTATGTGTCCAAGAGGTTAACTAGAAATGCATAACTTACAAATCCTATTACATAAAATCATAGGACAAGTCAAAAATCAATATACAAACTTTGGCGAAATTGTATTAGTAAATTATGACTATATATATATATATATATATATATATATACCTGTTGAAAGCCAGCTTAGGAAAAATATATTTCTTCAATATGACGTAAAATATTTGACAGTTCTCACCTTTCTTACGAACTCAATTTTTATAACATTTCTTTTGTGATATATTAAAAAAATTACGTAGATAAAACGAACTTCCTAATAATCACTCAAAGCTTTCCACAATGGATTTATATAAAAAACAATGAAAAAATATAGACTTCCAATACAACTCCGTTCATATTATCAAGCGGCAGCCATTTTGTCCGCCATCTTTGATGCCCGGCGATAAGGGACAAAATCGCATCCAAAATCGATGGTACACCGGAGTACGTACGACCAATGAGAGGTTGAGTATTAAGGAAAAATACAACAATATTTGTTTGTTTTCAATAATTTTTTTACTTAACTTTTGTCCCGCTTTTTTTGTTGTATCTACCCTAGCAAATTTCGTTCTGTTACTACAAACATAAATATAAGACAGCCATATTCCAAATAGCTCTCAAGTACATCTAAAGGCATGAAGTTAGCAATACCAAACACACGAGCCGTTAGAGCGCCGCCATTTGTTAGTTTTGTGACCCGACATATGGTGTAGTGGTTTCGCAAGGTGATTGTGTCTCTCCCCTGGTAAGTTATAAAAGTTATAACATTAATTTAATTTATTTTGCCCTAATTTAATAATAATGTAATAGTAAAAGTGTGATATTTAATTAACCTAAAAATTTCTTATGTCAATTAGAACAATTGAATTTGTCATGAAAACGTCTCTCCCCTGACGTATTTCCCCTGGCAAGATGCTGATGTGTTGACCATAAAAATAAGGCCTTCTAAAAAGTAACATAATATGTATAAAGGGACTTTCCCTTACGTGAGAAGATTCATAAACAGGACAAAAGTCATAATATAAACATTTTAACTTTATTCCTTGGCCGTATCCTCTATGGACCTCAAATCTCTTATCGTAGAATTACCCATCTATAATGTATAACCAAGGAACACACGGCAAGACAGATAAGGGGCTTATTTTCTCGTGATATGGCGGAATGGTCACTCAGTTTCTCACTTACATGGATTCATCTTCCAAGGTCTTCCGCAGGGCAAATTTCAATGTGGACGGCACATCGTCCAAGGAAAAATCTCCCGCTGTTCTCTCGGTATTCTCATCTGTGTAAGTTTGCAAGATGACTACGCCGGCTAAGAACTTGATGGAGTTGGTTCGAATACCCTCATTGTCACTGTCCACCATGTTCAGGATTTGCAACTAAAAGAGAGAAAAACTATTAGAAACTTCACTCTAGAAATAAAAACTTATAATTAATTATATCCTATGGTGCTTCAACGAAAAAGGGGCACAAGTGGCGAGTCACCTATCCTTAGGCCTTCTAATAATTTTACTTCTCATGATCACTTGGGATAGGAGGTTAGATGGCATTTTAAAAGACAATGTACAGCTGATAGCCATACCCCACAGCAAACAAACATTTTGAATTTAAGATGAAGCCATGCGAAATAATTCAAAATCATACAAAATCATGTGTTTTTGATTTGAAAATTTAATCGCTTAGAAATATTATAGATGCTTCAATTAAATACTGCGAGTAGAACACATTTGAAATAATCGAGTAATTTTTTGATAAGTCTTTTAATAAGCTTAGAAAAAGATAAAGCGTATGACATATAAAAGATGGTTCAAATGCAAAATCTCCTACTTACAAACCCTTTTTCTGGTATGTTTTTATTGAATAATGTAGCTAATTAAGTTTCGTAGAGAATGATCGGAAAACATTTTAAAATTTGTTCCTGAACTTCACAAAATAAAATAAAACGTGAATTTTGGCACATTTATTTTCAGTGAATTAAAACAGACGGTACACAACGAATTTCATCCTTATGCCATCTGCAGAAGGACTTTAGCGATTCGTTTAGTCGCCGCCCAGATTTCAGGGCGAACGGACTTGCCTTAGTCTACGTGTCACTTTGATCTGTAAAAATATACTTGCGGAATAACAAAACACCGTTGTTGGCTAGTGATTATGGTTTTTATTGGTCAATGCCCAAAATTCATTCGCTCCGCCTGATTCCGAAGTGGATCGCCTTAACGAAGGGATAAACATGCACATTGTCAAGTAAATGTAGTTACCTTCAGTTCGTTCAGCACGTTCCAAGTCATCTCCATATCACTGTTAGCCACCGGAGAATTACATATCCAGATGAGAGCTGTCTTGTACACAACGTTGGCTGCCTGTATGACCCTCTTCTGCACAGCGATGTTCACATCCATCAACAGCATCCGGAAATGGTTGACCATCTGCGGCAATAGCATCGTTTTGACTTTGCTGAAATTAAATCAAACAGTTCTATTTTTTAGAGATTTGGCAGATTATTTGTTTTAGATTAGCTCCAAGCAAGAGGCGCTGAGGAGGATGTCATCTTACGGGATGCTGTGTGGAGGGTCTTTTTAACTTGACATCTGTCGTTCAAACGCCAGCTACCCGGGATTTTTTTTATTTTTTAAATGCATTTTTAAACCCTATGAACAAAGAAACTGTACAAGGACAAGGTCAGAATTGCTTGCGCCAATATCATTCCAGACGTTGCTTTTAATTTTAGTAATATGGCTTCTTGGAATACTTTGATATTGATTTTCTATGGTACGGATATCATGTGGACAAATGACATCCGACATTCAAAAAGTTAAGGAAAGGAAGTTCTGGGAAAGAAAAAGGTATGAGAGATGGGTAGGAATCTAGGGATCAGAGTATCCACGAGTAATAAGGCGATGGGTCGAGAGTCTGGCTGGAGAGATCAAAAGGCCTCCCTCAACCAGTCTCTCTAAATCCGATCCGGTTAAAAAAAAACATCCTGAAAGCATGTGTATTAAACACTTTTTTCACCACAATGTTTTCTTTTTAGGCTGCATTTTCACTTAAAATTTACGACTCACGTGAGATTTTGACAAGTTACTTACAGGAGCTACATATTATGCATCCAACTTATGGTAATTAATGCTCACGGAAGTTGTTCAGAAGTTTAACTCACGTAAGTTGTCACGACGACTGCTACACACGTAATTTATGCGTAATTTTATTTTCTGTAAGGTGACAACTGCTGATCCTCAAAACGACGATCAGCTGATGTCAAATTTACACGATTTTGACAATAATACGAAAGGGCCCAAATAAAGTGTTGGATTAGAAGTTGGCTTGAGAGAAACTATTTTCAATGAGCTTTTGTTCCGTTAACGGGGGAAATTAAAGGAGTTCTTTAATTTTATCCAATTTTTTTTTTTTACTTTAGGTCCACACAGGAGGCTCTGAGGAAAATAATTTCCCTCAGGGCCTATGTCATCTTTGGGAATGCTGTGTGGCGGGTATTTTAAGGAAAGAAAGGAGAGGAAGTTCTGGGAAGGATAAGGGTATGAGGGTTGGGTAGGAATCTGGGGTTCAGTGTGTCTAGATCATCCGCCGCCAAGACCTAGAATACCTAGAATACCTTACCCAATGAACCCGGGCACCTCTGCTAGGTCACCAAACGTAGTGAACCACTTAGGGTGACCTATGGCAGAGGTGTTGGTTATCCATGGTTATATATATATAGATGACAGATAGATGACAACAACTGACTTCGAATTCAAATATATAATGTTATAAACATAAACAGTGAGATAAGAAAGGATTGGGCAGATAATTAAATAGAAGGATGCTCATTTTCAGAAAACTTTTTTCCACCTGGAAAATAAATGATATCTTTTTGGTTTTTGGAATTAGAAAAGTTTATTTCCATTTACGTTTGTTTTCGTGGGTAGTGCTTATTTGAGTTATTGTGTAAGTTAATCTTTAATGTCGTAGCTGTATGGTGCTTTAGCCATTTCTCTTTTCCAGCGTCGATATAATGCAGTTAGCAGCAAACCGCGGACTAAACCAGTTCAAATGTTGAAAAATATAGTAAAGTTTTAAAGTAACTGCCCACACTTAATACGAATACAACAAGAAAAAAAACATGGCCGAACTGTTAAAACCTGCGAACTTTTGAAACTTTGATTGTAAAACATGCATTTTATACCACATCCCCCGACGTTAAGTAGTTGTATAAAAATAAGTTCTAAGTGTTATATTTAAAAAAGTAATATTCACTTTAAGCAACGACAAGTGTATCCAGTTATCCATGGATAAAGATATTGGTAAATGTTTACTACTCCGCTTACCGGATAATACGGAATTCAAAGTTCGATACATGGATATGCACGGATAATACGGAGCGGAACATTTCCTTTGCCGCAATTTCTTTGGATTTGATATTTGCGATTTTTTTTCATCTAAATACGCATGAATTACTTAGTTTACCCAGCCTAAGAACCTAATAATCTATTTTGCGCATGTAAATAGTTGTACATTGTAGTAATTGACGTTGTATAAGTCCGTTTCACTTGGCTGAACGTGGCTGTCAAACACTTCGCGTAAGTGAAATAATCTTATAAAATTGAAATATAAAATGCATGTTTTTTTCTTCTCCCCCGACATAAATACTCAATTTTCGTAATAATAAAGCAAAATCTAACTGTGTGAATAAAAAATATTCCGTATTAACCAGTAGGCGGAGTACGAAACTATTAATAAGATATTTAAGCTTACCATGTTTCCTCAATAAATCCAACCAACGTCTTCCGCACTTCTTGATTCGCATCTGTGGTATAGGGTAAAACATTGTCCAGGTAGGTGGACAGTAAATGTGGACACTGGTATATCAAAAGTTCCTGGAGCTTCTTCAGAAGTAAAACTTTTTTTTGATTTTCAACAAAAGCGAGCTCATTTATCCATGTGACGATCTAAATGCGGGAAAAATACGAATAATTTGAAAGGATATTAGGAAACTATCAAGTGCAAACAAAATATTGGTAATTATTTGGGTACAGTGAAAAGACAAAAACATTGATATCCACAAATGTAATGACATTTGAAACTAACCTGACTTTCTGCCTCCGGAGAAGTTTCTCCGCCAAAATCCATGTTGGACTTTTTGAAACGTTAATTCGTGATTTAAACTAAGGACTTATGTTGGACTATCCATAAGGAGTCAACAAAGTTTTTTTCACTGGGTGTATTGCAAAACAATCGCAAACGGCATCGGCTTGTCCCATAAATAAACCAATCCCGGCTTGTCAAAAGTCAAAATTGTTAAGTCATAGATATTATAGATAATAGATTCAAAATCGGCAAGTCTATGAGCTGATACTAGCGATGGGCACAATCTAGCGATGGGAATGATCGAAACTTTTATATAATCGATTTTTTTTAATCGAGACATCATAATGATCGAATGATTAATCGATTTTTTGCTCGGAGTTTGGGAGCAATAGCCACGGTCAGGGGCAGAATTTTTGACTGTGTGTGTGGGGGGGGGGGGGGGGGGGGGGGGGTAGGAAGCCGAAAATTATTATGGTGCATCATGTATGGCAACGCCTATTTTTTGTTGTAATTTTATTTGTTGTTTTTTGGTATGCATTTCACAACATAACAATTATTGTTAAGCTACTTAGTTTAGCCCGTTGGTAAAAATTTCCATAAAAAATATTTATGTATGTTTAATAATATATCAATAATTGTATGACATTTTTGTGCATAAACAATATCTAAAAACATGTTTAAATAACGCAACATTAGTAAGTAAGTACTGCAACAACATTTCAATCACCGTTTTTCTTTCCTGGCAATGGCAAATTGGCAAATTCCTTTTTGTTTGATGGCAACATTAGTGTTATTCCATTTTTCCACGAATTTCAAATATGTGGGCATCTCATAACAATAAAATTACTAATAAGATATTTAGTTTAGCCGGTAGGTACAAATTCCCATTAATAATATTGACAGTGTGTCTGTGTTTAATACGAAGATAATAAATTTATGTTGTTTTTGTTAAAAAATAACCTCTAAATAACATGTAGGTTATGGACACTTTTTCGTATGCAATTATTAACAGATAAAGTTTTCTTACTATAGAAATCGTTTCATTTTTATTACAAACTAAGAAACACCTGTTAATTTCAAATAAATTAAATATATTTGGTCATATAAAGCAGATACGTCCATATGAAAACATATTACTTGCTGAGTATTATTTACTGCCCTGAAGAAACTACGGTTTTAGCGAAACCCGGTCGGTATTAAATATAAAAATGGTATATACTAAGTTATTGTTTTATTTTAAATTAAATATACAATACCCAAATTGATAATACATAACCTCATAATAAACATTTTTAAATTGTTGAAAGCTATCACTATCGCAATCTTTTACGTATAAACTATACTGAAAACGTTACCTAAAAGTATTCATTCATAATTTAAAATTCACACATCAGGTTGATTATAACATGCACCTATAAAATATTTCGTTTCTCAAGCAAAATCACTTTCGATGACGTTTCAAGACTTTGCATTCGAATTCTGACATCGAGAAGCGAGAATCGATTCCAAGTTCGATGACGTTTAAAACCGATTGTCTCGGACTGTGCATTCGAAAGAATTTTGACATCGAGAAGCGAGAATCGATTCCAAGTTCGATGACGTTTCAAACCGATTCTCTCGGACTGTGCATTCGAATGAATTTGACATCGAGAAGCGAGAATCGATTTTTCTATGGAAATGAATCGAAATCATTCGATGGTAAAAAAGATCGAGTAAATAATCGATTATTCATCGATTGTGCCCATCGCTAGCACAATCGATGAATAATCGATTATTTACTCGATCTTTTTTACCATCGAATGATTTCGATTCGTTTCCATAGAAAAATCGATTCTCGCTTCTCGATGTCAAATTCATTCGAATGCACAGTCCGAGAGAATCGGTTTGAAACGTCATCGAACTTGGAATCGATTCTCGCTTCTCGATGTCAAAATTCTTTCGAATGCACAGTCCGAGAGAATCGGTTTGAAACGTCATCGAACTTGGAATCGATTCTCGCTTCTCGATGTCAAAATTCTTTCGAATGCACGGCCGAGACAATCGGTTTTAAACGTCATCGAACTTGGAATCGATTCTCGCTTCTCGATGTCAGAATTCGAATGCATAGTCTTGAAACGTCATCGAAAGTGATTTTGCTTGTCAAACGAAATATTTTATAGGTACATGTTATAATCAACCTGATGTGTGAATTTTATATTATGAATGAATACTTTTAGGTAACGATTTACGTTTTCAGTATAGTTTATACGTAAAAGATTGCGATGGTGATAGCTTTCAACAATTTAAAAATGTTTAGTATGAGGTTATGTATCATCTATTTGGGTATTGTATATTTAATTTAAAATAAAACAATAACTTAGTATATACCATTTTTATATTTAATGCTGACGTTTCGCTAAAACCGTAGTTTCTTCAGGGCAGTAAATAATACTCTACTAAAATCAGCAAGTAGGTAATATGTTTTCATATCTGCTTTATATGACCAAATATATTTAATTTATTTGAAATTAACAGGTGTTTCTTAGTTTGTAATAAAAATGAAACGATTTCTATAGTAAGAAAACTTTATTTAATGATAAACTACAAATATAAAAATATAAATACAAATAATTGCATACGAAAAGGTGTCCATAACCTACATGTTATTTAGAGGTTATTTTTTAACAAAAACGACATAAAATTATTATCTTCGTATTAAACACAGACACACTGTCAATATTATTAATGGGATTTTGTACCAACCGGCTAAACTAAATATCTTATTAGTAATTTTATTGTTGTGAGATGCCCTCATATTTGAAATTCGTGGAAAATGGAATAACACTAATGTTGCCATCAAACAAAAAGGAATTTGCCAATTTGCCATTGCCAGGAAATAAAAACGGTGATTAAATATTGTTGCAGTACTTACTTACTAATGTTGCGTTATTTAAACATGTTATTTATCAAAATTTATTATTGTTATAATTATTATTATAATTATTTATTGTTTTTGACAAAAATGTCATATAATTATAATTATTTTCATATTATTAAACATACATAAACAATAATATGTTAACACTACAAAAAAGACGCACATTGTCGGATCTATTGTTTCTGTATAACCTGCTTAATAATAATATTGATAGTCCCGAATTACTATCCGTCATTGGTTTAAATGCTCCAATGAGGCGTACCAGGCACACTTCTCTTCTTCATATAGAAGCCCACAACACCAATGCAGCAAATAACTCACCAATCACTCGCGCAATCACAACCTACACCCATTATGAAAAATTATTACAATTAGACATTTTTCACGATTCATTGCGAACATACAAAACAAAATTATTAAATTTCTTATCATTTTATTAAACTTTAGTGAGCAAATAATTTTTTATTTTAAAATGTAAAATTTTCTCCACCCGTACTCTTTCATTTATGTTTTATTAGTCAACCAATGTTTGATTCTTTTCATTAGTTTCATCATAATATAGTTTTAAAACCCAGGCGAAATTACCTATTGATATTTTACAGATTTACGTAATAGGTACAAAACCATGTAATTTATTTAAAATACCTTACAACTTATATTTAATGTACTGGGTAAATCTTATAAACAAATAAACAAATAAATAAAATAAATATTTTTAATGGAAATTTTTACCAATGGGCTAAACTAAGTAGCTTAACAATAATTGTTATGTTGTGAAATGCATACCAAAAAACAACAAATAAAATTACAACAAACAATAAGCGTTGCCATACATGATGCACCATAATAATTTTCGGGGCTTCCTACCCCCCCCCCCCCCCCCCCCCCGTCACAGACAAAAATCCTGCCCCTGACCGTAGCTATTGCTCCCGAACTCCGAGCAAAAAATCGATTAATCATTCGATTATTGTGATGTCTCGATTAAAAAAAATCGATTATATAAAAGTTTCGATCATTCCCATCGCTAGCTGATACGAACGGCTAGGAAATAATGTAAGTTCTTGACGTTCTTGTTGGTGCTAAAGTTATTTTTTCAGAGATGGTAACTTCCACGGATGTTTTTCGTTTGACTTTTGTGATTTGTGATTTGTGATTTGCCTTTGCTTAGAAAATATCTGTGAACTGTCATTTTTTTAAATATAATCGGAAAGTTAGGTAAACATGAATAACAGCTACACTATCACATTTTATTAGACCGTCGAACACAGAAAACAATAAAAAATATATGGATTTATTGGTTACCATTCTTGTTATAGATATGACTAATAAATTTTAGTTTTACATTTTGAGGTTAAATATAACCTAACTTTTAACCAGTTTTATTATTATTTTGGCTTGTGGAAGCACAAGGACGTTTTTTCACATTAGAGGGGATAAGGGAGTAAGGGGAGGGGGGGGGGGGGGGTAGAAAATTTATTAGAAGATTTTTGGGACCTCTACTTACTAAAACTTATTATTTACATCACATTGATAAAAGAGATATATTTTCCAGGAATGTAATCTAAGAGTACTATTTTAATTTTCCTATGCAATACTGAGGTCTATTAGGGGATTTTGAACCACCTAGACCTCCCACCCATATATATATATATGTCCTTGTGGAAGCATAATATTACATCATAACTTACTTTCATTGATTTTATTACAGATATGGCGTTCCCATCTCTGTTGGCCAAACTAGCAACGCCGATTAAATGTCTTACCTCATCTTTCCACACAACAGCCATTTGCAATGAAATTCGTCTGCTGGCGAGATTGAGAGTTGTCGACAACTCGGAAATCGGCAAAAGGGCCATGTCCGAGGGAAAACCACCCAAAGTCATTCACGTATACAACAAAAAAAGTAAGCTAAAAACAAACATTATACCTCCGCGGAGAGAACGTTTTTACAGAGTATGACTAACGCTGCGAATTTCTGGGTGTGGACAGAGGAGAACATTTAGGCTTTAAAGTTTTACCTAATGTCGTCTTCAAATTAACTGATATTTTATAATTCTAGCTAAACTCTAACTAACTAACTAACCATTACACCGTTTCTGGAGGGCTAGTAGGAAGACAAGATGTACCGCCTAACAACTCGGTCTAAGCACACACTCCTTGGTCTCATTCACATTCATACATCGTCTCAAACATATAATAATAAGCCTTTTATTCTGGACTTCTGTTAGGTATATGAATTTAAACATTTTTTGTTTGTTATAATATATCCGGAAGCTCAGTTTGCCTCTTGGCATAGGCCTCCTCTAACATTTTCCATTGGGACCTGTCATGCGCTACTCTTCTCCATTGATGTCCAGCCGTGAGTTTTAGGTCGTCTTCCCATCTTATGTGTTGACGTCCTCTACTTCTCTTACCATCTCTGGGATACCAGTCAGTGACATTTTTGCACCATTTCTCTTGTGGATCGCGGATCATGAATGTGACCTGTCCATCTCCACTTTTGTTGGTCTACTCGGTTAACTATATCGGCAACTTTAGTTTTCTCCCTTATTATGATACATCTCACCCTGTCATATTTCCTTATTTCTGTCACACTTCTCTCCATGGCTCTCTGGCAGCGTTCCAACTTTTCTCTGTGGCGTTTGGTGAGTGCCCAAGTTTCATATCCATAGGTGATGACTGGAAGTACACAAGCGTTGAAAACTTTCCTTTTTATTTGCATACTTAGTTCCTTGGATTTCAAGTCTCAAACATACTCTTCTATTATTCTGACTCTTGACATGGCCCGACTCAAGTATCCGATTCACTTGACCGTGCCATGTCTTCCATGGGTATCCCTGACTTCTTCTACCGTTCACATTAACCTCTTGAATGCCAGGTGTTTTTGGAAAAAATCACGCGAAATTATCTTCCCGGCTTTTGCACAAATATCGTATAAAAACAAAGGAATTGTTTTTTTTTGTGATTGTTTTCTGTTTGCCAGATAATGTACCTTATTATTCATATATATTTCATGATAATATTGTTACAAGTTTTCCCAGAATAGCTATTTTTAACAAAAAAATGTGAAAATATTTCCCATTCGACAAAAAAATATAAATAAAATATATTCATACGAAAATGATAATTTTTTTTTATTTCTCTACAAACCTGAATAGACACCCTACATGAAAAAAACCAATTCATAGGTGTTTTCGAAGAAGTAATGACATAAATACTTGTTTGAAAATGAAATGACAGTTGAAAACCGTTTGTAAAAGTGACGCCAAGTTGACCATAGATATTTATTATAAATTATTCAGATGGGTTGGCGCTATGCGGATTTTTGCTATGTCAAGACCGAGAACGGCGCAAGCGATTCTGACCTTGTTCTTCATACAACTTCTTTATACATAAGGAACAAAATCGCTTCAAAAATTTTTTTTTTTAAATTTCGACCCGCGGCCACCGGTGGGCAAACGGCAGTCGAGAGGTTAATCTTCCAAATCTATATACGTCGGCAGTTAATAAGTTAAATCTATGGATATTAAAGTATTGGATATTTTTGGGAGGAAGACTATTACAAGAACCACCAATTATTAGCCGTCAATAACAAGATTTATAAAAATTAAGGTGACTCCGTTGGGTAGGCCTTGTAGCAAGGTAGACATAGGAATGACGTATGCCCCGGACCTGAGTTATTAAGCAAATATGTTATCTCAAGCAATAGGTTATGAATGCAACCATTCACACCCTTTTGTAGATCTTTCTTGTAACTCTCGTCGCACATTTGTAACAGATATTTATAATAAACTCTTCTCTCCGTCTAATTTGATTATTATGTTTTCCAGGAGTTGGATTTCTTGGTGATAAAGTTCTGGTGGCCATCAAGGGACAGAAGAAGAAGGGAATCCTCGTGGGGCTGAAGCAAAAGCAGATTCCGAGCGTCCCAAAGTTCGACAGTAACAACTTGGTGCTCATTGATGACAATGGCACTCCCCTAGGAACAAGAATTCACGTTCCAATACCGACCATCTTGCGAACAGTGCTAAAGGAAAAAACGCAATCTAAAGGAGCCGATTATACCAAACTCTTGGCAATATCTAGTAGATTTATTTGAATTGTATTTTTCTTTTATATTTGTTATGTTATGTTTAGTTAGTCTTGTGTAATAAAAAAGTATCAAATTTTGTTTGTATTTTATTTCCCTAACTAATATATAAATATTAATGTTTGTTTGTGTGTTCATTTGTTATGAGCGGTTATACCGTTCAGTCGATTGCGATGTAACTTTGGGAAAATGAAGTGCGCATGGTGCACCGGGGATGGTTATAGGATAGTGAGCTCTTGCGTTATGAAATTATTTCCTATACTTGTTCTTTTTTTTGTTTTTTTTTTGTTTTGTTTATTTAGATGTATGCACATTAACTGTTCATATGATTGCGATTAAAATTTCATCTGATTTCTATTAAATTTATTTGAATTGTTGTGAACATACCCGTGAATATTTCTATATATGTATATACGTACTGGTGAGCTTTGGCATTATGAATTTTGCATTAAAAAAATAAATAGGCCACAGAAAAATGGGTGAATTTTATGGAGTTAAGCGGCAGGGAAAAAGGCTGGGGGGGTATGCGGGAGGGTCGGATGGGGAATTAAGAAGGGGCTTCGCGGGAGGGGGTCAAGGGAGAGCGGAAGGTGGAAGCGGAATGCCTAAGGGAGGGTGGGTTCGTGAGAGAGGGATGTGGAAATGTGAAAAGGGAAGAGGAGGTGGAAGGGGAACGGGGACGAATGGGAAATGACACAACGGGAGAAACAATTTATTTATTTAAGTAGCATTGCAACGCACGCCGATATCGGCTAGTTATCAATAAGAAGACATTGAGACAAGCAATAGATGGCCAATAACAAGTTACGTAAATATGTATGGCTTTTGTTTTTTTTTTCTATGTAACTAACTAACCGCTGTTTCTCCTGCCAAACAACTTAGTCTTGGCACACACTCCTTGCCTCATTCACATTCATACATCTTTTCATACATACTCTTCTATTATTCTGACTCTTGATATGGCCCCCACTCAAGTATCTGATTCACTTGATGGTGCCACATCTTAGGCGTCCTCGGCTTCTTCTACCATTCACATTCGCGTCGTAAATTCTCTTTACACTCCTTTCTCATTCATTCGCTCAACATGCCCAAACCATCTAATCATCCCTTTCTTAATCTTACTTATTACGCTCACACCATCATTCTTTTTGGATCTCCACATTCCTCACACAATCACACATGGTTTTACCACAAAACGCCTCAGGGATCTCATTTCTACAGCATTCGGTCTACTTTCATCCTTTCTCTGCCAGTTCCATGCTTCACTGCCATAATATTCTAGGTTCCAGTCAGTGGCGTAGCGTGCCTCGGAGGGGCCCTGTATCAAAATTAGTTGGGGGCCCCAAATAGAAGGGTAAAACTCTATAGCCCTACTTCTGTAGCCCGAGGGCCCCGTATCATTGATACGGCGGTAGCTACGCCCCTGGTACCAGTACTTCATTGTGGACTGCTAGCTTCGCTTCTGTGAACAGCTTTTTGTTGGTTCCAACGGCGTTCAGTCCTCCATTAATGGAGTTACCTGCATTTACCCTTCTTTCAATATCCCTATCAGCCTTCCCATCTCTCATAAACATACTTCCCAAATATACGAACTCATCCACCTGCTACAAGTATTCATCAATCACAACTATATTGCACACTATTTTCGTACTCTCTCTTTCGAACACCATGACTTTAGATTTGTCTGTCAAATAAGAGTAGAAAACATAGGAGGGCGCCACTGTTCTTCAAATGGCAACACTAAAATTATAACACACGGTGGAAATGTAAAGCTGTGTAACCTACAATTTTATAAAACCACATAAAAGTGCAAAAAAATATTTTTTCATTGAAATATGGATACCCACAGATCTCAAAATTAGAATTGCATATATGTATATTAACCCTTTGCAATTTTGTGTTAACACAATGAAGCATAACAATATTACACATGGAGTGCTCCATTTACCACTTCATTGCTCAATAGAGTTCTCCATTTACCACTTCAGTGCTCACTAGAGGTCTCCATTTACCACTTCAGTGCTCACTAGAGTTCTCCATTTACAACTTCAGTGCTCAGTAGAGTTCTCCATTTACCACTTCGGTGCTCACTAGAGTTCTCCATTCCATAGTTCTCTATTTACCACATTTATTACTCATGCCTGGTTTGCTCCATTTACCACTTCAATGCTCATCAAGGGCGGATCCAGGATTTTTTTCTGGGAGGGGCACAAGGGGCGAACGGGAAAAAAAATCAACAATTACTGTTCAAGTATGTATAGGAAAGTTTGTTTTTTATGAAAGTGTCAAAACAATAGAAAAATTAAATGTTTGATTTGCTTCTAAGTATCCTGTGATAGAATCTCCACATTACAAAAAAATACATAGTATTTATATAGATATTATATACATAGTATTTTTGTGTTTGGTTAAATTTCGGTATTTGGTTAAATCCGCCCTTGATGCTTATACCTGGAGAGCTCCATTTACCACTTCAGGGCTCACCAGAGCTCTCCATTTACCACTTCAGGGCTCACTAGAGTTCTCCATTTACCACTTCAATTATCACTAGACTTCTCTTTGTTTTCTGTTTTGTTGGGTAGGTATTAACAATAAAACAGAGGAATTTATTATAATTATGTAGTCATTTATTAAGATTTTTACATGCAAAAATGGAAAATTGTACAGTAGAAGATAAAATTTAATGAAATAAAGAATAATCTCTCATTAAAATCATTCTTTAAATATACATACGAAGGAAATTTACTAAATGCGCCGATGCACTTTCCTGAATGACATTATTTAAAATTATTTCTAGCTAAAACATTTCAGGAAAATGCATCCTGGCAAATAAGCAGATGATACCGACACAATACAACCAAACCAGACACAGGTTAACAGACTAAGTGACAGTAATACAATGTTGCAAAGGAACCGTGGAACAACGAACTGAAGCGTGGCGGCATGTGCCGGTGTGGCAATGGCACTGTGTCGTATCATAATAAATTGACCATTAATAAATCTTCATAGTCTCAGCTTAGAAAAATTACCAAGGGCCAATTGAACAAGAATATAATTAATTTTCCATATATTTTTGAAAATGCATTCTCGCCCCGAAATACGGAAAACAGAAAAACCGGCCTCGCTCGCCATTTGCAATAATAACGCATACATTCCCAGAACGTAATTACATTAAAAGGTATTCTTGAATTGCTATTGCCATGAATTGAACTAGCCAAATGACACGAGTTAGGATAGCTGATTACGCATAACAAATGGTGACAGTCTTTCATAAAGTGTATATGCTTCTAGTTACAATACATATAGAACATACAATTTAACAATAACATGACAGCAGACATTGCGGGAGCTACGATTCTAACTGACCTATGTTAAAATGATTGAGTCAACGGAGATCCGCGGTGCCAACATCACCGACTTAAGGATATTCATTGTTTTACATTCCTCCGTTCGCAGAACACACAGCACCATGTTGTTTACTCTATGGGGGCCGGACTGAACTGCCACTTTGATTGATTATCAATTCCTGGTGACCTCGCAGTGGCCGATGGCAGGTCAGGACAGGTCAACTTCCCACTACGGTGGGACTACCGCTTACAGCGCTCCTGGCTTCAGAACCAACAGAAGTTACCGCATCAACACAATACTGACAAGAAATGTACGCAACCAATTACCAAGCATTATTATCCAAACATTGCAAATAAGATTACTTTATACTCGAGGGCGATAAGGATAAATTACAAAGAGAAAGGCTAAGAAAGTTGCAGGTAAAGAAATATACGTTAATCTAAGCCTGTGAATACAATTCTATTCAGCATGAAGTGCAATTGATTATATTTATTATTTCTCTGGCGTACTTGTACTTATGTAGTGAATAATCTGATTAATATTTGCATTGTTTCAAATGACTATTCCTATCTATATTAACCAAATTCCTATCTTTAATTATATCCTTGCACGGAAATCTGATATTTATCCTTTACCAAAAATTACCAATCGATTTATTCAAATAAGAAATGGGATAACTATTTATTACTTAACTCTAGTGTGAGAATAGTTAATTGCATTTATATTTTATTTGATAAGAAATTGAAATCCGATTCAACGTTTCACCATCCATTAAATTCCATTTACCTTTGAATCAATAAATATTCATTTGAGAAATTTATATTCAGCTTTATTAT
This sequence comes from Limnephilus auricula, assembly GCA_951813805.1. Lineage (NCBI taxonomy): Eukaryota > Metazoa > Arthropoda > Insecta > Trichoptera > Limnephilidae > Limnephilus > Limnephilus auricula. Next base: position 7,610,692 of record OX638405.1, read on the forward strand.
CCATGTAAGCAACAGGAATCCTGTATGATTTTGTGCTTGAATCCGCTATATTATTTCTTCAGGTAGAAGCATTTCATGTACAATAATCAACCAGAATTACAATACATATTTCTTAAACATAATCAAAATTCGTTAAACAATATGTACTAATTGTTTTATTAAATGGCATTACACTTTAAAAATAAACATTAAAATCGGTAGATAATAATTCTATTCAATATTAACTAAACCAGGTCATTTTCACATGACTTTCTTTGATTTCACCGAGTTAAAATAAAAGAAATATGCAAATAATGTATTGTTAAACCTTTGTTAGTAAGCTAAGAAAAGTTTCTTTAAACAATTAAACATTGCACTTTCATACTTACTTCAAGCATTAGCGATAATAATCACGACATGATTTCATTCAGGTAAAATATTAAATAATGTATTAGAAACTCAATTCCCTGACAAATAATTAATTAACTGATCCCCGTAGAAGCTACTTAAGTAATTTCAAGCTCAATAAATAATTAGTAAAGAAGATGCCATTTATTCAAACGTATTTACAAAAAGCTTTGTTTTGGTAATCATACGTAGATGGTAAATTAATAACTAAAAGGTGGTAGTGGTATTTTAAAGTATAAGTCATGGCAAATTGTTCATCTAATCGCAAAAATATATCAATTATTATTATTATTCAAAACTATATAATATGCTGTCTTATTACAATATGCAACTTATATGTACAGTGTACATTTCAATATTCTATCTTCTGTAATAATTGTATCTAGTGATCTCTCAATATACATACATTACACATGTTTGTTTGTTTGTTTGTTAATTAGGTGAAATAGTTGTTGTGATTGATTGTACTTTACTGAGGAAGGCCAAACAATAGCAGAAGTGGGTTCCACGGCAGTCACGGTTGTTGGCACGGCACGCTACAACCGCTGCACTGCCAAACCCAATGAGATTGTTTGTGCATAGCATCCAAAACTATATATCCTTGAATAGCCACAACTTACTTACCTTACCATTATATTAATAAATTTTATATATTATATACTTTGAAGCAAACACTATACATACCTTTCAAACTAAAGAGACTAAGTGATTCTTTAAAAATTGGGATATAATAAGCCGACTACCTACTGTCTTTAAGTACAATATTTTATCATTAGTTTCATTCAAAGTTTTTTTTTTTAATAAAGTAGACACAAAAGAGATTTAGTACAAGGGATTTAATAATAATTTAGTCCTATTAGTGGATAATAATAAATAAGGTATTCCATGATTCTTAAATTAAAGAAACAATCTCGGAGGATTGCGTAAATGTGAATCAAATAGGACGCTTGGAAAATACACCATATTAATGATTATTCATCTTAGCATTCTTCCTCTTTCGGTTTTGGCTACCAATGCGACATATTCAACACTCAGCAAAGGACCACTGGTGGGCAGTGATTTACAACATTCTTTAGAAAAGGACATACACAATTTACTAAAATTTACAAGTTAGTTTTTTTTTCATTTAAATATTAATTAAAATGATAAAAACAATAATATACATCACATTTCATGCAACAGATCTTTGTTTTTTTTGGTGACAATGGAACTAACTTGCATACAGAAATATCAGGTTACTAGTAGACAGGTACTAATTGATTTCTTTAGTATTGCACAAGTATTTATATTACATTATAATATTATTGTGATATGTTAAGATAATATATAATACAGTGACAGTTCATTTCCAAATTTGATTTCATGCGGTCCATAATATACTGATAAAAACAAACACATCATCTCCAAATAATTTTATTGATTTCTTGCAAATTTGTATAACAAAGACCAGAAGTTGATTTGTTACTATAATGATTGAGTTATTTATTTGTTCTGATCATTTTTAACGAATGCCAAATCTTTCAAAGTGATGAGATTAAAATGTAAAAAGAATTTTCTATTTATTACTTTTGTATAATTTAAACTGAAGGATTAACATTATTAACGGCAGAATGTTTGTATTAACAACATCATAATTATTGGACCAGCAATATCATGACTTCAGTACAACATTAAAATATGAGCATGTCTGCACTTTGGGCATATGTAATGAATACATAATAAAATAACAATTATGCAAGTGAGTTCCAGAGTAAGCCATTATTAGCCAGATGTTGGGCTAACCTCTTGGTAGGATTACTGCCGCATTACAAATAATAGTAAAGTGAAAGCTAACCATATATCAACATGGATACAGTTTATATTATAATATTCACAAATTAACAACTTACAGGAGAACGGCAGAAAATATTCGTCAAATTGTGACTTTCTAAAAGAAATCATTGAAATTATTCTCAACATTCAACGATGCAACAATGCTATCAACACTTAAGATGACAACCATTCAACACATCATTAATACCGATGTAACAATGCCATCAACACATTAGATGACAATGATGTAACAATGCCATTAGTAACAACGATGAAACAATGGCATTGACACATTAGAGACAACGCTGCAACAATTCCGTTACTTGACACACCGTTAAGAGCAACATAACTGTGCCATCTACACATTAGATGACAATGATGCAGAAATGCCATTAGTAACAGCGATGTAACAATGCCATCAACACATTAGATGACAATGATGCAACAAGGCCATTAGTAACAACGATGAAACAATGGCATTGACACATTAGAGACAACACTGCAACAATTCCGTTACTTGACACACCGTTAAGAGCAATGTAACTGTGCCATCTACACATTAGGTGACAATGATGCAGAAATGCCATTAGTAACAGCGATGTAACAATGCCATCAACACATTAGATGACAATGATGCAACAAGGCCATTAGTAACAACGATGAAACAATGGCATTGACACATTAGAGACAACACTGCAACAATTCCGTTACTTGACACACCGTTAAGAGCAATGTAACTGTGCCATCTACACATTAGATGACAATGATGCAGAAATGCCATTAGTAACAGCGATGTAACAATGCTGTCAACACATTAGATGGCAATGATGCAACTATGCCATTAGTAACAACAATGAAACAATGGCATTGACCTTTTAGATGACAACTCTGCAACAATTCTGTTATTCGACACATTGTTAACAGCGACATAACAGTGTCATTAACATATTAGATGACAATGATGCAGCAATGCCATTAATAGTGACGAAACAATGGCATTGACACATTAGATAACAATGCTCTCATTCAACACATCATTAACAACGATGAAGCATTGCCATGGACACATTAGATGACAACGTTGCAGCACTGCCATAATCAAAACATTAGATGAAAGAAGTATTATAATTAACATGTCATTCCTTTAAAATAGATAGTTCCTCAAAGTAAAACCTAAAATAGACTTACAGAGAGTAACACCGAGAGATAAGAAAGGCATTTGAGTTATTGGTCGATGGACAGCAAAGCTAGCTTCAACTCCGTGACAGGGAATATGGTAGGGACAGCAACCGGAATGACTACTAAACCAACACGATGTCCGCAGATACATCTAGAGACATTCAAGAACGGCGAAACTTCACCGCTCGTACATCGTAAGGCAATTCGCCATCTCAATGCCGGCTATCGGTTAGAACAGTGGCGGTGGCGGCGACAATAAACCAACGATACTGCTAAAAGCTGGTAGCCATAGTAATGGAAGAGCCACCCACTTTGTACAGATGAGACAGTATGTACAGAGGAACAAGTCTAACAAACAACGGTAGATAAGGTTTAGGGGAATAGACCATTAATATTACAGTAAAGGCTAAAATGTGTTTTGTAACATCTATTTAAATCTTGTCTTGCATTAAAAGAATGTTAAGAGTGACATACGAGTACTCACTAAAGTAGAAAAAGTATTGCTTTATTTGCAATTATTTGTAATGTGCAGATTTTCATAATCTAAATATCTTATCGAATATTATAATATAGTAGGTACTATTCAATTTAAAAGTTATTAAAAATTTGATTTAGAAATTTGCTTGATTTATCGCAATCATGGCACAATGTATCGAACAAGGTGGATGCCCGGAGGTCACAGGTAGACCAACACAGAGAGGTGAAGTAAGGATCCAACATGTCTATCTGCCATGCGTGATAAACAGAGCCATCTTCACACAACACTAATCTTGTTGAGACCCAAACACTCGGCATGGCACAACAGTGGTAATATAAAGTGGTCACATAGACAGGTGAAACGAATGATCCAACAGGTCTATTGGCCATGCAGATTAAACAGAGACAGTAGCACAGATCTGCATGCAGCACACTAATCTCCAGAAACCCCAGCATGGCACAATGGATAACCTAAAGTGCCAACATGTCTAGTGGTCATGTAGGTCACTAGTCATCATAGGATAAATAGCATCCCCACATACACACACTCTTATCTCTACAAATCACAAACAATCAGCACGGCACAATGGTCGCCAGTTTGGTCAGAAGTGATCAACACAGATATAAAGCGAAGGATCCAGAATATCTATTGGCCGTGCGGGATAAACAGCATCTGCATGGATCATTTCATCTTAAGCCACACGCAACCAAATGGATCCAGGGTGGACACTGAGTGGTCAGTTTGAAGTGACCACAGAGAGGAGTGAAGCATCTATTGGCAAATGCAGGATAAATAGCATCTGCACTATCAATCAAATTTATCAAGGTTGACACTATGCGGTTGGTTTGAAGTGGCCACACAGTCAAGTGAAGCTAAGGATCCAGGATGTCCACTGGTAGTTGGTGTATAAATAGCATACGCACTCTCTCACCTTAAGTCACATGCAACCAAATTGATCAAGGGTGGACACTATGTGGTTAGTTTGAAGCCACTCAGATAAGTGAAGAACCTTTGCTTCACTAAGGATCCAGAAGTCCACTGGCAACTGCTGGATAAATCATCTTAAGCCACATTCAACCAAGTGGATCCAGGGTGGACACTGTAGTTGATTTGAAATGGTCATATAGACAATTGAAACAAAGGATGCAGAACGTCCACTGGAAATTTCCAGATAAATAGCATCTTCATTTTCTCACATTACGCCATACCTAACCAAATGGATCCAGGTTGGACACTGTGTGATTGGTTTGAAGTGACCACTTAGAGAAGTGAAGCAAAGGATCCAGAATATCTATTGGCCATTCAGGATAAACAACATCCGCAGTCTCCCATCTCAAGCCACACGCAACCAAATGGATCCAGGGTTGACACTTTATGGTTGGTTTGAAGTGACCACACAGAGAAGTAAAGCAAACGACCCAGAATGTCTATTGGCCATACGGGATAAATATGCAGGATATAGCCACAAGCAACCAAATAGATTCAGGGTGGACTATGTGTGGTTGGTGAGAAGTAACCACACGGTTTGAAGCAAATGATCCAGAATGTCTATTGGACCCAGCCAAATGAATAAAAGGATCAGGATCTGGGTTGGACACTGGTGGTTTGTTTGTTGGTTTGAAGTGACCAGCACAGAGAAGTGAAGCAAGGACCGTTGTCCAACACGTCGATTGGCCATGCGGGATAAACAGTAACACTCATCTTCATAGCGTAGACTGCACACGAGGAACAGCCAGCCTATTCCAGCCTACACATAGTTATAAACAACAAAATCTATTTAAAACAAAATAAACCTATGTTAAACACTGGGATCACACAAAATAATTTAAGTAAGAGTATTGCAACGAGTCTTAAATATAACACAAAGAGATGGCATCTTTTACTGCTATTTACCCCACAGTGCCAATGACTAGATAACAATTTTATATATACTTAATAGTTAGAGATATCCTTTAAAAAATATACAAAAAAACAATTGACGAAGAGCGGTAGAATTAAACGTCCACTACCATTTTCTTATGGATATCCGTATTCCCAACCACTGAACAGAATTCGTCAAATGATATTTTGCCGTCTTCATCCTTGTCAGCAAACAATATGGTCTTGTCCACGATCTGCTGGAGCTGCGTGTCTTTCAAATTATTGCCCACCATCATTTTAAGTACCTGCAAGAAAACATCACACGTTACAATCCATCCATAGTATTAATACACTAACGTCTGTCCTCATCATTACACACTCCTCATCATTAACCTCCGATTGGCCGTGTGATCACCGGTGATTCCGGCAACAACTTTCAAAAAAAAAAATTTGAAGCGATTTTGTCCCTTATGTATAAAGAAATTGTATCAAGAACAAGGTCAGAAATGCTTGGGCCGTTCTCGTTCTCGACGTAACAAAAAGCCTCATAGCGCCTAGCTTCTCGGAATAATTTACATAAAATATCTATGATGAACTTGGCGTCACTTTGGCAGCTATTTTTGGATGGACGGACATAGCATGGACTAAGTTCGTTTAGAAACTCTACACTATTTCATTGTTTTTTTATATAAATTCATTGTGGAAAGAATAGATTTGAGGTATTATCAGGAAGATCGTTTTATCTACATTATTTTCATGTCATTTTTGTAATATTTCACAAAAGAAATGTCATAAATATTGGGTTTGTAAGAAATGTCAATTTTTTACATCATAATGAATAATTATATTTTTAGCATTATTTGAAAAAATTGGCGTATTTTGTCAGAGGCTAAAAATATTCCCGCTTTGCAATAAAATAAAAATAAATGGAACATTTGTTAACATATTGGAAAACTAAAAACTGTTTTCGAAAGGTGATGAGATAGGCTTTCAAATTTCTATATTAAAAATTACTATGTATTTTTTTAAATATAATTTTTTTTTGCGAAAACTTTAAAAAGTTTTTAAAATGGCTCACATTATTTTTTTTTCTAACTAAAATTACTTATAATGAAAAAAAATAAAACACGTACTTATTTCATTAGATAAATGAATTATAAACCTTACTGTCACCTCACTTTTTTTCGTTTCATGTAAAAAAAAATCTTAAAAAATTCACAAAGTTCCATAATTTTTTTTCAAATTGCCATCGGAAACTTTGGTTTCAGAAAGGGGTAAATTGTATTTTTTTTGTGGTTTTCTTTTAGATTTGAATATATAGTTTGTTGTATTCTCTTTCCAATACCGTTTAGATCACATTTCTGACTATGATAGTAAGGGAAAAACAACGATTTCTGTGAGACCTATGTGAGCTGGGACAAATATGGTCTCCTGTGATTAAAAGGGGTTAAGAGTTTCTATTACATTGTTTTTTTTTTTTTTAATTTACGGCCCAGGACAGGTTAAAGTGTTAACCTAAGAGAAGAAATACCATAGATAATAGAAACAAAACGAGATATGGCATGGACTGTTACTGAGGTATTACCAAACTGCACAGACAATCGGACAGTGGAAATAAGTTATGCTTTTGAAACAGACGATGCAATTTGCAGTAGTATGGGTGTTGGCGATATGCGTCGTACGCGCGCTTTTATATTAATAATGGTTCATGGCATATCTGCCTTCTTTTTATTACAGATTATCAGCACGCAGAATGGCGCAGACATCCATATAAGTAAATTTCTTTGCTGCAAGAAAAATTTCATCGACAATAATAAAAGAATAAGGTTTGATAGATGTTTACGAGAGTCTTAATTGCCTGGAGCTTTTGGGACTAGGGCATCGCCAATAAGAGGTATGTCATGAGGCTGAAGGAAGTGGGAAGAGGAAGGTTGGAAAGAACCTGGTTATTTAGCAGGGGCATTTAGTCGATAGATGCTGTAAAGCTGTGAATTCCCCAAAGAAGATGAAAAAAAAATCGTTAAATTAACCCTCCCTTGCCTGCGATGTGTATCTACTACACATTGCTTCTTGCACCTTTAATATCTCCGTAAATATGGAAAATTCTGGGTTCAGATTTTAGGTAATCCTCCGTTATACATTTAACCATTAAATAAAAAATTTAAAAAAATAATAATCCGTACCTTTCGGGCACATCAGAGGTATTTTGTGAGAATTGAAAATAAATTCACCAATACAATCAAACGTCTGGCAATACGATCAGCGCTGCGGGTAATACGTACAAATGTGTGAAGCAAGTGGCTAGTGCTACGCTATGCGCGTCTCACTCTCACCTACTACGATATACATTCGAAACACCTAATCGTGTTTGTTCCTTCGGTTTACCCCGCGGACGACACGATGCGGGCCGCCAGTCGCCGCTCCGCATTCATTCGGGGTGGTCTCTTCGCATGTTGTATGAGCATCGTTTCTTTGAGCTACCGATGTTTTTTTCATGTTTTCAGCAATTAAATATCAATTATTATCATTTTTTACTGTTACTATAATGAAATATAGCGATTTGCTATAAATATTAATTTTTTTCGGCTTTTAAATCGACTATTTCTGCTTGTGAAGTGATTACACAGCACCGGAGCGCGCGGATTTTTTCAGCTCAGTAAGGGAAAGGTTAATGAAGCAAAGGTGTCAACTTTTATAAAATTAAGGCTTCTTTTCCTGCATCTATGGTTAGCACTACCTTGCTATTTAGATCTGACCACTAAACATGGCCAAAGTGATTTCAAGCCACATTTTGATTCTGAATAGTTACGATTATTAATACTGAGAGTATCTCCCAATCTGGAAAGAGGTGAACTACATATTTATTTTTATATACATTATTCAAATGAATGAATGTTAAAAAAAAAATACAGGGTGTACCCGCATTTTTGGAATAAAAAAAGGAGATATCATTTTGCTATTTGAGCTAATTTGATGATATTTTTTTCTATTAAAAACAAAAAAATATATTTTTCAATCACACTCATATACTCCTATACGTCGCGGCAGGTTCACTAGGGACGAGCGTTTCGTGTGTTGCCGTGCTGCTGGAACGAGACAGAATGCATATTACTTAACCCGCTTGACTATAATGGATACTAATGCCAGACTACTCAGTTGCGACGTGTGATGGAAAAATATTTTCAATATTTTGAACTCAAGTCTTCTGTGTTGTGAGTCAAGGAGCTGACCACTCCGCCACGGATGTCATGCTTTACACTGTTTGCCCGCGTAATCTCCGCTGCCGTGTGTGTGCCACACTTATCCTCCATTACGATAAAGCAGGGAAAATATTTACATTCCGTAAAGGCGCATACCAAAGACACCTGAAAAACTGTTTGACTAGCTCCACTCAACACGGCTATAAAGCTCCTTATCTTTTACGGCCTTTTGATTAAACTAACCGCATACAACAGTGATATGGTAATTTACATCTAAATTGTATTGGCTAATAACCTAATTGGTGTGCAGGCATGCTGAGATTATATTTTAGTCAAATTATTGAATTTATAAAAAATATATTGTTGCCATGGACGGAGGCCGATCAATCGGCGCAAGACAGGGACGTATGGAGGAGCCTTGTCGATGCAGTGGGTCCCCGACCCGAATAGGACAAGGGGAAGAAGAAGAAGAAGAAGAAGAAGATAATTTAGATACTTTGCAAACAAAAGATTACGAATGGGCTTCAGACTTCGATTATTTAAAATAAATTTAGTAATCATTAAATCTATTTTTTAGGTTCAGTTGTTTCACAGAATTTGAACAATTCATCATATTTCTAAGTTAATTTTCAAGTTGTTCTATTCAAGTTCTGTTATTATTTTGATTGTACTCTAGTTGTTTCACAAAACTGAAATTGAAATTAAATATTATCAGAACTTAACCCCTATGTGCCTGAGCCCTGCAATTGCAGTGTAAGCCTTAAATATTCATTTTGCCTTCGGATATTACCTCCACTAGGTTAATTAAAGACAAAAAAAAAATCAAGTAGGTATGGTACTGTCTACGTCTTAGATTTAATAAAAAAAATATATATTTATTGAAGTTTCTTGCCGTCCCCTACGGGTTAAATAGAACTTTCACAGAACCTGAAATTAATTTTGTGAAAAGTTAATTTTCAAGTGCTGTAAATGATCTATTGAAGTTCAGTTATTATTTCCGTTGTGTAAAACAAAGTGGCCAATAATGATATACCAACAGAACTTGAATAGAACCTTTGCAGAAGTTTAAAAAAGATTTTGAAATTTTTTGAATTATTCAAATATGAAACATCCCGTCCATGACTACTGGAGCGACAGAGCAATTAAATTTTTTTTTCTCGGATTGCTAAAGGAAATTTTTCCGCCCACATTAAAAAAATCATACCTTCGAATTTGAATATGGAGACATACAAACTGATTATAGTATAATATATAATTAGAAGCCTGTTTATATAATCTAATGTACTTTTTTTCTCCTTTCTATTTTCTACTTTTTATTATAATTTTTCCAATATTTAACATGATTTATACTAATTCCATGTTTACACTAGACTTCATATTTCATACAATGTAACTATACTATATTGGTCACCATGATACAGGCAGCCGCCTAGTATGGTGATTTAATATATCAACTTTATGTAAATGTCACAATTATGTAACATGTATTAAATAAATAAAAAATAGTTCTATGTAGCCAATGAAATCTCCTATCTTTTGTCTATTATCACATATTTGTAGGATTTATAAAAAAAATATAATTAAATCCTTAACCTTAAAACATTTAAAAGAATCTAGAGAATAATTATTTTGTTATATTTTGAATGTACATGTATTATAAAGACGTTTTAATAAAAAATTTTTTTTGAAAATTTGACACATTTTGGCAAGAAAGCAATTCGAGGTTTTGGAAATAGTGCCATAATGTGGCAAAAAGCGCTCGAGTGGTTATGATCATTGTAATCTTGATTAGGAATCAAAAGTACGAATTTTAATCAAAATGAAACCATTTGCATTTTTAATTAATAGGTTTAGGGTAATGCTGATATTATCCTTTGTTACAATATAACCGTTGTAAATAAAAAGCAACCTTGAGGTGTTATTTCAGAAAAACAGCACCATAAAATTACATAAGTACATATTATTATTACCGATCTTCCTAACGAAGAGAGAACCTACCAATAACTTATAAGCCAGTGCGACTTTGGTAAACCATTTTTATAAGTTTATTACAATGATCATTTTATAAAAATTTGAGTTCCATTATTAAAGTAATTCAACATAAAATTATAAGGGACGTAATTTTTAACCAGTAATTCATGATATTATTTGGAGTAAAAAATTTTAATGAAATTTTGGTCTCCTGTGACATTTTTGATTTTCTTTTAGAAAAATATTTACCATAAAACATCAGTATGTATTGGAGAGTAGGGTCATGGGGTGAGGGGTTGAGCGGTTGAGTTTGGATATCACTGAGTAAGTCAAGTACGTCCATTATAATTTTTAAACACCCGTATATCGATAGACTCTGATATACTTTACAATATAAATGACACAAACTACTATAATTGTTGGGGAATTTATAAAATGTATTTATATTTTTCTGCCTGAAAATTTCTTTAAAAAAAAAACAACATCACAATTTATGTTTGAATACAACTAGAAACCAACTTATTATTGAAGCGTCATTGTACCTACGTTGCACAAAAAAATCATTAAAACGAAGCGAGAGGTTTCGAGAATTGTGCAGATATCTGCGATGATCAAAGTTGCTCCCCCTAATTCAAAACACCCAATTAATTCAATTAATTGCTATTATAATACCGTCTCCTTGGCACGAAAGAAGATTTTCGTTAATCTTATCAACAAGAAAAAGTCAAAGTTGAGTATATCACACGATCAATCAAAAAGATTATCAAATACAAGATCAATCTCACTTAAAACCAATTCTGTTAAACCTAATTAACAATCACTTATAATTATAATATGATTATTTATATTATAAAAATTGGTTTATAGACTCATTTGAGTGCTCCCCTCCACGGAAATCTTTAGTAAAAGGCGAAAGATTTATTCGTTATTGAAGGGAAACCACAGTATAATAATATATATATATAATATCTTTGTTATGGACTGGAAATCAATAGCGCAACATGATTTTCTTGTTGCAAGAAAAGGAAGAGAGCTGTTTACATAATATTATATCTCTTTCAGAAAAGAGATTACTTTTTCAGTTTTGGAAATGAAAAATAGTTTCAGAAGAAAAAATATGAAAGAAAACTTTTATAAAAGAATATTTGAACGAAAAGACGAAAAGAAAAGAGTGCGCTCCTTTCTATGTAAATATGCACGCGGTCCTTTAACCTCTTGAATGTCGGATGACAGTTAAAGGTTAAGGTCGTATATAATAGAAAATTAATATCAGATCATTCCGAGGAGCTAGAGTGCTCTAATAAAAAGCAAAGCCTGGAATGATATTGGCGCAAGCGACTCTGACCTTTTCCTTGTACATTTTCAGTATACATAAGGTTTAAAATCGCATTTTATTTTTAACCTCTCAGCTGTCACCCGCCCGCCGGCGGACTTACGACAGATGACTCGTTAACAAAGGGTAATTAATTAAAACCGTTAAACTACGACAGATAAACGAGTATCTAGAGATGAAAAAATAAAATAATAGAAAAATAATACTAATAAGAAAAGAAAAAAACATACAGAATAATAATAAGTAATACAGATTTAGATAGCTTAGAACGATTAATTAGAACTACATTAACAAAGTTTAATTGTCATCATCCAAATTCAGCTATAGAACGAATTAATTTACCTAGAAATTTAGGAGGTAGAGGTGTAGTCAAAATAACTTCTTTAAAACAAAATCAGGTAGATATGTTAAGAAATTTTTTCCATAGAAAAGCTAATAGCTCAGAGCTGCATAAAATAATTTGCAAGGCAGACAGAAATATTTCACCTTTAAATTTATACGACGAGAATGCCAACATTTTTATAAATACCAATCAGGAATTATTAGATTCCTGGTCAAATAAAATTATGCACGCAAAACACTTCAATTATCTCAACCAAACGTATGTTGACAAACTTTCGTCAAACAAATGGTTGAGTATTGGAGAGTTGAGCGCAGAAATAGAAGGATTTATGCTTGCTATTCAAGATAGAGTAATTAATACCAAAAATTATAGGAAGCATATAATCAAAGATCCAAATCAAATTGATGATTTATGTAGAAAATGTATGGCTTTTCCGGAAACTATAGAACACATTATATCAGGATGTTCTATATTAGCGCCGTCTGAGTATACATTTAGACACAATCAGGTTTTAAAAATAATTCACCAAAGTTTGGTAATTAAACATAACTTGATTGACTGTCATAATATAGTACCATATTATGAATACGAACCAAATTCATTTTTAGAAAATAATTTCTTTAAAATTTACTATGATAAAACTATACTAACAGACAGACCAATTGGTCATAATAGACCTGATATAGTTTTACATGACAAAATTAAAAAAATAACTTATATTATTGATGTAGCTATCCCAAATTCCTGTAATATTCAAAAATCTGTTTCTGAAAAAATAAGAAAGTATACAGATTTAGGAAATGAAATTAAAAGAATTTGGCATTCTCAGACTATAAAAATATTACCTTTTGTTATTTCGGCTACTGGCATTATACCTAGCTCTCTTATTAAACATTTAGGCATATTAGATTTGTCAAAGAATTTGTATATAAAAATGCAAAAATCAGTCATTTTAAATACATGTAGAATTACGAAAGATTTTTTAAATATTTATATTGAGGGATCAGTAGGATTTATCGGTCAAATTAGGAATTCCACAGAGCCGAACCCTCTGATATGAAAATATCTGGAGACGGTGAATTATATTCCCATTTAATAGTTTGGTAGATTAACGTGTTGTTCTTGTATTGTTTTGTATTAATTATACTTATATAATACACTTGCATAACGTGGATTTACTAGATGATCATTTATATGGAAAAGTGTATGAAAGGGTTTAGTTTTTCCTATGGGAAAAACTAAACCCGTTCCTGTAAATCTGGTGAATAAAAAAAATAAAAAAAAAAAATAACATATTAACCTGTTGTCTGTCACTCGGAAGCAGGTCTCCGGGATTTTTTTTTTAAATTTGATTTTAACCCTTATGTATAAAGAAACTATACAAGGACAAGGTCAGAATCGCTTGCATCAATATCATTCCTGAAGTTGCAGATATTTTATTTCAGTAATGTAGCCTCTCAGAATGCTCTGATATTAATTTTGTATGATATACGGCCATCAATGTCAGCCGACATTCAAGAGGTCGATAGGAAAAATATTTTTAAAGAATTGGCAAAACATTATGCCGTGATAATTTGATTAAAAATGTGACAATAAATTAAACATCATATCTACGGGCTCGAAGAAAAATGTCAGATCTGTGAAAAATTGAAAATTGTTTTGTTGGCTTATATATTGGTTCATTTTGTTGATTTAAAAGTCTGTATTTTCCGAATTTTGAATGCAAAATATCAAAACAATACTATATTTCTTGATCTCAAAACAGTAAAAATGCAGAAACAAAACATTAAAAAGCTCTACTGCAAAACTACAAAATTGCACATTCAACATTGTTCTTCGGGACCGTCGATATCTGATGCTATCCATTTTGACTGCAGTAGAAACAGAGGGTCTTAAATACAAAGCTGGATGTATTTACTAATGAGATATGATTCAAGGTTGTTTACTTTCAGATTACTAGAAAAATTTCACAAATAAGAACATGGCGCACTTGAAGTGAAATAAGACAAAGCTGCACTACACAAATATATACTTGGTGATGATATATTATAAAAAATTCGTTACTATTGAACGGTATATTTTAATGTATTTGAAACATACAACCGTAAATTATATCATATCACGTAAATTAAATAAATGTCACTGGAAAAAGAAGAATACTTATGCATTATTCAGAAACATTTTGAACATTTATGATAAAGTTCAAAGTTTTAGGTTTATGGTAATAATATCATAATTTGTTTGGTTTAATCCTCCTTCTTAGATTGAACATCTTCTGTTTGCCTCGTTTACAAAAATAATCTATACAACCCAAAGACTGCGTCGGGTTGGACATAAATAATGCCAGATGATAGGTGACCAAAAATCATGAAATCATTGGTGCCCCAGTGGAAGTGACCAAGAAGAAGACAGAGAAAAGGGTGAACTTATCGCGTGGAAGAGGATTGGAGCGGCACAGGGAGAACTGTGAATTAAGGGCGGCGAATGTGGGACAGGAGCCAGTGGAGAGTATTTGTCTCTCTACTGCACCAGTTCCCCAAAGACATACATATGTGCTGAAGCAAGTGGCTCAGAACTCAGTATTCCACGATGTCTCCACCAACTCTATCTTCCAAGATAAAAATTGGACCCAACCTAAACTTTTCAAAATGATTCCAAATAATATACAAGTACTGAATGGTCCACCGGGGAAAAATGTAAGGTTTGTGGTTTGTGAATAGGAAGAAGAAAGTTACCTGAAACAGTTCCCCGTTGCTGATGTACCCGTCGTTGTCCATGTCGTAGATGCGGAAGGCGAACCTCAGCTTGGACAGCTTGTCCCCCTTGACGCTGAACTGCGACACGCCCTGGATGAACTCCTTGAAGTCCACCTCGCCGTTCCCGTCCGCGTCGAAGATGTCAATGACGCGCTGCACCAGAGGATTCTGCTGGAGCTCCGGTAGGGACATGAATTCGTCGATGGACAGCGCGCCCGAGTTGTCCAGGTCCAGCTTCCTGAACCTCTTGCCGAGGCGCCGGATCTCGTCCGCATCGACTGCAGATGGATAAACAGTTTTACAATGGCACAACATGCGTGTTTCTCAGAATAATTACAAAGCAGAAAAGTGACAGATCATTCGGAAAAAAAAATTTACACACCTAACAGTCAGCACTCAGAAATTCACCCATTGTAAACTGCTAACGCGAGAAATACTACAAGCGATTTGTATTTAAATTTTGTACAGGTAGTTGGGAAAATGTATAAGATTTCAAATGAAAAAAGTTCTTACTTTTAAATTCTACATACGAGTATATTATGAAATACATACTGAAATTTTAGGTAAAACCTTCGAAAATGCATTTACTTGTTTTCAAATTCCACCTTTTACAGACGTTTTGATATGTACCTATTTCATAGAATTTAAAAGATTACCGTTTGAGGATTTAGGTCACTAGAAACCATATACATTTTCCTAACTTCCCGTATAGAATTTACAGATAGTATTGCTTGAGTTCGCAGACTACGCAGTGATGTTCAGGGTCATTATTGAATACTGAACCTTAACATAACCTAATATTTTATTTCATCATGTTCTGATTTGTTACTATTCCGTTTTGTAACTATTCCGTTTTGTCACTATTCCGTTTTGTCACTATACCGTTTTATCCGGTTATCGTGTTTCTCACATCAAAGTTATCATTAGTATAATTAATTCTATTTTGTCGGTTAGAATGAATAGTACATACACAAAGATAAACAGTTTGGGAAACAGCTTGTTGCTGACAAAAACTAATTTCAAACTTCATTCAGCATAATTTTAAATTTTTGAATTGAATTTAAACGGTCCGTTTTAAACAATGATTCTTGACTCGTTTTATGTAGCTACTGATCAAATTGCTTTCATCTGACAAACACAACAGCATGACAATTATGCTTGATAGCTGATTGCAATTTGTTCAAAATCTGAAATCAGCCGAGGGTGGACGTTTAACGGGAACAGTTCAAATGGAAAACATTCAAAATGGCGCTGATAGTCGATTTGAGGGTCTTCAAATGCGATGGAGTTTGCAAGATTTCAACCTTAATCTCCCATCACTAAAAAACACATTTCGCAATGGATTTATTTTGTTATGTTTGAACATGAATTTACATAAATTAAAACAATTTTTTGCTTATTTTATAGCTATTACAAATATTTTTTTTATTTGCTGTAAGTCAATCTAAAACCAATTGTTTTGGAGGAAATTGAAAAAAAACTTCTTATGTAGGAATCTAAAGAGGGTTGTACTGTTTTAATTAGTTTATAAAAATATGCAATGTTTAAAAAGTTTAATTTTATTTTTAAATAGTAAAGTTTCATGTTGCGGCCTCAATTGACACCAGTTCGGTTCATATAACGCCGTTCTTCCATGGAGCTACGTTCAAGCGAAGCGATCGCCGCTCGTCTGTACCTTCCTTACTATTATCAGTGTTTGTATACGCCGCTACGCGCTGCACTAGCCAAATAGTATGAAAAGTAGCAGGTAGCGGTGATTTAGTCGCTTGTAAAGCTGCGTGAACAAAGGGCGTTAGTGAAGCTAAAATAGAACTATTAGAACTAGAGAAGTTGATACCAGGAGTATATTATATAAAATTTGGGATATTATTAACTTAATGTCTATAACTGGTAAAATTTAGAACATGACATGCATGCACAGAATTATTTAACTTCACGGACAACAAAATAAACTAGGTTAGGATAGTTTGTGTTAGCTTGAAAATACGTCATTATTTTGGCTAACTGCTTATTAACTTCGAAACTCCAATTAGCCATTTTAACAACATTTCATTTCGGATTTTTGAGACTATGGCATCCCCAATTGAGAAATGTTGTGAGACTGAATGGTGTGGGGAAAGGAAGAAGATGGGAAAGAGGAAGGTTGGGAAGTACCTGACTATTCAGATCTGGCCCCCAAACACGACTAAAGACATTTCAGGCAACGTTTCAATTCTGAATGGTAGACTTCCACCTGGGATACTGAGAGTATAATATTGACTGAATTGATATTGTAACCTGATTATTAAATAATGATATGAAACAGTCTAAGGAAGGAACTGGAAGTAGGGATTAAATGAAGGAGGAAAGATAAATGCAGGCGACTAGCTACAAACTCGTACAAAATAGGTAAGAATTTAAAAAAAAAACATTTTTAAATATATTCCTGCATTATTATTTTTTCGCTCTTCGTATTCTGATAAAAGAAGTACCTACATAATAAGTCTTGAGTGTGCTTGTGAATTAAATATAACATGTATTTTAAATCTGAATACATAATGCTTTTATGTTATCAGAGTTGGCTTGAAAATTTCCATTTGTATTACGCGAAACATATTATTATAAATTTTATATGATACACAATATGTTTCTGAAAAACAATATTTCAACATTAAACTAAAAATGTAAATTTCACAATAAAAATGAACAAATTGTAAAATCCAAAGGAAATTCTATAAATTACTGAGTTAATCCTTTGCAAATTATTATTAATTAACCGCATATTAATCACAAAAGTTTGTTGGTATCAATTTAACCACAAATAATTATAACATTAATAAGACAATATATTACACCGCAAGTAAAAAAAGACATGACAGTATTTGGCCACAATAATGGATATAAATGAAAAATTTCAATAGTTGAATGCGTGAAACTTATGCCTCGAATTAAATTCAAATTTGCATTACTAATTCAACTAAATACTGTTTGAATTCTTTTGATTTCGATTCCAACAAAGCAATTGAACGAATTGATCACTAATAATTGGTTAATTTAATTTTAAATACTGATTGAATGAATTAATAATCGAAATGGATATCTCCATTAGGCTTCACTATTTGGGACCAAATATAGGGATAAAACTGTAATATATTATTATTTAGGTGGCTTGCTTATAAAAGTGCCAACGTTAATTTATCATATTTATGTATAATTTTCAACTCTAAGCTGGCCTCCGAAAGTCTAAAAATCCTTTTTCGAAATCGAAAGGTTCTTTAGAATTAGAAAGATAATTCAATTTTTAATCAAAATCGCAAATAAATAATATATACACAGTGTCCGGAAAATCGTGGTTCAAACTGGTGAATCTATATCACATAGAGAACACAAAAAAAATCAATGTGAACATTTCGATTAATTAAATTTTTTTCTATTTTTTAGCAAACAAAGAATTAAACTCTTGAAGCCTTTATTTTAAAAGACATTAAACGACTGACGAAAAACCTCTAATAACTGATTTTTTCAAATTTGACTAAAAATGTTAAAAATTAAAATTTGCTAAAAAAAGAGCAAATTTTGTATAAATTCACATAGGACGCGTCTTATGAAAACGAAAGTTCAAATCAAAAAAGGTATACCACAAAACCGACTCCAAATGCGATGAAGATTCCCCTGTATCCAGCTTGCTACGAGTTTCCAGACACGATATATATCGAAAACTGAGTTTTGACCCTTTAAAAGCAAGTCACAGATTTTGTATATCGTTTAAATTGAAGTTACAGATATATAAATTAATCAATGTCTTAAATGCTTACTCAAAATGGATTAATTATAATTTACTGTATACAATTCATTCAAATGATTAATTGTGATAGACAATTGATGTATACAATAATGACAATGAGTGTTTGAGAATCGATTTTTCAATAATCTCTTTGATGTTTTAGAAACATTCATAAATATTTGATTGAGTTATTTGGTTATAATGTCGGTTAATGTAGGCAATGGAATATTATTATTCTAATATCGGAGATATTCAATGTATACTGAAAAATTATAGAGTACATTTGAAATTTACACATCTGAAATAAAGTTGACTCTCTGATATTTGATTTGGTGTTAATGAAAAAAACTATTTCTGAAGTTTGTAAATCAATTTACACCGACTTGTTAAAATGCTCTAAAATCAGAATGACGAAACTTACATAACATGTAAAATATAAGATTATTTCCCAATAAGTGTAAAAATAAATAAAAGTTGGGCATAAAGCAAAATGCTGTAGAGTATTTTTTTAACTATGGTCATTAAAGTGGGGAAAATACACTTAGGGGGTTTCTCACCATCCTCCCGTTAGCTTATCTACCCTAATAACGAATATTATTAAAAATAAAAATAAAATACTCGCAGTGGTTAGAAAATTCGGCCAACTTATCCAATATATAGCCACTATTCGTAGGTTCGAGTACCGAATTATAAACTCCAACTTAATAATTAAATAAACCGTAAATCGTAAATCAAAAATATTCGTTATTAGGGTAGATAAGCTACTGGGAGGATGGTGAGAAACCCCCTTAGAGCAAAATAGCTTCAATAATTTTTTTAGTGATTACTATTAAAATTTTGTGACCGTTGTGATAAATTTACGGATCAAATCAATTTTTATGGCCATGTCATAATATTTTTCTTCCAAATAATAAAATATTAATGCCATAGATAACTACCTAATGAGGAAGTTTGTGAACAATCTATGACCATCATTTTATTGATTTTTCAAAGTCTTTTTAAAGATAAACATTCACCGGGAAGTTCAACAAACATTTGCTAACAAATGATTTTCTTTGAAGAATTTCATCAAATTGAAAGCAATAAATCTCGTCGGTAAAGATTTGAAAGCAGCGTGTATAGGATTAAGTATCCAATTATAAACCTCGAAAAATAAATTGGCATCTGAAAAACAACAAAAAATCTCACAGAATTGTAAATAAACGTATTGTGAAAGTTAAAAAAAAATACTGTTGGCTTGCCGCGAAAAGTCACTAACTTTGAAATAATAGATTTCAGATTTTCACGGCCAAATTATTATAATGATTTATTCTTGGGGTATTATGCCGGGTTACGATTCCTCCTTCTTTAGCCAATGTTTTGGACAGCGTTAGTGTCCATCATCAGCGCAGATGTCCTGATGATCTGCCCTGATGATGGACACATGGATGGTCCGAAACTTTACAATAAGAAATATGGCATAATAAATCACAAAATAATATTTTCCGTGAGGATGAACGACATTCAAGAATATTATAATTTAATTAATATTTTTTTAAATAAGTTATTTGTGGAGTTTTTACAGCAAGCCGAAATTGATTTTTTTTTTAGAACAATGCATCCAGCTATAAAAAATGTCCATAAAAATACTATATACATTTTTAATAGTTAGATTATATAATTATTATGTAAAGATGAGATTTTGTTTAAAGAATTGGGATATACGGTACCGTCAGCATTATTGCAATGAAATGTTATTTTATTAAGAGCAAAAACATGACAACATCAAATATTTACACTGTCAGTATTTTATTAGATTGTAATTATTGGGTTGACCATCTTTTCAAAAGATACTGTTTAATACCAGACTAACTACAGCACTTAAAACTTGGGAATGTGGTGAGTCAGATTGAAGTGGTAGAGGGAAAGAGGAAGAGGCTAGGAAATACCTGGCTTATACAATTCGTCTCGATTCTGAATCAGTCTCTCACCAAGGCGATACTGAGAGTATCTTTATCCCAAACCTACCTTAAACTTTCCTGTGGGAGGCAAAAATTTCAATCAATTCCTTCACCATACAAATTGTAACTTCGCTTGCAAGAATTGTGTATCACAATAAAAAAAAAAAACCAAAACTCAAATAACTTGTCCACATCTAATATTTTTGCCTATGGCCATAGTAATGTGTTGTTTACTGCTAAATTTATTCATTATTACGATAGTCTCATGCACATTTGGGGACAAACCCCTCAACCTGGACAATCTAAGGAATGAATCTCAATATTGCTAAAAAAAACATTTCGATCACCCTTTGCGCTTCTTGGTTTATTACTTTTGAAATATCCAGATAATCTCCAACACAAGTTTGAATCTCTATATAAATAGAATTGGGAAACTCTTATATTGACAGCTCCAATGCGGAAGGCAATTAAACCGCTCATTATTCTGCGACTACATTTTATAGCATAGTTATTGTAGTCACAAATAAGAAGAACGCAACTCGGTAACTAACATCAAAGAAATTCTACAATCAGCAGTGAATGGCACACGGTGAAAGCAAGAACATCTTGCTTCTGCCACATCCTTAATTTAACCGTTCAATAGTTAAACACACTCCTTAAACTGTGATTTAATTTCGCAGCTAATTAATGGTTGACTTTTGTAGAGTCGCAACATGTTGAACTCTCTCTTCTTGAGACAACGTTTCTTACGTCTTAATAAAGAGGTTCAATAAAGAGGAAGTGCAACATAATTCAACACACCAAAAGTCAACAATAATGCTCGCTATGATTCACACATCTATGTTCAAAATATGCCAATCGCCGCTATTCGTACAACGTCCTTAATCTCCTCGGGAGCAGTCAATCATGAGTACGGCAACTGTTATTTTAATTTTGAGTTATTACCAAGAAGCACCAAGTCATTAACGTGAGAAATTAAGGATTCACTCCACACAACATTAATCATGATTAATAAATTACGCTTGCTGATATTTTCAATAATAGTTGTGACAACCGTGCATTATAAAGCAACTAATGGTCGAGATGGGCAAGGAGAGTAATGGTGATAAACATCTTTAGAATCTAGAATTCACTAAGACATCTCTAAAAGGCCTTTAAGAAACCAGAAGCTTCTTACTAATAATAAAATGTGCTGTGTGAATACATTTATTTATAAATTGTTTGGCTAGTGGAATTTTGATCAGATGAGACACTATAAATAAAGAATTGTATCAACTGGGATGCTATAACACACAAACACACACACTAAGAGAATTGATGTCTATCTCCTTTAGAAGATTAATACTTTGGGTATGTTGTACTTGATGAAAACGTGTGAAAATATTACTTGTAATGAAGTGGGTGAATTTTACATTAGTCATAATTTATCATAGAAGTATTTTTTAATGAATTTATTGATTGCTTTAAAATTTTTATCAAGTAAAAAATCTTTGAAATACAAATATGATATACTCCATTATAGTCATAATAAATAGAATTTAGTATAGTAAAAACAATAAGCATTAAAATCTTTTTTTAAATGGACTTTCAGTTTTTTAACCAACCAAAATACGTAAAATATTGAAAATTAATACATAATATAATAGGGGTTATTATCCTAATGCAATAAAAAATTTGCATTGTAACGATTTCAAATAAGCTGGGTTGAACAAACACGGTTATTATCATAACAGAATAAGGGAGCATTAAATAACACAAGTCACCTAACATATGGCATTTGATGTCGTAAGTTGCCAAAAAGTGACATTTTTTGGTGAAAACCACTTAAATATGACACTTTTTGGCAAAATTCAACAAAAATTTGAAATTTCTTATTTTATTTTAGCAGAAATATGACATTCTGTGTCGAAATTCACCCAATGTGTGAGATTTGTTGGCATAAAGTACAAGAAATGTGTCACTTTCCAGCGATAATCACGAAAATTATGAGATAACACTTAGCTTTGTCTAGTAGTAATTTTCTAGTATGACACTAATTTATTTGTGGAATCAGTAAACTTGTAAAATGATTTCATGAATGTAAATATTTGTCGGTAGGACACAAAACTCCACTAATATGGCAATATACTTTCTATTTAATTACTTTATGATTCCGAACTACAACTCGGTGGAAAAAATAAACCCAGAGGTTTAATATATATTTGCTGATATTATTTACGAAATACAATATTTTCAAGAAAACAGAAACAAACATTACAAAATTTGGAAAACATTCTACGTGGGTATATAGGTTAAACAATATAGAAAATAAAAATCTTTTAGTTATAAAAAAAGAATCTACTAAAAGATTTTTAATGTGACCACAAAAACTTTACCAACCCAAAGTCAATAAAAATCAGAAGAAAAATCTAATAGGGATAACTAACTGGAATAAAGCTACTTTTATACATAATTTATGATGGAAACACTAATCTAATCTGACTAATATTATTTCTGATCGATTCACAATAATCTAATCAAACAATTACATAAAGTGGATTTACAGCAATCTATGCTAACACTTATAAAATATGGATCAAAAGATATACCCGCACATCCCGTAGAAAAGAGTTGTAAGTCAAAGAAGTTAATTTTACAGGAGAGTGAAAACAAATGTTGATCAAAGAAAAGAGCGGTCCCGTCGAAAAGAGATACTAGCGACATCTTGTGGAGATGGAGTGATCTAACTAAAATACGGTTTTCGTGGGGCATAGATAATCACTATCACTTTACTGTTCAGAGATAAAACGTAAAACAGAGAATTTTGACTGTTGACACTTTTCTATAGGATGTGCGATAGGTAAAACCTAACAATTATAAAAGGTGATTAAAAGTAATATAATATGTATTCTAACAATTATTATGTGAAGTTGAACTAAAATGATCTAGATCAACTATTATTTAAAGTGCATTAACAGTTATCTAATATAACAGTTATTTAAGGGGATCTAATCTAACAATTATTTCAGAAAGTGATCTCTTATAACAATTATTATAAGTAACCTAACCTGACAATATTGTTTTAAGTGATTGAAAGTGACTTAACCTAATAAAAGTGATCTAACATTAATTTATTCCGGGTGATGCAAAGGGACCTAAACTAAGGAATATTTAAGGTGGATTAGCAGTAATCTTATCTAGCAAAATTATTTAAGGTAATTAAAAGGGATCTAATCTAACAATTATTGCAGAAAAGTGATCCTCTTCTGACAATTATTAGTGACCTAACCTGACAATATCGTTCAAGTGAATTAAAGTGACTTATCTTTAAAAGGGATCTAACATTAGTTTATTCCGGGTGATGCAAAGGGACCTAAACTAAGGAATATTTAAGGTGGATTAACAGTAATCTAATCTAACAAAATTGTTTAAGGTGATTAAAAGTACTAATACAATCAACTATTATGGGGGATCCACATTATTCAAGCAATTTTTTTTTTAAGATGAAAGAAAGACTTAATAAGATGGAAAAATAATATACAATTTGTTACAAATTCTATTGACTAACATCATTATTTGTAGTATGTTAACTGTGGATTTTTACGCATTGATAAAATCAATGAGAAGACCTAGACAACATAATGTCAGAGGGATTATGTCTTTAAACCAAAGACAGCGTGACACCCAACAATGATAGAGTTCTAACCGCCATTAGAAACCAATATTTTTAAAACATCAAACAGCAATACCTGCCAATATATCGGAACTGCATAAGAAAATTCTTAATCGGAACTGCATAAGAGTTCTAAATGTGTCAATGAATTTGTGAAGTGTTACTAGATTTCAAATGATTAATCATTAATATTCTAGAACTATCTTTCTGCTATTAGAACCATGTCATAGTAGCCTCACAACTCACAAGTGAATGTTTATGACAGTTCCGTGACAAATCAGAACATTTTTTAAAAGTGATAATAGTCATTAAAAAAGTGATGAAAAAAGACTAGCCTGAAAACCTAACCTAATTAACCTAGTTTTTTTTCCTGCATTTTTCATGATTTTATATAACTTATTAAAAGTTCTGATTTGTCAATGTTTTAATTTGTCCAGTTACCGTTTAAGACAAGTTAGCATTAAACAGAAAAATAACCTGGATTTAAACAGGTTGTCCAAGAATCTTTGTCAAGACCTTTACTCATTTTCGGCAACGTATTTCTCAAAAAATGTTAGCACTAGTGCGTAGCTCAGACTTTCACCTCCAATAGAGTGTGATCCGGCTCGGTAGCTGCTACATTGTGAACTTTGTGTCCCTTTGAGATGGAAACTACTCTGTGGAATACCTGCGAGGTGCGTTCAATTATTCGCTTTCTCAATCAGGAGGGAGTCCGCCGTGTCACAAGCTCGCAATTTTGATCCCAGATGTGAGTAAGTCTACCATACGATTGAAGGAAAAATTGGCATATGCAAAGTGTGTTCTCATTGGGTGCCCAAAATGCTGACAGAAGCTGACAAGCAAAATCGTGTGGAAAGCGCTAGGATCATTTTAAACCGTTTTTCAACGAAACATGAGTTCACACGCAATCAAAAAGGCAATCAACGACATGATTTCCATCTTTTTGTTCACCTGAAGCAACATTTGGCGGGAAAACATCTGGAGACCGACGAGGAAGAGGTGAGAGCATTTTTGGAAGCGGAGTTCTACGACAAGGGAACCAACGATCTAGTGCCACGTCTCACAAGTCCATCGAATCATAACGGGGACTATGTCGAAAAATAGTGGGCATATATACCTAAAATGTAATGCTTTTTGTAAAAATTCAATTTTTCTATTTTTTTAAATAATAAAGGTCTGTAATTCTTGGACAACCCTCGAAATTAGGTACAACAATATATTTGATGAAACATAAAAGTTAAATTTATGTTTCATAAAAAATAAAAATTTAAACCTGAGACCAAATAATGCAAGAAATATTAAAAAATCTAATTTTAAACCTGTTTTATGTAGATATACGCTAAGTATGCATTACAGAAAAAACTTGTACACTGACAATAATTTTTTATCGATATTTCCTATAATTTTAAAGTACGGATTGTAAACAGGCACAAAGATCTTAATAGGTGTTACAGCGCCCTTGAAGTGAAATCATCCAAATATTTTCATTTAAGTAATATCTCCTTGAAATTATTATTTAGATGAATTATTATCAGAACTATCGAATGAGCTGTATTACATTACATATAGCTTTAAAACTAGTATTTTTTCGTTTCTGAAAATTTATTTAGATTTTTAACCCACTGGCAAATTTAAATCTATACTTATCTTATGGGGTAGTTATGTAACCCTATTCTGAATATCAAAGTTTAAATCAGTCACGCAGTACAATTATTTAATTTGAATTAAATACAAAATACGAAAAACACATTTTCTACATACTTAGTGCGTCTATAAAGTATACAAAAACACAACTTTTAACCTTTATAAAAAGAGTAAATATATCAGTTTTCAAAACATCCTATTCATTATCAAACATTTAAAATACTCAAATAAAATACAAAATAAATCACTAAAATGATCAATTTATTTATTTTTTAAACCACAACAAAATACAAAAGAAAACACTAAAATATTATTAATAATTAAATAATGAAAAAATAATTTGAAAGACAGATTTTTCAAAGACTTTTCTGGCTGACAGTTTAAGAATAAAATTAAGATTAATACTAGTTGGGGTGGATTTGTACCCCACTACAGTTTAATCGATTTTGAGTTACGGATGTTACTAGCCACAAAATAATACTTTACGTTAAGTGACAAAGAAACGTATCCATAGATTTAATGGATAAACACATACATTGATACGTATCTGCAGAAAATCACAGATACTGATCTCATCATTACAGATACTGACTGATCTCATCATCAAAGATCTGTAGAAAAATGAGGTATGTTTTTTTTTTACCTTAAGGGGCCGAAATATCAATAATAAACCAGTTTGTAACAAGGACCTATTGTTAGTCTTAAAGAGCCTAACACAATTACTAAGTCTGCATGTGGATAAGGCAAACACTACAGAAGCCAAGTTGTTAAACTAGGAGACATTGCTAAATACCCAATAACAACCCTGCCTAACTAACTAACTAACTAACTAACTAACTAACTAACTAACTAACTAACTAACTAACTAACTAACTAACTAACTAACTAACTAACTAACTAACTAACTAACTAACTAACTAACTAACTAACCATCACGCCGTTTCCCCGCAGGGGTAGGCAGAGAGAACGTACCGCCAAACAACTCGGTCTTGGCACACGCTCCTTACCTCATTCACACATCTTCTCATACATACTCTTCTATTATTCTGACTCTTGACATGGCCCGACTCAAGTATCTGATTTACTTGATCGTGCCACGTCTTCCTTGGGCGTCCTCGGCTTCTTATACCGTTCACATTCGCGTCATAAATTCTCTTTACACT
This sequence comes from Limnephilus auricula, assembly GCA_951813805.1. Classification (NCBI taxonomy): domain Eukaryota; kingdom Metazoa; phylum Arthropoda; class Insecta; order Trichoptera; family Limnephilidae; genus Limnephilus; species Limnephilus auricula. The sequence goes on from OX638405.1 coordinate 7,638,173, forward strand.
CCTTTCTTCATTCATTCGCTCAACATGCCCAAACCATCTAAGCGTAACAACCCTGCCTAACTTTATTAAAGAGGGCTACTGCCAAAGGAAGAATTGTGAAAAGAGGAAGAAACACCAATAATTCATCTGGGGTGATCCCTTGATGGGAAAAGACTCAGATAACCTAGGAATCCACGTTTTGGAACCAGGAAACATCGCTAAATACCCTGGTGGACTTTATTAAAGGGACTGGACTATGAACTGTCAAAGGAATACGGTTAAACAAAGATGGGAGATAGTGCAGGCCTGAGTGAATACAAGGGGTTGCACAAATAGTCTCCATACCAACATTAATAATAATAAATGATAAATGAAGACAAAACTTTTAGAATATGTTTAAGTAACTCTGTTTTGTATGAATTTTTGAAGAGCTGACTTATTTCACTCAAAATCCCGGTAACTGATTCAATTTATATTAGATTGTGAATATTATTATTACGTACACAACCTAAGAGTTTATTTGCAATTCAAATATAAATATATAACCTGAATGAATTCACTTTGTAAAGGAGTGCAAGGCTGAATCTATATTCTAATCTAGGTATAGGCCACCGTCCAAAGACAGAGAGTGAGGTTTGTAACTATGTCAAACTGAGGAAAATGCATTTCATATTAATAACAGATAGAAAGAATTAATATTTTAATTAAATTAAACAAAGTAACTTTGTTTTAATGGCTGTTAATTAATCCATACTTTTGATGATAACTCAATTTCATTTTGGCCCAAACTTCACCAAGATCAGATTAGATCATTTAGAAGAAAGGATATTTAAAAATTCGTAAATAGTGAAAACAATGTATGCAAGGAAATTTCATATGAGGGATTTCTTAAGAGGGTTTCACTGTAATAACCAAAAAAAGTGGTGAATTTCCTACCCCTTGTTACTTTGTTTCCTTATCTTATTATGTGAATTAAAAAAATATACATATATAGTTAAGTTGATGTTTATAATTTTATTTACTCAATATTAAATCCTGACCAAAGTTTGAATCAAAACGAAACCTGGTCAGCATCAAAAATATTTATAAATACTTGTGTAAAACAAACTTACTTGTTTTTTGTTTTATAATCTTACACAAAAAAGTGCATTCTACGAACATAGAAAGAAAATTTATTATTTTAATTTAGATTATTGCAAATTACTGGAAGTAATATGTAGAAATATAATACATTAAATAAAATGATGTACGGTTGTTTTGCTGCCAGAATTCATTATGTAACATTATGGTTAATAATAAAGTATTTTTACTATTTGACTGCCGTTGATAATTTTATACAGTAGTGATGTCACATAAGTGTATTAAACGACCTCTTGAGCTGCAAATGAATACTTACAAATTTTTTCACACTATTCAAATTCAATATTCTGAGCGTGTGAATGACAATGCCATTTCATAAGACTGCGGCCTAACTATGACAGGGTTCTAAATTAATTGTTTTTATTGCATGAAACAAAAAATATTTACTTATTTAGAAGGGGTGTGCACTACATAGACCTTAAAGTTTTGCATGACTCGAAAAAAGAAGAAAAATATATTTTGTTTCAAATAATTTTATTAATCACTGAAGCGATTTCGGTCCAAATTTGGACCACTTTAATTTTTCTATGATTGATTTCGGTCCAAAAATGTACCACTTTTTCCTACCATTCGTAAAACTTTTTTTGAATTTTTTTCCGCATCCTGCAGAAAACGTTGTTTGAGAACTGAAGGTCTACTTCAATAAATGATCGAAAGATGTCACTGTTCTTTCCTTCACTTTTGATGCAGTTTGTTGAAGAAACTTCAATTCAGTTGATAGCAAATATTTTTTCAAACTGCCAACTGTCAAAATCTTGTTCCTAAAATGTCGAATTTACGTGTTTTTGTCACTTTTTCTAACATATTTGTATACCAGTGTAATAATGACTGAATTATCAATGTTTTTAACCTGTTTACATGTCGAAATAATTAAAAATGAAGTGAGTTATCTGTAAAAGAGTGGATTTTCGTTTTTAACGTTGCAATTGATTTCTCGTAATGGCGATCTTTGCAAGTGGATATTTTTCAATAAATAAAGCATTAATCGAGTTAATTCTTTTTGTAGAATAAAGATAATGAATGTATCTATATGGTGCAATGCAGTTTTTTTTTTGGTATATGCATTAAAAATCATATTTTTTTTACAATCAAATTTGTGTATTCGCGAACAAAATTTCTTACGAAATTTTTTTCTTAGGAACAATTTTAACTCTTGAGAACTTATCAAAATTCAGTTTTATTATAGATATTTCTGTATGGGATTATTAATTAGACTATTTACAATAAACTCCATAGAAGATATTTAATGTGGACGCAAAATTAAAGTTTGCACGGCAGATTTTAACTAGAAAATCAAGAAAATATATCCTTTTGGAATGTTTATGATTTTTTAATGTTTTTTTTTCTAAATCCTACAAATTTAGGATGAATATTTAAATATGGATGAATTCATTGGCTGTATAGCACTATAATTTGTTTATATGTTTACACACACAAATGAGGAGTAATATTTTTTTTTTATAGTCAGAAAATTTTCAAAATTAATTTTCAAACGTGGCGAGCGCTCAAGGCAAATTTATTTATTTCGCCTGATCGCTCGAGTGGTTAATTGTTCTTTTATTGGGACGTACACAGCTTTACAGCCTCTATGGACTGTAGTTTCCTGCTCTTTGGTGCTCCTGTCTGAAACTTCGCATCATTTTGAACTTTAAAAATGTTGTTATCGGAAAACTAATTTTTTTTCTAATTAGCGTGGTGTGATATTAGAACCACCGATATTTCAGAACCATTTTTTTACAGTTGGAACCCTGGAATAGCAGCCTCTTAAGATGAAGACTTCAGTCAGCAAAATGACAATACTGATTTTCTCCATTATAATAAAAAAATAACCTGAATACTTTTAGTCAATTTTTTTTTTATGTTGTTGAAAAACAAGTCCTACAAGAAATAAAAATGGCATTTAACTCAATTCTGAATAATTTACACATGCCGCATTTCTTCTTTGGAAGGTGGTGAATATGTCTTTGATAAGCAAACCATCTACTACGGGCAACAAGACCACTACATAAAGAATATAATATATTAAGAAACACTTAGTATATACATAACATTTGTCAAATAATTCACAAAGTGTGTGGTATCTACTGAAACATTTAAATATTATATACATCGACACACAGGAGGTGGGTTAGGTGAAACATCTAAAGTAGAGATGCATCAATATGCAATCTAAGGCTATGAAGGAACAAACCATGATTTTTACACCAATATAACTCAATTTAATCAAAACCGTGCGACAATAAAATTATGAACTTATTATTCGACACAGTTCGTTTTGCTTGAAATTGATCTGTCGCGCAAGACGGTGATTTATGTTTTCAACTGTACAAAATCAATATTATTTACGGATCGCCTCTATGCATTTTGTACGATGGTGACGCAAAATCATGGTGTTTTCTCGACCAAAAGCCATACACAACTAACATTCATGTATATTTAATTAGAGCAGACACTGCCACTTACAGTTCTCCGCTTTCAAATCAATGCAATTCAGTCTTGCTGAAAAACAAATGACAAAGAATCCAATCACATTTGTTTTTCAGTGAAATCAATAAAAATAACACATGATATTATTAAAAAGTCATTATTAACAGGGCATGTTACCGACATAACACAATGTTTGTGGATTAAGAGATACAAGAGGGATGTGGAACAAGGCGGTAGATTAATCACCAAAAGAGGTTTCAAGTGCAATATGTATTAGGGCAGATGCAGCATTGTGCTTTAGTTAGACAAGAGTCTAGAGGGAATAATCCATAAGGTGAGTTTCTGATTATGTTAGAAGGCCTCTGCCCTAATTTACGTGATGTTTTCAGTAAAATGTCCAAGACCTTGAATGTCAAAGACCAAAAAGACCACAAAAGAGAGCATTTATCCTTTAAATATAATATATGAATAAATAAAACAGTGTATACGTACAATTGGAGCACAACTCCATGGGAATTGATGTCTCATTGCCCTGAAAAAGAAAGTAGGAATCTTCGTCAGTAATGAATTACTAATGTAATAAAGGAATATTTGCTGGATGAAAGTGATTATTACTGCACGCTTGAATCCAATTTTAAAATAGACAAGCACCCTGGCAGCAACAATCATATTTACATGGCCCAGATGGGCCATAAACTTCAAATTTGTACAAACTTTTTATATTTAAACGCCTTACAAAACACATTTAATTCAGCGATACGCTCAAAAAACATATTTACCATGTTTTATTTTTCAATGCGGGCTTTCGAAATATCACCTGGGGCAAACACTAATTTAGATCATGAATGTCAAAATAATTTTATGGGTCTTCGCCGAAATACAACTGGGTGCACTCAAAGTAATCGATAAAATATGTTGATCTGAGTTTATTGCTCAACAAAATTAAAACAATAGCGTCTTGCCAATTTTGATACACTACACTTCTAATAAATCCTCAGTTTATTTTCGTCAATACAACGAATCAACCTTTAAAATGAGAAGAAAATCATACAAATTACTAAAAGTAAATTCATTCGCAGCGATGAACATTGAAATAGCACTGGCCATATCAAAACCTGTTATCAGAAGTATGAGTTTTATCTCTTTCTTTCGCACTGGGAGCCGTATCCGAAAAAGGAGAAGGCAAGCTGTGTAGCCCCGGAATTGGGTCCAAGTACCATGCTAAAGATTTTTCATTTACACACCCAAAAATAATAAAAAGCCCTACCCGCTTGACATCATTTTAGCCAAATATTATTTAAATATCATGTTAGCCGAATACTATAAAGTTAGTAATAGGTAGAAATTCGTGGAAATAAAAAGGAAAAATATTTTACACTCCCAAATCATTTACAAAGGTTACCTTGTATTGAAATGACTTATTATGTAGAAAATGTTAAATCAGAAAGAGGCAAAATACGAAAAAGTGCTACAGATTTCCCTTAATATTTTTCACTTTAGACTTTAAATCTCTTATTGTTGTTTATTACCTGATAATATGAAGTAACAAACATGCGAAGGTAGGTACAAAGTATTTTTCTGTTATCACAACTATTACCCAAATTTCTACTAATAAATCTTGTGACATAAATAAAGGGATGTTGCTGAAATAAGATTAGACAATTATTTTTAAAATCAGTTTGTTAAATGTTTAAAAAAGATTCTTAACTTAAACTCATTGTAATTTTCTTCTTGGTAAGAAATAGGTATTATAAAAACTTTTACATTTTGTGCATATTTGCGCAATTATACAATAACAAATTATTCATAAATTCGATTTTTTAACCGTAACATCTAGATCTAGATTCAATAAACATTTTTTTAAATGATTTTACAAATTGTTGTATCTACGTAATGAAAAGAGGCTCGTCAGCTTGAATTAATGATGTGGTAGAAAAGAGCTGAGCACAGTAGTAATGAAGAAAGTAGATAAGGTATCATTATAACAAAACATAAAACACATGCCATTTTTAGCTGATCTGCCCTTTATGCCTTTGCGCAAAATGTTAAAACTTATGCATTACATTCCAGTTTTTTTTTTCACAAATAATTAAAAAATATATTTTTGGTAAAAAATGAAAAACATTCTTATTCCATTTTCATTACTTGATTAATTTGTTTCCACCCAGAAACTTTTTATGACAAATATTTCTTAAAAAAGATGAGGTAATTGGATGAAATTTCAGTTATTATATATTATTATTATTGATTATTACTGTGTGTTCTTCTTTACTACAGACAGGACTAGCTAAAGTGTGGACTTTGGTGGTGCCCGGGCTTTATATAGAGTTTTTTGGAATTTCACGCAAATTTTCATAAATCTTTTAATAAAACTGTAGACTTGAATGAAAATTAGAGCCACATCGCCCGCCCGCGTGCCCGCCTGCCACAGACTTTTTTCTTATATAAATAGATTACTGCATTATTATATGAACTACATGTAGATATATCATTGAAGAAGAAAATAACAATAATAATCTAAATTAAAATATGAAAACGAACAAGACACAGAAAAAAGATAATGATCGCAACTGGGACAAACCCAGATCTCCCATGGGGGGGACGTGCACTCTGCCAATTCAGCCATTGCCACCCATTATGTCCCAGTTGCGACCATTATCTTTTATAATTTTTCTGTGTCTTGTTCATTTTCATATTTGAATTTAGATTATTATTGCAATATTTTTCTTTAATGAAATGTTACATGATAATAACAAAAATAGAGTTTTTCTTATTAAAAATTACATGTTGTTAATTTATTTTGGAACACTGATTTTTTTATATTACCAAAAAATATTTTAGGAACATATGAATATTGATTTTTTATTACTTTATGTAAACCATCTTTCATGACGCTTTTTTTAATTCACCGATCGTGACGATGGTGACGATCAAGGACTGTTTTTTTTGTGACTCAGCTGCTTATTTTTTACATATGGTATAGTTTTTGACATTTCTATCTCTCTTCCACGTAAAAATCCGATAATGGCGGCTGGAGTGAGTGATTTTTAATTTTTATTTTCAAGTTATCTATTTAATCAAGTATGTAGACGTTAAATTTGAGAAAGAATTTTCAAGAAAATATATTAATTTATCTAATTTCCTTTGTATTTTTCCAGACTTTATACACGTACCCGGAAAATTTCCGTGCCTACAAGGCACTGATCGCCGCACAATACGCCGGAGCCAATGTTAAAGTCCAGCCGGATTTCATCTTCGGGGAAACAAACAAGTCTCCTGCTTTCCTCAAGAAATTCCCCACTGGAAAGGTAAGAATCAAATAATGAATTGACAGCTTCCGCCGAAACTAATTGCACAATTTGAACCGGTATCCTTTTTAGGTTATTTATTTTGACATCTGGAGGATATTCATGTGACGTGTGATTTATTTCAGGTTCCTGCCTTTGAGTCTGCCGATGGAAAGGTGCTATTAACGGAAAGCAATGCCATCGCCTATTACGGTTAGTAAATGTTATTGTTTATTTATTATCGGCGTATTTGTACTTGGCACTTGAGAACTGTCAAAAATTATTTGATCTATTTTAATCTTGGCACTTTATAGTTTATTATTAGCAGTCAACGGGGTGTCGATACATTATTATTTTCTCTAATAGTCCGAGAGTTTTAATGCATGCTGTATCACATATTGATTTGATTTAATTTAATTTGTAATTGATGCACACTGGAGATTGTGAAAGATGAAGGAAAATTAGTATGAAGAAACTTTTATAATAATATTTTGAGTAATTTCTATTTTCTTAATTTTGATAGGAAGTATATAATACTTGTAAATCGTGATCTACGATCTGAGGCTTGTTTGTTTATGTGTAAATGAATATTTTGTATTAAAAAAAAAACAAATAATAGTGCGCTGCAAATGAGGGCTCGAGTTATCTAATGAAATTATTTTGTATGAATAAATATTATTTTATCAGTTAAAATTATGGTTAAGTTGTAGCACTCCGCTTTCTTTTGTGTGGATTTGATATTTGCGAAATTTTGTTTCAATCTTAACACGCATGAATTACTTAGTTTACCCAAACTAAGAACTTAACCTATTTTGTGCACGTAAATAGTTGTTTCTTGTAGTTATTGTTCAAATGAAGTGTAAAAGGCCGCTTCACTTGGCCAAACATGGCGTCGAACACTTCGCATAAATGAAATAATCTTACACAAAGTGCATATTTTTTCATTTCCCCCGACTTAAATACTGACGCTTTTGTGTTGGGCGTGTGTTTGGTTTGTTTCCCGACTACACATTGGTGCCGAAGGGATCAATAACACTCCTCGGAGCATCTTCTATTGAAATAGCGATAGAAAAAGGACAGCATTTCTACCATTTTCTACCATTTCTACATCTGTGCTCTATAGTTTTGCAATCACAATGTATAGGGGAATCTATCAAACGGAAGGGTGCTACATGTTTCTTGATTATTTATTATCTATAATTTAACTTCCAGTGAGCAATGCAGCCCTCCGAGGTGCCGATGTCGTCTCCAGCTCCCAGATCCTGCAGTGGCTCGGCTGGGCCGACTCAGAGGTGCTGCCCGCATCCTGTGCATGGGTGTTCCCCCTGCTGGGGATCTCCCCGCCCAACAAGCAGTCCATGGAGAGGGGCAAGGAGGACATCAAGTCCGCACTGAACTACCTCAACAAACACCTGCTCACCCGCACCTTCCTCGTGGGAGAGAGGATTTCCCTCGCCGACATCAGCGTGTTCTGCACACTGCTCTTGGCGTACCAGGTTAGTTAATCACCTCATTTTCTTACCTTTACTCTATTCGAGTTTAGGTTTTGTCTTTCAGCGGCCTCCGTACATGGCAGACCCATATCCTCAAGTTTTTTTTGGAACTACGAGGGGAACAAGAAAACATGTGAGATATCCAATGGATAGACGGCAGTAATCCTCCATAGTGTAAGATTGTCACTAATAATTTTTTTTCTGAAACTTATGTTGTTAACGCCCAATGGCAATAAATGAATGGACTGTAAAAACTAGGAAAGTAATAGTTAGGTGTTTGTAAAGATTATGGAGGAAGAAAGTACAGCCTTACCCCCTTATAATCGTAGCATCACTAAAACGCTTCGTATTACATCGTAACAGTTAAACTTGACTTATTGTCACTGCGTGTGTGTAGTTAAAAGGGCTTTAAATCAGGTTTAAGGCCAACTTTATGAAACCAAGGATGAGTCGGCGGATACCGCAATTATAAGTAAGGGGGTTAGTGTTTCTCCTCGTGTGAAATCCACAGCTGCTCTACTTGCAAATAATGCTAATAATCTACTTGCAAATGCAATAACCTTAACAATCATTGATCGAAAACAATTGCTGAATATCCACAACATTGAATTCATGTTTTATTTGTGATCAGACTGGTGATCTGTTTTTGATTAAAACAACAATTCAAATGGCTCATTTTAACCCCCAGGCCTCAAGCCTATTTTGTCAGAAGTTCAAAATATTTCCGCTTTGCCAAAAAATCCAAATAAATGGAATATTTCTGTATGTATCCGAAAACTAAAAACGTTTTTTTAAAGATGATGAAACGCTTTCAAGTTTAAAATTTAAAAATAGACATTTACATATAAAGATTTTAGAATGCCAGCATTAAGGGTGTTTTACCAGAGAATACTGGAAATTTGTAATTTTTAAATCAAATTCTAGACGTATTTGCTCTTTTTTACAAAAAAACATAAATTGATATTGAAAGATTTTTATTTTATCCTTAAAAGCAGTTTAAAATTTTTGAAAAACTAAGTGTATTTATATACTAAGGTTATACTGTTGGTCGTTGGCAGATTTGTTCAATTTTCAAACGATAGATTCTATTAAACAACACAAATTTCAAATCATATAATCAACAAAATAAATCAATATATAATCTAGTCAACACTGTTTACAAAATTTAAATTTCAGAAAAATTAAAATCATTAAAAAACAAATCCGAGAATGTGTTTTGCGACAAAAATACCTCAGTTTTTCTATTTATTTAAGGTCTTACAAAATAAAATATTTCAGATTTTTTTTACACACTTATTTTGTTTAGACATTATTGAAAAATTATAAATTATTGTGATCAAAAATTAATTTTAAGAAGTATATAATTTTCATTCATTTACCATCTCCCGTTTGATCATTTTTATGGCAGTTCGAGTAATAAATTCTCGCGGTTCATTAGCCCTATGAGCTGCGGCCGTGCGAGGTGTGTTCCTCTTAATATAAATTAAATAATCTATAACTAAATAATTACGCTGTAATAATTGTGTAGCTAAACATTTGGAGTTGTCTCCCAAGTTAAAATCGGAATTCGAAAGGCGTTTTGACAACATTTTCTGTATGGAACCTTTGTTTATTTTTGTCAAAAATCCATTTATCGAAAGCTATGTTTCACAACTAACTTCGTTGATGGAAACCCATTGCTTCGTTAATAAAGCGGAAGCTGAATTACAAATTATTACACTTCGCAGTGATATCATCCTTAAAAGCACAGACAATAAAAGTGACAAAGTTTTCAAGCTTATGGACCCTGTTAAATACAAAAATGTACGTAACTCATCGTTAAAGCATTTTTGGGTCAACCTATCTATGTGAACGTGCTTTTTCTCAACTAAAAGTAATTAAAACCAAATACAGAAGTATGTTAACTAACGAACACGTCAAAAATTGTAAGATTTTGGGTTGCACGGAAGATTACCAACCAGACTTTAAGAATACTGAAAATATGGACAGCCAAGTATCGCATAAGTTTTTTGCTGTGTGTAGTAAGTGTTAAGCGCATGTTATAGCCTTGGAACAATCCATTTTCTGTCAAAATGTCTTTATTTTTACATCGCTAGGTGGCAGTAATAGTCCCTTCTCACACTTGATCCTTCTCAAAATTCGACATGCGTTATTGCAATGCCTTGTGATACAGAAGGCATTGCAAATTGCCAATGGTTTGATTTTATAAACGTCGTTTGGAAACTCGTGCTTCACATTTAAAGCCGATTTAATGTTTTTTTTTTAATGTAACTTCTAAAAATTCAGCCTTTTATTGTCTTTTAAACTATATTTTCTAGAACTCATCATTATGATTACTACAGTAGAAGCTAGTTAATTCGAAATCCATGGGATATCGAAAACCAAAGGAAACCGATACCGATTTACAAAATAATAATACGAATTGTGATTATGTCCAATTGCATAAATCCACATTTAAGCGCGTTTTACTGCTACGGCTGTCTGTCAGATTCCGATTTACGATATATGATTTTTCGAATTGCACGAACAAATTTTCGTGTGCGGACAAAAATAAATTTCGAATTACGAATCTCAAATTAAAAAATCATATTGAATGAAAAAAATTTATGTATATTTTTTCTTATGTTAAAGTGTACTGCCTTTATGTATGTATGTAGATGGCCTCTAGGCATAAAATAAAATAAATAAATAAATAATGACCTCGAAATAAAAGAAAGTTTATTTCTTATTTATATACAGTGAAACTCTCTTAAGAAGTTTTCCAAGGGACCGGGGAAAAAAAACTTCTTAAGTGGGAAAACTTCTTAAGTGGGATTCAATTTTAGCCATTTAATGACTCGAATCCGAGGCATACGTCATTCCTATGTCTGCCCACTGTTGTGAAAACAAGCTTATATGCTCCAAGCGGTCAAAAAAAATTCGAAATTCATGGGACATCAAATATCGAATTAACTAATTCCCGTGTAAATCAAAAATTTATGAAAAAAAAAATCATAAAAATTTGCCAAAAATCGAGTTTTTCGGCCGAAAATTAGGTATTTGAAGGTATATTTCTGCGGAAATCGAAATTTCGCGGTCGATTTCGGTCGCGGCCGTTACTCGACATCTAGGTATTTGAAGTAAATTGGTAAAAATACGATATACTTCTGCGGAAATCGAAATTTCGAGGTCGATTTCTGTCACGGCCGGTTCTTGACATTTAGGTATTTGAAGTAAATTGGTAAAAATACGATATATTTCTGCGGAAATCGAAATTTTGCGGTCGATTTCTGTCGCGGCCGGTTTTTGACATTTAGGTATTTGAAGTAAATTGGTAAAAATACGGTATATTTCTGCAGACATCGAAATTTCGCAGTCGATTTCGGTCGCGGCCGGTTCTCGACATTTAGGTATTTGAAGTAGTTTGGTAAAAATACGGTATATTTCTGCAGAAATCGAAATTTCGCAGTCGATTTCGGTCGCGGCCGGTTCTTGACATCTAGGTATTTGAAGTAAATTGGTAAAAATACGGTATATTTCTGCAGAAATCGAAATTTCGCAGTCGATTTCGGTAGCAGCCGGTTCTTGACATCTAGGTATTTGAAGTAAATTGGTAAAAATACGATATATTTCTGCGGAAATCGAAATTTCGAGGTCGATTTCTGTCGCGGCCGGTTTTTGACATTTAGGTATTTGAAGTAAATTGGTAAAAATACGCTATATTTCTGCGGAAATCGAAATTTCGCGGTCCTTCTGAAAATAATACGCGCAGCCCAATATTATGTCCTACCCACCTACCAGACGTCGAATAGTTACGATTTCGCACGTAAATAAATGGCTTGATTAATTTTTATACAATAATATATTCAGTACCAAAAGGAAGATTATTGAAGGAGGCGTCAAGTGTATGCATATGTAGATCTAGCCCACGTTGTCATTGAGGCCGAAAAAACATGAAAGGTTATATTAAACTCAACCTAGATGCTTGCATATTCGTTACCTACATAATTCCGCATTGCTTATTTGTTCCACAGGTCGCATTGCTATTGTACCTAGTTAGGGGATTAGGGGACTGGGTATTGGTTTATGTATGGGTTACGGCAGGTTATGGCTCACGGCCCGGCGGCCGACAAAGGGTTTTATGGTCTCAGGTACTAGTTATGGGTACTAGGATCGCGCGAAATCTGTGAAGCAAATATCTTTCAATTTATGACTTGAAAAAAGGTTCATTTTAGATATTTTGCGGCACAATATTTCGTTGGTGTTGATTTTACCGCCGGATTTCTAAAACCTCTTAAGCGGGAAGCAGTTTTAGCTCTAAAACTTCTTAAGTGGGAAAAATTCGTGTTTTTTGCAGTTTTTTGTATGGAATTTTCAAGGGACCGAAAATCAAAACTTCTTAAGCGTGAAAACTTCTTAAATGGGAACTTCTTAAGCGAGTTTTACTGTATTTGTTAAATTATTCTGTGTTATTTAGTACGACTAAACAATAATCGTTTTTAACCATGGCAGTAGCTGTCGTGCAAGGCCGCAGAAAACCATGACAAAACTGCAGCGACACTTACTTTTTATTTTAATAAAACAAATATAAAGATAGTCAGATACGTTTTTAGATTTTCACGGCCAAAAGCATTTTCGTTGTTTGTTTTTGGGGTGTTATGCCGTGTTGTGCTACCTCCTTCTTTAGCCGACGTTTCGGACAGCGTTGCAGTGTCCATCATCAGGGCAGATCCGGCAGATCCGTCGATGTGAATGTGTAGTGTTAAATGTGTGCTTATTATTAAGTAAATAATATTATTATTAAGTAAATAAGCACACACTTAACACTACAAATTCACATCGACGGATCTGCCGGATCTGCCCTGATGATGGACACTGCAACGCTGTCCGAAACGTCGGCTAAAGAAGGAGGTAGCACAACACGGCATAACACCCCAAAAACAAACAACGAAAATAAAGATAGTCGTTCATTCCAGAATGTATGCAGGGTAGTGCAATGCAATACAATCCATATTTCGAAATAGTACAAAAAATTTCAATATAACAACAATGTATTCAAACATAGAATGGCATAGAAACAGAAAAGAAATGAAAAATATAATAAATTAAAAAATATCCGTTCATGGGGGACATTTGACAGGCTCCCGTTTTCCAGGACATCTTGGCAACCATGGCAAGTGATGATAGTATTATTCGTCTGGCGTAGTCTGCGCTATAAGCTCCACCTGCGGTGGAACAAAAGTTTTTTTTTGATATCTACAGGATGTTAAGGGATGTACTTGACTTACTTTAAGCAGTGATTCCTGACATTATTTGGAGTATAAAATGTAAGTGAAATGTTGGACTTTTTTCAAAATCAAACAAAAAAAGATTCCACTTGTGATCACTGATTACTCAGCCGAGCAACCGCCCAACTCTTCACCCCAACCCTACCTAACCAATACCTGGATACCAACTTTCGGTTGAAAAAAAAAACAATAAAAATGCCGCCGCACACCAAAATTTAATTAACATTTTTTTAGTCCAAATAATGTCTGGAATCACTGGTAAAGCAAGTCGAGTATATCCCTTAACACCCTGTATATATGTTTAATATAACAAAATCAGCTTCAAGGGAGAGTTATGTTAGAAATCGTTCCACTGTGCGTGCTGAAGGATGAGCTCTTCAAAAAGTCATCTAAAATCGGATCAGAATCTAAAATTTGAACATTATTTACATTAGTTTCAAAATCCCGTAAAAGATTTTTCTTGCATTTCTTATTTTTTTCTGTTCTAATTAGTATCGCTGCTTTTCGTTTTTTCTCCAAGGCGGATATAATATATTGTGGGTCACGAATGGGCATAGATCTTTTAAATCTTGGATCTATAATTTCTGGTAATAAACAATCTATAAAGAAAGTATTTAATCTGCTTTCCATTTTTTCTCCCCAAAATTTGTCGTCTCGTTTTATTAATTCTATTTTTAATGGAATTGCTTCACCCAACCAGACGGCAAAAATACATAGAGTCTTTTTGGAAATGTGAAGTTGACCCTGTACTTGATAATACCAGTTATAATTTGTATTTGTAAAAAAAACATTATTTTTTTTATCTTGCTTCCAGAATGTGATTTTTTTTTTTGCTATTGCTTCTTCAAATAGCATCCCACTAGCAGAAATCGGACATTTAATTTCTAATATTGTACTGTCATTTACCAAACCATCTGGGGTGGCTCCTAAGAATGGGAAAATATCATCAATAAATAACCCACAGTCATCGACGACAATATTTTCTTGAATGCAAAGTTGCCTTTTTGCAACTTGCTCATGGTCCCTACCATATTGAATAGATTTTATATTATTCAGAGAGCGGCCATATAATATTGTTTTGACTAAATTAGCACAACTAATGGATTGACTTCGTTTACAGATATTACCAAATAAAGATGCTGTTAACATGTTTCTTCTGCGTTCCAGCCACTCCCCGCTATCAGACTGTAAGACAGTTCGTCTTTCGACTGCCTTCTTTTCACTCTGTGAAATGTCGAGTAGCTTTAAGAATTCTGCCTTAGCACATTCATATGCATCTTGTTCCATATCCGTTTTTTCGCACAATTCGCCATAATGGTTATCAGGTGCTCCAGATTTTGTAAGTAAATGTCTCCCTTGTTTTTTTCGTAAAGATCTTTTATCGTTTGTTTTAGAAGCCATTCTTCTTTTTGTTCTTTTCAATTCTAACCGTTTTAAAAAATTGCTAGGGCTCCTGTTGAAAATCTGCTTATGTAAAGAATAATAAGGTCGCTTAGAATTGAAAGAAACTACTGCAGCTGCACAACGACCCATATAGGACTGTTTTAAAGAATAATTAATTCTTTTTCCACCAATAAATTTTGCAATAACTCCATTGAAACTCTCAACAATATTACTGTCTAAACAATATACTAGACTTCGGGCATTACTGACAAGGCGAGAATTAGCGTCCATAATTTTTGAAAATATAATATTGTTTTGTAACTCTGGAACGTGATTGTAGTCTAATATTTTATTCGGATCAAGTTTAAATTTGCAAAAGTATGGTAAACAATCTTTATGTTCACCGAAAACGTGTTTGGGTCCATTTAATAAATCTTTCCTTAAATTGATGATTTTTTGGTCTAAAGCACTATTTGATTGCATTCTGTAATTTGCAGCTCCAACTACCGCCTTCCTGAGACGAAGTTTGTTGGTTGAAATAATTTTTCTAAACTCTAAAGGAAAGCCGGTATCTTTTGTAATTTTTTCAATTTGATTGCTGTAGTTTCGAATTAAGTGCTTAGAGCATTCTATTTTCTGTACCGTAATATTGGGATATGGATGACTATTTCTAATTCTGGCGTAAGTACTGGAGTCTCCATCGGCAATGAGGGTTGAATATATAAGACCGTACATACTCATCGATTGTTGAAAGCCGTCTAAAATTGCTTCAGTTTCCATTCCGCTCGAAGAACCAACATAATTTTTAAAGCATGTGTGCTCGGACACAGGAATTTTCAAATTTATAGCTCTTGCGCAGGTGGTACAATACTTGTTTTTAACTGCCATGTAAATAATTTTTTTTGTGCGGTAACCGATAATCGTAGCAGCTCCTGAGAGGGCGGAGTAGTTGGTTTTATAAGATCGCTTAGACCAACACGCATCAGCTACTACAGTGATCATCGGCGTCCCGTTTTCGTCAACATCTCCGCTTTGAATAGCCAGTTTTTTTTTTTCGTCGGCTGCCGCAGCCATACTGGTAAATTTGGTTTTCTCCCACCATTCACAAACCTTCTTATGGCATTTTCCATATCCAGCAATAGATAAGGACGGAACCTCAAGGGTAGCACATAGCTCTTCCATGCCCGAATAACCCGATCCTATGCTCATTATTCCAGACACAAAAGATTCGTTGATGCCAATGCCTTCTTGTAGGCTTTCGGACGTTTTAAGTTTAAACATTTTACCACATAACACACATTTTAAATTAAAAGTAGAGTTCAAACCATTTCTATTTTCTGAGGTAATTCGTAAATGGTTTAAATTGCAGTTTGAAAGGGAATCATGTTGACTAATACATTGGAGTTGTTTAAAAAAAAAATCAAATTGTATCTCCGCCCTTCTATTAAAAAATCATCGCTTTCTTCTACCACCTTTTCAATAGTAAGCTCCTGCTCTGATTCTTCACAGCTCCATCCTTGGTCTTCGGTTTTCGGTAATTTCACAAAAGAATTGCTGTTTTTTTGCTCCTAAACAATGTAGAGAAATATATTTTATGAAGGCTATCGCATTTCGACAATATATTTTATGAGGGCTAACGCAGGTGCATGTAACAAGTGTTCCGATATATTAGAAATATACTTAAATAGGTTATGAGTGCGTGTCTTTTCAAACTTTTGATACCCCATATCTCAGAACAAGTTAATTGAAGATATATCAGTATAATATATCAGATTATATACAGAATAAGTTATTAAAACATCTCCCATTTACTATTCGTCACCTCATTTTTATAGGGTTCTAAGTGGAATAACTATAAAATTACCCTTTCAATAGTAGTGGCTGATGAACCAATAAGAATATCCTCGTGCTCTAAATCTTCCAAGTTTGGTTCTTCGTGTGGAATATTTACGGTAGGCACATTTGGTTCTATCGTTTGTTGGTGTTCTTGCTGTATTTTTTCCTAAATAAAAAAGCGAAAAAAACAACAATAAGGAATTAAGTTGAAAAAGTCCCCCCCCCCGTGACTCCAACGCACTCAAATGTATTCGTTACTTGAAGCATACCTTGTTTGGAGTATTTTTTCCGGCTGCCATGGATAAATCATGTACTGATCTACAAAGAGAAAAACAATATTATTACTTCTTCAATCTTCGCAATACTTTGTAACATAATATTATGCTGACGAAGAAACCATCGGTTTTGAAACATGTAGATATTTTAACATGTAATTAAAGTTATTTACACAAAATAATTTGTTTCATTTAACAATATTATTATTATATAAGTGAATTTGCAAAGATTGAAGATATAAATTATGTATTACCAGACACCGCGTACACTTTGCCCAACGTAAGAACCGCTTGCAATGAATTCTCGCTTTCAAGAGACGTGAACTTGGTAACAGACTGGTCTGAACGGACGCATGCGCATTATGACACGTGAAAAGATGCTAGTGGTATATTTATATGAAATAACTTAATTAGTAATACTCACTGTTTTTGTAGCTTTTGTAAATTATTCCAATGCTTTAAGTGAGTTGGTATCCTTCTTTTGGACCCATTTATAAAACATTTTGACGGCATTTTCGAAGTATATGTGCTGTCAAAGACGGAGCCCGTAACCTCACTCTCGACAACGGGAGATTCCAGCCCGTAATAAACAAAAGCACTGAAGTATGAGATAATGTGATCGAAAATGAAGTATTTATTTAATTTTTAATATCAACAGATATCATAACGACAATATGAACCCGTACATCGACAGATATATGAAGACCCCAAGGCAAGAAGTTGTTAACTTACATTTTCGTAAAAAATGAGTTAGAATGCTCTCTAAACTAATTCGCATACGCTCTTTCCAATGAACACCATGCCAGAGCTTAAAAACGGCAAGAACATGCTTAAATCAATGTGATGAACATGTTAACTACGTGTTTCTGTGACATTAAGTTGATAAAATTAGGGCAAGAACTTGTTAACTACAAAGATAACAAGTTCTTGCCGTAATTCTGTAATTAACAACTTCTTCCCATCTACATTGGTTGAGATTTCTGTAGTTAACATGTTATTCACTCACTTTGACGTTTACCTGGGTCGTTTTCAAAAGTTTTGCAGTGCGTGTTTTTTATTTAAAAATCATTGAAAATGAGTTCCAGAGGTGAAAAATGGTGAAAATCTGTCAACAATTGATCACAGAATCAGGTAAGCTGTATAAAACATTAGCATTATCTTAATTTGTCCATAAAGTAGTTTGAGGTTAGGAGTAGTTTGAAAGTGGGTGAAGCATTTTTGTTTTAGTGTTTTTCTGTATAAAAGTCAAGCATTTTTTATTGTAATGCTTATTAATTTGTTTCAGAGGGCTTAGAGGGCGAGCAAGAGAAATAGCGCGGGACGCTAGGATGAGCATATTTGGAGCAGGTGGAGTTTGTATATTTGGGAAGTATGTTTACGAGAGATTGGAAGGCTGATAGAGATATTGAAAGAAGGGTGAATGCAGGTAGCTCCATTAATGGAGGATTGAACGCCGTTGGAGCCAACAAAAAGTTATCCACAGAAGCGAAGCTAGCAGTCCACAGAAGAGTATGTATGAGAAGATGTATGAATGTGAATGAGGTAAAGAGTGTGTGCCAAGACCGAGTTGTTTGGCGGTCCGTCCTCTCTGCCTACCCCTGCGGGGAAACGGCGTGATAGTTAGTTAACCTGCCAGGTAAATAAAGCATCAATGACACGGGACTAGTTTACTTGGCCGGCGAATTCACTAATGCGGGGAAACGGCGTGATGGTGTTCGTTAGTTAGTTAGTTAGGATGAGAGGTGATTCTTACGTAAATTATAAAAAAGTCTTAAATCTTGTAGTACACCAAAACTGGAAGAGAATCTTCCAATGCTGTCATCAAAAGTGAGATATAACAAAGAAATCGATGCGGCCACATGGAATGATATCCAAAAATTGTTACCATACCTGGATGAGGTTTTTTGTGGATTTTTTCAGTCTCAAAAAAAAAATTTTACTCGTATGCTCTGCTACCTTTTCTTTTCAATAATAATTATTATTTAATTACTTTATAATATTTAAAAAAATGTTTCATTTGTTTGATTAAATAAGACAACAAGAATATAACATGTTCTTGCCTTTCAATTCTGTATCTTCCTCACCTATCCCTGTAGATATCTAGATGGCATGAACATGTTAACTACATTTTTTTGTAGAAAACGTGTTTATTTTAACTTTTAGACTGCAAAATTACTTAATATTACTAGATGTAATGTAAATTTGGTTTGTTTACTTCACCATGAAGGATCAGTACATTGTATATGACATTCAAGTAAAAAATTATAAGGCAAAACGCAAAAGTCTAAATATCTCAGAATGCCTTCAATGTAAGTTAACAACTTCTTGCCTTGGGGTCTTCATATGTATTACGTACATATTTTAAAATAAAGATATTGTGTAAAATCATTATTTATACGATAATCATAAATCGAAGTTTGAAAAGTGGGTTGTATGGTGTATCAATGCTTTTATTTTTTATGGTCGAATGCTTACATCAATTACAAAAAAAATTCATCAGTTTAAAAAATAATAGTTCATTATTTGGTAACAAAAAATATCAAGTCTGACAATGACATACGAATGTAGTAATTCAGCTGTTTTAGAGGGCTGTTTTGCAGCAAATCACCTTTTTGCCCTATAACCTACTCTTAACATAATAAGTAAAAAGTGGAGTAATTGTATAAACTAGTTTCCTTTATATTACTTATGTTTTTTACTCTGCGGTACCCGCTAGGCGTATCGGGATTTTAAAAATAGCCCTTGGAGCAATACCAGTTGGGCACCACTGGACTAAATAATTGCAATGTGACCACAATGAGGAGAGATTTGCTGTGATTAATACTGAGAAGTATTTTCTTTCTCGTCTCTTAAAAACTTTATAAGAGTGTTTCACTATGATGCCTGTGATTAATACCCTTTTTTCTTTCAGAATGTCCTGGAGCCATCCGTGAGGCAGCCCTACACCAACGTGAACCGTTGGTTCATCACCCTGCTGAACCAGCCCCAATTCCGCGCCGTCGTTGGTGATAACGTGAAGCCTTGCGAGGTTGCCGTCGTCTTCGACCCCAAGAAGGCCGCCGAACTCAAACCCGCAGTTACCACCGCCGCCCAGGCCAAGCCCAAGAAGGTCAGAGACCATACTAACACTGTTCAAACATTCCAGAGTTGTTGATTCTCTCAACCTTAGTGAAAGACAGTCATCCAGAATTAAAACATCGATTGAATCAGCACTAGCCATTTTTTGTGACCAGATCTGACTACCTAGATACTTTCCAACCTTCCTCTTCACCATTTCTTTCCCCCACCCACTGGGGATGCCTCAGGTCAGGGATCGGCAGCTCCCTCGTGAGCCACACGCGACTCTTTGCATAGACCTTTAATCCGTAGGGGATGGTAAGCAATTTTAATATGTAAATAAAATGACAATGAATAGACGATACAATACTTGATAAAACTTTGTATCACATTACAAAAAAAGCACTCTAGCATTAACCCTCAGATATTTATTTATTTATTTATTTATTTGAGACACAAACAGGATATTTATAAAACATTCATGTTGGTAATATAAAACAAAATTAAATACAAATATAAATATCCCTAGATTAATGTGTCTGCAGTAATCATATTTTAATATACTCATAAGCAAACACAAAGAAAAACAATGCCAGTATTTTTAAACTTAAGACGATAGACTTCGCTTTTCGGCCCATACAAAAAGGACGCCCGGGAAAAAACACTTTTCTACATCGAAAATTGCACAAAATGAATATATTTTTTTATACTGCCTTCTAGAGGGTGAAAACTATGTCGGTATGTTTTCGAATTTTCGATGCGTTTCGTATTAACGTAAACATTCACTGTCAAACATTTACGATTTATCAAAAAATATTATTTAAGGAAAAAGTGCTGCTAACTCAACTCTCATAAAGAATTATAAAATTATAAAAAGCTACCGACGTAGCTTCTTCTTTCTAAAAAATATATATTTTTTAAAATTTCAATTTCGTGAAAGTTTCCGTGTAGAAAAGTGTATTCTCCATAAACCCCTTTTCGAGCGATTTCTGTAGGTAAATTTGAGCGTTGTCTCATTCGTACATTTCGCATTCGCATGTATTGTAAGTGCGCGTGAGCTTATTGTGAGCGGGACAGAATGATAGACGCGGGTGTTCCGCGTGTCGTTCAAAGTCTAGCCTCTTAACTCTAAAAAACTTAATTATAATAATAAAAAATCGAACAAAAAGAAAATGTTTAGAAAAAATAATAAAACAACAAACAATCTTTTAAACAACAAACTCTAAAAAACTTAATTATAATAATAAAAAATCTAACAAAAGGAAAATGTTTATGAAAAAATAATAAAACAACAAACAGTTGTAAAATAATAAATCAACAAACAAAATTTTTTTTTTTTTTTTTTAGGTGCACAAATTGTGGAGATACTTCTTGAAACAAGTTATATTATTTACAAAAATATCTATGAAAATGTGTGATATGGCAAGATCATTGTATGATCTAGACATTCTAGAAATAGGATTAAAATATCCAGTATATAGGTATATAGGCAGTGGCGGTTTTCTCTAAAGTGCGGTTGTGCGGTGAACCCCCATTAAAAAGATGATAAAATAAAACAATCTTATTGTATAGTAATATAAGCGCATCACAGATAGCTTGACATTAAAATTCCGTCTTTAAAACTCGCGCCACCGAAAAATACGGTAGGTATCTGTTCCCATTTTGTGCGCGTTGCGATCCGCACACATTTGTCCATACGAAAAAATCATTGCCGATACGAATCGCTGTGACGGTAGAATGGACAAAACTACGCATCTTGGTGCGCTGCTCACGAGTCAAGATGTCACGTGACCTCCGAACTTTGACGAGTCTCGCCGAAACGAAGCCCGAGATTGTCGCAGGATGACCGGCTGACGGTCGACTTTTGCACCGACGGATGCAAGTTAAATGTTATATATTATGGTATTTAACTTTGTAGTCATTTTTGTACATTTTTTATTTTCTTGTTTCTGCATTTCTCCAACCGTTTACTAATGGCATTTGTAAATCTACTATTGAAGTGTTACGAGTAAATTTACTAAAGTTTCGGCAAACAACGTCGCTAGTTATACAATTTTGTGTTGAGCTTTCCTAGTATTGTTTCGGCTTTCAAATTGAAAGTGGTTGCGTTTATCGGTTGTCGCGAATATTCTGTCCTAATGTTTTCACACAATGACGGAATACAGTGTTATATACAAAAAATAACGCTAATGCTTATGAAAAAAGTTTGGAAATTAATTTTTTTTTTTTTTCGTATACGTGTATAGTGGATTTTTTGAAGTGAAAAAAGCTAATTTTATTTCGTGGCCACCTTTATTTGTGTTTCTTGTTTTTTTTTTAGGTTTTAAAATATCAATTATATTATATTCTACATTCTACGCAATTTTTCTTATTGAAAAAAATAAAATAATTAGCAGCGTACATTGAGTGTTGTAAAAACCATTAAACAATTTAAATCCCCTAATACCATTTTGGTTTTTTAATAATTGTGTCGAGGAGTATCAAGTTATTTAAAAACAATAGTACCTATTTAGGTACCCCTCCACTAACTTTATTTAATTTGTGTGATAAGAGTCAATTTTGATTAGACAATATATCTTCTCTTGAATTTCTGAACCCCCCGTTAAAAAGACCACGAACCGCCACTGTATATAGGTATATATATATATAGGTATATCGCATAAAACTCTTGTTTAGAAGATGTGTCTTACCCCGTCCTTGGTGGAAGGGTTAAAAAACTTGTTATGTGGGAACCTTATAAGTGGATTACACCGTAAAATGATAATAAATAAGCAAGTTTGTGTAAATCTGATAGCAAATGTGTCTTGTTTCAGGAGAAGAAAGAGAAGGCCCCTGCCAAGAAGGAGGAGCCCGAGGAGGCGGAGGCGATGGACGCCAGCGACGAAGCCCTCGCTGCCGAGCCTGCTACCAAGGACCCCTTCAGCCACCTGCCCAAGGGGTAATTATTATCATTAGCTTTTATCATTTCCATTTACATCTAACGGCCCCCGTGGTCGAGAGGCAAAGCTCTCAACTAGCGATCCTGAGAACTCGGGGAAGTAATTTTTTTTGATTGATTTGTTATTTACAATTAATACAGTGAAACCCTTTTAAGAAGTTTTCACTTAAAGTTTCTCGTTTTCCTGCTTAAGAAGTTTGGTTTTTTCGGTCCCTTGAAGACCAAATGGCCCAATTTTTCCCACTTATATCCTTTGGAAAACTTCTTAACCGTTTGGGCACATAAGCTTGTTTTCACGACAATTTAACATAGGTAGACATAGGAATGACGTATGCCCCGCACCTGAGTTATTAAGAGAGTTTCACCTTAAGTTAAATTCAAAATAATATACGGTATATTTGCAGCACTTTACAGAGCGGAAGATACACCAGTATCACCCAGGTGTAAGACCATTCAGAGTTTAAATGTTGCCTAAAATGGCTTGTTATTTCTCCCACCTTCTTCCACATCTCCTTCCCATCATCACCTCAGAACCTCTAGCTACACAATGTACCCCAATTAAGGATGTCATAGTCTGACTGGCTCCAGTTGGTTTGGAGCAGTTGGAGAGCTTGTGCGGTAGTCGCATAATAAATGCGTTTCGCTCATAGGTCAAAATCTATTGAAGAACAAAATAATAATGTGTAATACAAGGTTCAACCCTCTGCTAGCTAAGCTAAACTTTAAAAAAAGGTAGAGAAGCAATTTATTATTGGTAGGGCATTTGTTTGGTCTGCATCACTATCCATTATAAATGCAATCTAAAGTACATAAACATTATACTTACGGTGAAAACATATTCTCATATAATCATTTCTCTTTCCAGAACCTTTGTCTTTGACGACTTCAAAAAAGTTTACTCCAACGAGGCTGAAACAGTCTCCATCCCCTGGTTCTTCGAAAAGTTCGACCCAGAGAACTACTCCATCTGGTTTGCAGAATACAAATACAACGATGAACTTGCCAAGGTCTTCATGAGCTGCAATCTCGTCTCAGGTAACATTAAAACTTCAATAATATATCTCATCTGACTACTTCTTAAATAAGTCCAATTCAACATTGAAACTTAAAAATATATCTCATTCTGCATTAAAACTTAAAAATATGTTTCATCCAACATTAACCTTTTGAAGGCCAGCATAGGAAAAATATTTTTTTTCACTATGACGTAAGAAATTTGACATTTCATACGAATCCAATATTTATAACATTTCTTTTGTGATATATTACAAAAAATTACATGAGAATTATGTAGATAAAACGATCTTTCTGATAATACCTGAAATCTATTCTTTCCACAATGAAGTTATATCAAAACAATGAAAGAATATAGAGTTTCTAAACCAACTCCGTCCATATTTTGACGCGGCGGCCATTTTGTCTGCCATCTTTCATGCCCGCCGCATCATAGACAGTTTATTAAAATTATTCCGAGAGGCTAGATGCTATGCAGTATTTCGTTACGTCAAGAACGAGAATGGCCCAAGCGATTCTGACCTTGTTCTTGATACAATTTCTTTATACATAAGGGACAAAATCGCTTCCAAAATCGATGGTACACCGGAGTACGTACGGCCAATATTGCAAATCGCACCTACGCACAGCAGCGTACCGCCTTTTGTTTTCTATCTTTAAAAAAAACATATAACTTTTCATTGCGTAGTAACCGCTTTGATGGTCCATGCAGTTTTGTTGTAGCTTTCCAATGGTCGTCGATTTTGTCTCAAATATCGTTTTTTAATGATAGTTTTAATTACTAGCTGTCTTGTACAAACACATTCTGAGAATGGAGGTTATTCAACATCATGCAAAACTTGTATTTGATTAAAAAGATTTTATTGGTCTAGTTATCTTGCGAAGTTAATATTTTGTGACTTAGTTTACAGCTTAGATAAATGCTTGATGCTAGAAATTATTGTGGGCCATAAAAATGTACTTGTGGAGACATTTGAACTGGAAGTGTTTGAACTTTTCCCCTCACATAAAATAATTTTTTATTTCAGTTTCATAGTTGTTACTACCTGGCGCTGCCTGAGCTTGAATATTTTTTTATTGTTTGAAAATAACTATTTTTATTTCTATTTTATTATTGAGGAAGTAGTGAAGACAGTGTGTAATGAATAAAAGAGACTACTGTATAAGAAAATTAGTAGATAGATATCCTCAGTGTCGCCCTGGTGAATGACCACCATTTCGAAGCAAAACTTTGCTTGAAATGCCTTTGATGTTTGGTAACCAGATCTGATAGTACTTCTTCACCTTTTCTTCCCCACCTTTTCTTCCCCACCTTTTCTTCCCCACCTTACTTTTACCCACCTTCATCTTCCCCATCTCCTTCCCTTCCACACTCCCTTCAGTCTCACAACTTACTCCAGTTGGGGGAGCCTTAGTCCCACTGGCTAGAGGCAATTGGAATTCTTTTGCGATATATATATTTAAAAAAGGTGTCTAAATAATGCTTCCCATTTAAATGAGTGAAATATCTGTAATGTTTAAATTCTGTTGACCCTAACCTAACTTTTGGTCGTTTACAGGAATGTTCCAGCGTCTGGAGAAGCTGAACAAGAACGCCTTCGCGTCGTGCTGCATCTTCGGCGAAGACAACAGCAACAGCATCTCGGGAGTGTGGGTGTTCAAGGGCCAGGAGTTGGCCTTCCCCCTCAGCCCCGACTGGCAGACGGACTACGAGTCCTACGAATGGTCCAAACTGGACTTCTCCAAGCCGGAGACCAAGAAGACAATCGAGCAGTACTTCAGCTGGGTCGGCACCGACAAGCAGGGAAGGAAGTTCAACCAGGGAAAAATCTTCAAGTAAACTAGCCGCACGCGTAAAACAACAACTTTTCTACCTTTGAAATTATACGGCCATCTTGGACTTTTAAATTGTAAAATACTCATTTAAAAAATTCTTTGCAGCGTGATTCTGTGATCCTCTATGATGCAAGTTTTATTTTTTTAATTAATAATTGATTGTTTGGTTGATTGTTTTTTTTATACCCCGTCGTCAATATTATTACGATTATTGTTAATGTGGGATGGTCTATGATTTTATTGTTTTAAAGTTTTTTTTTATTGATAATTTCGTTGTTTTTTTACTTAAGTCCTCTCACTGGTACGCTTTAAGGAAATGTTTTATTTTGTATTACTTTGAATTTTTGATTTATTCAAATAACTATTAAATAAAAATGTTTTCTTATATCTGTTTGTTTTGTATTTGTACACATAACTTATAAATTGTTTGAAAAAAATAGTGGATACTGCGCAAGAGTTCCAACTGACCAGAACCAGTATGGCTATGGTATCCCCAATTGGGGTATATTTTGGGAGTGGGCAAGAAGAATGTTGGGAAGTTTTTTTACATCAGCTCCACACAGTAGGCCTCGAATAAAATAATTTCCTTCAGGGTCTAAGTCATCTTTGACGATGCTGTGACCTATATGGAGGGTCTTTTTAGAAAAGGAATGAGAGGAAGTTCTGGGAAGGAAAAGGGTATGAGGGGTGGACAGGAATCTGGGTCAATGTGTCCAGGAGTGATGGACGTATGAATGCTGCGGTGCAAAGTGATCTTCAGTCCAGCTGGAGAGATCAAAAGGTATCCCTCGATCAGTCTCCCAATTCGGCCTGCCACTCAGTTGGTGGGCATACGCATCTGCCATCAAGACTCAGACAATCCTCACCCCAGAAACCCGGGCACCCCTGCTAAGTCACCTAAACTTAGCGAATCACTTGGGGGTGACCTGCGGTAAAAATGTTGGGTATCCAATAAAAGGTTCCCGGGACGGCGGGCCAATGTCCGTCTCCCAAATTAAGGATTAAGTTTATAAATTGTAAAAAAAAAATGAATACTGCGCAAGAGTTCCAACTTTCCAGAACCAATGTGGATATGGCATCCCTGATTGGGGTATGTTTTGAGGCTGAAGGGAGTGAGCAAAACGAAGGTTGGGAAGTTGAAGCAGATAAAACCTAAGCGAATAGTTGAATAATTATTGCAGAAAAAAAGAGTTACTGGTAAGTAAGTGATAAAGTGTGAAAAATCATGGGAATGGAATGTAGAAGCAATCATTTCATAAAATATTACATCTTTTGAAACAAACGATCTTTTGAGGAAACAATCTCATTAGGTAAGAAACAAATTTGAGAAAAAAAAAGAAAAACAGTATGTCATATTTGTTGTGATGTCGATGAAGAAGAAACAACACTGTCTAAGCAATATATGTACACTCTAAAAATCACTTTTTTATGAAATTTGAGAGACGAGTACTTACGGCCGCTGTTCCCAATCCTACTAATCAATTTCTAAGCCAACATTTTGGCTCAACACTGCTCAAATGCACAACTACGCTTTTTCCAACACACAAGCATGCCTATTAGGCATGCTTAACCTAAGGAAGCCAGACTAGTGGATTAAACTTGTCTCAGACGCCTCAGTTTTGGACTAGTTCTAAAAAGTGTCAACAGAGTAGAAAAAATACCGCATAAACAATGGTCGATGAAATGTCACTTTAAATCACACACTCAGTTTCGTGCTCATTTCAGTTCTGTTGTATTGCGTTTGTCAATTATCATTTTAATTAATATGGATAGATAAGTTCTAGATATTTTAGATATAGCTGAATGGGCGGAAGTAATTGTGCGGATGAGTGCGGAGCAGAGACGAAAAACTATGTCATTTTCGAATATTTGCCAAGACAAGTGTCAAGTCGAGTACCTACGGTCAAGCTGACATTTATTTTTATTATATTAGATACGTTTGTTTAAAAAATATAAAATGTCAGGATATTACGGATAAAAATATTTTAAATAAATTATGTGTATTAACCTCTCGCAGGCCGCAGTCCCCCCGGCGGGTCCGGATTTTTGAAGCGATTTTGCCCCTTATGTATAAAGAAATTGTATGAAGAATGAGGTCAGAATCGCTTGGGCCATTCTCGTTCTTAACATAACGAAATACTGGATAGCATTTAGCCACTCCGAATAAATCATATTAATTGCCAATGACGCGCTGGGCACCAAAGATGGTGGACAAAATGGCTGCCGCTTGATAATATGAACACTGTCATATTCGATGTCTATATTTATTCATTGTTTTTGATATAAATCCATTATGGAAAGTTTAGATTTGAGTGATTATTAGGAAGTTCGTTTTATCTACATTATTTTGATGTAAATTTTGTAATATATCACAAAAGAAATGTTATAAAAATTGAATTCGTAAGAAAGGTGAGAACTGTCAAATATTTTACGTCGTATTGAAAAAAAATATTTTTTGTATGCTGGCTTTCAACAAGTTAATAATAAATACAACAATTAACTCTATAATATTAATTTTGATGTCATTTTATTGTCTATGAAAGTGGGCGAGGCCACTTAAGATTATCAACGATAAGATGTTTGGGAACAACATAAATCGAGCGTCACCCTAAAAAATGCTTAGCTGATCGCGGCCTTAGATTAACCGATTGAAAAATTGGCCGTTAGTTCACAATACTACACTAGTATATCATCGCACATCGCGCACAAGCAATACCAGATAACCAACATTGGTTATATTTTGGATGAAATACCCAATAATCCGGCACAAAATAGTTTAGACGTTCCGCAAAAAAGTTGATAATCCTCAAAAGTTTTTTGTCTCCTGCACAATTAGATTTTTGGCATTTGGACGGTAGAATAGTTTCATCATTATAAGATCCTCGGTTATAAGATGGTTCATATTGACCTCCACCAAATTAATTTCCAACAGTACAGTCATTTCGTAAATTAAAAACCAGTCCATGGTCTTCTACGATGTCCAAAGCTGGTTCGATTTGCCTGTATGTATTTGTTTTCTTCGATCTCTCTCCGCATGCCATGATAACAATTAACGAAAAATTATAATTTCGTGAACTTTCTGTAGTTTTGGTTGAAATGTTGCTTTTTGGCATGCCTCATACTAACTGCTCTCGTCCAGCCAATGGCCTCGAAAGGACACTTAACACGTTGGTTTAACATATGGCCTCTGTAAACTCGCGCCTTTAAAACTCACACGAGCACTCACGTATTTTAGAGCATTTTGCTCACGTTTTATAAATACACAAATATGTAGTACATAAATTATAGCATATTTAGTTATATTATTATTAATATATTAAAAAACAATCATTTAAAATCAAATCAAATATTTATTTTTATTGTAAAACGTTTGTTTCACTGTAATATTTCTTAACTACACTTTTGGAAAAAACTAAAAAAAACATCTTCAATTAAAAAAAGTTATTTTTTTTTAAAGGCGGAGACGGTTTACAAGCAGTTCCCGTGAGCACTTAGGCCATAGGCCCATTGTGCTATCTCCCATTTTACCTCAATCCTTTAATAACAAACCAGTCCCTTTAATAAAGTTCACCAGGGTCGTCATTGGATATGTGGCTATGTCTTCTGGTTCTACTGTATGTCTCCCCAGGTATCTGAGCCTAGTTCCCACCAGGGCAGGACATTGGCACCAAAAAAAGTTAAAGAATGAATAGCAAAATATTAATCTTCATCGTATCGTCGTTGCATATAGAATATGAACCATGTGAGACCGAGTACATTCTGAGAAAATCGATAAAAACTGTAAAAAATAATGGAAAATAACAATTCTATTTATGGACAAATAGGAAAAATATATTTTGTTCATTATTAGAATATATTATGGCAAACATTAATTATTGCCAGAAAATTGAATTTTAACGCGGTTTTCTCACATGCTTCATATTCTATTCACAGTTTTTCTCACATGGTTCATATTCTATACACAGTTTTCGTCATAATTTCAAATACCATATTGATATGTGGAAACTTGAGTGGCAATCGGCCAACGTGGAAAATGCCCATCTCTTACAAGACCCCACTGAGAGACAGCTTGGGTTCTCATTGCCTCGCAAACTCTGGTCTGCCATCAATAGGATAAGGTGCTCCCATAGCCGTTGTGCCCATATGATGCATAGATCGGGCCTTAAAGAGTCGGCGATGTGTGAATGCGGTGCGGTGCAGACCAACGTACATATGGTCAACGAATGCCCGCTCCATTCATTCCCCGGCGGGATTGATGAGATCCAGAGAGTGACGCCTGAGGCCCTGGACTGGCTCGCAGACCTAGATGTCCCCCTCTCACCCCCCACCACACGAAAGAAGAAGAAAAAGAAAACCAAAATATTTAATTTAATAATTGTTTCTTTTTAATAACTTTTTAAGCGAGAAAACCTTATATGTGGGATAAGTTGGACCATTCAGTCTTCAAAGGACCGAAAAAACCAAACATTTTATGTGGGGCGTTCTTAAGAGGGTTTCACTGTACAACCACTGGAGTGACAGAGCAATTTAAAACTTTTTCTCGGATTGCTAAAGGAAATTTTTCCGCCCACATTAAAACAATCATACCTCCGAATTCGAAATGGAGACATACAAACTGATTATTGTTCTTTATAGCCAATGAATTCACATAACTATATTTCTATTATCACAAATTCGTAGGATTTATAAAAAAAATATTATAAAATCTTTAACTTTAAAACATTTTAAAGAATCTACAGAATATTTGCCATATTTTGGCAACAAAGCAATCCGTGGTTTTGAAAATAGTGCCATATTGTGGCAAAAAGCGTTTGAGTGTATAAGGACGGGTGGTTTTACAGAATTTGAACAATTCATCAAATTTCCAAGGTAACCTGGCAATCGATCCAGTTTTGGAGAAGAAAAAGAGGAATACAAAATCCTGATTTTGATGATTATATTTAGTCGTTATTGTCAGCCTGAGTTCCAGTTGTCCCTTCCACTCAGTATTTGGGGTGGTAACGGCGACAGTGACACAAACAGTTTGGCAAAATACCTGTTATTAAAATCTCTCAGCGACCGTGTTTCCTCTTAAGGTCATTTACATTTACATTCATTTCATGTTGAAAGGGTAAATTTAAGAGGGTATAACCAGAGAATTTTGTCCCTTTTAAATCAAATTCTTGACGTATTGACTGTTTACAAAAAAAAATAAGTTGATTTCGAAAGATTGTTATTTTTTTTGGAAAAGTCATTTTCCAAATTTTGAAAAACCGTCTTTATTTTTAATACATTAAGGTTATACCGTTGGTCGTTGGCAGATTTGTTAAATTTTCAAACAAAATTTCAAGACAAGTTTCAAATTATATAATCATACAATACAAGAAGTCACAAAAGAAAGGATCTCTTCGTCCCAGGGAGCAATACGGCAAAGTATCAAAAGACGTATGCGTATCTGGGACCGAAATTATACAATAAAATCCCCCCAGACTTAAATATTAAAAATTGAAAAATGTCCTGCATTGGTTCAATAATAACTAAATGGTTGATTGGCTTGGGTAGGGAGGAGTCTGAAAAACTATTATATAATGTGACTTAAAACGATACATGGTTACCTATGAATGGCACATTTAGTAAAAACTTAGTATAAATAAGTATTAATTAAAAAAAAATAATAACAATTTAAATTGCATTTGGCACTTTACAAACTTTGGTTCCTTAGAACAGGCAATCTGCCAAGCTAGGAACTAATATCGACCTAAAACAACGTAATAAGTAATAACACTTGTATTCATTTTAAATATATTCTCTTATTATGTAATATTATTTCTGTTATTTTGGCTTTAAATATATCAAATGTAAATAAGTAAATAAATAAATAAATACAGTAAAATAAATCAATACATAATCTAGTAAAGACACTTTTCAGAATTTTAATTTTAGTTCAATTAAAATCATTAATAAATAAATCCAAGAACATTTTTGAATGAAATAAAGTCGATATTGAGTTATTAGTTAAACTTTTGGGTAAGGAGAATAATCAAACTTTCTCATCGGAACCGCCCTGTACAGTTGCAAGGGCATGATGGCAAGTTGAAATTTCAATGTTCGGCCTCTGGTTAATGGGTCTTAAGGTAACTACAGCTTGGCATGGTTAACTTTGCAGTCAGCTGAATTTCTAGTGTAGATTTTGTGTATTAAAAAATTCAATTATTTAAAAAAAATTGTTCGTTCGTTAGTTCCTCCTTTGGCCACTTTCAAAAGTTATCTGTGTCAAGCTGTTGAGTTGAATAAAATATGTGAATTTGAATAGGGTGACCAAAAAGTTGTTATCAAAAGTTCTAGTTGCTTCTGGACCACAGTAATAAGTACAATCCGGGGAGTAAAGGAGATAGGTATGTGAATTTTATAAAAGGTATGAAGGAGCAGAGCGTTATCCAATTTTGTACGAATCAGAGTTTAGATTTGTTTTTCTGATTGCTGTGGGAATTGGTGGAATTTAAGAGGGAAAATGCACACTTTATTTGGGGCAATGTGGACTCCTTTGGTTTGATAGATATTGTACTAATAATAAATTATTATGAAAACCCATTATAAACTAATTTATATAGTTATAAATTAGTTTATAATTCTTCTTCTTCGATGGCGCTACAGCCCATATCGAGCTTTGGCCTCCCGCAACATTCGCCTCCAACTCCTCCTGTCCTCAGCGGCTGACTTCCAGTTTGTTATCTGGAGAAGCTGTGCTGCATCCCCTCTTACTTCGTCTTCCCACCTCAGTCTGGGTCTTCCCACTTTTCTCTTTCCACCTGGGTGTCCAGCCATAATTCTTTTTGGGACGCGTGTGTCCGGTATTCTCTGTACATGTCCATCCCATCTCAACCTGATGAGTCTCATATGGGCTGAGATATTGGGGGCCTGATATATATCATACAGTTCTTTGTTGTGCCGGATACGCCACTGTTCCCCCTCTTTCACGGGTCCACATATTCTTCTTAGTTTTTAATTGGTAAACTATAATTATAATAGAAATAATCGAGATAGGTAACTACTACCCATCATCAGTATGATACCGCACGCACAGAAGTGTGCCCAACATCGTTCACCCTTATTTTTGCAAATCTCG
This sequence comes from Limnephilus auricula, assembly GCA_951813805.1. Classification (NCBI taxonomy): domain Eukaryota; kingdom Metazoa; phylum Arthropoda; class Insecta; order Trichoptera; family Limnephilidae; genus Limnephilus; species Limnephilus auricula. The sequence continues at coordinate 7,671,210 of OX638405.1, forward strand.
TCTGCGCATTCATTGGCTCTGCCGTTTTGATAATCTGACAATCTACAAGTTTCCATGTTATATCGCTTTGTTTCTATTATGTATGATCTCATATTTTAATATTTGGCAATAATGGCAAAGTTACTTTCTGAAGGCTTGTAGCATAATTAGACATACTTTAAGTTGTTGGGTGATTACCGCGATCGATTCCCGCTATAGTTCAAGAAAATAATATTAAATTAACATAAAGATACCACCATATTTCCAGAGAGGTAGATAAATGTAGTGTCGCCCTAATGAAATACCAACAGAATTTATTTATTTATTATTTCTTTACAGTTAAAATACATTGTTTAGCATTAATTATTAATCCCACTAGGGTTCGCCTGTATCGGGGTTAATAATTTCACAATTTAATAAAAGTAACACACAAAACAGCAATTTAAAAATAAAATAAAATTGAAATGGCACTATCCATATTTGATGGCCAGATCTGAATAGCCAGGCACTTCCCAACCTTCCTTCTTCCCAATCTCCTTCCCATCTTCACAAGCCTCACAATATACCTCAATGTTTGGAGATGCCAGATTTCGACTGGCTCTGGGTAGATTTATTTATTTATTTACATTTGATACATTTAAAGCCAAAATAACAAATAATATTACATAATAAGAGAATATATTTAAAATGAATACAAGTGTTATTACGTTGTTTTAGGTGAGACTCTTGTGTGGTATGGACTAGAAAGGGAATTTGTGCATAAATATCTGTTTGTTGGACATAATGAACATAATGTAAAAAATCATTTAAGTACAAAGATCAACAAAAACAAACAAAAAAAAATTGGAAATTACGAAAAACAGTCTAATTTTATAGGTACTCAAAGAAAATATAATCTTGAGTAGATAACCCCTACAAAAAAACACGTTGAGGGCCATTAGTATTAAATGATTATGTAAATATTTTTAATTTAAAACTAAAACAAACATAAACAAAATTATATTAACCACATAGGAATCTTACGGCTGAGTTAACCGCTAGAAAATCAAGGGGGTGGGGAGGTAATTCACACTAAAGTAAAAAAGTGTAAGTTCACGCACGAAAATTTATTTAAGAAAATCGCTATTTTTTATGAAAGTCGTTGTAAATAGGTCAACTGACAGTCAATACGTTTTTACAAAGTACTTACTTAAGTTTTGAAAGCTGCGTGCTTTTTATACTATTTATGACTATTACGAATAAGATTTTTGAATAAAGAACTATTAATTAGTTTGGTTAGTTGTTTGAATTTAGCTTTATTTTTCAGTTGCTCTTCGTATGAGTGTTTTATTTATGCTCTTCGTTCTGCGAGGTGGAAGATATGTGGCTTTGGGCTATAAGCTATGAGCTACTTAGATATTATGAGATGGTATGAACTATGAGGTAGTATGAACTATGAGCCTTGTAGTATAGTGCCGTCAAGGTTCGGACCTGTAGCGCAGTGGCGTGCACGGCGGCGCCTGTCGGCAAGGGCGGGGGCGGAAACACGCATGCGCCCAGGGACATTGAACTCTCACGGGCGTGGGGTGACTCCAAAAAATATTACCTTAATTTAAAAAAACAATTATTTGCTTTGATGATGAGATGATGAAGATTGTTGAATCTAACTTGTATGCCGTTGAACCCGGACTTAAAAAAGTTAACAATTAGTAGATTGTATTAATATTGTACCTATGTAATGCACGTTCACAAAGGTATTGTATAAAAGGAAACAATGTTTTTAATTTTGTTACTGGAGCTGGTTTCTCCGAGTGGAAACGTGCTCAGGTAGGTACCGCACGGAGAAAAATGTTATTCTAAAATACGACCATTTTATTCGTAAGAACAGTGTTTCAATGTTTGTTAGCGGGAAAATGTAAGAATAGTTTGTTGGTATACGTACGTAATTACGTATACCAATAAATTATTCTTACATTTTCCCGCCAATAAACACTGAAACCTGTTAATTTGTTCGTAAGAACTTCAGTCCCGTTTTTAACCGTTTTTACGAATAAAATGATCGTCTTTTAGAACAACATTTTTCTCCGTGCGTATTTGTTAAGTCATTAGGTATAGTACACGCCAAACTTTAATGCCGGCCTAAACTTGGTACGATCCATTCTCGCGCATTTTGACTTTACAATGAACGTAAGTGTAGGAGAAAGTTGCGTAAAACATGCTTACGACAGAAAAAGGCGAGAACGGGGAGGCATGCCAATTTTCTGACCTTAAAATCGCCTATTGCGACGATTTCTGTATCAACGTCAGGCTGGTATTTAAGTTTGGCGTGTACTATACTTAGGTATACAAAAAAGGTATTTAATGAAAAATGAGTCATGACCAGAGCCAAAATCAAAAGCGTAGACCATTATTCTACGAGGCCATGACCGAAAAGACGATGGCACTAGCGAGCGCTCTCAAATTACCAAAAAGCTTTCAAAACTTCACACTTAATAACACTCTCCATCACGGGTCCAAATGGAAAAAAGCGAAAGTTGTACAATTTTTCATTATTAGATTTCGACAGGTGCCTAAAAATCAAGTTGCCACATGCTCTACTTGGCTCATATCCAGGGCTGACCTGACCACGTAAGGCGCCTAAAAACCAAGTTACCCGAAGCGCCACTTGGCTCTGAGCCAGGGCTGACCATAATACGCGCAAACACTATTCTGAGATCTTTTAGCACACCACAAAGAAAAACAACACGCTTTATACCAGTCATAAAACACGATTTGCCATTTATTATTACGGCATTATTTCGTAATCCAATCTTGAAACCAGAAAACGTGATTAATAAACTGGGAATGCGTCAATTTCGATCCAGAACGTTTGTTTGGCCGTTCGCGATGCTGGTATTTAAATCGGATGAGCGCTTTTAATATTTCCACGATTACTGAACGGCGTCGGCACAAAAAATAATACGTACGATCCTTATCAAAATAATGCTGCAGCTCTTCCTTACACACTAATTAATAGGGAGACAAATGATGAGATATCGATCTACGTATGTCTGTTTCCTTCAAATGATCATTAATAATTTTGTTGCCCCCCCCTCACTCGTATCAAAGAAATGGGATAGTAGTACATATTCTCACGGAACGGCGACGATACAAAAATGGATAAACGTTCCTTTCCTTATCTTATCACATTAATGCTGCAACTCTTTCTTGCACATTAATTAATGGTGAGACCAAAGATGAGACATACAATGTATCTACGTATATCTGTTTCCTCCAAAGTACTACCTTTTACTTTCCTTATCACAATAATGCTGCAACTCTTTCTTACACATTAAATAATGATGAGACCAAAGATAAGACACAATGTACACACAATGTCTGTTTCCTCCAAAATTACTTTTTGCTTTCCTTATCACTATCACAACAATGCTGCAACTCTTTCTTACACATTAAATAATAGTGAGACCAAAAATGAGACACACAATGTATATATATATATATGTCTGTTTCCTCCAAAGTACAACTTTTCCTTCGGAGGAAACAGGCATAAGTGTATTGTGTGTCTCATATTTTTCTCATCATTATTTAATGTGTAAGAAAGAGCTGCAGCATTATTGTGATAAGGAACGTATGTTTATTCATTTATTTGTGTCGTTGCCGTTCCGTAGGTGAGAATGTACTAAAAGCGCCTGATGAATAATTTCGTCCGTCATGTGATTATTAAAGCGGGAATCAGACAGTTCACTCGAGTGAAGGTTTACGCCATGTTTTTTCGGCCTGATGTTCCATCTTCGTTTCATTCCATGTTCAGACGGCGCTATAGAAATAAGCGTTCATTCGTCCATTCCCACCACTGCGTCGCCGAGCGAGGTCAGGCGCGCTGGAATTCGTTTGAATTCCAGCGCGGTCCGGCCTCGAATTTTAAGGAAAAACATGTCAGATGCATCTATTTTTACTCAATTTTGTTGACACAATTAAATGAAAAAAAAAAAAAAAACAGTATCGTTTCGTCTTATAAACCTTTTTATTTTTTATGACATAATAACACAATTTGATTTTACTTTTTTTATTACGAACATTTACCTACAAATTAATAATCTTACATATATTAAAAAAATATATATAACACATGGATAATAAGGGAGACCCAAAAATTTATATGAGAGGTGTTCCCAAAAGCAAACAAATGATTTTGACGTTTCGCGACCCGTGCGACGTGATAGCGTCCTTCCAGTACAGGACGCGAGACGGACTGATTGAGATTTCACTCCGTGTTCAGACGTTTCACTTTGCTCTCTTCCGCGCGCGAGTGAAGAATGCCGAATGAAAATATCCAACATTGTTGGATCGGTTAACTTGAATATTTCATTCGGCAGTATTCGGCACTTTCGTTTTATTTCACGTTCAGACGTGTCATTCCGAGTAAAATAGGCCGAATGAAAGGCGGAAATGAACGATTAGTGAACCGTCTGATTCGTGCATAAGCGCGGGTATTTCTGGCACCATTGAGGAAATCTGTTTATTGTGCCAAGGTAAAAGCATTTCGGATCATGTTGTGATAAAAACCACCTTGTTTACTTGGTCACTTCACGTTAATATTTTAGCAGCGCGAACTGGTATATAAATAAATCAAGTACAAGGTGGCGCAAAAGTCATCACCCGATCAAAAGATGCCATAATTTTTGCAAATGGCGGCAAATGTCAGTTCTGCTTTGACAATTGTAAAGTAAGCAGATACAAAATACACGTCAATAAGATATGAATCGCTATATTCCTCAAGAAAACGGAAAAAATGTTTTTTTGATTGACACCGGCCAGTGAAACTGCAAATCACCAAAACTATCGTTTTGTGAGTTGCGCTAGCCGGCAAGATCGTCCGATTTAACCGTTCCAGACTTCTTATTCTAGGGTTTCTTGAAATCACGAGTCCATGTCAACAAGCCTTAGACTCTTGAAGTCCTCAAAGAAAATATCCGTCAAGATTGCGAGAACCTATCGCCGGAAGGGTAATGGAAAATGCGTGTAAATCGGGCCCGTATGGTCAAAATTCTGGTGGCAGCCACTTGGCCGATATCATTTTTTCAACTTAATGAAGAAAAAAACTAATATATCAAATAAACACAATCCAAAAACAGAACCAAAGTTTTCCATTCATAAAAAAAATTACACGTAAAGAACATCAGATGACAACTTTCGGGCCATCCTGTATTACAACACAATGTACAAACTTTACTTCTCCGTATCTTCTTCTTCTCGTGCCCTGACCGTTCAACGGATGTTGGCTATCATGTTGGATATGCAGACTTTGTTTACTGCGGCCCGGAATAGCTCTACAGTAGACTGGTCAAACCACTGTCTTAGGTTTTTCAGCCATGATATCCTCCGTCTTCCGGCAATCTTTCAAACTCTCCGTATCCACTATTTTTTTTTATTACTGTTAGACTGCAAAATACATGTATTTGATAATCCCAAATTCGTTATAATGTCATATTCGAAACCGCATTTTGTGTTTGTTTTATGTGGTTTATGCACCTCACAAGAGCGCCCCTCTCTGTAGTTACAGTGTAAAGGCAGTGGAGCTATGTCACCACCCGGTTGGGCAGCGTGAGGCGGGTTAAGATAGGGCTTTAGGAAGGGATTTATTAATGCGGGTCTTGAAGAGATCCGATATTATAATAGGTACATATCATAAAAAAGGCGAAGCTATGTTTACAGCACACAATTCATATCGGATGTAAACATATTTAGTAGATGTCCGGCAAGTTTTCGTAAATCATTTTTTAAATTCATATCCACCACCTGAGTGGGAAACACTTCATAATATTTTCATAGAAAGCAATCACTAGGTGGTTTGACATATTTTATTATTTAAATTTATTCACTAACCCCGATTTTTTTTACATTAGCTCCTCACAGGAGGCCCTGAGGAAAATGATTTTCCTCGTGGCGTGTGTGATCATTGGGGACGATGTGTGGAGGATCTTTTTAATAAAAGTAAGGAGAGGAAGTTCTGGGAAGGAAAAGTATGATTGCTGGGTAAGATGGTAAGAGACAACGTCTTGAGGAGCGACGGTTGTATGAATCCACCCCTCGCTTTGCGGTGCAAGGCGACGTTTCTTAATTAAAATACAAATATATAAATTCAATATGTTAACTCGACTTCTCTATAGAAGCATTGCAAAGGAGAAGCGTAGACATTTATTGTAAGTAAATAAATGCATGCAATCGATTTTAACAGTTAAAAAAAATATAGTTTAGCAAAGTGTTTGCAATTAACCTTCCGGGAAAAATACTTCCGCGCTTGTTTGTAAAAATCATTTTTATAATTTTCCGGAATTGCAGTCTCCTTGGCACGCCGCTGGATTTTTCACAACCACCACGAAAAGCTCCCCGTCCTAGCGCAGGGCTGCCGCACACCTCCCCCCGCCACCTCACCACACTCGCACTCACACCAACACTCACCCACCCACCCGACTGAGCATTGCATAATTTCCATCGGCCGGTCGATCTACGCTCCGTGAGTGGAACCGTCTCCCACTGCCTCGGAGCATGTCAGAAACGGATGAAAAACCTTTAAAAATGTCGCGAAACTAGATAAAAAACTAACAATATGGCGTCCCTTTCACCAAATCCATAGAATTTTACGAATCTGAAACGGATTCACAGTGAATAATAACATAATCACCCAAGTTCATTGCTTTCGTTGTTCGTATAGCACATTCTGGTTTCCAGTTTAATTTCTTGTGGGATTGAAGGGTGTCGCGTGGGATTTATTTGACATTTGTGACATTAAACGTTTTTTAATCAGTGTTTTGAGAAAATCCCGCGTTATAAATTAGCGTTGTGAGGCATACATTGAAATGGGTTATATATTTCTCGAAGGAGTGGTTTAGTGTTTTGATTGAGAAGGTTTAGCGAGTGACTTCAATGTGCAATTGGTTCAGGTACGAAGACTTTTTTGTGAAGATATTTTGGTTATTAAATCAGTTTTCAAGCCTGGCTTTAGTTTGATAGTTGATTGATCTTGGCTCCTTGTAACCTTTGGTTGAACGACTAAATAGTGGATGCTAGCCTGTTGTACCTACGTACATCATAGTTGATTTTGGTATACCCTCTTTAGGTTAAGAGTAATAATAATTAGTTTTCATTTTTTATATTGGCTAGCTGCAAATTGCGTTTTTCATCCCTGAAAAATCATTGTTTTATTTTACAGTTATTTGCATTTTGATATTTTGTGTATGTTTTTAAATGTTAAAAATTCTATTATTGTAATGTTTTATGAATCATGTTTTTCCACAATTTATCGATGTATCCACTTTTATTTATTTATTTAGGAACGTTTGGGTGCATATTTGATTTGTGTTAGATTATTTATTTGTTCCTCCCTATAGTCATATTAAACATTCTTAATGTTGTAAGGTGAAATATTTTCTCTCATAACTTAGTTTAAAACGATTTATTTTTATGAAACTTCTACCATGAATTAAGTTGTTAATATATCTGAATATTATAAAAGTTTGCTTAAGTTTATAAATAGTTACGTATTTTAGATAATTTAAACTATTAGCAAAAACAAGTAACGAAAGGTAACAAGTAAAAAATATTAATAAAAACCTGAGCAATAACAAACTGAAAAAAATATTTACTGTTTATATCTAAGTTAATTATTAATATGCACATTAAGGCGCAAATAACTCTCCTATATAATTTAACAAGTGATTAGAAAAATCGTATTAACAAAGAGTAGGAACAATCACCCAATTTTTGCAAAAACGGATTTCCAATATAAAATCTTCCAATAGGTACCTACCTCGTTTTACAGATCGTGCTCCTGTAACAACACTGCCATAATAAAAAAAAAACAGGTATTTTGAGTTAAGTAGGTAGGTACTACGTTTGGTTTAACACCCAGTAAAAGTGTCTTTTCTCAAGCCAACATTGTTTTTACAATAAAAAAACTTAGGTCTTTTTAGACGAGAAACGCGTCTATTTTGTTTGTTTGAATTCTGTAAAAAATAGTCACAACACGTTTTCTCAGTGAGACATCCTTTGACTTACGGCAATGTAGTTGTAGTTGAGTAGATTCCGGAAAACTTTAAATTTGAACCACTTGTTTCCGGAAATCTGCTGGATGACGATGATGAAGGACACTTGAATTTATTTGATTGCTACGATTATAACCATTAAAACCGTGTGATAACGAGACAAATTGTAGAATGTATGAACAAATACACATTGCTGTATTTTAACTATAAATTAAAAAAAAAAAACTGTACATCTCACTAAACACTCGCGTACAGTGAGCTCTCTGGCGTCACGAAATTTGCACAGTATTTTCTGTTTGGATTTCCTAAAAATGAAATGATTATTAACAGCTGGCAGTGTCATTTTCAAAATGAGATTGCTATGTAAACTGAATTTCGGATAATTTATATAGCGGCGTTTTCGTGAAAAAATCACCTCAAGGGTGCTTTAGAATTAGAGATTGCTATGTAAACTCAATTTCGAAACGATTCACAATGGCAGTGTCACTTTCATAATTGCTACGTAACCTGAATATTGAAAAAAATTACGACTGGCAGTGTCATTTTTATATTGAGTATAATAATGTTCGGATAATTTATATAGCGGCGTTTTCAAAATGAGATTGCTACGTAAACTGAATTTCGAAACGACAGCTGGCAGTGACATTTTCATAGTGAGTTTAATAATAATAATGTTCGGATAATTTATATAGCGGCTTTTTCGTGAAAAAATCACCTCAAGGGTGCTTTAGAATTAGAGAGTGCTATGTAAACGAAAAATTTCGAAACGATTCACAGTGGCAGTGTCATTTTCAAAATGAGATTGCTATATAAACTGAATTTGGAAACGATTTACAGCTGACAGTGTCATTTTCAAAATGAGATTGCTATATAAACTGAATTTGGAAACGATTTACAGCTAGCTGGCAGTGACATTTTCATAATGAGATTGCTGTGTAAGCTGAATTTCGGAAATTTTATTGAAATTGGTCAAATATTTTCAAATATCGACATTCTTTCGTGGAGAAAGGACTTCTAAGGAGGAAGGGGCGGCGCAAATGAAGTGGCCTATACTTATGAAAAGTATAAATCTGGCACTGCTTCACATCACATCTCACATCTCACATCTCACATCTCACATCACATCACATCACATCACGAATCTCAATTTTTACAACGTATTATTTATCATTATTACAAATTTTTACAATGTATTCTTACATAGTTCATTTTGATTTATTTTATTCTCAACACAGCTGGTCTTGAAGTATCCCTCAGGGTTTATGTCATTTGAATGAGTGAACCTGGGTTTTATAATATCTTTGTTGTAGGAGAGGTCAACACAAAATCCAGCAAGTCGTTCTACAGTCGAGATTGTGTAGAGGAAATTCACGAGACACGTTCTTCCTAAGAGATACTCCAATATCTCGTTTCTCAGCACTTCCATCTTTCGCTCCATAGTCAAATATTTAGAATCTACTCGTTTCCTTTGAAAAGTTTAATTTTTAGTGAGTCTCCCAAGTCTCCCACCTTCCACTTTCAGTATAGGAGTGTCTTAATTTTTTCTACAAAACTTTTTTTAAGTATTTAGCTGATTTGATTCGATTTGTTTTATGCATACAGTTATGTAAGCTCCAACAAGCTTACCATTTTCCGAAATTTAAATATTTAGATATTTAAATTAATCCTAATAATAGATATATTTAATGCCCCTGATTTATCTCAGGCGTTTGTTTTGTTTTGCTTGTTTTTGAATCGTAATTTAGATGTAAGGAAATTTCTTCATACATCTAATAAGAAAAATATAAAAAAATACAAATTAAGAGATACAGTTACATTTACAAATAGGTTTCAAAAATTACATTTAAGTAAATACATTTAAAAATACAAATACAAAAACAAATACATTTTAAGAAAAACAGATAACTTGGTTTAGGGTGACTAAAAAAACGTAGGTGGTTATGTTCGTATTCAAATCAAAAATTATTTTTTACATGTAAAGCACATGTCCTACGAAAAGTGCTAAGGCTTGAGGCTTCCTTTACGGCATTTGGTAGGTTATTATAAAGTTTTGGCCCTTTATAAATCACGCTGTTTTGTGTGCACGAAAGTGCACCGTTTCCGAAGGGATCAATGAAGATAGTTCTTCAGAGCAACTTCCATTGAAATACACGTAGAATAAGCGTATATTTTAGAGCCGGGAACCATTTATTGGATAACCAACATCCCTGCCACAAGGTCACCCCATAAGTGGTTCGCCATATTTGGTGATTTAGAAGGGGTGCCCCGGTTCATCGGGATAGGCTGGTGTTGGTAGACCTTTCCAGATGGTCTCTCTCAACCCACCGTCTTGCACCGTGGCGAAGGGGTGGGTTCACACGTCTGTCACGTCTGGACATTTTTATTTATTTTATTTTCGTTTTTTATTTATTTATTTATTTTTATTTTCATTTTTTTTTAATTATAAATGAGTTCGCGATTTGCGAGTTACATATATCTTATAAATGAATTATATCTTATAAATATATAGAGTTATTATATAGATCACACTTCTGACAAAAACTTAGGACTTAAAATTCTACGTATGGGTTATAAGGCATCGCATTTAGAGATTTTAGAAATAAGATAAAACATTAATAATAAAGCAGACATACATTTTTAAGAGCAAATTTTTATAAACCCTCTTTTGAACCTTTTCCCACTAAACCGGTCTTTTCCTTCCAATGTCTTTTCCAATGTCAATTCTAATAAATTTCCCCCACTCTTATCCCTTCCCCTCCTTCTACCCGTTTCTCCCATACGTGATCTATATTTAATTTTTAACTTTAGTGTACATTTAATCCTGATGATGTGAACATCATTCACGAAACATGTTGATTGTGTACCTGTAAATAAAGGTGATGTAAGCAAAGTTATTTGTCTTTTTAATAAAATAAATAATGCCATCACAAAGTGAAAACCTTTCCGAAGGAGTCTTCTTAGAAAAAAAAAAACTATATTTTATTAACAACTTTTAGAAAAGCATTAATAATTCTCATTTATAACTTATTAATTTCTGATGTGGATTTATAACCTAAAATTACATTTTTCATAGTAAGAAGACAATATTAGATTGATGTGTATTTTTATGAAAATAATATATCATATCAAAAAGACATTTAAAAAAATAAATTATAGAGATTACCTCACAAGAGTCTTAACAGCTCCCGTCTGGAGCCAGTAAGACTATGGCACCCCCAACTGTGGTATGTTGTGAGGCTGAAGGTAAGTGGGGAAGGGAATGAGATGGGGAAGAGGAAGGTGGGGAATTACCTGGCTATTCAGATCTAGTCACAAAACACGGCTAAGCCATTATTAAGCAACGTTTCAATTCTGAATGGTGGTCTTACACCAGGGCGATACTGAGAGTATCTTCCACTCTGGAACGTGCCGCAAATACATTGTATATATTGTTTTTATTAATTAATTGTGAAATAACAGAAATTAATCAAATAAAATTTATTTGCGCACGCCGGGTTCGAACCCGCGACCTTCCGATTGGGAGTCAAGAGTCTTACCACTCGACCACGGACGGCCGTCATTTAACATGTGTTGTCATCGTAACAATATTACATTCATAAGAATAGACACCGTAATTTGAATTTGCAGGATAACGTATAAAAAAAAATCAAATAGATAAGTTGTACATAATTCAAAAGAAATGATATGTAAAACATATACCGAAGAACAAGTAAAAAGTTATACGATGGTACTACAGAATTTAAATATAATTATAATTTTCTTCCGTTGGTAGGTACATCGAGGGTTATTGAATAATTTTATTCCCTTATACACATAATGATGTTGTGCTGTAGTAATTCGTACGAGTGGTGCGTAGAGTCCACCATAGAGCCATTTATTATGCTAATATTTAATATAGGTATAGTACATGTTTACGAAATGTCTTATCGCAAGATTGATTGTTTAATGCGGGTATGCACTATAAATCACCGCTTTCACTAATTTCACTCATTTCCCGCGGTTTTCGGGGTGACGGATTAGTGATTAGACTGATTAGGCACTGTACCTGAGGTACTGTATTTACACAAAATGCATAGAGAATTTCTGGTATAGAAAAGGGCACAAGTACCTACCTGCCTACCCTCTACATTGATAATTAGGCGATCCGCTCACTGAGGCAACTGAAAACTGTCAACTGGCAACAATATTTGTATGACAATGTGATAGCCCGCACACTACACAATCACTCAAAAACCCGTTATTGTCAATGGTAACGCAAGCGGCGACTCGCGACTCGCACTGCTGATTGCCGTGGCCGGCCGTTGCTAGTTTTTTTTTTTTAATTTTATTTATTTCAATTTATTTTACCTCTTACACACAACAATTTTACAATTTTAATCATTGTTTAACTAAATAAAAACAATAATATAATAAAAAGGTATAACAAAAAGGTGAAAACATCATTTTTTTTTGGTTTCTACACACATTAAGAGAACTGGCTCTTGAGCTTGGTGTAGGAGTTATGTAAGAATATACAATTTTTAGTCCATAATTAATATAATATCTTAAGGACTAGATTAAGGAAGACATTATACAATATTTTATGGTTTGATTTACATGACTAAGGTCACATGATTTTATTGCATATAGTTTTTTAAGAATAGTTTGATCTTTTTCTGGAATAATGCTAAATCTCTTATTTTTTTTACTTCATATACATAATTATTTTGCATTTGTTGAGTTGAATATAATGGAATTTGGATATTATATTTACGTCTTAATGATAAGTTAACTTTATTATTTTTTAATGTCTTATCTTTGAATATTTGCAATATTGAGTCTTTTTTATAGAGATCTTCAATTTTTGGAACTTCGAAAATTTTGAACAATGTTGCAGAAGGGAATTGCCATCTGTCAGCTGATTGTTCTTCGTCTATGGTTAAACAAGCTTTTTGACCAATCAAGACATAGAAACCAGCCGGTTTTAGTTTGGTTTCAGTTGCCTCGTCAGCGGAGCTCCTTAGTAATTAGGTTTAGGATTCGTAAAATCGATGAACAATATCCTAAAAGCGAATTTAATTAATAAATAATAATATACATTTCAGGAAAGGATATAGTAGATATACGTACAAACTTTTCCCTTCCCCGTTTACCCAGCAGGGAAACCGCGCTACTTATGAATTTAGACGTGTGTTTTAATATTAAATTGGTTCTTTTTGTATTCAGATAGGTACCGCAACTCCCATATTAATATTCGGCCATATATCACCGTTGGGTTGGTATGCTTGTTAGATCGATTTTCGTAGTTATGGAAAATCAATGTTGCCAGCTATTTAAAATTCGTCGTCCATAAAACATTGTGCCCCGGTTATCGATTCAGCATTGTTTATTCGTATTACGAATGTAGAAGATGCTGACTTGGAAAGTGTGCACGAGTACTTACCCCGACCCGAATAGAAGTTGTTTGAGAATTTTGATGAATAATTATTGAGAGTTTCTTGGAAGGTGGGTAGATACCAAATTAATAAAAAAACTATACCGAATTTTCCAAACTAGCGTCAGGATTTTAATATGTAATATTTTGGAATAAATTCTAGTGTTTAAACATTCTATTATCAGACGTCATCATAAAAAATATTTCAATAAAGATCATTATTATTATCACTTTGGGAGGCGGTTATGGGTACCACCACCTGGAGAACCATTTACTGGATAACCAGCACCCAAGCTATAGGTCACCCCAAGTAGTTTGCAACGTTTGGTGACTTAGCAGGGGTGCCCGGGTTCATGGGGTGAGGTTTTTCTTAATATTAGATCACGGATGCGTCTGCCCACCAACTGTGTAGCTGGTCGGATCCGGAGAGACTGATTGAGGAAGATGTTTTGACCTCTCTCGGAACATCATCTTGCACCGCAGTGGGAGGGATAGATTAATATGTTCGTCACTCCTGGACGCACTGACCCCCCGATAATTTCCTCTCCTTCCTTTCCTAAAATATCTCCAGCACCCCCAAACATGAATAAGTTCCTCAGAGGAATTATATTCCTCGGAGCCTCCTGTTAAAAAAAATCACTCATAAAGTCATAACCATTAAAATATAACGACACAAGATGCTGAAAGTATTTTTTAGCTAGGTAGGTACTCCCAAACCTTTCTCTTACCCATCTCCTCCCCCTCCGCACTCTCTTCATCCTCACAACATAACCCAAATAAGAATACCATAGTCGTGGTGGATCCTTTCGGTATAGCTGAGACTCATACGTGGATTAAAGAAAAAACAAAGGATAAAAAGCAATCCAATAAAAAATAAACAAATAGAAAAACGGGAAAACCGTGTTTTTAATCAGAATAAAAGAAAATAAAATTTTCTGCGAGTTTTCTATGCCCTTAGAGCGCTACCCTTAATTTTCCCTTTGTGTTTTCAGATAGTTTTTCTTTTAAATCGGATTATCTTCGTTGAAAACGTCAGTTTGCTTTCATTGTGTTCTGTCGATAACTTGGTAGGTATTTTATATCGCTACTTCTTGTTCAAACAGGTCAAGGTTAGGACAATTTAGACTAAATAATCGACATGCAATATAGTTGCGTGCGAGGGGCGTAACGCATTAAAGCCGGTGGCAGGTTTGTAAGATCTAGTACTTTAGTTACGTAATTATATTTCTACATTGATCAACTTCATGGTGGAAAAAAAAAGTCACATTTTAGGTTAGGTTTACTTACTTTCTTACTGTCACTTTTATCTTTGCGGACTAACTAACGACGTTATAATATTTTGTCGTTATTCTAAACTAAACAATGACGATACCTAACCCTTTCTTATGGTGTAGTTTGTCTAATGCAGTGGTCACCAACTTTTTTTGAGAAAAGGGCCGGATTGTATTTTTTGAAAACCTGGGGGGGGGGCTTATCGGCCCTCCATATTAGTGATCAAATTCTCGTAAAAGTTATTCGAGATCCATGATTCACTAGATGTGGTGGTGGGACCGTGATTCACTAGAGGTGGTGAGACTAAACGAGTATTACCCATTTTATGTTGTGAGGCTCAATAGAGCGGGGAGGGGTAGGAGATGAATTAGAGGAAGGTTGGGAAGTGCTTGTCTATTTACATGCGGTCACTAAACCAGTCTAAAGTCATTTGAAGCATTTTTTCATTCTGGTGGTTTTACTTCAGCATCGTTAAAGTGTATTATAATGACACCGTGTACACGGAGAAAAGTTTTATTCTAAAATACGATCATTTTATTCGTAAAAACGGTTAAAAAAGGGACTGAAGTTCTTACGAACAAATTAACAGGGTTTCAATGTTTATTGGCGGGAACACTTAAGAATAATTTGTTGGTATACGTAATTTCGTACGTATACCAACAAATTATTCTTACATTTTCCCGCCAATAAACATTAAAACACTGTTAATTTTTTCGTAAGAACTTCAGTCCCATTTTTAACCGTTTTTACGAATAAAATGATCGTATTTTAGAATAAAAAATTTCTCCGTGTACCTATAATAGAAAAAGAGAAACAAAAAAGAGCTATGACCAAAGCGGCTATGCAATGAGAGTAATGCTTTTGGTGTGTATGTAGAAATAAAGGCGGGGCGGATCTGTGCATAGATACGATTTAATGTGAACGACATTGACGAAATTTTTGTGTGATTTCATACTAATATTAGGCAAACCTTCCTTGTTTTTACTATCTATCGTAGAGACCAATGTAGCTTCTCTTCAACCCTCGTGCAAACACGTATTATCTATTCGAACGCTTTTTGCCACAATACGGTACTTTTCCAAAGCCACGAAAAGCTTTGCTGCCAAATATGGCAAATATGTTTCTGGTTAATAATTATTGCTTCTAATAATTGCTTCATAAAAATCTTGTCTTAAACATTAGTTTATCAATTAAAAAAATAAAAAGCAAATATTCCCTAGATTCTTTAAAAAGTTATAAAGTTTACGATTTTATAATATTTTTATTATAAATCATATGAATATGTGATAATCGACAAAAGATAGGTAAATTCATTGGCTATATAGAACTATAATCAGTTTGTATGTCTCGATATTCAATTTCAGAGTTATGATTTTTTTAACGTGATGACGTAAAAATCTTGAGCAATCCGAGAAAAAGTTTTAAATTGCTCTGTCGCTCCAGTGGTTATAGATACTTGTAAGTCGTCTACCTACACATTGTACTGATAAGTTCACATTGATTTGCATCGAATATGCGCATTTAGGCATTTAGGTCGACAGTCGCAAGCAATTTACCGATAGGTACCCCAGTGCTCTGATTCGATCAGAACAAACCGGGACGCTGTTCCGGTTCGTGAATCCATTGCTTTCCCCGTTTACTGTCAGCGACGCGACGTTTATAAAAAAACCTGCAACTGTTCTAAATGGGGTATTTTGTGCTTCCTGGTGTTACCTATTATGATGAAAATAAATCAAGTTTATTAAGGAAAAAAGAATGAGGACATTGATCGTATCATGGTATGGAGCACAGACAAGTTTATCAAGGAAAACAGAGTGAGGACATCGATCGTGTCATGGTATGGAGAAGAGATATGTTTATCAATGAAAACAGAGTGAGGACAACGATCGTATCATTGTATGGAGCACAGATAAGTTTATCAAGGAAAACAGAGTGAGGACATCGATCGTGTCATGGTATGGAGCACAGACAAGTTTATCAAGAAAACAGAGTGACGACATCGATCGTGTCATGGTATGGAGCACAGACATGTTTTTTTTATCAAGGAAAACAGAGTGAGGACATCGATCGTGTCATGGTATGGAGTAGGGATGTTACGAACATTCGCATTCGCATATGCGAATAATTCGCATCATTTTAAACATTCGCATCGACATTCGCATTCGCAACAATCGATGCGAATGTTTAGCGAATGCGAATGTGTGCAGATCATGTCGTGTCGTTTGTTTTTCGCGCAAGCGCATGAGCGCGCTGTCGACCAATAGAAAGCATTACTCTCTCGCTACATTGTTTGAGATTCCTTGATTGGTTTATCGTTTTAGTTGTCATTTGTCATGTCACTTGTCAGTCGCCTCAGTCGGTTGTAAGGCGATCCGCCCACTGAGGCAACTGAAAACTGTCAATTGGCAACTGTCTTTGTATGACAATGTGATAGCCCGCACACTACACAATCACTCAACAACCCGTTGTCAATGGTAACGCAAGCGGTGACTCGCGACTCGCACTGCTGATTGCCGTGGCCGGCCGTTGCTAGTTGCCAGCTGTTGCTGATTGTTCTTCGTCTATGGTTAAACAAGCTTTTGACCAATCAAAACAGAGAAACCAGCCGGTTTTAGTTTGTTTTCAGTTGCCTCGTCAACGGATCGCCTAAATATTGTATTGTATGTAACTAATCAGTCGTTACCTACGTAAAAAAAAACAAATAGTTTATGAGTTTTGAACTTCGAATATTAAACTTACTGTATAAGAATTGATTTATTGTTTTTATTAAAACGATTATTAATGTTGACTAAAGTTATTTTTTAATGTGATTTCTTAACATTCGCATTCGCATTCGCACATTTGCACTCTGAACATTCGCATTCGCATTCGCGAATGTGAAAAATATCACATTCGTAACATCCCTAATATGGAGCACAGATAAGTTTATCAAGGAAAACAGAGTGAGGACATCGATCGTGTCATGGTATGGAGCACAGACATGTTTGTTTATCAAGGAAAACAGAGTGAGGGCATCGATTGTATCATGGTATGGAGCACAGACAATTTTTTAAAATGGCGTATTTTTTGGTTCCTTGATATGATATCAATGAACTAAAATTCACCGGGGAAAACAGTATCATCATAACGTTGGATTAGAGCACAGACTTTGCACCCATTCTATAACAGTGGGTAGGTACAGTACTCAAGTGGGTACCTAATGTAATAAGACTAATGAGGAGAATCCATATTTTCTGCGTTAAAATATATATTTATATATTTTTTGAAATAAGCAATTCACCCATGTACTCTTAAGTCATATCTATTACTAAACTGGATATAACAGCACGTACCCGAAAGATTTTAATCAGCGATTCCTGAGCATATTTGGAGTAAAAATTGTAGATATCATTTTGATGAGTTACGTGATATTTAAAAAAAATTAAAAACCAATAAACAATTTTTTCATCACTCGCCGCAACTGATAGTTTGTTGTAGCCCGGCGGGTCACGTGATAAACTCTATTGTCTTTGTCTCATTCCAGCAGCACCGTAACACACGAAATAGCGCGCGTATCACGTGTTCCCGTCGTGACGTGTGGGGGTGTGATCAGTGGCAACGAGTGATGTTTTTTTACTAGAAAAAAAAAATTGACAGAAAATATCATCGGATAGCAAAATGACATTTACTCATTTACTCAAAATATGCCCAGGAATCTCCGGTTATTCCTTCGGGTGCGTGCTATTTCGCTCTGTATAAAGTTGGTTTATGAAATTATCTAAGTCCTGAGAGACTGCATTACATGTTTTGATAAGGGTCTGCATAGCTTCCATAAGCACACAAGTCATGCAGGTACCCATACAGTAATGTGTAGGTATGTTTTGCCATATTCCCTCGATAGTAACCCATGGTTGTCATTATTAATTTGTTGTTTGGTCATTTTACCTGGGTTTACAACATAATTTTCCATGTAGCGCTTTTCCACCAAGGCGGACCAAAGTTAAGACTTCTTGGATCAATTATTAATTGTAATTAATATTATTGTTGCAATTCAGTTGTTTATGTAAATAACCTCAAGAATATTCCGTATTTATGTTTCTGTAATCTGTTCTCAAATAACTTTAATGAGCCATTATTGATAGGATGCTATTATTTTTTAGCAAATAAAATAATACCCGTCACAAGGTAACGCAAAATCGTATGTTTTTGGTTTAAAAATTTGATCGCTTAGAAATATTTTAGTGCTTTAATTAAATACTGTTAATGGAACCAATGCAATAATGGAGCATTTTTTGTCCAGAAAAACATATCAGGCCTTTACAAATTGCTTTAGAGTGCGAAATTTCTTTGTTACGAACATCTTTTTGGATATCATTTCATTGTATTATTATTGTATAGTGCGGAAAATTTTGTTGTTTAGAAAATGATCGGAAACATTTTAATATTTATGCCTGAACTTCACAAAGTAAAATATAACATGCTTTTTGCATAAATCGCAACCATAAACGGAAACGGCAACCATATCGCCGTGTAAAAGGAGTGCGTGATTTCAAATAAAACATGCCTTGTACCCTAATAGTAATACAAAGCGAACATACATGAAGATGAGGAAAACAAAAAACGTGTAGATGAAGTCTACAAAATATGAAGATGAGGAAATTAGAAAAAAGGTAAACGCAAACACATCAACCCACACAGTCCGTCTCGGAACAGGTATCCCTAATGAGGAGGACTGTGAATATGTACTATGAATCTTTGATATTTATCGGGTTTTAAACAACAAACATTAAAGTTTTAGGGTTTTATGTACCTATGAAAATGTTGACAAACGAAAAGAGATAAGAAAAGAAATTAATAATAACAAAATGAAAACACAATCAACAATCCAAAAATATAAGATATCGTAAATTTATAAGTCATTAAAAAATACATGACAATCATTACGAGTCATTAGATATTGTATAATATTATGATTGCGTGGGCAAAGAGAAACAAGATGATTAAATCGATTCAGTTTCAATAACAAACAGTAGGGGGCTAGAACAGAGTACCTTCTCATTTTGTGGTGATTAGATACTAGTTATTAGTTTTTGGTTGATTTGTCTCAACCGATTATTTTTTTAATAAAAACAAATTCTTTTTGTGGAATGATTGCTTATCCTGCGTAGTATAATAGTTTCTGAGAATTTTGGAATTTGAGTATTCTCCGAACGTAATTTTTGATTATTCAATAATCAACTTAGTTTTAGTTATCATTAATTGTGTTCTTATAATCTACTCTGGGATAGTGATTCGAGTTGGTGCTTCGTTTGCGATGAATGGATGAAAAAGGAGAAGGATATTGTATTTTTTTTGGGAATTGAATTATATTACTTTTAAAAATGATAGCATAAATGCATAGTTTTGCCGAAGAATGCTGATCCACGAATCATCGTATCAACTATCAACTGTCAACCTATAAGAATCTTTCAGAAATTTCGTTTCAGTGACACAACAGCTTGTGGATGATTACATAAAAAGACAAAGCTATTCCGAGTCCACAGAAAAAAGAGTTTGACTCATGGCCGCCCATGAGTTCATAAATATCTGATAGTATTATTGTCCTAATGCCCGTAGGTAAAATTTGAGAATCCCACTTCGATGACATCTCTGACGTCGCGGGTTACCAAAACCCTCTATTCCACCTCTGTACGTGAACGTTTGGGACCAAACTACTGCTGTGATTTATCATAACGCCTATTCGGTTGAATTTAAGAACCCCACTCTAATTACATTTCTGACGCCGCGGCATATCTGAACCCTCTCTTCCATCGCTGTGCGTGAATGTTTGGGACTTAGCTGCTTTTGTGATTTGTGGCCGCTCGCTCGAATGCTTGATTTCGCGTAACGCCGCGTATGGGCGCTGCAGTCGCTGTCAGCGGATTGTCTGGAGATGGTCGATCATATTTATGTGGTCGATATTTCTGTCACGGTTACTTCGATTTATTATAAAAGTTGAATACATTGTAGGTGGATATTTGCTTTTATAGGTTATTATTTCAACCAAATAAGTTAGTTAATATGTAGATTTTTTATATATTTAAAAAAATGCATTTACTTTGATAATATTTTGGTAAGAGTAAGTTTAGCTAGATTTCATGTAAAATAATTATGTTATTATTATTATATATATATATTTTAATTTCCGTGAACGTTTATATAAATTTTACAAATTTATTTAGATAAAAAGAAATCATTTCAGAGGTATTTTTTTTAACATTAGCTCCACACAGGAGACCCTGAGGAAAACAATTTCCCCTCGGGGCCTATGTTATCGTTGGGTGTTCTTCTGTGTGGATGTTCTTTTTAGAGAAAATAAGGAGAGGAAGTTCTGGGAAGGAAAAATTATGAAGGGTGAGTAGGAATCTGGGGGTCGATGTGTCCAGGAGTGACGGACGTATGAATGCATCTCTCCCACTGCGCTACAAGGCGATGGGTCGAGAGAGTCCTGTTGAAGAGGTAAAATGTCTCCATCAACCAGTCTCTACTAATCCGAACCGCCCCGCAGTAGAGGGCAAACGCATGTGCCGCCAAAATATAGTAAAACCTTACCCTATGAACCTGGGCACCCCTGCTAAGTCACTAAACGTAGCGAACCACTTAGAGTTACCTTTTTTTTTTTTTTAATAGAGAAACCTCACAAGAGTCCCAACTGCTCCCTTCTGGAGCCAGTGAGACTATGGCATTCCCAATTGTGGAGAATGTTGTGAGGCTGTAGGTAAGTGGGGAAGGGAAGGAGATGGGGAAGAGGAAGGTGGGAAAGTACCTGGCTATTCAGATCTAGTCACAAAACACGGCCAAAGCCATTATTAAGCAACGTTTCAATTCTGAATGGTGGTCTTACACCAGGGCGATACTGAGAGTATCTTCCACTCTGGAACGTGCCGCAAATATAACATATATTATTTTTATTAATTAATTGTGAAAAACACAAATTAATCAAATAAAATTTATTTGCGCACGCCGGGTTCGAACCCGCGACCTTCCGAATGGGAGTCAAGTGTCTTACCACTCGCCGATGGTATTGGGAAGATACATTTGTCTCTTTCATTCATTACTAAGAAGATACAATTTATTATTCGTGTTTTTGTTTTTTATTTGATTTGATTACTACATTATTTATTTTGACTATATTTTATGCTTGACGATTTTATTTTGAGTTTTAATTGATAATATTTTATTCGAATTGATTTTATTATTTTTTGGAGTTTTAATATTAAGATTATTGGCTTTAATTTGAATGCCGATTTACATTATTAATCTATTTTTACATTATTAATTTATATTTTTTTATATATTGTATTGTGTGTATTGAATTAGAGATTTAATTTTATTTATTTTATTTTGATTAATTTATTTTATTTTATTTTCTGTTTTATACTGGAGGCAACTGCTGAAAACCAACTGCATTCCAGGAGAAATCCTGAATTGTAGCTGAACAGTGACCTTTACGCTAATAGAATCAATGATTAAGAACAAAATGTGTAAAGCCAGGGACATACACAGCGTTAAAAGCGCCGGCGTTATTTGGCTTGGCCTACTTTACCACATCGCTCGCCATACATTTGCGATTGGAATGCATGGCGAGGAATATGCTGAAATAGGCCAAGCCAAATAACGCTAGCGCTTATAACGCCGCGTGTGTGTAATCTATTGATGAATAAATGTTTTTATTATTATCAATTTTCTTTTTTTGTCATTGACGTGGATGAACGAGATTTAGGTATGCTGAGTTGATTCTTTTCCGATATTGTCTGTCCGCGGTCTTATAATACAGAATGTCTACTATTATATATCCACATATTAAATGTAAGTGTTTTGTAGTTTTATATTCACAGTTGTTATTTTTGCATAAGGGCGGAGCCTTATAGATGGTCACCAAGACTTGGCGAAATTGGGCGAAGCCCGAACAAAAACCGCCCGCAGGGCTTAGCAGCAAAAACCCGCGGAGCGGGTTTTTAACTGCTAGTATATATATTATTAGCGCAAACTCGTGAAAACTCACGGGATGTTATAATTGTACAATTTGAGAAGCTGAAAATATTTTCCTCAGAATCTATTTGCCTATCAAAAATAAATATTGTCAATTTTATTTATAATATAAGTATGTTTTTTTATTGACACATAGCAAACGATCATTTGTAAGTAAACATGAATAATTATTAGATTAAAAATAATTATATTTGTCAATTTTGACTCATTTATATCTGGCATTCATTACTACCATTATACGGGCATGTGTCTTGTGGTAGACGAAAAGCATGTTATGAAAACTGTATACAAAAATATACATTTTATGAATAAACACAAGTATTCTGAAAAATCTATTCAATTTTATTTTATAAAAAAAAAATAGGTAAAAATTATAGATCTAAAAAAACAGAGGAGATGTGAATTAAAAAATAACTATTTTTTCGCTCTCCTGAACAATTAACATTTTGTCCTTTACAACATTTCAAATTTCCACGGCATCTCTCTTTGGAAAGACAAAAGTGTAAAAAAAAATTCTTGAATGGATGTAATTTGTATCGGTAGAACAATTTCGGCAGCAATATGAAATGCAATAATTCCAAACACAATCTCGTTCGGCGTCGAAGAGGCTTTGTGCCTAAATGCGTAGCTTTTGGCCGCCGAAAAGGTTTCGCAAATTCACTTAAGTCTAGACGGAGGATGTACCCGAGGCAAAGTTTGAATTTATGGCCTCGATTTGTAAGGGGTGTACGTTTTGGTGCCACCGAAGCGTGCGGTCCAAAGGGATGTTTTACACGATAAAGTGCTGTCCACTGCAACGTTTCATTTATTAATTGAATTAATAAGGTACAGGTTGTAACAACCTTACTAACCTAACTTACCCGGCAAACTTTATCCAGTGATTCCTGAGCTTATTTGGAGAAAAAATATTATTATTACTTTTTATGATTTTTTATTTATTTATTATTTTATACGCCCATGGGGCTTTTACATTTAATACTATCTACACACCATGCTGCGAACAGCAGCTTTTGGCAGCTGGCTAAAAATCGAAGGTTGGAGGATGTCTCCCGTCTCTTTTTTTCCCATGCGAACCCGTAACACTCTGTTTCACGTTGACTGCAAATCGGAAGAAACCGTCTGCCGTTAGTACCAACCGATGAAATGAGATGGTGATATTGAATTTGTTGTGTTAATAAAAGAGACAGAAGACAACGTGAAACAGAATGTTACGGGTTCGCACGAGGAAAAGGGAGACAGGAGACAATATCCAGCTGATAACAGCCGGCTGTTCGCAGCACCGTGTGTAGAGCCCATTATACATAATATTTACACGTTTTTACCCAAGGGTTAATAAAAAACAACTATAGGTTAACAAAAATAATTTCTTACATTACAGTTATTTATAATGAGATAAATTATAATAGAAAATAAAATTTATAAAAATAATAAGCTGAAATTATCAGAAATTATACGTTGACATAAAAAAATTGTTTAGGTATGCTTTAACCATAGAAATTGTTAAGGCCGGTCTCTTGCGACCAATTTCAAAAACAATACCTCAAACATTACCATAAACATGGAGCACGGCCACAACGTTGGTTGATTTCCATGGGCCACGGAAAGTAAAAACATTGTGGCCCCGACCTAACCAACCACAAAGTGTGTAAACATTTTCGTCGGAGGAGACGCCGCTTTACATCAACAATGTTGATATCATTTGTTTATTTGTTTGCGAAACTAAGAAACCGAGGAATTGGCGAGTTTGTCACATTAATTTTGTTTGTGAATGGTGACATAAGTTAAAATAAGAGTTTTTCTTAGATAGAAAAAAATAACAATTAAAAAAAAATCGCTTTCTGTCCAATTCTACGCGGTATAGTTAAACAAATTCGAAATGTTATAGGATAAGGGTGTAGCTATTTCAATATGTATTTCGGGGACTCTTCCATTGAAATACCGGCCGAATAAACACATTTCCCAACTAACATTCACACTTTGTGACGCATCCAATTTTACACAAATTCTCCCTTACTCATAATTGCGGTATCTGCCGACTCATCCTTGGTTTTGAAAAGTTAGCCTTAAGCATGGTAGCCGTTTTAACCATACACACGCAGTAATAATAAGTCAAATTTTTCACTGTAAAGGCTCCGTCAAACAGGAGGCGTACTTACGCGCGTCAAGGCGTTAAAACGTCCCGGACGTATAACGCTACGTTGTGTTGTACTAAACATGCCTAAACCGGTCAAACAGAGCGAGCGTGTAGCAATACGTGAAACTCTGCCGCCGCGGCAGACGCCACGTTGTATTTTTGTTACAAAATTTCCTTTGACGGCGGGAGTTCTTGCTTGACTGTGGTAAAAATGGTTGCTGAAAAGTTAATTGAATGTGTCCAAAAACATCCTTGTTTGTATGACACGAGGAACAGTTGCATTTGTGGTGCATTTGCTTATTTGGTGTTGCAGAAAGGAATGCAATTCTTCGAAGCACTCTCGTGACATACGTAAGTAATGAAAGAAGCGATTTTCATGTGATGAAAGCTCGCGGAATAAACGATGATATTTTCCAAATTCTTTCCTCTTCTTATTAATATCATGCACCCATATTCTATTACTACGGGAACGGTGATAATGCACACAGCAGTAACAACTTATCTTCATCTGAATCGCTGGACATCGTGGCGAAAACCGACTGACAGTGACTGACGCCGAACGCTTCGGCTTGCGCGTGGAACCCGTTAAAATTGAAAGTACGCGACGTTACGCTGACGCCTTGACGCGCGGTAAGTAAGCCTTCTGTTTGACGGAGCCTTTACGACGTAATACGACGCGTATTAGTTATACTACGATTATGAGTAAGGGGGATTGTATATACCCCGTTTCAACGCCATTGACAAAATGAAAAATGCGGCAGACCGTACAAAATTGCCCGCAGCGATCTCGTCTTGGGCTTGAATGTGTTATATTTATTAGTAGTCACTGACCTTTGATGACAGAGACCATCTATTGCATTACAATTTAAAAAGTCGTACATGTACGCACGTTATCGTGTATGCACGTACCGTCGTCGTAAGTATTAACGTTTTATAAAAATACGTGTTTTTATAGAAGTATAGAAGTCGGCGGTTATTGCTTAGAGGAAATATGAAGCAAAACGATTAAAATTAAACGGTAGGTATTGTTTTATAACTAGAACTGAATATCCAAATACTTTAAAAAGTTTATCTTCTTGTGCCAACCCCCATTTCCTATCGCTCTTAAATATTCCACATCTGAGGCCCTAGCACGCTCGCTCTATAACGATCGATAGGATAACTATCGGTAACTTCTCATCGTTCCCTAGCATGACTACAGATCGCCAACGAATAAGTGACAGTTCACAATGACTAAGTGTCCTTAACATATTCGAGATCAACTGTTGTTTGTACGTTAGCGATGTGCAGTTGTCCTGATAGTTATCCTATCGATCGTTATAGAGCGAGCGTGCTAGGGCCTCTGGAGGTCTATGGTCGATCGATAAAACCCTTTATAAATATTGACCAAATTCGTCATCTATGGTCAGTTATTTATTCATTTATTATCAATTTCGCGCCCAGATGAGCTGTTAAATGTTACTTTTTTATTTCACAAAGAACATCTAAATAAGCATAACAATATCAAACTAATAAAAATCAAAAACGAAATAAGATAAAAACAAGATAATCCACCATGCAAGACTGAAAAACAAAATCAAAAGCAGTACCAATAACGAAATAAGATAAACAAACAAGATACTCCACTATGCAAGATGGAAAAACAAAATCAAAAACAAAACCAAAAACGAAATAAGCAACCATATCGCCGTCTATGAAAGGAGTGTGTGATTTCTTAAATAAAATATTCATTATACGTATTTTATGAATAATGAAAACGAACATACATGAAGATGAGAAAATCAAAAAAACATTAAGATGAAGTCTACAAACTTGAAGATGAAAAAACTAATAAACATGAAGATGACAAAATATGAACATGAGGAATTTAGAAAAAAAAAGTATTAACACCAACACATCAACCCACAGTCCGCCTCGGAACAGGAATCCCTAGTGAGAGAGGACTGTGAATATATACTATGTATCTTTGATATTCATCGGGTTTTAAAAAAATCCACTAAGTCAAATAGTAAAGTTTCAAGGTTTTATATGCCTATGAAAATGTTGACATAATTAGAGAGAGAAGAAAAATAAATAATAACAAAATGAAAACACCAACAACAACCAAAAAATATCAGAAATCGTAAAACTAGAAACCATTAAGATTAAAAAAAAATACATGGCAGTCATTCACACTCAAAAACAGTTACAAAAACGAAATAAGATAAAAATAAGATACTCCATCAGCAAGATGGAAAAACACTAGAGTGGGAACAGAAAGATTTATCAATACTTGTGAGCACAGACTACCTTACCTACCGACGAGCGACGATTGATACATTTTAGTGCTGCCTCTGTAGTACCGGATAAATTGGGTTAACTATCAATACACAAATATATTTGAATTATTATGTCGTTCGATGTGTGTCTGTTACAATTAAGACTCGTTTTTAGTTATAACGCGATTTCTCTAGATAAAACTAGTTTTTACTGACTGCCTTTTTTAGTTATAACGCGTTTTCTCTATTTGGAGGCATATTGCGTTGTGTCCTGTGTTGAGGAGGAAATGCTGTTGGGCCTCCATTAAAAGATGAGATATCGGTGAGTCGTGATAACTTCGCGCGTGCTGGTCGGAATAATAACACTGGATGATGATGATGATACAGTTGACTATTTACTAATGTACAGTATTTTACAAACATAGTGAGATTATTCCGTGAACTGCAGATAGCGAGGTTGTGTTACTAGGCCGCTGGCCTGTCGCCGTGTAAGCACTGCCTTGATTGATCGACTAAATGACTGCGCTTGGCTTGCTGGAACCCTTCGTATAGCCCGAGCTGGCCGGTACGTCAATTGCAGGCGAAATGCGCTCACGCTGGAAGATTCCCGAAATTTTGGCGCAGCGCTATGTGTCGCGTATTGCAGATTCCAGACCTAGAGATACCTACTAGATAAAACGCATTGTGACTAAGAACGACTTTTAACTGTAACACATCCAATGTAAAAAAAAGCAAAATTACTGACTTATTTAATGAACATATTGAACTAACGAAGCTCTTGGAATTGAATGAAATGGTACATGCGATCCATAGACTTAAATCATCTATAAGACGCAATCATTTTCTTTGAGAAACATAAATGGTTGAAAAATAAATAAAGACCTCATTAACTGATTAACTCCCGCTTTCTGTCAAAAAGTAAATGTGGACTGTCAATGCATGTTTAGGTTGGTATTTTATTCAACATTGCCAAATTATTAATATTTTTACGTAACTGATTTGCGTTTGGCGTTTCGGATTTGAATTCGTAGACAGATCCGCCAGTGTAGCCAGCGTATACCGATTTCTTATTTATTCCCAATATCAAAATCGGTGCGGACGTAAACAATGGAACCGTGCTTGGGATATCGGTATACCATAATTGGAAGTTTCTCTTATCGATCCGATATTGTAAAGTTATCGATTTCATCGTTCTAGAACTCCAGGACAATAGCATTCTTATGTTTTCAAAAGCAACAAAAAAAAACTTAGAGGTTTACGGATAGACACGTCCATAGAATTTACAAGTAGGTACTGTTCAATATTATATAGCGTTCCCCGCAGCATTACGGTTTTGGGGATATAATAAAGCCAGAGAAAATGACCTTAGAACACCTTTCTGGAATACTAAAATACTGTGCCACGAAAAATACTCGTAAAATACTGAGAAGTAAACATTTCCACAGATAAAAATATTTAATTTTTAAATAAAACGTTTTCTTAGGCGCTCCGCTCACTGAGGCAACTGAAAACCAACTAAAACCGGCTGTTTTCTCTGTCTTGATTGGTCAAAAAGCTTGTTTAACCATAGATGAAGAACAATCAGCTGACAGCTCGCAACCTAGCAACGGCCGCCCAGGGTAATCAGCCGTGACAGTCGCAAGATGGTCGCAAGATGGTCGCAAGATGGTCGCAAGTCACCGCTTGCGTTACCATTGACAACGGGGTTTTGTGTGATTGTGTAGTGTGCGGGCCATCACATTTTCATACAAAGACAGTTGGCAGTTGAGACTTTTCAGTTGCCTGAGTGGGCGGAGGCGCTTACGCTGATAAAATTTCGATGAGCTTTTTTAAGCTGAAAAACGTACTTAAAACGTAATATTGTAGTATCCAATGAATGGAAACTCAAAAATAGGTTTATTTGAGATAAGAAAACAAAAAGCGACCTCTTTTATAAGCTAGATTAAAACATACCAATGAAGGTTCTCGCACAAATCTGCCATCTTTTCTAGAGAATTAAGGTTTTCCACATATTAAATCTAGAGCTTTCTTCGCACTTTGGTTTGATACCATGATACCAAAATAAAGGATGAAATTAAATACAGTCCTACAAGGTTTTACCCGCAAGTTTTCACTTTGTCACAGGAAAGCAATACTGCTGTAACAACCGAAAAAAGGTTTTAAAGGTTTTAGTTCCGTCTTCGCGGTTTTATAGTGGTTAGTGGTTATGTATTTTTCGAATCGCGGTAATGAGGTTTGTTCCTCTAATTGTTTAACTCAATGCTAACAACTAATTGAATTCATGATATGCTAGGCCTGTCTGACTAGGAACTCCTGCTTTGAGAGCAGCCACAGTTTAATATAATTTTTTTACGTTATCTCCACACAGGAGTCCTTGAGGAAAACAATAACAATATTGCATTTAAAATAAAAGACAAATAACAATCAATATCGTACCATTGGGAAGACATGCTGAGTGTCTAGAAGAAATCACTCGCTGGATGACCTCAAATAGATTGAAGATCCGTCAAAGACTGACGTCTGGACCGCCACAAGCAGATGTCAACATAACATCGATAACTCCCCAATATCCATTTCAGGAAGTGATTATCACTCCTAAGACATGTATTAAACTACTGGGTGTCAATCTGGATGCTGATTTTCCCCTTAAAACTCAAGTGAACAGAACTGTAAGCACTGGGTTCTTTCAATAAGGCAAATTAAAGCAGTGCGGAGAAACCTGCCAACAGGGGTGACTAAATTACTAGTCAATTCGTATGTTGTTTCACGCCTAGATTATTGCAACGGGTATGGAGAGTTTGAAATAAATGAATCTTAAAAAATTATGTGGAACTCTCTCAATTTTTACTTGATTTATTTTTAGTATGGGGACCAAATAGTGGAATTGTATTCTAAATTACTTCTAACTAAGGCAGTGAAGAGTATTTTAAATGAATAAAGTGACGTAAAATATTTGACTGTTCTTAAAATAAATCCCAAACATTTCATAGCCTTATTAGTAACTTCATTAATGTGTGAAACAAACGTTAATTTTTCATCAAACACGATACCCAGATCCATGATATAAGACATCATTTTAAGAGAAATATTGTTGATACTATAATGAAACATAACATGATTTTTTTTTCTACAGAAAGATATGAATTGACACTAATCAATATTTAAAAACAGTTAATTATGATTACACCAATTTTGTAAACGATCGAGATTGGATTGAAGGATATTACAATCATTGATGGAGGTAATCGTTTTGTAAATTTTTAAATCATCGGCAAACAGGAGTATGTTTACTCCATTAAAAACTTTTACAATATTTGTAAATAATAGTTCTAGATAGAGCCTAAGAAGTGGTACTAAAGTGTACAGTGCCCTTGAGGTGATTTCTCACAAAAACAGCGCTCACAAAAAAAATACAATAAAACCGTTGATGTTAGATCTGTATTGGGTGATGATCCAAGATTACGGCCGTTGTTCCCTTGCTTAGTGTGTAGCTGCCGTATCAGCTATGCAGAAAATAATTACGTCGCCAAATTAGTTCACCCCTACTGCTGCAAATTGCACAAATGCATATCTTTCGTTGGCTCCCTGCGCCGTTTTGATAGTCTGTGCAATTTGGTCGTAGCCTATCACCACAATACCTCCATCAATGAGTTGTAATATTTATATCAAAAATGAAATTGTTATAAAGACTCTTACACTGTTTAGCATGTTCACTAATACCACATTCATGCTCCTAATCGATTCCTCGTACAAACTATAACATGGTCAGATGTGTACTAGATTAGCTTTTCATAATGTAAACGTCCATTATAATGGATTAGTGCAGTGCTAACCCATCGTGGGTCGGGAGCCGATATCGGTGGGATCAACTTACCCAGCAACTAAAGGGTTTTACTTGCAGTCATGTGAAATGCTGAATAATGTATCAGTGGCGGCTCGAGCACTTCTTTGATGGCGGGGTCCGACCTTTTTTACATGCACCTACTACCTACTGTATTGTAATCTCACTATCCGGAGAAAACCATATTAAATTTCT
The DNA here is from genome assembly GCA_951813805.1 of Limnephilus auricula. Lineage (NCBI taxonomy): Eukaryota > Metazoa > Arthropoda > Insecta > Trichoptera > Limnephilidae > Limnephilus > Limnephilus auricula. The sequence continues at coordinate 7,702,336 of OX638405.1, forward strand.
CGAACAAAAAATTTTATAGTCATCATATCTAAACACAAAATAAATTTAAATGTCTATAGATATACAATTTATAATAAAAATAACACTTTATCTTGCAAGATTATAATCGAATTTAATTTGAACGCGAGCGATTCCCGCCCGAAATATCGCAACTTTTGTTAGGAGGGGATTTATTTTTTTATTTATAAAATACATTAAAATATTTACAGTTAAATGACATATTAAATCACCATACTAGGCGGCTGCCTGTTTCATGGTGACCAATGGAATATGGTTACTTTATGAAGTCTAGTGTAAACATATATATGGATTAAATATACACTGAGAAAAATGTTATTCTAAAATACGATAATTTTATTCGTAAAAACGGTTAAAAATGGGACTGAAGTTCTTACGAACAAATTAACAGTGTTTCAATGTTTATTGGCGGGAAAATGTAAGAATAATTTGTTGGTATACGTACGAAATTACGTATACCACACTCTCTTATTTCCTATCTCTTGTTCTCTATCCTAGTACGATAAACAGGCTATAGTTAGTTCTATCACATTCACTCATCAAAAAGTCCCCAAGCGTCTTCCTGAAAGTGCGATATTCGGTTATTGTCTTTATTTCAATTGTTAAGTTATTGAAGATTTTTGGAGTAAGAAAGTTAAACTGTGACTGGGTCATTGAGGTTTTTGTTATTGGAATTATATAGTTGCATTGGTTGGAATATCTTGTATTATAGTTTGAATCAAAAAAATATTTTTTAATAAATTTAAATTTAAAATAGCAAGAAATGAATTTTACACATAAGGATTTTATATTAAGTATTTTGAAGTCTTTAAATAAGTCCTTTGTGGGATGTACTTTATAGATAGTCCGTATTATCAATTTTTGAGCCTTTACTAATGGATCTAATATCGTTTTAGGACACCCTCCCCAGACAACAATACCGTAAGAAATAATTTATTGACATAGAGAAGAGTATACTGTTTTTAGTTTTTTTTTTATTTAGTATATTTCGTAGTGATCTGAAGATATATGTTAGTTTCCGTATACGACTTGTTACATTAATTACATGATCTTCCCATCGAAGTTTGTTACCAATTATTACCCCTAAGTATCTAATGGAGTCTACGCGTTCCAGTGGACTGCATATGCAACTAGCGAGATCTTTGCAAGAATGTATCTTTAGTACATGATTAGTTGAGGGTTGACTTATACTATTGAGGATAAATGTTAAATATGTCGTTTTAGCTATGTTTAACGTGAGTAGTATCCAGCCATTGTTTAATGTTTTGCAATATTAGTTCCAATTAGATTCAATAGATTATCCCCGCGGTATTTGAAATTTACATATGAGTGCGCATGCGCGGTTCTCGGATTGCCTACGATCGCGAAAGAAATGCAAAGAATGAATCAAAATGCTTAAAGTAACCATTTATTGGACAACCAACACCTCTGCAATAGGTCACTCCAAGCGGTTCGCTTGATTTGGTGACTTACATTGGGTGCCCGGGTTCATGATGTGAGGTTTGTCTGGGCATTGGCGGCGTATGCATCTGTCCGCCAACTGCGTGTCAGGTCAAATCGGGAGAGATTGGTTGAGGAAGACCTAACCTAGACCTCTCTAGCCGAACTCTCTAGGAATATCACCTTATACCACAGTGGGAGGAACGGACTCATTCGTCTGTCACTCCTGGACACACTGACATCCAGATTCCTAACCATCCCCCAAATACCCTCCACACAGCATACCCAAAGATGACATGGTCCTGACAGGATTTGTTTTCTTCAGGGCTTCCTGTGTAAAGCTTATGTAAAAAAATATCTCGAAACCGTGCTGCATAAAGTTGAACATTATTTATTTGTACAAATTAATTTTTTTAAAAGAAGTCGAGTGGTCATTTTAAAAAATGGGGTCGCGTAATTTGTTTGGTAACCCCTGGAATGACTTAAAACTCCCATTCGCATTATTTCTTGCAGGGGATTTACTTACTACCTTACTTCGTGATGACGTCATTTAATAAAGATAAAATATATCCATCCCTGCTTCAAATTTATCTCCTCAGCATTCACGGATCGCTGCATTCTTCGTCTTCAAATACTCTTCAGATAAAACTCAATTCATTGGATATAGAGTGGAAGGAAATATGTCGTTCAGATTTTTTCGAACGTTTCCGAGTTTTTTCAGATACGTTAAAACAAGTTCTATGGATTTTGCTGTGAGCGCTGTTTTTTATGTCCTTAACTGCTAGATTTATTTTTTGTGATCATTGGATATTTCAAAGAAAGCTTTTGAAATTATATAACTATTTATTTTGTAAATAGTTTCTCTTATTTAATAAATAAAAAACTAAAATTTCCTGTGATGCTTATGATTTGTAAGTAGGTACTTAAAAATATAATATTGTTTAAAAAATTATGAAATACTACAAAAGAAATTAGAGTGAAAAAAATTATATTATAAATAAATTAATTATATAAAATATTTTAACATATACAGGATATTAAGGGACGCATTTGACTTACATACTTTAAGCAGTGGTTCCTGACATTACTTAGAGTAAAAATGTTTATGAAATTTGGGTCTCCGGTGACTATTTCGAAGACGTTTTATTTTTTTTCAAAATTAAACAACAACAAAAATTCTACCGCATGGCGTCACTAGTCACTCAACAACAGCCGAGTAACCTCCCAATCTCTTACCCCGCCCCCAAGTGTCCAACACCTAATATTTTTTATGTTTTTGTGGAAATAAAAATTAATAAAAATGTCACCGGAGACCAAAGTTTAATTAACATTTTTACTCCAAATAATGTCAGTAATCACAGTTTAAACTTTAAAGCAAGTCAAGTACGTCCCTTAACACCCTGTATTTATATATATAATAATGTACACACCCGACAACGATGTTCTCGAAAAACATCACTGAGAAACAGCATTTTTCTCTCTTACGTCTTCTTATTATTTTTAGCATAAAGGGGACAACAAATATATATTTAGATACGTTATTCGAACTTCAGTGTTTCTTTTTATTACATAGATGTTTGTTTTCATTTTCATTGCAATATCCTCTTCTGAAGTACGTAGAATATAAAATATTCAAGAGAAATTTCAGTATGAATACTATGTTAAATTAAACTTTGGCTAAATTTAGATACCAACAACAACAAAGAATATCGATTTAAAAACATTTGAATTTCGGTGTAAAATTATAATTTCGCATCCCCCCAAAAATGTTAATTCGAAAAAACCATTTACTTATTCAAACCTTTTCCACTGATGTACATGAATGGAAGTCTCTATCGTGATAAAAAATACTGAATTCTGAAAAGTTGCTGAAAAATATAACACGTAGCAGTATGTGGGTTCGGAATGTTATTAAAAACCAATATGAATTCCTCTTTGGTTACCAAAATACTGATGGAAAACATTCTGAATTCCCGAAGCCAGAAAATGATCAAAACGTTTGGCGGATATAAACATTTAAAAATATAAAGCAAGAGAAGTAATGGGAGTAATAATGAGTTTATTCAATTACCAACACTAAACGGCCCTCCTAATTATTTTTTTTTTGTCATTTATTGAAGTAAGACTTCTTTAGGGGCATCAAGACGGATAACTCAAATCTTTTTTGGACGGATGTAACATTAACGGAAATGACGTTAGATTTATATTTCATCATATTAACGTCGTAGGTATGGCAACAATGAGTCCGAAGCCTAGCAACGAATAATAAAGAAAAGCAAACTCAAACGTCAGACGTCACCCATTTAAAATTGAGTGCGTCTAACCTTTAGGCGCGGTTGAAGTAAATCTTCTTTGACTAAAAACTAAATAAAATCTTACATTTTTTAGGCGGCGGAACATGATTAGGTTAAATTTTTCGTTTATAGGGGTAAAATTTTCCTACGATTCAGCCACTTGAATTCTAAATAACACAATTTTTATTGTCACACTACTGCCACTTTTTACTTCAAAAGCTAGAATTCACAAGAATCAGACAGAAAAAAGGGTTAATATTCACTGTAAAAAATAATACAAATCAAGAGGTACAACTAAAATCTTTAGTTAAATCATATAATAATCAATAAAACATAACAAAAACCTATTGAACTTACCTTATACATTAGTAAACAAAAATTTACCTTATACATTATTTGGATAATCAACAGATTTTTACATCTCATATAACGAACTTATTAAAAAAAAAGTACAAATAAAATCTAATGACAGATTTTCACGTAAACATAAAGTTATAAAAAAACGAAGGCTGCAAGTACCTGGGGGCAAACTTTTTTACAAAAATACAAAAACTTTAAATATTAAATTTATTTAAATAATAATTTCAATAACCGAAAAATCTTTTAAAATGACCCGTAATTAAATTTGTTTCCTTTGTAAATTACGCTTTATTATCCCTCCCTTTACATTACTACTCCATGACATCTTGGTAAACCATGTTGAAGAAAGCATTGCTTACGAAACATGTTGGTTTTTAAATAATAAAAGTGGTTAAAAATATTTTAATAAGAACACAAATAAATGATAATATATAAGCTAACTAATTTAGTAAAACAGCTGCCAGATGTTATTTACTTGAAAACAAGAAGCTGGTGTTTACATAAATAGGGGCTGCTCATGTTACTTTAAAAATAATATTGTTAAGCGTCCGCCACACTACTCGCGAAGTTGATCGAAGTTGATGACGAAGTGAAGAGAGTAGTGTGGTTAGACCACAGACATATTATTCATAGACTTGAGAATCAGGGAGAGGGGTAATAACCATCTGTAGCGGGGCGGAGAGGGATGAGTTGACGGTAACGATATGTGATTCGTTAATCCTTCAATACGACAGTATATAGGCATCACGCATTTTAATATCACCATTTAGCTCTTAAAAGTAAAATCTGCTTTTGAATGAATAGACCTTTTTACATGGGGGCGCGAATTGTTCGCCCGGTTTGAACAAACTTGTGTAATCCATATAAAATGAAGAAAGGTTCGCTTGTTTTGAGAGTCGAATATTTTGTTACCGTGTTAAGTTAAGACACTTTTACAAATGTTTCATAATTTACTTATCACAGTAAACTGCAACGTGCACACGACGGGACCGGGAATTTCGCTTCATGTCTAAAACTGATCATATTATATGATGTGAATAAGCTTAAAATAATGACAAATAATGCCTGCATACGGAAGGTAATACGACAATTGGGTTTATACTCTTTTTCACTTCTATTTTTACATGTTTTAATAGCACAAGTCACCATTTTTGCCGTGTTATTTCGTAAAATGTACCGATAAGAGCTCGACGCTAGTCCGCAGTCCGCACAAGAATGACGACGTCACATTTTCTAGATTCATGCGTACCTATACGCCAGCCCGGCCGCACGGTAGTTCCCTTAAAGGAAACTAGCTAGACAAAAAGATTTTAACGATGTTTTTATTTAGGTTCAAATTTATACTCACAGCATTGAAAACAGTCCGTAGTATTATGTTCTCATTGATAAAAAAATTAAAACAATATCCACTATACGTGGCAACGTCGTAAACACTGCGCTTTGGCTGTGCCAGTCGGCCGCCCAGCGGCCAGTCGCTTTCGGGTGCTCACGTTGCTCGGTCCCTAGTGGTGTTATTTGAAATCGGAGAGAAATTATCAACAGATAAAAATTGAAGTATACAGTATGTTCTTTCAAATGGATTTAAGCATTTAATAATTGGCTTATTAAACATTACTTTTATTATTAATTGAAAAATGATGAAACTAGTGATAATATTTACAATTATTTGCCTAACTTTGATTAAACTTTCAATTAATTGTACCAAATTGTGCCTCCGAACAAAATTATTTTCATATAAAACCATTCTTTATATATATTTTCTTATATAATTTGTCTGCACATAGTTGCACTTTTGTCTTTTACAGAGCCTGTTCCAAAGATCTATCGTTCAGATATTTTGGACCTGTTAGAAGAGCGAAGCACTTCAAAGATGAATTGTGTTGCAACAAGGGAGTGTATTTATGAAGATATAAAAATTTTACTAAAGAAAAAATTTTTCACTTGTTTCAAAGATAAAATATTAAAGAAAAAAATCGCTTCATTTCCGTTAATATTTCGCAAAAAATGGATTGATGTCGGAAGAAGTACGCTAAAATTCAATTAAAAAAACGCAAAATGGCTTAAGGCAGCTTTTGTTCTTCCTGTGTTGATGTGTGACGAGGGGCCACGCGGTAGACCAGAAAAATAATTATGTTCTTCGAAAAGTAAAACCAGAAAAATTAAATGTCTTCCGAATTCTCGAAGTCCACAAGAGCTCTCTCATTCTGCTCAAATCAGCTTGAGGTTACATGGAAAGCGGGATGCTGCCAAAATTATTCATCAGGCAACAAACTTTTCACCCAAATAAGCTACAAAGATTAAACACATTATGAAAAATAACAATTTAAAACCAATCCCGTATTCACCCCAGGAAGATTTAGCTTTCATAATTAAGAATAAATTCACCAAGCAGCAATATTTTAAGTAGTGTCAGCAAGTGTCACGAAATTTTGGTTCACGGGGGAGACCACATTAATTCCTGTATTCTTCCGATTGGACAAATGTCAGAAGAAGCTCAAGAATGACGAAATAAAGACTTAAAAAATCAGGGAGTTTCATACTCGAAAATCATGGCAAGTTCACACGAATGAATATTTGTTTCATACGATAATTATAAGTTAAGATCCTATAATATCTAGAATATCTACAATACCAAAGAAACATCCCGATGTCTTACCGAGTGATGTATTAAAATTATTATCGATATCTATATATATATACAGTGCCAGCGAAGGAACTTCACAATAGGTGAATTATCATTTAATAGTAGTGATGATAGTGCCGATACTGATGATAGTGACTCGAGTAGTTCATAAAAAAGTAATCTTATGCAGGTTATAAAATGTTTTTTATAACCTGCATAAGATTACTTTTTTGCTTAAAATAAGCACATGGTCGTAACCATTGTACCATAAACTTTTTATTAATATTTTATTTGAAAATTCTGTAACAACGGTTAAAATAAATTTAAATTTTTTAAAGTATTTTTTTTAATTATATTGTGACCCCTTTGCATCATATACTATGGAAAAATATTTTTGTCTAGCTAGATTGGGATTTGGGACCACTGTGGGCCGGTTCCATGGAACCCAGAATTAAGGAGGGGGAAATAATACGCTTTTATCACTTAGGGCAGGTCTATACATATTCATATGTCTATGGGTTAGGCGCTTCGTGTTCGAACTTCGGAACGCTTGGATTCCTTTGACTCGGCGCAAAAGCCGACACAATCGGAAGTTGGACGAAGCGAGGCGAAGTTGCCCGAAGCGAAGTGAAGTGCGTGTCCACATTATCTACTTCGGTCAACTTCGCGAGTAGTGTGGCGATCGCTTAACATTCAGTACAAAAGCACTTAGATACTAATATTATTTTGAACACCTGCTGGAAAAACAGTAAACAAATTAATCACCTTTTGCAGGTGCAGCGATAAACACAATAACATGCTGACGTTAAAATTTAGCACAGGTGCACAAATGTTTTGATATAAAAGCTGACTGAAAATAAATATTATTTCATTACCAAAAGGAATTCCGAGTTATTAATTACAAGTATCTCCTGAACCTAAGTGAAGATTGGGGTCCAGCCGTCTAAGTTTTACAGTATTGTATAGATCAATGTTTTACAGTATTGTATAGATCATAGTTTTACAGTGTTGTATAGATCAAACTTTTACAGTATTGTATAGATCAAAGTTTTACAGTATTGTATAGATCAATGTTTTACAGTATTGTATCGATCACAGTTTTACAGTGTTGTAAAGATCAGATTTACAGTGTTGTATAGATCAAAGTTTTACAGTATTGTATAGATCAAAGTTTTACAGTATTGTATAGATCAATGCTTTACAGTATTGTATAGATCACAGTTTTACAGTGTTATATAGATCAAAGTTTTACAGTATTGTAAAGATCAAAGTTTTACAGTATTGTATAGATCAAAGTTTTACAGTAATGTATAGATCAAAGTTTTACAGTATTGTACAGATCAAAGTTTTACAGTATTGTAAAGATCAAAGTTTTACAGTATTGTATAGATCAAAGTTTTACAGTAATGTATAGATCAAAGTTTTACAGTATTGTACAGATCAAAGTTTTACAGTGTTGTATAGATCAAAGTTTTACAGTATTGTATAGATCACAGTTTTACAGTGTTGTATATATCAAAGTTTTACAGTATTGTAAAGATCAAAGTTTTACAGTATTGTATAGATCAAAGTTTCACAGTATTGTAAAGATCAAAGTTTTACAGTATTGTAAAGATCAAAGTTTTACAGTATTGTATAGATCAAAGTTTTACAGTAATGTATAGATCAAAGTTTTACAGTATTGTACAGATCAAAGTTTTACAGTGTTGTATAGATCAAAGTTTTACAGTATTGTATTGATCACAGTTTTACAGTATTGTATAGATCAAAGTTTTACAGTATTGTATAGATCAAAGTTTTACAGTATTGTATAGATCAAAGTTTCACAGTATTGTAAAGATCAAAGTTTTACAGTATTGTAAAGATCAAAGTTTTACAGTATTGTATAGATCAAAGTTTTACAGTAATGTATAGATCAAAGTTTTACAGTATTGTACAGATCAAAGTTTTACAGTGTTGTATAGATCAAAGTTTTACAGTATTGTATAGATCAAAGTTTCACAGTATTGTAAAGATCAAAGTCTTACAGTATTGTAAAGATCAAAGTTTTACAGTATTGTATAGATCAAAGTTTTACAGTAATGTATAGATCAAAGTTTTACAGTATTGTACAGATCAAAGTTTTACAGTGTTGTATAGATCAAAGTTTTACAGTATTGTATAGATCACAGTTTTACAGTATTGTATAGATCAAAGTTTTACAGTGTTGTATAGATCAAAGTTTTACAGTATTGTATAGATCACAGTTTTACAGTATTGTATAGACCAAAGTTTTACAGTATTGTATAGATCACAGTTTTACAGTATTGTATAGATCAAAGTTTTACAGTGTTGTATAGATCAAAGTTTTACAGTATTGTATAGATCAATGTTTTATAGTATTGTATAGATCACAGTTTTACAGTGTTGTATAGATCAAAGTTTTACAGTATTGTAAAGATCAAAGTTTTACAGTATTGTATAGATCAAAGTATTACAGTAATGTATAGATCAAAGTTATACAGTATTGTACAGATCAAAGTTTTACAATGTTGTATAGATCAAAGTTTTACAGTATTGTAAAGATCACAGTTTTACAGTGTTGTATAGATCAAAGTTTTACAGTATTGTAAATTACAGTATTGTATAGATCAAAGTTTTACAGTATTGTAAAGATCACAGTTTTACAGTGTTGTATAGATCAAAGTTTTACAGTATTGTAAATTACAGTATTGTATAGATCAAAGTTTTACAGTATTGTAAAGATCACAGTTTTACAGTGTTGTATAGATCAAAGTTTTACAGTATTGTAAATTACAGTATTGTATAGATCAAAGTTTTACAGTATTGTAAAGATCACAGTTTTACAGTGTTGTATAGATCAAAGTTTTACAGTATTGTAAATTACAGTATTGTATAGATCAAAGTTTTACAGTATTGTAAAGATCACAGTTTTACAGTGTTGTATAGATCAAAGTTTTACAGTATTGTAAATTACAGTATTGTATAGATCAAAGTTTTACAGTATTGTAAAGATCACAGTTTTACAGTGTTGTATAGATCAAAGTTTTACAGTATTGTAAATTACAGTATTGTATAGATCAAAGTTTTACAGTATTGTAAAGATCACAGTTTTACAGTGTTGTATAGATCAAATTTTACAGTATTGTAAATTACAGTATTGTATAGATCAAAGTTTTACAGTATTGTAAAGATCACAGTTTTACAGTGTTGTATAGATCAAAGTTTTACAGTATTGTAAATTACAGTATTGTATAGATCAAAGTTTTACAGTATTGTAAAGATCACAGTTTTACAGTGTTGTATAGATCAAAGTTTTACAGTATTGTAAATTACAGTATTGTATAGATCAAAGTTTTACAGTATTGTAAAGATCACAGTTTTACAGTGTTGTATAGATCAAAGTTTTACAGTATTGTAAATTACAGTATTGTATAGATCAAAGTTTTACAGTATTGTAAAGATCACAGTTTTACAGTGTTGTATAGATCAAAGTTTTACAGTATTGTAAATTACAGTATTGTATAGATCAAAGTTTTACAGTATTGTAAAGATCACAGTTTTACAGTGTTGTATAGATCAAAGTTTTACAGTATTGTAAATTACAGTATTGTATAGATCAAAGTTTTACAGTATTGTAAAGATCACAGTTTTACAGTGTTGTATAGATCAAAGTTTTACAGTATTGTAAATTACAGTATTGTATAGATCAAAGTTTTACAGTATTGTAAAGATCACAGTTTTACAGTGTTGTATAGATCAAAGTTTTACAGTATTGTAAATTACAGTATTGTATAGATCAAAGTTTTACAGTATTGTAAAGATCACAGTTTTACAGTGTTGTATAGATCAAAGTTTTATAGTATTGTAAACTACAGTATTGTATAGATCAAAGTTTTACAGTATTGTAAAGATCACAGTTTTACAGTGTTGTATAGATCAAAGTTTTACAGTATTGTAAATTACAGTATTGTATAGATCAAAGTTTTACAGTATTGTAAATTACAGTATTGTATAGATCAAAGTTTTACAGTATTGTAAATTACAGTATTGTATAGATCAAAGTTTTACAGAATTGTATAGATTAAATAAGTTGGTCTCATACAAAATTTCAAAACATAATTATATTGAACTAATATCCTCATTAGACTAACAACAGCAATAATCACTAATTTATAACTACAAACTAATCTGAACACATGTTTATAAAATGAATTGCGTGCAACTGAACATGATTCACAGCAACAACATGATACCTCTCAATTTGATATTTAAAATTATTTAATGTTAGCTAAACGTTTTTAAATTGCACGTAGTTCGTATCATTAAAATTCTAATTAATAGTTTACATGCTCTGATTAAAAAAACGTTGTGCTTGAGATAAGTATAATATTTATATCATAGGTATAAAGCGTTTATTATAAGTATGATACTCGTTTCACAAACAATTGTCTCAACGTATTGTCTGTGTATATGAATACTGAAAAAGAGTCCCACTTGCCCCAACTGGATCCATTGAGACTATGGCATCCCCAATCGGGGTATATCTTCCATCCACAAGCAAATTCTTTTAATGGAAGACCAGTATGAATTAATATGTACCATTCCTAAGTTTATAAAATATATATATATTGTGAGGCTGAAGGTAGCAGGGAGAGAAAGAAGATGGGGAAGAGGAAGGTAGGGAAGGTACATTGGTATTCAGAATTAGTCACCAAACACGGCTAAAGTAATTTCAAGCCACATTTCAATTCTGAATGGTGATCTTACACCAGGACGTAAATAAGATTATATTTCACTATGGAACGTGCCGTAAATAAACTATAATATATAAAAAATCTCGTGTCACGGTGTTTGTGGTCGCACTCCTCCGAAAATTTTTTAAAAATATATTTGGTAGGTATAAGCAAAGGTCGTAAAGTATATTTCATACCACGAGCACTGGCTTTATGAAATTTGCATACACAAAATGAAATAGCTCCAAGAGTTTAGCGGCAGAGAAAAAAGTCGTTAGGGGGAGGGGAGTCCGGGAGGGGCAAGGAGGAATTAAGGGGGGGGGGTCCCGGGAGGGGAGACACGGGAGGGGGGAAGGCGGAAATGGTGGAAGGGAAATACGTGAGGGGGGTCGCGTGAAGGGGGACAGCAGGAGAGAAGAGGGGAAAGTGGAAAGAGGGAGGGGAAGGGGTCGCGGAAGGGGAAGAGGTGGCGGAAGGGAACGGGACGAATGGTAAAGGACACCGCAAGGAGAAATATAATTTTTTTTAAGTGGAGTTGTAACGCATGCCGGGTATCTGCTAGTGGATATTATTATAATTGAATAAATTTTGAAATAGATAACTTAATCAAATAACAGTCGTTAATTCTGTTCTGCTAAAAAGTCCATAAAACGTCTTTCTTAATTCACGTTGTGAAAAATATACGCTTTGGTAATAAATCAGTATTACACGAACATAAATCTTCGTTAGTATTATTTTGGTACTGACCAGTGGCGTGCATTGCTGTGTGACAAATGTAGAGCCACTACATTGGTCACTGTACTGTACAGGTAAAATAGTATCAGAATGCACAAAATGCATGCATACATGAAACTTTAGTCTGACATTCGCTTCTTGGCAGTATAGAACCGTCTTGAACCGGAACCGGAACGTAATAATCAAACATCATCAATGCATAACAGCATTTTCAATTCATAATGAGTATAATGACGGTAGGTAGTAGAAGGAATTAAAATATTCTGAGTTTAATATAAAAATGACTTGCTTTTTTTAAAATTTTGTAACATCCTGATAACTTCTTCTGCCATAAAACCTGCTCCCCATTGCAGTGAAACCTTAGTGTGGCTTATGTCATAGGCATAAAAATCGCTTGGCCAAGAGCTAGAGGTCACGATTTGAAATTGGTTTTTATTGGTTTATGAATAATGTTATAAGAAAGAAAAAAGTTAATCAATAATTTTACGCTAAAATTGTCACAGATAATTTTAGCGTAAAATTATATTTAAAAAAGTTGTTTCTTGTAATATGCGTTCAAACATTTCTAATGATTTTTTTTTATTGGTTTACGCTTATATTTTTTATAAAGTGATTGATGCGTGTTTTATATGGTTTTGTATCGAATGACCCTGAAATGTCTGTGTTGTACGTGTTTTAACCACTGCACAAGTAGATAGTATGCACATAAGGAAAAGGAGAGGAATTACTCACTGCGGGACTTGTAGCACTTTCTTTTATTTGGCCGGTTTTAACTTGCACTATGTTGCGGTAATATTTCTTCTTTGAGCGCTGAGTAGCGAAAGATGCGGATTAGGAATGCGGATGTTTACAGGTTGATAGTCGATTATTGACTGACTCGTTGGAAATGGAAAGAATGACAGGTTTATAGTAGGAGGATAGGAATAAAAATGTGACAACGAACTACAAGTACAGCAGTTCATGTATTTATTTTTTCAATTTCTCCGTAAAACGCTTATACTCCATTATATCACGGAGAAGATTATAAATTAAAAAGTGGAGAAGGGCAGTTTTACTATTGTGACATGTGTCAAAAGGTAGTTGCTGAACTGTCTATAAGTTACATTGAACATGTCGATGGTCAATGCAGAATCGTTAGTAGCTCTAATATTGCACAATACTTATTGGCGCGTTCTCATAGACAGAAGTCCTCGCTTTCGGAGCATAAAAAAAGTGCATGGGATCTTCATCTTTGTTAGGGACATAAAAGTTAACCTCGTTCGTATGCGTATGCCTGTAGGTAAATGTAAGTAAGTATTGTGTAAATGCCCAACCAGTGATTAACAATTTTATTTTAATTCCACTCAATCGAAACGCTAGAAAAAGCTTCAATTTGTCCTAATATTTTTTTTAATTGATTATGTAAACCGATTCGTAGTAAAGATTAACCGGAAGCAGTAACTTAGGGTTACTCATAAACCCAGTTCTGATTAGTAATAATCTATTCACAAGTATGTATAATGTATACACACAAAGCATCTACAGTTTTCGTATTCCAGATGTTAAATTTTCCACCTTAAATACCAGAGGTAATAACCATTTGTTATAACGACAACAACTGTTTCTGTACTATGCAATATTTAAAGCCAAGACTTCCCCTTCGCCAAGACAACCTTCCTGAAATATTTAATGCAGTTGGATTGCAAACCTGAAAACGGAATGAAAAGGAGAAAATATCTGAACAACTCTTGGACAAGGAAACTGATGACAAACTAAAAATTTTCTTCGTTTCTCATTTTGATTATTTGAAGAAAACTGTTCGAAAGAAGTTTGAACAATTCAAAAAGTGCACGGAGAAAAATGTTATTCGAAAAAACTATAATTTTAATATAAAAAAAAACACACACACACCAACCAAACACTTTAAATGAAAATATGTGAGAAATCTCAAAAACCTGATAAAAATACTGTATCGCTTTTGCAGTAGGTTCATTTGAAAAAATGTACATATTTCTATGTATACCTTGTGTAACTGCACGTACCCGATATATTTTTAACACATTTTAATATATATATTTTTCAATCGGTTTAACTCTAAGTGACCAGCTCAGGTACGGGGGCTGCATCGAAGACATGGGCGTACTGCACAGGGCCCGCAGATATTTTAATAGTACACAACTGCTAACCCTGTACAAATCGCAAGTGCGTACGGTTGAATTTGGCAGCCACCTCTGGTCTGGAGCCCCAAAGTACCTGAAAAACACCCTCGACTCTGTGCAGAAAAGGGCGGTCCCGTCTTAACAAACGGATTGCAATCTTTAGAGCACAGGCATCTATCTGGTGGGAATGCTGTCCTTGTTCCACCGGTATTTCAACGGAAGATGCTCCGAGGAACTAGCGTCATTGTCCCCCTCGGCACCGGTGCTTAATGTATGTTAATGTACACGGTTGACATTTGTCACATGAGAACGGGTCGCTTCTACGACTCGTTCTTGATTTCAACAGCTCAGCTGTAGAACGATTTGCTGGCTTCTGTGTTGCCTCCTTCCTACAACATGGATCTCTTCAAGACCCATGTCCACTCCTTCCTCTCCTCAAAAATACCCTCCTCCTAGCATCTTCAAAGATGACATTGGCTCTGAGGGAAATTATTTTCCTCAGGGCTTCCTATGTGGAGTTAATATAAAATATATAAAAAAAAAATTACACGTCGCTACTGATGTCAACACTCCTACACGTCGCGACGGGATCACATGATACGCGTGCCCTGTTTCGTGTGTTACCGTGCTGCTGGAATGAGACAGAGTGCTTATCACTTATCACGTAACCCGCTAGGCTATAACCGAATACTCAGTTGCGACAGTTGTGATAGAAAAATATTTTTGTTGTTTTTATTTGAGAAACATATAAAATGACATCTTCATTTTTTACTCCAAATAATATGCTCACGAATCGCTGGTTAAAATCCCTCGGTTACCCTCTATTACACCCTGTATATAAGAGTATCTTAAGAGGGTACTGAAATATTTCTGAAATTGAAACTGTGTAAATATCGCTTGTAATGTTCGGATCTCGGGCAACCTTAATTTCGACAGTTTCAAGTAAGATTAATTTTCTTTGGAAGAATAACTTTTTAATTGAAAATTGAAACCCCGGGAACGCAAAAGGCTAAAAAACATAATAAAGGTTAAGTTATTCAACCCGCCCTTAAAAATTCCCTTAAAATTATTTCCTGTTGATGGGGGAAAGAATTTTCGTAAATGTGATATCTGAACGTCTCATTATTAGTGACCAGCTGAAACTACATCATCAGTCGAAAGCGAATTTCAGCATCTGTACTAGTTTAGGCCGAAACCGAAAATATTTTTTTTTTTTACATTAGCTTCGCACATTGGGAGGCCATAAGGAAAATAATTCTCTTCATGGATGATGTCATCTTTGGGAAGGCTGTGTTAAAGGTGTTTTTAGGAAAGGAAGAAGATGAAGTTTAGGGAAGAAAAATGTATGAAGAGTGGGTAGGAATCTGGGGGTTAATTTGTCTAGGAGTGACGAATGTATGTATCCATATTTTTAAACAGCGGCGCAAGGTGAAGTTCCGAAAGCGTCCCGCTGAAGAGGTTTAAAGGTATTCCTCAAATAATCTCTGTCAACTACCACACAGTCGGTGGGCAAACTTCACCTCGTGAACACTTGGGGTTACCTATGCAGAGTTGTTGGTTATCCAATAAATGGTTCCCGGGGCGGCGGTACCCACAGACGCCTCCCTAATTAAAAGAAACTGCAGATCTAGAAATTAGGTGATATTATTATTTGTTTACTCGTTCGTGATAAATAAAATTCACAACGAAATAAAAGGATAAATTGGTTTATCTTCAGAGCTTTTTGGTTCGTTCGTTCCTTCGTAGAAAAGTAATCAATCTAGTCTGTAGTAGTCTTCATGTTAGATGCCATACAATAACTAATCATTACAACGATTAACTTTGAACTTTGAAAGAACTTTTATCTGACAGCTTCTTTAAAAATAACATTTAAAGTTTTGTAGTTTAATCACGAGCGCAGGTTTCGGCAATTTTTTGGCGAAAACCGAAATCGCGATCGAAACTCGTTATTGGACGAAATTGGCCAAAACCACGGAGGAAGGAATAGAGGCCAAAACCGATAGCGGAACTCCAGTCGGACAGATTGTAGTCATGTTGATTTTAATATTATACATATATATATTCATATATATATATATATAATACCTATGTTGATTTAACAGTGAACATCGCACAGTGGCTGATTTTGATGATTTTGCGCGACATTGCTCTCGGCGTTCGACCATTTGGTGGATCATTCTTGTTTTTAAGTGTCAATTTTAAATATGAAATGTTGTTAAGGTGAAGACATGCGGAAAAACGCAAAATCGTATAAAATCTTGTGTATTAGTTTTGAAAATTTGATCGCTTAGAAATAATATAGATGCTTCAATTAAATACTGTGAGTAGAACACATCTTGGCCTTTGAAGCGATCGAGTATTTTTTTGATAAGCTTTTTAATACGCTTAGAAAAAAATTATGCGTCTGACCTATAAAAAATGGTTAAAAGTGAAAAATCTCCTATTACAAATCCTTTTTCTGGTGTTGTTTTATTGAATAATGTAGCTAATTAAGTTTCTTATAGAGTGATCGGAAAACATTTTAATATTTGTATCTGAACTTCACAAAATAAAATAAAACGTGCATTTTGGCGACGTTTCTTTTCAGTGAATAAAAATAGGCGGTACCCAACGAATTTGTAAGTGCGAATTTCATCCTTATGCCATGTACGGAAGGATTTTAGCCCGTCGCTCATTCTACGCCCAGGGCCCGGGGCAAACGGACGTGCCTTAGTCTACGCGGCGCTCCGATCTTTAAAAATATACTTGCGGAATAACAAAACACTGTCGTTTGCTAGAGATTAGGGTTTTTATTGGTAAACGCCCAAAAATCGTTCGATCCGCCCAATTCCGAATGAGTCAAGGACTAGTGGATCATCTTAATGATTTTAAAAAGTTTTACAAAAATAGCATATTACTTGTATTTTATTGATTATAATATTATAATTCTTAAAAAATAGATAGTAAAAATAGGAAATAGAGATCAATGATAGTTAAAAAAAAAATTGAATTCAATCTAAATACAAAACGCGATTTCCAGTTGCAACATTATGTTTATAATTATTTGAGAAAACTAATTAGGAAGATTTTTACAATTTGGGAGGCGGGAGTGGGTACCGCCGCCCTGGGAACCATTTATTGGATAACCAACACCTCTTCCATAGCTTTATAATGTAAAAGAAAGTGCATTCGTGCAAGAGCCACGACTGCCCGAAGCTAGTAGGCCTATGGCAAGTACAATAAGGATATGTGATGCTTTTAAGAATAGGGAAAGGAGATGGGATAGAGGAAGATTGAGAAGAGAAGAGACATATTCAGATCTGGTCACCAAATACACCTAAAGCCAATTCAAGCAACTCTTTGATTTAAAATGATGGTTTTTCGCTATTACAAAATACAAAAATTCAAACCTTGAAAATAAAATTTGGTTACATCAATCTATTCATTATCGATTCCATTTACCCATCTTAGATTAGCTCGGGTTAGAAAAATATGGATTTGAAAACAAGTTAATTCTCAAGTGAAACCGGGTGGTAGAGGAGATGTACCGAATATGGGATAGCTTAGGTAAAAAAATTCTAAATAATTATATAGAAATCGTTTATTAAGTATTACATATTAAAATCATTGGAAAAATAGTTACGTAACTTAAAATGTCAACGAAACATTAAAAAAAACACACTAACGTCTTCGTTTTAAACGAAAAGTAAAAACATAGAAAAAACCAATGTCCAAAAAAGTGCTCCTATTATGGGATACACCGATTTCGATTCAATAATCACATTTAAAATCAATATTATCAGCTCCCGAACACTCAATATGGCACCAATGGCGGTGCCTATATATTACAAACCTCATCGGACTCATCATCACGAGGTTGGATTGCCGTCGGAATGTCTTCAGAAGAATGGGATAACAGCGACATACTAGTACGTGACAGCTCAGAAGAAGACGTAGAGTCGTATCGTAATCTCTGATTGGTTTCTTCGAGACTTCTTTTTTCACCTGGACCCCACTAGCCTCCACTAGTGGGGTCAAATATTTTCGTGCCATATTTCACAACACCCCTTTTCTTCTGCAGTTTTTCCTGCTTTTCTTCCTCTAGTGGAAACCGTCTTTTCTTGTTTATGTAGGGCGTAATTATACGTGGGTTTATGAGGACAGGCTTGGGTCAGCAGATAAAACTGGGCCCAAGACTGAATTTCATCCAAGCGCAGCTTCCGTGGCATCTTCTTCAGCGCTAGGCTTACGCAGTCTGAATAAAGTGCTTCTAGGGACCTCATAAAGAATGGCGGCTTTCTGATATCCCATGGTCTTCGATTTTACAGCTTCCATGGTTTCATCAATTTTTCTGTGTTTCACGTCTTCCGCTGTTTCTTCTCCGACGTTTTGACCTTCGTGTAGGCCAAAATACAAACTACAATAGCAAAAAAGAAATTTAGTTCTACTATAATTTCATATTAGAAACACTGTTCCTAATATGAGATACTATTCCATATTAGGGTCATCAAGAAATCCCATATTTGGAACAAGATCAATACTATAAAATATATTCATTGAATAAAATCTACTTGTATTTAACTTCAAAACATTACGAAAACATAAAAGTTAAATAATAATTTTGCCGATCAGTGAAAGATTGAGAATTTTGTGTAGAAAATTTTTTGAGAAAAAATAAAATGAAAATTACGTAAATATCATATCGGTGAGGCACAAAAACTTAATCACTCTCCCAGGCACATGTGGTGTGGTCGGCGTCCGGAAGAGTACTGACTTATTCAAGGTCGGTAGGTGGGGAATGGGGAACGCTGGGTTATAGAGGCTTTTCTCCCTTACATTTTGAGAAACACCACTATCCCATATTAGGGACATATGCCATATTCGGTACATCTCCTCTATTTGTACACTTTAGGAACAAAACCTTTGTAGAAAATATATTATTAACTAGGTACACACTAAAGGAAATGAAACCGAAAAATAAAAGGTGGCACCTAACAGAATTATTTATTTTATTCCTTGTACAGGTATTCGTATATCGAAGGACCAAAACCAGTGATGGGAATATCAAAAGATTGTTTTTTTTTTTAAATAATCGAAATGTTTCGAATCTAATATATATATATTGGTTGCAATTACTTTCATTAAATTCGAAACATTTTAAATAAATTAGAATCTATCCGACAATAGTATTTTTTTAATATTCAGGCTGGCGTAGTCCAGTGCCAAGGCTTTGGAGTCCCATTCCGAGGGTCGCGAGTTCGAACACGACGTGCGCAAATATATTTTATTTGATTAATTTGTGTTATTTCACAATTAATGAATAAAAATAATATGTACTACTTTTGCGGCACGTTCCAGAGTGGAAGATACTTTCAGTATCGGCCTGGTGTAAGACCACCATTCAGAATTGAAACGTTGCTTGAAATGGCTTTAGCCGTGTTTAGTGACTAGATCTGAATAGCCAAGTACTTCCCCACCTTCCTCTTCCCTATCTCCTTCTCTTCGCCACTTACCTTCAGCCTCACAACGTACCCCAATTGGGGATGCAATAGTCTCACTGGCTCCAGACG
Source organism: Limnephilus auricula (assembly GCA_951813805.1). Taxonomy (NCBI): domain Eukaryota; kingdom Metazoa; phylum Arthropoda; class Insecta; order Trichoptera; family Limnephilidae; genus Limnephilus; species Limnephilus auricula. The sequence continues at coordinate 7,722,229 of OX638405.1, forward strand.
GGAGCAGTTGGGACTCTTGTGAGGTATTCACTATAAAAAAAATAATAAAATAAAACGCCCCCCCAAATTGAAACAGCAGTGACCAAAAAATGATTAAATATTTGTCGACAACCAAATTCAAACGCAACAGAATTGTATCTTCCCTGCTTTATTTAAGAAATCTTAAAGCTATCAAAAAATCTTTTGTCTGCGTTCAACCTATTCATTAAAAACGTTTTTAGTTTTTTGATATATTTCGAAATCGGAAACTTCGATTTTGTACATCTCTATCCTAAACGAAGCGCTGCAGAGACCATAACCCGGAATTTATCGGAGGCCTGCAACGTACGCTGTATGCTGCTTTGGCTTCTTTCCAGAAATTTCTCCATGGTGGACTTAATACACGGGATGGAGTTTCCCGATAAATTTTGCTGCCATCTTTCCTTGGTTCTGGACAGAAACCGTGACGATAGATGAAAAATGGTGCTCTAGGAAAACGACATATATTTTTAATTAATTAAATATATAAGTTTAATTTAATTTTCAAATTACGTAGGTATGTAATGTGCTACACGCGGAGTACAGGAAATAAAGCATAACTTGATTTTAATTAAATTTAAAATGTCTCATAACCTCCAAAGAAACCGGAGGGTATTATTATTTTTTTATCCATCTTTTATTATTATTATTATTTTTTTACATTTTCCCCTGGATAAATAGGATAATTTCCATCAGGGCCAATGTCTGTGTGTCAGGGGATACTGTGTGGAGGGTCTTTTCAGGGAAATGAAGAAGAGGAAGTTCTGTTAAGGAAAAAACTATAATGAATCCTGGTGTAAGGTTAGGTTAGGTTAGGTAGCCATCCACGCGGCCATTTTGGAATATTGACTTTACAAGAATTATAATATTAGATTTTACTAAAATTATGTATTAATATTACCGCATTATTAAGATAAAAACGCACCTCTAAATTAACGAGGCACATAAACTATTTGTTGTTTTTATTATATCTAATCTAGTTGGGTAGGTGTAACACCCATCTAAATCAAGTAATTAGCAATCTTTTCAATCTCAAAGGGCGCAGGCGAAAAATTTACATCTCCAAGTTCAAACCAATAATTGCTGTCGATTTTCATCAATCTGAAATAAAAGACATAAAAAGTACCTACTTGCAGTTTTGGGTTGATTTTTTCGCACGTAAAGTTTAATTTAGTTTAGTCATTTAGCTAGGTGATTATGGGTTTCGCCGCCCTGGTAACCATTTACTGGATAACCAACAACTCTGCCATATGTCACCCCAAATGGTTCGATCCGTTTGGTGGTTTATCAGTCGTGCCCGGGTTCATGGGGTGAGGTTGGTCTAGGTCTTGGCGGCGGACGCTTTTGACACCTAATCGGATCCGAAGGTCCGGATCGGGAGAGACTGATTGAGGGATACTTTTTGAACATTCCAGCAGGACTCTCTCAGAACATCACCTTGCACCAGGATGGATTCATATGTCCATCACTCCCGAACAAACTGATCCCCAGATACGCTACCTACCTACCCACCCCTCATACTTTTTCCTTCCCTGAACTTTCTTAGAAACAAGAAAAGCGCTGCGAAGGTGATTTTTTATCTCAAGATTGAACCACGAAATTTTGTCAAAAACTGTAAAAATATAAGAAAAATCTTATTATTTTGAGCAGCTGATTCAACCCTTTCTTTAATAACAGAAACCTTTGCATATTCTTCACTGCAAAGTTTTTGATATTTTATTTAGTCAAATGTACGAAAAGGCTCGCGAGCCGCACGAAATGGGCTAGCGGGCCTCACAGTAGGTATATAAGGTATACATGACTCACGTTAGGTTAGGTTAGATACCTATCCACGCCGCCATTTTAGAATATTGACTTGGTGGTAAAACATAGATATTACCATTTATATTCGATTTTATCAAACATGTCTGTCCTAGCATGCAAGCTCTAGAATAATTCATCAATTTGATTGGTCGACTGAACGGCGTTCTATATTCGAAATCGCTTTCCAGTGTTGCATGCAATGAAAAATTCTTTGTTTATTCTATGCTAAAACAAACTACCCACACAAATGGGCCCATGTAAAATGTTTTGACTCCCTTCAGCTTCCCCCTTGCGTAATTACAAAAAAATTACCCTTTACGGCGTTTTAAAATTAATTTAACACTGCAAAAAAGCGCCAACAGAAAAGATATAATTTTTTATTGTTTTTATATTCCATGTTTTCCCTCGTGCGATTATTTTTAATTCCACATTTGAAACAATATATTTTTTAATTGAACCATGTTCGAAAATGTAAGGTAACTATATTTTCAGCTTGTTCGTGAATGTTTATAGTTTGTTTTTCGAGTAGCTTAGTTATGATCCTAAAACATTGTTTTTGCTTGCCACATTTCCATTCATAAATATTAATTTAAGTGTCTACCTTTGTAGCAAATTTATGAGAGAAAATATTTCGCCTTCAGATTTGAGGCCAGACCCTGGGAAAATAAATTAGTATGAAGCTTTTAGCTTTCGTTATGAAATTTCAACGAAAATACAAACATTTTTGATAAAATGATACAAAAAGGCCCCACTCTTGTTTGGAAATTGATTCTTCTTTACTCAATGCTTTTCAGGAAACATAAAAAACTTTATTACAGAAATCAACTACTTACGAAACAAATCACTTATCTTGCAATCAATCCATTTATTTTTGATTGAGCATACATCTTGAAGGGTAGGTAACGTAATATTTTTTCTATTACCTCAAAAAAAATCGATTCAATGTCTTTTGATTTTAGTTTCACACTACACAGTATGTTAAGGGATACACTTGATTTGGTTTGACCAGTCATTCCTTGATTTGCAGTTACAGTAGAATCGATTCCAAATGATGAAATGAAAAACTAACTAACATTACGCAAGCAGATCTTATTTCCAGATTCTAAATTCCAAAAAAAAAATTCAAAATGATGAAAATCCTTGGAAGTACTCATTTCAAATCTAAATGAAATTTTGGTCCCTGGAAAGAATAGACGGTAACATATAACCTATGCAATCTTTACCTGGTCTTTTTATTGCTGAAATAAACAGATAACACAGATTCCAAAGGAATTGTTTGATCCTGGATAGAACAGACGTTGACCTAATCTCATCAAACACAACCTTGAGAGATCTCATTTTAAATACAAATTCTAAAAATAGACAATGGTCTAATCTCATCTAAATAATCCTTGAAAGATCTCATTTTAAATCTAAAAGAAATTTTCTAATCCCTAGAAAGAATAGACGGTGACCAATTATATAACATATGCAAAATTAATGCAATCTTTACTTGGTCTTTTTATTGCTGAAATAAGCAGATAATACAGATTCCAAAGGAATTGTTTGATGCTAAACAGAACAGACGTTGACCTAATCTCATCTAACACAACCTTTAAAGATCTCATTTTAAATCCAAAATTTGATCTATAGGAAGAACAGACAGTGATGTAACCAAACCTTTTTTTTTTTTTTTTTAATGTTTCTTTATTCTTTGAATAGTAAATATATAACAATTGTGGAATTTATGGCCGCCATACTAGGCACATGCCCGTGTTATGGTGGCCGTATTTTACAAACACATTTAAATTACTGATGGGATTTAAAATGAATGACGCGTAGAAGGTGACTCCTAGATCAGCCCTGGCCACTGAACATGGCGGCGCCATTACTAGGTGGCTGTTATTGACAACTGATGTGCCGTTGCAGGTGAAGGGGCCCTTGGCCTGATGGAGGGGGACCAGGGGGCCCCCGTGCCCCCCCGGAGCCCCAGACAGACTCGGATGGGACCCGCCCCCTTCGCTTCCTTCGAAGACGTCTCGGATGAGGTGAGGGTTAAAGTATGTATCTGTATCTCTTTCTCTCTAACCTCTCAATCACGCATTTCACCGCTTGTAATGGTAATGATCTATCAACTTATTTTTTGCAATTGTTAATAGTAGGAAGGCATCACGGACTCGTTTTTTCACTAGGTATAAAACTTTGTAGACAAACGCCTGTGGTAGACGGGTGTCACTTGTGCAATTTTTCACGGGGTGCATTAAACGCCTTCAAATATAGACGAGTGTCACTTTTACAATATCCAGTAGATAGAATAGATGAACTTCGCAATAGGTGCAACAGATGCCTACAATAGACTTTTATAATTTCTCACTAGGTGTACCTAACAGATTTCTTCAGTAGACTGGTGCCATTTCTCACTTGGTGCAAAATATGCCCACATAAGACTGGTGCCAATTGTGCAATTTCTCACGCCTACAGTAAACAGACATCACGTGCTTGTATAATGTCTACTTATAATGGCGCTATAGATGCTCACTGAATGCATGATATCACGTGTGCAGCTCAGGTCCAACAACCACCTCTAAATTTCAACATACACTGACAGTAGAAAGGTGTCTCTTGTGCCTATAGTTTCTCAACACGTTCAACTAACGCATATAATAGACAGGTATCACTAGTAAAATTTCTCACTAGGTGCAACAAACGCCTATAATAGTAGACAGGTGTCACTTGTACAATTTCTCACTAGTTGCAAGAGATGCCTACCGTAGCAATGTGTCATTTGTGCTTTTCTCACTAGGTGCAAAATATGCATTCAGTAGACGGGTGTTACTTGGACAATTTCTTACTAGATGCAACAAACGCCTACCAAAATATAAATGACACTATGTAATTTTCCCACTTGGTCAAACAAAATATTAGACATATACAAAGGCGTCACTCTAGAAAACGCTTACTAATAAAATAGATGCAACTAAAACAATTTCTCAACGCAACAAATATGGAAAGGTGTCAATTTAAAAATTGGATATTCTTAGTGCATTATAGAAGTATGTTGAAAGGTGTCGTTTCTTAACAAACAAAAAACATATATTTTTATTTTGAACAGATTTTTTTTATTTATTTTTATTTAAACATATTTAGAGTTACAATATTTACAACTTAATATAAATATAACACTTGAATCACTCTCCTAATAAAGCGGTTGCTTGTGTTTAGGAGAGGACAAATATATATATTTTACATCTATTTAAATTACAAAATTATTATAAAAAACTATTAGTAATTTTATAAGAAAATTCATCGAAACTAATAAATACATAGGTAAGTTATAAAATGATACAAAACAAGAAAATACAGTAAAAGTAATAAAAAGGTACGTTATAAATGATACAAGGAAATAATTAGCAAAACATAATATCAAGCAATAAGAAAAGTTATGAGGTAGTATTAGAGAATTTTAATTTAATTTATTTTTTGTAATTCTCATAGTTTTCCTCCGTTCTTAAATCTAGAGGTAATTTGTTAAATAATTTTATACCCTTAAATATAAAGTGATGCTGTGCTGTTGAAGTTCGTACTAGAGGTATGGTTAGCCCTCCAACAGAAATAATTCTTTTGCTTATATTTATTTGTGGGATATTATTTTTATCAAAAAATTCTTTATGTATCTATTTGAAGGAGTGCAATTTTGTCATAAATTTTTGAAAGTGGGGGAACCGGGAAATCTTGGAAAACATTTGTTGTTGGATTTTTTTAGATGATTTTTATTAATATTTTTTGAATTTTCTCAAGTGGAAGTAGTGTAGATTTAAATGCACCCCCCCAAGCCACGATTCCATATTGTAGTACAGAATGTGCAAGTGCAAAATAGATATCCTTTAGAATTTTTAATGATACAGTATTTCTAAGTCAAAAAAATATATAGATAAGTTTTCTCATTCTGTCTACTGTGGAGTTTATTTGACTTTTCCATTTGATTTTTTTATCGATAATTATTCAAAGATATTAAATTTAATATATCTATACGTTTGTTTCAACGAAAAAAGACCAAGGATCAATAGTTTATTGTCTTATTTTTAAATGAAAATGTTCTACTTGTTGTATTTTTTCCTGTAATTAAAAAAGGCATTATGAGTTAAAGCTCAATTTAAACTTATCTCTTCCCTGTCATTTAACATGCTTTATAAATTCAGTGTGTAATCCAGGAAATTTGTAGAAGTCGGGAGAAATCTCCAAGGATTCGTTCGCTGGGTAATTAATTTAACGGCACCTCTTAAAGGACTTATTAGATCTGGTGGCACTAATGGCTCAAAGGCAGTTTATGTACGAAGCCCGGGATGGCCCACTGATGCCTTGAAAATTACCAACTCGCTAAAAGCATGCTTCTATTTAATTTGCTTACTAGTTTTAAATGTCCTGGAAAACGGAGTTGATACTAGAATGCGAAAAATTCAATTATTGTCATATTTTAGAGGCAATTTTTACCTATATGTAACTAACTAGCTGACCCGGCTAAAGAAACACAACGCCATATACTGGATGGTTACCTAACCTAGATAACCAAATGTTGTGTCAATAAATTACCTCACACCGCTATCAGAAACATATGATCCTTACAAATAATTACAAAGCATTGTCCTATAACAAACATTTAATTCGCAATACGGGAATGGGTACCGCCGCCCCGGGAACCATTTATTGGATAACCAACACCTCTGCCATAGGTCACCCCAAGTGATTCGCTACATTTGGTGACTTAGCAGGGGTGCCCGGGTTAATGGGGTTCATTGTCTAGGTCTTGGCGGCGGATGATCCAGACACACTGAACCCCAGATTCCTACCCAACCTTTCAACAATGCCCTTTTCCTTCCCAGAAATTGCTCTCCTTCCTTTCCTTAAAAATACCCTCCACACAGCATCCCCAAAGATGACATAGGCCCTGAGGGAAATTATTTTCCTCAGGGCCTCCTGTGTGGACCTAATGTAAAGAAAATAAAATATTAAGGTCAATAATCGAGATAAAACTATTTTATCTTTTAAAGTTGACCAAATTACATACAAATTTCGTCATCAAAATCGGTTAAGTAGTTTCGGAGTTTATCCCGAACAAACATCGTGACGCAAGATTTTTATATATAAAGAAGTTGAATTTTACAGTGAATTTAGGCAATTTAGTTAATCAATAGTTAAAATGTTGTAGCTATTTTGAATTTTTTAGACCCGCTATTAAACCACCAAATAATTTTTTTATTCTATAATAATTTTGTGAAACAAGGGAATTAAAATGTGTTATTTTATGTAGAATTTCACATAATATTGTCTTAATTGATATAATTATTATGAAAAATAATGGTTTTGAAAGCTTTATCTAAAGTTCGTGAGAAATTGTACAGAAAGTTAGGAGATACCCAACAGATTTTCATAGCATTTTCCCAGTGGTTTTGAGTGTTAAAAAACTCCCCATGCTACAGTTCTAAAAAAGTTACCAGTCATCGTGATAATTCACGAGCGTCAAAAAATCAACAGCCTTTCACGTTATTAATTAAAGCCTTGATTTTTAATGAGACGTAACTAAAAATTCGACAATCAAGAAAAATGATTCAGTAAAACGATCGAGAAAAAATATCAACACTTCTTTTACTAATTTTAGTTAATAATTTTTTTACAAATATGAACCATTCATGAATTAAAATTATTTAAAAGATCTTTTTTTATTATTTACTAACCAAGATAAAAAATACAAATACACTTTTTTGTATAAACCACCTCACTAGGCAAGCGTCTTCCGAGGTGGCAGAAATCAAAAAAGAAATGAGTAGAAAAAAATAAATTTAGAGTGATTAATAGAAATAAAAGAAATTAATTTGATTAAATAATTAAAAAAAAATTGAAAGAAATAAATGAGAATAAAAGAGAAAAAACACAAGCGTAGATAGCAGATCTATAAACGTATCTGTAAAAAATCTGTACCTAGTCTCGGGGTCAGTCAGTCCAGTACTGAGTAGATATTTCCTAATAATAAAATTAAACATTTGTGCCTAAAAATATGTTTTATTAAATAGTTCCTCTTTTAGTCTTATGTAGGAAATTACTTGTATTTTATTTACTCTATTAAAACTAATTTAAAACCGAATAAGATCTGAAAACTATGTCTACAAAATAAACAAATGTAACATTCATTGATGATTGTATCAATCAGAATTAAATTTGATAAGTTTTCAATCGCATTCAATCTTCTTCTCTTTGACGACATTTTAAAATTATTATTTAAAAATCTTTATTTTTCTGTGCTCATTTCTTCAGATAATCGTATTAAATGTGTTTCATTTGCTTCTTCTTTCACAATCTTTGCATTGCTTATGCTCCAGCTTTTAAATTTCCTATTTTTTCAACTGTTAATTCTTGGTGGAATTTCATCGTAGTAAGTATAGTGAAACCAATTTAAACGTTATTCCACTTAATGGAATAGATTTTCTAAACTAAACCTGTTGTATGATATGTTTGTTCGTGTTATCGTTGTTTACTGTTACATGCATATTATTTATGATTGTATTTACATATAAGAATTCATAATAAATTGTATAGCGCCCTTGAGGTGATTTCTCACCAAAACGGCGCTATAATTATATTATTTATTTGTTTTTTTAATCTGCATTTTGAAGAAAGTCACTATGCTTTGAAATTTGTTTCTAGATAAGGTTTTTCAGGGTTTGAATTAATCGATGTTGTACCAATGATTTATTTCATTGCATGAAAAACAGAATTAATTTATGTTTGTGTTGTCATCGTTGTTTATTCGATGTTATCGTCTTTTCTGTTCGATATGGGAATGCTGTTTTCGTTTTATTTGCTTCTGTGGTACCTATCTAAAATACTACAAGCTTATGTTATTGTTTCTGAGTTTATTTTGAATGTGTCAACATGTTATTAGTATGATTGTATATTTGTTTTGCTTTAAATTAGTGTTTTCTGGTATATATTTTTTTTACCAACGATAATGATAGAAATTTATTAGCTGACAATTTTATAATTTCAAATGATAGGTAAGGAGGTATATTTTGTTTATCATCAAATTGTATTGGATAATCAACACCTCTACCATACGTCACCCCAAGTAGTTGGCGACGTTTGGTGGATTGGCAGGAGTGCCCAGGTTCATTGTGTGAGGTTTGTTCGGGTCTTTGCGGCGGATATGTCCTACCACCAACTGTATGGCAGGACGAATCTGGAGAGACTGGTTGAGGGAGGCTCTTTGACCTCTCCAGCAGGACTCTCTCGTAACATCGCCATGCACCACAGTGGGGAGGATGGATTCATACAGTCTCTTATGGACACATTGACCCCTAGATTCCAACCTGCCCCTCATACCTTTTTCTTTCCTAGAACTTCCTCTCCTTCATTTTCTGAAAGACACTCCACACAGTAACCCCAAAGTTGACATAGGCGCTGAAGGGAATAATTTTCCTGTTTGCAATGCAAATCGATTTTCTATCTAGTGCTTAAGATTAGTAAAGGATTCGCGTTATTATTGAATAAACCCAGGCGTCGTGAGTTAAATTTTTCAGCTGGCTAAGATCTCCATCACGACACAAGCAAAATGTTCAGCTTAGTGTGTTGGTAGTAGTAGTGTGTCTTAAAATTGTCATGTCACGCAACAATCGTTAGTAATTCCGAAGATTTAATATTATGACAACATTAAACATTTAAGGGTCCTACCGGAATATATAATCATAAATCTACAGTTGCAGAATCTATAAATTAATGATTAATTCCACGGTATCGACCAATATTAATATTAACTCTCTAATACCCGGCGCCACTCGAGCTAGGGTAATCAAATTTCAATAATAATTTGATTTTGAAACGGGTGCGTCGATCTATAAATCTATACTACATTTGCTGTTACAATAGACTTTGCACGGTCATAACATTATTATTAGTGAAGGATATCGAAACCACTCTATTGGTAGCATCCTTTCGAGACAAGTTTAATTATCCCCTATTTCCATTAATTAATTTAAAATATTGTCTTACGGTCCCATTTTAGACATGTTCCCTTCAACCGTTCGTTCTCCTCCCCCACTCTTAACTAATCCCTAGTCGCGCCTCCAACCCCGTTTCGACACTAATATTATAATAATATTATGATCACTCATTATTTTGTTAAGTTAGTGTATTTTTTGCTCCAAGAAAGGAACGTTTGTTTCGGAACCTGTCGGCGTAAAATTGATGGTCCGCACACTTCACACCGTGCTAATTAGGAGATCCGCTCACTGAGGCAACTGAAAACTGCCAACTGGCAACTGTCTTTGTATGACAATATGATGGCCCGTACACTTCACAATCACACAAAACCCCGTTTTCAATGGTAACGCAAGCGGTGACTCGCGACTCGCACTGCTGATTGCCGTGGCCGGCCGTTGCTAGTTGCCTTCTTGTTCTTCGTCTATGGTTAATTTGTTCTTCGTCTACGGTTAAACAAGCTTTTTGACCAATCAAGACATAGAAACCAGCTGGTTTTAGTTTGTTTTCAGTTGCCTCGTCAGCGGAGCGCCTTACCGCGGACGGCGACGCGTCAGTTCCTGGTTGCCAAGGATACGCCAGATTTATAGTCAGTTGGAGATGACAGCTGAAGTTTCGTCGTCTATGGTGAAACAAGCTGAGATAATTACTTAAATCGTAAAATTGACATGCGCCGTAAGAAAAGTTTGGCTGGCAACCGTAGCAACGCGCAGTTGCAACTGGTTTGTTTATGGTTGTAACCAAGGAACAATCGTTTTTAGTTTGGTTTCAGTTTCTCCATGAGCGGAGGCACTAAATTCTTATTTTTGCTTTTAAGTTTAGTACGAAAATGAAATACGTACAGTACAATAAAATAAAACGTTCGAAAATGTCTTCACCGGTTTTCGACAATATTGCATACCAATCAAAATCCAATATTACATCAGTGTTTCAATCCAATATTGTTTTGTTAGACTTTCTTGAAAGATTTGTGTTTTTTAATTGACAAAACTATTTATTCATATTCACATTGCCTGCGTACGTTCGCAAAAAATGTTTTTTTCTTAATATTCAGAGTATTTGTAAAATGCGTTAATAGGTAAAATAATTATACGCTAGCCATCTATGAAAGAATAGAATATGAATTATTTTAACAATCACCTAGATCAGCGGTTGTCAACCTTTTTCAGCCTGCGTACCCCTTGGCTCTTTCAACAATTTTTTTGTACCCCGTACCCTCTTTCTTTCTTGTGTACACGTGTAGGTAATGAAATATATGTTTCAATTGTAATTTTTTAATATTCTAATTATTACATGAATTAACAACAATCAAGTCACTCAACAAGAGTATAATAGAACTTAGGGAATTTTAACCGGTGATTTTACAAGCGAAATTGAACAAATTTTGACCTCACAAACTCAAAAAATTCACAAAATGTATTGATAGGATGAAATTTATTTACCTAAAAAAATTTGTAGAAAAAAAAATTGTCGTATATCAGAAAATAAAAGCCCGATTTCCTGTTACAATTTTAATATACAGTCAATGTAACTCTTGAGCTTGCTATGCAGAGCAAAGTTTTACAAGGTTTGCCTCAATTTCACATAGGTATAGCCCCAAGTCTGGTTCAGCAATCGGACGATTGCGATATTTATTTTTAATGAAGAAAATACCTTTTCACACAAATACGTCCTTGTGAACGGTATTAATATTTTTAGAGCTATGAAATATTGAGCTGAGTTTTAAATTCGTGCCTCAATATTGCGTACCCCCAATTTTTGCTTCGCGTACCCCTGGGGGTGTTCAACCACAGGTTGAATACCACTGAACTAGACTACAAAGTGATGGTATCGGCTATTTTTGAATGCTGAAACTCTAAAGTTTTTTAGCTTTAAATCCAAAAAACATTCTGCCATCATTTAACAAAATACGAGTAGATTGCCCATTTTCGCACAGCATCTAAAGATTTTCATATATCTTCGGACTCAAAACCAGAAATGCCTTAAACAACTCAGCAGAAGGGCGCACTTGTGATTTCTACAGGTTCAGAAATTGTGTTATGTTGTTGAGCATGTATTTCAACTTAACGAGGGTTCCTTCTGCCATTTGCCTTTTAGGATAAGAAATATATTTTCCGAGCTTGTTTTTATGATTGCCAAGATTATTTCTACATTTGATTAACAGTTGAATCCGGCTAACACAACTTTCGTTCAGAGATTATTATTTTTTTTTTTAAATTTAAACGCCCATAGGGCTTTTACATACATAAAGCAATACATTTTTTGATTAATTACAGTGAAGAGTTAGAAGTGAATAAAATACAGGTAAGTAACAGAAAATATTAAGACACATAATATAGGTTAGATAAAATATGAGTTGACAAAATGTAGGTAATACAGAATATAAATAAAGCAAAAATAGGTAGCCTGCCAATATCCTCCAAATCAATAATAATAGGTATTAATAAAAATGTATAAAATTAGTATTTACAATAGTTTATGAATTAAGTAGAAATAGTTCGCACATACAGCGTTTAAAGTTTGCCAAATTCAAATTATTGTCAAATACATCAATCAATATTGTTTAAATATTGGTTACCAAGACTATGTAATCGTTGTATTGGGGAATGCAATTTATAGTTAAAATATTAAAAAATATTATATAAAATGTTAATTTTTGTCTAGTAGTTCGTGTAGGTACATGTAGATTTATTAAATGCAAGAGTTTAGCAATGGAATTTAGAGTTTAATAATTTTGATAAAAAGGTTAGGTCGGTTATTTTTTGTCTGTTTTCTAAAGTTGGAATATTTAAAATATTCATTAATGATAGGTAATTTATGTGCTCTAAAGAGATGTTAAGTTTAAAATTTACAAATCTTAGAAAGTTTCTTTGAATACTTTCAAAATTATGAATACGAATTTTGTAGAAGGGCGACCAGACTATTGAGTTATGTTCGATTAGGCTTCTAACCAGGGATATGTACAACAATTTTACGATTCAATGAATTGTAAAATTTATTATATGATTAAATGAATTGGTTAATTAGTCGAGCGGTCCAAAGCGTTGTGTTCCCACACAGGCAATTGGGTTCAGTCTTATGCAAGTCCACAATTATTGCCAAAACAACATTTTCCGGTAATGTCTAATAATGGAATGAATAAATAATAATTGTCTTTTATTAAAACAATAAAAAGACTTGTTTTTTATTAAACTTATTGACTGAGCGTTGCAAATACCTGTTTTAATTTGGTATTTCGTTTGGCTGTACATTTGTTTGTACGTGTTCCGTTTCCAGTTTAAGATCGTGGCCATTTTAATCTGTCGTAGCATTTAAGTATCTACTTACTACAATTGTGTGGCAAGTATGGGTCACGGGAATCATTTATTGGATAACCATCGCCCTGCCATAGGTCAACCCAAGTGGTTCGCTACGTTTGGTGACTCAGTAGGGGTGTACAGGTTCAAGGGGTGAGGTTTGCCTGCGTGGCGGGCCGGATCGGAAGACATTAGTCGTGAGAGACGTAACCGAATCCTATCCAATCGGACTTTCTCAACCCATCGCTTTACACCGCAGAGGGAGGAATGAATTTATACGTCCATCACTTCTAGAAACACAGACCCTTAGATTCCTACCCACCCCTCATACCTTTTTCCTTCCCAGAACGTCTTTTCCTACCTTTCCTAACATAAAAATACCCTACACACAGCATCAGAAGATGGATTAGAGGAATTATATTCCTCAGTGCCTCCTGTGTGGAGCTAATGTAAAAAAAAAATTGAAAATTTTTTGATTTTCACATGTAAAATTTATTTTTTTGGAAAACTTCTTTTAAAAATTCTTTTTTGAACGCTAGGTCTATCAACTGTTCACAGAACTGAAATTGGTGAAAACTTTACAGCTTTTCTTTTTTTTAACAATATGGCCTAGTCATCCCTGTTTCTCCCGACAACCATTTTCGAAGCAACTACACCGAAAATGCTAATTAATATTTGTGTAGCACAGGCCTTTAATTATAGGATCTCATTAAAGAAAGTGAGATTGGTCTTATCCTAACATGGTAAAGATATTTCTGGAAAATTTCTTGTAATAATGTTCCCCTTTGTACGTTACGATATTAATTGACATGACTTTTTGTGCCTAACTAATGAGAGACGCTATTATTTTTTTTTATAAAAAATGTGTGTTAACTAGTTTTGGTTGGATTTTTGAACAAGTTCGTAGAGTTTTGATTAATTTAATTATCAAAAAACTATTAAAAATTATTATTCTGTTGTATTCCTAATAATAAATTAGCAGCATATTCTTTAAGAAAATAATTATATATCATAATTATTTCTAAATTATCAAAATAAAATATATGTGTAAGAAATTCTGAAATATAACAATTTTATAATAGTACGTAATAAATGGTCATGTTGGGGTATTTTCGTCAAGAAACGGGTGCTCAGATTTTTTTATTAATGATTTTATTTGAAGTTAAATTGACATTCTGAAAAATGTATTAACTAGATAATTTACCGTTGTTTTATAATCCTTTATGATTACATAAAAAATACACGTATTACATATATAATATATAATATGTGTTATTTATATATATTTTTTTTAAATATGTTTATTTAGTTTTAATTTTACAATATTTTATTTTACAAATCTTACGAAACTGATCAATCAGTTTGATTGTAAGAAATCTCTCATTTTTTTCTAATTATTTAATACAGTATACTTTTCAGTTTTACATAGTAAATACTAAATATAATACTTAATATTAAAATACTAATTATTACGACAAACTAATTATTATAATGTTTATGAATTGCGTTGTAGTAAAAATATTTTACACAGTACAAACATAAGGCGAGAAAAAAAATAGAAAGGAACTATATTATTTGATTTCATGTTCTTCGGAGGTAGAAAGATTTAACTTTTGTTTTGATTTTTGAATAAGATGTCTCATTTTTGATATTTTCAGGTAATGCGTTAAATATTTTCGGCATTTTATGCCTTTTTGTTCTATCTCCGTATACATTTTGAGATTTATTGATAATAAACATTTGTGCTTCTCTATGCCTAGTAGGGTAGTTGTGGTTTACAGTTTTTTTGAATTCTGTATTCCAGAATTCATCTAGCGTTAATTGGTAATTTACCTTACTGTGTATAGAGAGGACATTACACAAGGAGAACATTTTTTTATAATCATCTTCACATAACTGGAATTTTTTTGCCTGATATCAATTTTAGGAAACGGATTTGTAATTATTCTATTTTATTTAAGTATGTTTTGTACGTTAATCCGTAACTATTTATTCCGTATCCCATAATTATAATTAATGCGTTGTATATACAGTATAATACTTTTTTTTTAACAAAATTTTTTAGGTGGTAAAATTTTCCTAATATTTATCTTAATCTATTACATACATTTTCAATATGATTTGACCAGTTAAATTTGACATCTATTGTAAGACCAAGGTATGTATATTGGTACACTTTTTCTATATTCGGGCAATTACACTGCTGGAATTGGATTTTTTTCTGCAAACAATCATATGAATGACTTTTTATATGCAATTCCTTTTCCTGACAATTTGCATATGGTGAGTGTATAAGCATATATTTGGTTTTTTTGCGTTAATAATAATGTCATTGTCATGGGACCATTTAATTATGTTATTTAGGTCTGTTTCTAAAATTTCCTCAATTTTTAGTGGATCTTTGTCAGCAAATATAATGCCAGTATCGTCTGCAAATATGTAGCATTTACAACGTTTTATTACGTTTGGTAGACTGTTTACTTGCATTATATAACATGTAGGCCCCGATATCGACCCTGTTGCTACTCCGGTATCTGTTAACATTTCATCACTAAAAATTCCGTCAATTTTAACTTTAATTTTTCTATTTAGTAGATAATTTTTAATCAATTTTTTTAAATTATAATCTGCGAATCAACCAACAACGGTGTGACTTTGTATAATACAAAAAATTCAAAGTTTTTCAAAATTTTAACCGTGTGACTACCAGATAAAATAACAATCTTTCGAAATCAATTTATGCCCTTTGTAAAAAAGTTTCGATACGTATACAGTTTGATTTAAAAAATGACAAATTTCCGGTTGATTCTTACCTCCCCCTTAACTGAAATTTTGCGGAAGCATGATGGGTGTGTAATCCGACCGCCATTTCGATTTCTTGATTTATAAATGTCTACTTTCTTCGGCCTGTTTCAGCTTTTGATCAAATCTTGATTATTTATCATGCATAATGCTCAGTTAAATATTTAACAAAAAAACGTTCAATATTTGATAAAACGCATTTAACGTATCTAAATGTTAAAGTTTTAAAACTTTAAAAATTTTCACAAATATCAATTTTAAAGAAATATTAAGTGTGGATCTATAATTTTAAGCCTGTTTAAATGGACTTTTTTTGAAAAAGGCAATTCACCCTAAAGAGGGTGCTTTGAAGTCTTTTTTAAAATTTATATTATACAAAATTATTTTGTTTTTGGATTATTACGTATTGCACTACCTCCTTTTTAATCCAATATATCATGGCATCGTCAGGGCAGATGTGTGATGATGGACACTGTACAGCTGTCCGAATGGTTGGCTAAAGAAGGAGGTAGAGCAACACGGGATAATATCCCAAAATAAATCATTATACAACGTTATAACAATACATTATAATCATTATAATGCCGTGAAAATCTAAAACCATACCTTATATTATGATATTTTGTATCATCAGTCATTTTCAATATCCATCTACAACTTCTTCTTCCCTTCACGTTCTCGTAAAGACATAAAGTGAGAAACCACTTTATCTGGCAAATAAATCCACAAAAACAGCAATAAACATCCAGGAACTCGTTTCGTAAACTTAACAAGTCCATAAAACATATTTGTAATAAAATTGGGAAAAAATTAATGATGTTAAAATCACGAGGTTACGTTACTTGTTTTCCTGGGAAAATAATCTAGAACACTTAAATAACTATATCATAGCACATAGCACCTTACTCTTAACCACCGTATTCTTAACTACCTACTCAAAACTACCTTAATTTTTACTACCTTGCTCTTAACAACCTTACTCTTAAATGCCATGTTCTTAACTACCTTACGCTTAACGACGTTACTCTTAACAACGTTACTCTTAACCATTATTATAAGCAATAATTATCAGCCTGAAGCTCTCATCCACATTGAAAAATCTTCACGAGAAAAGATACATGCCGCCGACGGGAAAAGATAAATTATATAATAATTATTAATTCTTAAGGCTTATAATAATTGTTCCCTTTTGTGCTTTGCATAAAAAATCTTGTCTTAAACATTAGTTTATCAATTAAAAATATTATTCATGACCACCTTACTCTTATTATTAACCACATTATTCATAACCACCTTACTCTTAACCTCCTTACTCTTAACCTCCTTACACTGAACTACTTTACTATTAACTGCCTTACTTTTAACAACCTACTCTTACGCTTAACAACGTCACTCTTAACCAAATTATTCTTAGGGGGTTTCTCACCATCCTCCCAATAGCTTATCTATACTAATAACGAATATTTTAGTTTTACGATTTACGGTTTATTTATCTATTATGTTGGAGTTTATAATTCGGTACTCGAACCTATGAATAGTGGCTATATATTGGATAAGTCGGTCGAGTTTTCTAATCACTGCGAGTATTTTATTTTTATTTTTAATAATATTCGTTATTAGGGTAGATAAGCTATTGGAAGGATGGTGAGAAACCCCCTTAGCCATCTAACTATTAACCACCTTACTCTTAATTAACCCACTCTTAACAACCTTACTCCTAACTAACGGCTAACAAATTAACTCGTAAATAATTCTCTGTTCACTATCTCACTTGAAGGTAACTAACGTTTAACAAACGCCTAACAAACGAACTCTTAATAAAAAAATTAAGGTTAAACTACGTGTTACTGGAGATATTTTATGGAAAAGCCAAAAAAAGAATAAGCGATTGCAATTTCTCTTCCAATTCTGCTCACCGGAGAAACTGAAACCAAACTAAAACTGGCTGGTTGCTATGGTTTCCAACCAAACTTCTATCACGGCGCTACTCAATTTTACGATTTCAGTATATAATTATCTCAGCTTGTTTAACCATCGAAGAACAATCAGTTGTCATCGTAGCAACTAGCACGGCGAGTTTAGAGTTACCGCTTGCGTGGCCATTGACAAGGGCTTTTAAGAAGTTTTGTAGTTTGCGAACCATCGCACTGACATAGGTACACAGCATAGCGAATTGAGATGTTGTTTTTTTTTTAGTTGAAGGTGAGCGGATGGACTATACTTTTATATTATCACAGACTCCAGGAGGTTCAGTTACCATGTAACTTTGTACTGAGGTTTTCTCTTCAATGTTATACTTCGTTTGTGTCAAAGCACTTTTTAATATTAGCTCTACACAGGAAGCCACGAGGAAAACAATTTCTCTCGGGCCCTTGTCATCTTTGGGGATGCTGTGTGGATGCGTGGAGAGTATTTTAAATAAAATAATGGAGAGGAGTTCTGTGAACAAAAAATGTATGGTGGGCGGGTAGAAATCTGGAGGTCAGCGTGTCCAGGACTGACGGACTTCTAAATCCATTCCTCCCATTGCGATGCAAAGCGATAGGTCAAGAGTCCGGCTGGAGAGTTCAAAGGTATCCAGCCTCTCCCGATCCGGTTTACCACGTACTAAGTGGGCAAACGCATCCGCCGCCAAGTCCTAGACAAATCCAACTCACCCTAAAACACAACAAATGAATTTTCCGTTTTTGCACCTTGCGAATAGCCAGTTAGTCAAGTGTTAAATTGTTAAGAGTTTCTTTGTTAAGAGTTTCTTTGTTAAGAGTTTCTTTGTTAAGAGTTTCTTTGTTAAGAGTTTCTTTTTAAAGAGGTCTCTTTGTCAAGAGTTTCTTTTTAAAGAGGTTTCTTTGTTAAGAGTTTCTATGTTATGAGTTTCTTTGTTAAGAGTCTCTTTGTTCAGAGTTTCTTTGTTAAGAGTTACTTTGTGAAATAAGTTAAGGTTTGTTTGTTTGGGGATACTTTATTAAAAGTTATTTCTCAAGCATCAGTGCGTTAAGAATTACTTAGTAAAGAGTTACTTAGTTAAAAGTTTTCATTATACATCCTTTTCAGTTCGGAAGTCGTCGGAAAATCTAATTGCAGAGTTTATGGGCTGAAATAAAGCCAAGGCACGCATATCGCCAGCTCGGTTCAATGCCGTGGTACATGGGAAAGCGTCCTTAACCTGAATAACTGAGCCGAGATCGAAATAACTCGTAGTGGGATTATATTTTGGGTTATCGAAGTAAACGGTAAAGAATATTTCTTTTTTCATTGAGCGCTAAGCTATATTAACGATTGAATAAACAAACAGGTAAATTACGCACTAAGGAAGGGGTTATTCGACAAAATTTGAACAATTAATTTATTTTCAAAGTTAACAATCGAATTCTGTGAAAATCTTATTCAAGTACTGTAAAACCATCGGCCCATTTTTTCGAAAATTGGTACGATAACAGATGTCAATTTTTTGAAATTTGTTTTATTTATTTATTTATTAAAAGATCCGCCATGCTAGGGATGTCCCTCTGTTATAGCGGGCGAAGTTTACAGATAATATAATTTATGGCGATGAAGTATACTGATAATAATTGATGATATTGAAGTTTACAGTTAACGCAGCAGTAAATTTATGATAATTAAGTTTACGTATAATATGATAATTGATGAAAATGAAGTATACAGATAATATGCTAGGGATTTATGATAATTAAGTATTTATGATAATTAACTTTACATGTAATATAATAATTGATGATAATGAAGTTTACAGATAATATAACAATGAATTTATGACAATAAAGTTTACAGATAAAATAATAATTGATAATAATGAAGTTTACAGATAATATAACAATGTTTTATGAAAACAAAGTTTACAGATAATATAATAATTAATGATAATGAAGTATACGGATAATATAATAATTGATGATAATGAAGTTTACAGTTAACGCAGCAATTACTTTTTGATAATTAAGATTACTTATAATATAATAATTTATGATAATGAAGTTTCCAGATAATGTAACAATGAATTTATGACAATGAAGTTTACAGATAAAATAATAATTTATAGTAATGAAGTTTACAGATAATATAACAATGAATTTATGACAATGAAGTTTACAGATAAAATAATAATTTATAGGAATGAAGTTTACAGGTAATATAACAATGAATTTATGGAAATGTAGGGTTAAAGATAAATAATAATTTATTTAAATGCGAACTAAACTTCACTTTCGCACCTTATTTTTAATTCCAGGACCTTGAAATAACCTTACAAATTAGCAGAGAATTGAGTGACGAACCCATTGATGAATAACATAATGAATTTTCCTAAAATAAACATCTACGGGATTTTTTGAACGCGACAATAAACCGCCATGAAAAAAATAACTTTCAACTGAATACTTGATTGTCTGCATAGAAAAAGTTCTGCGAATGAAATGCGAGACATCTTTCGATAAACTGTGAAACTACCAAGTTAGCCTTGTGAATGTGGAAAATCCAACATGCGGAACTTTTGAAATAAATCCAAAAAATGTTTTAAAATATCTCTTGGCGTAAATATCAAATTTGCCAACATGTGGCCCAAAACGTTCCAGTGGTTAAAACGGGCCAGGTACCAATCGATTAGATTAGTGATTCACTGATATTTTGCACCCCATTGGTTCCATAAACTCGATTACTGTCGTTTCCTGAAATGGCGTTACTGAAAACCTAATATCGTCCAGAGTTGTAGATTCTCTTAGCAAAGTCTAGTAAAAGACCACCGTTCAGAATTAAAACGGTTTTAGGGACTAGATCTGAATTCTATCCTAATTTCTTGCTTTAATCACATGAAAGGCTTATTGTTAGTATTTGGTGAACATTCCTTTGTTATTAAGAAGCAATTTATTCCTAGTCTGCATGCTGTGCACCATATTTTTACCGCGTTTTTTTTTTTTAATTTTTTGGTTTTTATTTATTATTTTATTTTTACGAAATCAACAGTTTACAATTTTATTTATTTATACATGTGTAATTCACCCAACTGAGAAACCAATTATAGATTTCCTCATTATAAAGTCATGTGGGGTAACCGTACGCAATTTCGACAATGGGATTTTGGTAATAAAAAGCATTAGGTATTTTACTTAATTTTTTTTGGTTTATTAATATAATGATGGCATTTCAAACAAACACAAAAAAATCTCATACGGTTCATAAATCAAAAAGTTATATAAAAAAGTTCACGTGCATGTCGATTGCGTACACTTACCCCCATGTGCGGGGTAATAATTCGCATACCGCTGGGCAAGTGTTCGCAACTCCATTGCAAATATCACAATTAAATTGCGCCTTTTCGTAGTCTGTGCAGTCCTCATGCCACAATGCGCAGAGCGGCTTCACTGATCCCAACAATATCTGCAGCAGCCCGCTGACTCTTTCCATCTTTCATAAAAATTTATAAATCAAATATTATGTTGTTTATATTAATTTATATGAATACATATATATTTTTTTTCTTTATTCATGAAATATTTGTGTACAGTTTTTTTACATGCTTTTCGACTACCACACTAGGCACATGCCCATATTACATTATTTATTATTATAAATTAACTCAATGAATAATAATAATAAAAAACAAGCTTTTTTGCAGGTTCAATCTGCTCTTGGGAGACCTTATCACTGACCTCTCCGGGTGCTTTCTCACTTACACACGCGGCACATTTCACTGTAAAAAAATAAGGAGAGTTGAAATATTATGCTGCAAAATCAATTTTATGTAGAGCGCTAAGTGTTGCACTCATCCAACTGCGTACGCTTACCCCAGCACACTTACTCCATCATACCAAAATTCAACAAACTTTAAAAATCGATGTTTGGTTATCTTTATTAGATTTACCACTTTGCACCCGTGTAACTAACAATATTTCACAACAAAATATTACAGACCACATCGCTCGTACACAGTTGGTTACACAATAGCTCACGTCGGTAACGGAGATGAAAAAATTAAGAAAAGCGCGAAAAAAAGTAGTTTACCTACCAATTTTTATTTTCAAAATAGGATTCACTGTACATATGTCCTGCTTCAATGCGACCCAAAACCCGAATTAAGGGACGTGCGGGCGCGAAACAGGCACGATCTTGTCGGTAACGTCACTGCGAACACACTTACCCACGTGACTCTACTATTGTATTATGTTTCTAAAAATTAAACACTATACTTAAAACAACTAAAAAGTATTTCGTTATTATAAACAAGAGAGAGATCATTATAACAGGATATACGAGGGTCAGTTAAAAAGGGACATACATTAATTACGTGAGCAGTTTAAAAAATTAGACTCCCCCCCAACCCCCTTGGTGAGATTAATTAAGATTAAGTGGGATTTTTTTCTTACTCTCGGAATAAATGTTTTTCATAATAGCTATTTTTTCAGCGGGCAAAATGGGACGCTTAAAAGAACTGAAACAATTTTTTTATTATCTCTTTAATAATATATACTCTTTTAAAGTTGACGTGAGATTTTTTTTGATCCCCCCCCTATCGGTATAATGAGATTTTCCTGTACCCCCCCCCCATTTTTTACTCACGTAATGAATATATGCTCTAAAGTAATGCATTTTTTTCTACTTAAATAAAGTTAGTTGAGAGAGAAATTTGAATTTGGCGCTATTCCTCCAACCTTCTTCTACAATTTACGACAGGTTACAAAACAAAAACAATCTTCCTGCGTTTTAAAAATACAAGTTTAAAAAACTAAATAAAAACTTAACAATAGCAAAAAAGTACATTACTACATGTATTTCTATGAGGAAGTTAACCACAGGTTTGTCCCCTCTGTCCCATAAATAAGTGAGCTCCCCTACGAACGTGCCTGTCAGGGAACATAGATGATAAGGCTTTTCTCTTAATTAAGTGATATTTATGGTGTCAGTTTGTCTATTTTTATAAGGCATTTGTATTTTTTTTTTGAAAAATTGGTCAACAAAAATTTTAATCAGCACAAAGAAATATTTTCACATGACGGCTATTTATTTTTAAAAAATACGGCTTTTACTCTACAGTATATAAACGTATCTAACTACAATGTCTGAACGCATTTTATTTTTTATAGTGGGATCCTTAGTTAAGCCTTGTGGAAACCCCATTTGAAAATCGCTGTAAAAAAATGTAAGATAAAAAAAGATACTAACAGCGTCTGCTATTTTAAAAACACATCTATTTGAATTTCGATTTTGTTTTCTTTAATGAATTAATGCAAGTCTTAGGAGAGGAATTTAACACTTTTCCCGACATCCGAGAGAGCTAAACTCAGCAGATAGACTCGTTGTCGATGGCAATGCATTCTAGCACCAAAGCATATACACGCGCACAAACACGAAAATTTCTAAAATTGGGTGAATTATATTTAAAAATTTACATCAGTTATCCTTAATAAATCTCGGTATCGTCCAATTAGTATTTGGCTTCAGAGTTGGCGGTGTTTACTCAATTTAGTCAGTCTCTGGGGAGGAAGGTTCAATTCGTTCAATACGTCTCAATGAAATTGGCTACTAGCCTGGACAAGAGGTGGTGCGACCAAGACCCCTAGTACACTCGATCGATAAGGATTGATGGGATAACTTTCGGTAGCTTCTCATCGTTCCCTAGGACAACTGCAGATCGCTAACGTACAAACAACAGTTGATGTGAAATATATTAAGAACACTCAGTCATTGTGAACTGCCACTTATTCGACGGCGATCTGCAGTCATGCTAGGGAACGTTGAGAAGTTACCGAAAGTTATCCTATCAATCGTTATCGATCGAGTGTGTTAGGGGGCCAGGTCAAAATTTTAAAATAGAAGTTTCATGGTTAAAAAAATACTTTGTTTTTATCGGCTGGATTTTTTCAAATTTGACCTAAAAAGTTCTAACTCCGGACTCGATTTATTCGAAAACGCAATCTCAAAATTTTTCTAACATGCAAAAAAAAAATGTATGTAATTTTTTTATATATTTCTTCAAAACACAACTCAGTTTTAGAGAAAAATGAAATTTCTTATTTTTTTTGGTTTTTTGTTTTTGTTATGCAATTATGTACTTAAGGAATAATATGAACTAAACCTGTCAATTTGTCTGTCCTGGAACGGGAAACTTTCCTAGTTGGACAGGCAGCTTCCTAATATGTAACTTGTACTTTCTTTTGTATCTATCTATAAATAAATAAAAATAAAATCGACAAAAGTTAGGTATACAACAAAATTCACTAGTTTTCTTTTTAGCGTGCATTTTCCTAGTTAGACATAATATTTTGATTTACAAAAAAAGCTTTTAAAAATATGTGTATCTGAACAAAAATATATTACATTCGAACACTTCTTTCTTTGTGTTTTTTTTGTTTTGTTCATTCTCTGTTAATGGCCACTTAAATAAATATTTTATTTTCGAATACAGTCCTTTATCCCTTTCAATAACGACTATTATATGAACATTACGTGTCCTAAGCTGATCACCGATTTGATTGGCATCAAATTATAGGCGTATTGATCCGCCATCAATATTTCACACTGTCCTGTCCAATAGGGAAATGCGAAGCCTTACGGATATAATATATTATAAGCCGACGTCATGTGATTTCTTTGTGAGAAAGGTCGTTACACCTGCGTTTTTATTTACTTGCAGACGAAAATATTTCGAAGAGAGAAGTAGAGAAATAATCAATAATATCTAATATTAAATAAATTAAAAGAAAATATTTGGTTTTATGTCACTTTATTGATATATTTTCACTGTCTTCCGTTTTCGGTACCTCCGTACCATCATCAGAGGCCCTAGCACACTCGCTAGATGACGATCGATAGGATAACTATCGGTAACTTCTCATCGTTCCCTAGCATGACTACAGATCGCCAACGAAAAAGTGACAGTTCACAATGACTAAGTGTCCTTAACGTATTCGAAATCAACTGATGTTTGTACGTTAGCAATGTGCAGTTGTCCTAGGGAACGATGAGAAGTTACCGATTGTTATCCTATCGATCGTTAAATAGCGTGCTAGGGCCTCAGGCCCCTTAGCATACTAGATCGATAAGGATCGGTAGGATAATTGTCGGTAACTTCTCATCGTTTCCTACGACAACTGCAGATTGCTAATGAACAAACAACAGTTGATATCGAATATATTAACGACACTTAGTCATTGTGAACTGCCACTTATTCGACGGCGATCTGCAGTCATTCTCGGGATCGATGAGAAGTTACCTAAAGTTATCCTATCAATCGTTATCGATCTGATTGCAAATTGCAGTTGTCCTAGGAACGATGAGAAGTTACCGACAATTATCCTACCGATCCTTATCGATCGAGTATGCTAGGGGGCCTGGGGTGCTAGCATGGTAACTGAAGGTAATATGAAGTTACCGACCGATTGTCGGTAACTTCTCATCGTTCCCTAGGACAACTGCAGATCGCTAACGTACAAACGACAGTTGATATCGAATATATTAAGGACACTTAGTCATTGTGAACTGTCACCTATTCTTTTTTCGTTGTTTGTTTTTGGGGTGCTATGCCGTGTTGCGCTACCTCCTTCTTTAGCCGACGTTTCGGACAGCGTTGCAGTGTCCATCATCAGGGCAGATCCGGCAGATCCGACGATGCGTCATTCATACATTCATACACATCGTCGGATCCGCCGGATCTGCCCTGATGATGGACACTGCAACGCTGTCCGAAACGTCGGCTAAAGAAGGAGGTAGCGCAACACGGCATAACACCCCTAAAACAAACAACGAAAATGCTTTTGGCCGTGAAAATCTAAATTCGTATCCATAATGGAATGTGTTGGTACTTTTCACAAATAAATTATTTCGCATTTTGTGATACTCCGGGTCACAGTAATTATTTTAGAAGTACAGATAAGAAACGGATAATCAATACTTCGATTATTAATAAGGCCAAAATAGGCATCTGCGTTACGTTACGCAGCATTATGGTATTATTAGGTAGATAAGATATACTTATATTGCTGCTATGAGGCACTAAAGTATTAAGGGGATCGTAAATTTGAATCAATACGAGCTTTAAGCCAGATATAGATAACTAACTAACCATCACGCCGTTTCCCCGCACCACCAGACCGCCAAACAACTCGGTCTTGGCACACGCTCCTTGCCTCATTCACATTCATACATCTTCTCATACATACTCTTCTATTATTCTGACTCTTGACATGGCCCGACTCAAGTATCTGATTTACTTGATCGTGCCACGTCTTCCTTGGGCGTCCTCGGCTTCTTCTACCGTTCACATTCGCGTCATAAATTCTCTTTACACTCCTTTCTTCATTCATTCGCTCAACATGCCCAAACCATCTAAGCGTCACTTTCTTAATCTTACTTACTACGCTCACATCAGCCTTGCATTCTTTTCGGATCTCCACATTCCTCACACGATCATACATGGTTTTACCACACATACGCCTCAGGGATCTCATTTCTACAGCATTCAGTCTACTTTCATCCTTTCTCTGCCATTTCCACGCTTCACTGCCATACATCAGGGTAGGTACCAGTACTTAAAATGTAATATTTAGAAAGAACTATTTTATTTGTTAACATCCTATATAAGTTTATGTATTTTGTTCCCCCAAATTTTTTCTTCTTTTTTATTTTTTCTCTTACCTTTGTAATGGCACTACTCCCCAATTCAAACACGAGAAATGTTTTTCTTTATTGAATTGGGTAGATTTATTAAAAAAACTATTTTTTTTGTAATTAGCCAAAGAATTATGTAATTATTAAAGACTTATGACTTATGATGAAAAAAAAAAAAAAAAAAAAGTGGAAATATAATTAAGGAAAAGGGAGGATAACTTCCCTCAGATATATGAAAAAAATCCCACGTTTGACTTTTGCATACTATATATGTTTTACTCTAGATCAAAAACAAACTCCTTGAAGGCCTTGAAGCAAAGAGTGGACGGTTTCCTTGAGGTAAGAAAAACCTCGTCGAATTCAATGTTTCAAAGACCCAATCATGTCTGATTACGACTAAAAAGGATCGAAATGAAAATCTAGTCCCCTTCAACGGAAGCAATCTTCCGAAAAGGCCCTCCATTGATAAGATTGGTGTAACTCTAAGTGACCAGCTCAGGTACGGGGGCTCCATCGAAGCCAGAGTAAAGCTGGCCTCTCACAAACTGGACGCATCTGTACAGGGCCCGCAGATACTTTAATAGTATACAACTGCTAACCCTGTAAAAATCGCAAGTGCGCCCCACGGTTTAATTTAGCAGCCACCTCTGGTATGGTGCCCCACAATTAAAAAAAAAACCTCGATTCTGTGCAGAAACGGGTGGTCCGTTTGATAGATTCTCCTGTCTTAACGAACGGATTGCAATCTTTAGAGCACAGGCGTCGGGAGGGAATGCTGTCCTTCTTCTACCGGTATTTCAATGGAAGACGTTCCGAAGAACTAGCATCATTGATCCCCTCAGCACCGGTGCATAGTCGGGAAACACGCCAAATGCGCACCCAATGTAGATACACGGTTGACATTTGTCACGTGAAAACGGGTCGTTTCTACGACTCGTTCTTGAGTTCAACAG
This sequence comes from Limnephilus auricula, assembly GCA_951813805.1. Lineage (NCBI taxonomy): Eukaryota > Metazoa > Arthropoda > Insecta > Trichoptera > Limnephilidae > Limnephilus > Limnephilus auricula. Next base: position 7,749,725 of record OX638405.1, read on the forward strand.
CTCGGCCTCTGTGTTTCCTTCTTACCCTCTCTAGCAGAACTCTCTCGGAATATCACCTTGTGTCCGTCATCCGTAACTCCCGAACACGCTGACGCCCAGATTCCTATCCTACTAACGTAAAAAAATAAACCTTTTAAATTAGAACTATTAATTAATAAGATAATTTTGGTACGTACTTTATTGCTTGTTCCGCATCCTATTGAAATCGCAGGACTCGCAGGACTCGCACCCACTCGTGCACCAACAACCGAAATTAGTATGTAGGTATATTACAATCGAAAATCTACTGCCTACCCCGAGTCATAGAAAAATCCACGCCCCTGCTTAGAGCGGATGTAGTGTACATGTTAGTTATGTAGTTTCAACACCCTTCAATAGATGTCGTTAGTATAGATAGTTACACAAAGTTTTGTGGAATCTTAATAAATGTCAGCTCAGTATTATTTTAGTAGAGTACCACCTATGGTCCTTTGTGTCTAATATACGTACGATTACGATGATGGTCAAAGACATCTGATAGCAAGGCGGACGATCAGTCTGGCGTACAGAGAATTTTTTTATTCTAAAATACGAACATTTTATTCGTAAAAACGGTTAAAAACGGGACTGAAGTTCTTACGAACAAATTAACAGGGTTTCAATGTTTATTGGCGGGAACATGTAAGAATAATATGTTGGTAAACGTAATTTTGTTCGTATACCAACAAATTATTCATACATTTTCCCGCCAATAAACATTGAAACACTGCTAATTTGTTCGTAAGAACTTCAGTCCCGTTTTTAACTGTTTTTACGAATAAAATGATCGCTTTTTAGAAAAACATTTTTCTCCGTGCGGCCAGGAGCGTTAAAATAACTTTGAGCTTACTAGAGTAAGGACGTCTAGTCCAGTATAATATTCATTGTAAACAGTACGATAACTAAATCAATCAACGTAAATAAATCAACTTATAATGAAAACGAAACTCAAACTTATTTGGAAGGCTTATTTTACCTTCACTATTGTTATTTTTTCTTTTTTGTCACTATTCGATTTTGTCATGGAACCACATTCGATATAAATCCGACAAAAAATATTATTTTGATAACTCATTTTAGGGATCGTGCTTGATTAAGGTTTGTATCATAGAACAAAGAAGAACACAGGAAATGCTACGTGGGCGTGTTTCGTGATCGAAAAGACAGACCGTTCGGTCTTAAATTTCCAATTCAAAACGGTTTTTTATCATAATGAAATTCAAATGGGGTGGCGGTACACGATGTCAGGCAAGTAGTCACATGAAAGTTGATCCCCTGACAGTCGCCCCCGACATACACATATATACAATATGCAGTCGGTTTGAGAAAACTACGGCATACGGCAGTTACACAAAATGTAACTAAGTATCCCCGAAGGCGTATTTTTTATTTTATTTTAATTTATTTGAAAAACCAACAGTTATAACATTTTATAAAGTATAATAAAACATGGGTAAATCATTTAACCAATAATAGGTTTCCACTGAAGTATCTTAAGTTTTTAAAGTAAACGAAGAAAAATAGTTACATTAGCATATGGGGATGGGATGGTGGGAGGGAAGGGATGGATCTATTCTGTATAATTAGTAGGGTGTACGTAAGTTATATAAGTAGTTATAATAAAGTATCGAGGGATTGCCTGTCTGACTTTAAGGAGTGTGGTGCAGAGTTAAAAATGTCAAATTGTGTATAGTATGTATTGAAAGTGTGTGATGCACGATAAATGAAAGAGTTTTGCTTAGAATTGGTGTTGCATCGAGGGAGGCCAAAATTTTTGTCTGATCTGGTTCGTTTGTTAGGAACTCGTAGTTGGATTCGTTGTAAGAGTTCCGGGCAATCTACGATGGACCTGGATATTTTCTGTAGAAAGAGGACATCAGCCGAGCTTCTTCGATCTTCCAATGATAATATATTGAAGTACGCGGCCGAATCTTTGTGATTTAAGTGGGGAAGATAGCTACGGAAACCTTAATAACGCAGGAAACGATTTTGAACGCGTTCCAGATTGTGTACATATGATTTGTACTGCGGGTTCCATACTTGTGAAGCGTATTCTAATAAGCTGCGGACGTATGCAAAATATAGGATTTTCATTATTTTAATGTTATTGAATTTTTTACATGTTCTGAGAAAAAAACCTAACATTTCCTAACAATCCTAACAATGTAGCTACCCGAGCGATGGGTGTTCGGTTTTCGATTTAACCATTAGATTTAAATGATATAATTCCTTAAAATATTATTCTGCAAACTATGAACTGTTTACTGCGGTTTAAAGCCAATAAATACACCTAGATTTTACTGTTTAAGGTGAATGTCGAAAGAATTCATAATCTACCCTTTCGTAGATGGCGCGCGTATAGTATTTTAAACTTATAAACGCTTGTTATAAGTTATGCTTTGAAATATCAACAAAAAGTTATTGTTCGCGAAAGTACACAAGTAATATGAATATTAACAAATAGTTTTGTCAATTAAAAAACTCTAATCTTTCAAGAAAGGCGAACAAATACAATTTTGGATTGAATCACCGATGAAATATTGTATTTTTTAGCCTTTCTTGAAAGATTTGAGTTTTTTAATTGACAAGACTATTTTTTATTCATATTGCTTATGTACTTGGGTGAACAATAAATTTTTCTTAATATTTCAAAGCATAACTTGTAAAAAGCGTTTATAAGTAAAAACAATACTATACGTGCGCAATCTACGAAAGAGTAGAATATGAATTCTTTTGACAGTCGTTAAACGTGGTCCAATTTTGGACCGATATCAACCAAATTTTTATGCAAATTTCATAACGTCAAAGCTCGTTATTCTGCTATTTGGGACTGAGACAAATGCAACAAATCGCGGATGATAATAATCGGTTCAGCTTTTCTTGAGTTATAAATGTTGAAACTAATCCGACTTTATATATTAAGATAGGTATTTTAGAAGACTTCTTAATTCACAAAAATTATACTTTTATAATTTCGTGGGATCAACTGTTGGGTCACCCAGGCGAATAGACAGAGCGCGTGCTAAATGAACTAGAATCAAATGGTACTAAGTCAGTAGCGATGTTGGTTTTTCATTTCCATTCAAATCTAAATGGAAGTCATTTCTAGTACGTGTGTTATCTATTCAGTGGTTTGTATTAACTTACGAACACAGTGGTAGATTTATGTCAACGGAGCTTTATGTTCAGTTATCACGACATATTATGGAAATTTTTGGGTGGGTCAATACTGTTCAAATACGTAATTAAACTTAATAATTTTATACCCAGCAGGTTTGCGGATTAGAGGCTTAAATTGAAATAAAATTTAAATCGAGGATTTAAACGCAAACTCTAATTTACAGCATTAATTCTTTTATTGTGATTTTAACAAAAGCCCAACTTTCTGTGTCATAGATTATGATCGGTAGCCACTCGAGCATTTGGTTAGGATAAAAATGTAACATTTTTAAATCGTCAGATTTATAAACGCATGAATTTTTTCGTTATTACTCACTTTAAAATTGGCTTACGTAGTTCCTATTTGGAGAATATTAAAAATTATGACGTCTGTATCTTAACGTTGGTAATCAAAGATATACATTTAAATATGTAACACATGATCAATGATTTGTAAGAAAAATTGTTTCAATATTTCTGTTCGAGAAATGTCAATAAAAATAATTCAGAAGAGATTTTTATCTTAAAAATGGTACATGTTAATTTATACTGGTCTTCCATTAAAATCATGTTTTCCATAACTCCAAACTCACAAAAGTAAATTAGGAGGATGAATTTTTTGAACCTCAAAAAATTTTGTAGAACAAAAGTTTATCATGTAAAATAAAAGCCCGATTTCTTGTTACACCCTTATTAATCAATCATACAATGTTAACAAGTGTGACCCTTGAGCTTGCTTTGCAGAGCAAAGTTTTACAAATATTGGCTCAATTTCACATAGGTAGAGCCTCAAGTCTGGTTCAGCATTCAGGCTGGCAAACCACCGAGCGTAAACCGCCGAGATTTGAATATGTTGAGCTGCGTTTTAAAACCTAAATTCGTGCCACGATATTGCGTACCCCCAATTTTTGCTTCGCGTATCCCAAGGGGTACGCGTACCACAGGTAGAAAACCGCTGACCTACACATCTATGCACTCAACTTTCTAGTTTTCTTGTGCTCCCATGACGAAATTGATGTACCCCATCAACTAGAACTCAAATCAATTCAAAATCGACTTGTGTCAAAAAAAAACTTGTGGAATGATTTTTATTAAATATACATAGTAAATTTTTGATTATGCATTTTGATCAACCGTCAAGCATAATAAATAAAATCTAACATGACCAAAGTTGAAGGCTAATAAAAATTTGATTTGCCTTCAACTTTGAATTTTCGAATCGGGCTTGTTAACCGATTACGGGCTGTTTGTTTGATGTCATCAAACATATCGGTTTAATTATTCGTTATTTAATAATACAGAAACCACATCATTAGCATTAACCCATTAGGTATTATATTATACAGCTTATGTTGGTGGGTTTGGCGGTTTTCTCTAAAGTGCATTTGTGCGGCATATAAAATTAGACAAACTTATATTCGGTGGTTATATTTATAATATAACCACCAAATGAAACTCGCACTGCCCAATATTGACTCTGATATTAATTCCAAATCCTTTAGGTGCGATATGATTATCAGCACCTATGGGATCTTCCATTATATTTTTTAATTTCATACAAAATCGTTTTAATCATTCAAAATTATCAAGGCTGCATGCAGCCTGTGAGCCCGTACCACGACGGAGCTCGCGTCACATAATAATTTTTCTTTTATTTTCTTTACATAGATTTTTTTTTAAATGTAGATTACTTAATATGTTGAAAATAAACATGAAATATTTTTTTAAATGTCACTTAAAGTCAAGTTAGTATTCAATTTTCTGTTGCGAAAATTGCAAACGCGTGCATCTTTTTGTAATAATTACAGTTAGTTTTATCATTGGCATTATGATTTACAGGAAATGACCGTTTAAATCTGTCACTTTGAAAGGTGCAATTTGCACAATGCCGTAGTGAGGCTTTTTTCTGACAACCCTTAGTGATAACAGAGTGGTAAACATGCGAACCTTGGGAATCTACTAGCTAAAACGGTGCAAATCGCAATTACGCACATCAATTTTCAATCAATTTAATTTCATTGCCGGCAACCCGTTTATTAAGGTAATATAGCTCGTATTTTATAAACAAGTAAGTTACCCGCCGCACTAGACGTTGTCTGTTCTGAGACGGGTAATAATTAGAACATTAAAAAAGATAAAAGATGTACAAGAAAACAGTCAGAAAATAAACATGAAAATACAAGTTGTATTAATTAAGAATAATAAATCATAATAATAAATCAATAAGAAGAAAGTATAAATCTCTATAATTGGAAATAAAACATGTGTAATTAAAGGATGAGAAATTATCGATTAGGAAGAGATTAGCTTTAACCTGGTGATGCATTCTCTTTTTTTATGTAGTAGCCAAGGCCAACATCGGCGCCTCGTCTTTGTTTCTACCTAAACAGCAAACGCATATCTCTCATCTGTTTTTCCGTTCAGTTTGATCAAAGCTTCTCCGTTTGTTTCTATTATGTATAGTCTTGTGGCTATTTTCTCTGATGCTTGCAGTAGAGCAGATAAGCCTTCCATCGTGTTTAAAAACAACAATAACGTAACAAAGAACGTAAGTAGGTAGATACATATTTTAAAAGTAGACAAGTTAAATATGTCAAAAAATATTTACTTAATACTCATGTTTAAAGTACTCGTATTATAAGGTAATAAATGTATTCCAAGATTACAATGGAAAACCAACGGTAAATACCAACCTACATATATAAAGTATGGTATATCATTCACCCGCCTGGACGTGTTTGCTATGCCAATAGTTCCCAATGCGGAAAACGGCCTGGACCTGACCGGGCTACAGGCTATGTCCACTGTATACTGACTACACTGTATGTACTTACTCAGTGCCGCATTTACGTGGAGGCTATCAAGGCTGCATGCAGCCTGTGGGCCCGTATCACGACGGGGCTTGCGTCACAAAATATGTTTTTCTTTTATTTTCTTTACATAGAATTTAAAAAAAAATTTTACATGTAGATTTCTTAATACATTAAAAATAAACATGTAATAAATTTAAAAATATAACGAGTCAGGTTAGTATTCAATTTTCTGTTGCGCAAACGCAAGCACCTTTTTGTAATAATTACAGTTTGTTTTATCATTCGCATTGTGATTGACAGAAAATGACGGTTTAAATCTGTCATTTTGAAAGGTGTAATTTGCACAATGCGGTAGTGATGCTTCATTCTGACAATCCTTCTAGAAGTGACTCGATCCACAGTGTGAGCAGGTGGGCGAGTTGTTTTTCTCTTTCAGACTGCAATTTCTTGAACTATGTCCGTATCGTAGACAGTGATAGCATTGTCTACTGCGTTGGCGTCGTCAAATGTAACTCGCCGGTACCCTATATGTACTTATTAATACCACAAGATATTGTATGTTGTCCTCCAAACCAGGAATTCACTTGTGTTATGGGGCAAAATTTTCATTTTTTGATCATACAGTGCGTCCGTGCGTGCGTTTTACGTGTGGGTTGATTGTAGATTTATTTTCAGGATAAGTGAATATTTTTTTCTCAGTTTTGAAATTTATATTTTAGAACAACTAAATTGTGAAGACATTAAAAGCAGCAGTTCAGCAGTAGAGTAGGTGGAAACTAAAGAGGCACTAAGCATTTTCCAAGGTAAGTATTATATAATAACTAAAAGAAATATCTATGAGGAGGACTCGGCATACCAATCCAAATACATAACGAACATTCTGTCCAAACGGTTATACAAAAATGGCAGGAAAAGCAGCCACTGAATAATATCTAGTGGTAACCTAGTGGCAGCTATCTTTTTTGTATAACCGTTCAGACAGAATATTTTATTTGTGTGCCAAGTCCTCTCTTAGGGTATTTTATTTAGATATTGGTATTATGTAATTAATAATTACATATAGTAATAAAATGATAATATATTACATATACATATATTATCATTTTCAATGTATTTCATTTAAAATTATTTAGAAAAGTTAAATACTGATTTTTGAATACTTAGGGACATAGATATGAATCTAAACTTTGAGTTCTTTTTTTTAAAATAAGTTATTTAAAACAATGTTAAAAAGTCGTGTTAAATAGGTACCATAATGATTTTCAATTATTTTTATTATTTTCATAATTTCATAAACTTCTAACCCCCAGCCCTCCCGGTAGGACCCGCACCACCGGCTCAGCCTCGGGTCTACATATCCTAACCACTGACTTTCAAAATAATGTCATACAGTGCTACGAGCCAAAGAGGCCCCTTTTTCTTTCATCATGAGTTTGTAATATATGGTTGTTGAAAAAAAATATGATATCCTCAGTACGGCTCTGTACTGACAGCACACAGACTGGGTTTAGGGGATATAGCGGGCTCTACCCTACTGACCTGTGCTGTGATACGTACTAGGAAGTCCCACCATACAAAGTGACATTTTTAGTATGTAATAATTTTCGACGTCATAGTTTCTAATGATAAGTTGAGAGAAATGGGTAGTCAGATCAAAAAATCTACAAATGTCTGTGAATCATCTAATCTGTGAACTGAGTCCAAAGGTTTGTTGGGAATTTGCAATGTCATTCAAATTTGTATAGGTCATACGTGTATTTGTTATAGATTTGACATGTCTATAATTAGTCTGAAATCTCTGTAAATTATACTAAGAATGGGTTTAAAAAAAAAATTTAACGATTCAACAAATTTTTTAAGTTAATTTTTACGTTCTGTCATTATTTTAGTTTTATGAAGCAGCTTGCCTATAATAGTATTATAATAACAGAACTTAAACAAAACGTAAATAAAAATTCCTAACCCGTCCTAAGAGTTTATATATTCGGTATTCAGTAATATACTCTTGTATTACTGTAATATTGGATAAAATAAATATATATTATTTTAATAAATGAAGATAATATTAGCGAAAGTCAATCGAAAATCCGAAACTGAAAAATTAGAAAAAGATACATCTGGGACTCGAACCCAGGACCTCTGGCAATCCGGGCCAATGCGCTATCCACTGCTCCAACGTATCCCTATCTGATTCGGTCATTTTTAACACTTCGACTATATCATACTTCGACTGAGAACCACCAACATTATTTTCATTTTCTTAACGCATATTTTTTTATTGGCTGCTATCTTTATGTATGATTGCAAGATTCAACTCGAACTAAATGCTATCTAGATAGTGTCAGGATAAATTTGATCACTTTTTATTAATATGCGACATCTATTGACTTTTTCTTCAAGTCTAGAATGAAATATTTTTATTTTTATTTTTAACTTAATGAGTTAAGCCTCAAATTATAATATTTTAATTAATGGAGATAAATATGTATTCGTGGGTGTATTTATGTGTGCATGTAATCACATATAAAACAAGAAAAACAGTGTTAAATCTATTCCTCATCTTTTTTCTTTTGTATTTCATACTTTCTGTTATAGTTTTTCCAACTTCATTATAAATTTTCTACTACAACTTTACCAATTTTCAGCATGTTCATATATTTCATCCATATGTTTACACCATAATTCACAAAGTAACCATATTCCATTGGTTACCATGAAATTGGCAGCCGCCTAGTATGGTGATTTAATATGTCATATGCATGTAAATGTTTTAATGTATTTTATAAATAAATAAAAAATAAAAATAAATAGTTAATAATTCTAGCACCGTAAGGAAAGGGTTTTAAGGCCTGACTTGTATATTGTGAACCAATGCTCAAGCGTATCCCCTGCACGATGCGCGATGGCGGTAGAGCGTCGGCGTCTCGACGTCACTAACGGACGGCGGCGCGTCTACCGGAAACAGTTGGAACTACAACTACAATCAATCAACAGCATACGAACCTGTATCCACATATATGTAGGATAAAGTTTTCATTATATATATCGACTTGGATCCCCGAGAGACAATGCCTAACATTTTTCAAACGGACTTGATTATAAAATAGAAACCGGAAAATGAAACGACGCTATATTTGCAAATTGGGACTTAATCCACTCGAGCGCTTTTTGCCACATTATGGCACTATTTACAAAACCTCGGATTGCTTTGTTGCCAAAATGTGGCAAATGATTTTTTTTTAGTTTTATTAAAACGACTATATAATATATTGTACATTCAAAATATAACAAAACAAATATTCTCTAGATTCATAAATATCTTTTAAGGTTAAAGATTAAAATTTAAAAAATATATTTTTTTTTTATAAATCGTACAAATATGTGATAATAGACAAAAGATAGGGGAATTGATTGTCTACATAGAACTATAATCAGTTTGTATGTCTCCATATTCAAATTCGGAGGTATGATTTTTTTAAAGTGGGCGGAAATATTTCCTCTAGCAATCCGAGAAAAAATATTTTAATTGCTCTGTCGTTCCAGTGGTTATGAGTTCCCCTTGTTCGTATAAGCATAAAAATACTTGATATATTCGCATCATGAGTACTTTAGTGTATTAAGTTTTAAAAAAATCCGTTGTGAGTTATCAACGGTTGAGTTACGATTTTTGACTTCTTTAGGGGCATTACGACGGGTTGCTCAAATCTATTTTGGACTGAAGTAACATTAACTGAAATGACGTTCGATTTATAGCTCATCATATTAACGTCGTAGGGATGGCAACAATGATTCCGAAGCCTAGCAACGAATAACAAAACGTCAACGCAAACTCAAACATCAGACGTCACCAGTTTATTTTTGTTTACTAATGTATAAGGTCATTTCAACAGGTTTTTGTAATGTTTAGTTTATTATTGTATGATTTAACTAAAGATTTTAGATGAACCTTTTGATTTGTATTATTTTTTACGATGAATATTAAACCTTTTTTCGCTCTGATTCTTGTGAATTCTAGCTATTGAAGTAAAAAGTGGCAGTAGTGTGACAATAAAAATAGTGTTGTTTAGAATTCAAATGGCTGAATCGCAGGAAAATTTCACCCCTTCGTCTATAAATAATTATAAACGAAAAAATCCACAACCTAATCGTGTTCCTATGCCTAAAAAATTTTAGTTTTTATTTAGTTTGTAGTCATAAACGTTCCACTTAAAAAAGATTGGACGCATTCAATTTTTTTTTTATCAAACTGATTTTCAATAACTGTTTTAGAATTTTTTGTGTATCACTATCATAAGGATTTGGGTTGTCTAACATTCGAAAAATATAAAATAATTTATCTTTGCATTATTTATTTTTGTTTTTGACATAATAGATACACTATAGTATTAATATATATATTTTTAAATTTCAATACTTAGATTAATAATGCATCGAAAAATTCAAATTCAAATTATTAGAGTCACTATATTAAGGCCCGGTATTACCCGCTCAAAAAGAAGAAGAAGGAGAGATACGTCAATACGAATGTTAGAGATAATATTAATATAAGAAAATATAAGCGAAAATTGTGAAAATGTTTAATAAAACACGACGCGTTTTAAAAAGAGCAAAATTCTCTTGGGGGTTGTGTTAAGTAGCATTTAAAGAAACATCGTGAATGTTTTCATTCATATATTGTATCAGTATTGTCACCCTGTTTAACCCGGTCGGACGTGCGTATGGGTGTTAACCCATAATGGACGTGCTAAAACTAATTGAAAACATAAAAATTGATTTGAAAAACCTAACAACCGTTAAGGTTTCTAAAGTTAGGAACAACCTTGAACTAACCATAAACCTCCTAGAAGAAACATGGAAACGTGAGAAAAATAAGTTCCAGGAACAGATTATTGACCTTAAAAAAAAAGTGATCACAAAACTAGAAAATAAAAATGAACCAAAATCATATGCAATGGTTCTAAAAGAGCGGACCGTGCAAATCGAAGAAACGAAATTTGCTGTCATGATAACTGCTGACGGAAAAGAAACTGCAGAAGACATAAGGAACATTATAACTAAAACAATTAAAGCATCTAATTTAGGAATTGGAATAAATGGAATTAAAAAAGCATCAAATAATAAAATAATCATGACCTGAAGAATAACAAATAATGTATATTTTTTAAGAGCTTAAAAACTTCATACGTTTAAGGAAAATATGTAAGAAATTGGTAGAAATTCGGGATGCTGCCGCTTAAAGCAATAAATAAAAGAAAAACAAAACATTTAACTGCATTATTAACTGAAAACTACCAATTTTTTAATTAATACATTAAAGCATTCATGGCTATATATAAGTTATAGAATAAGTGACAGTTCATGATGACTAAGTGTCCTTAATATATTCGACATCAACTGTTGTTGGCACGTTAGCGATCTGCAGTTGTCCTAGGGAACGATGAGAAGTTACCGAACGTTATCCTATCAATCCTTATTGATCGAGTGTCCTAGGAAGCCTGGGGTGCTAGCATGGTCGACCGATATGAAGTTACCGACCGATTGTCGGTAACTTCTCATCGTTCCCTATGTCGAATATATTAAGGACACTTAGTCATTGTGAATCAGAAGGACACGGGTTGGAGTCCTGTCGGCGTCATGTATCTGTTCTCGGGAGATTTTTTCTATGTGGATGAGTGTTTTAGGTTGATAATTATTGCTTATAATAATTGAAAGTATTTATAAAATATTTGCATCAGGCTTATCAAAAATAAATAACAATCAGAAATTTACCATTCGAGTGAACAGCGTCAGTAAACTTTAAAAAATCATTTTCCAAATTTAAATCCGTTAAAAACGATAAAAAAAGAAAGACGTATTTCAAAAATAGAATTATAATTATTACAACTTTTTTTGTCGTAGGTATTTTCAGAATAATATTAATCCGTGAAGTTATTAATATAATTAGTAGTATGTTCGTTATTCATGCAAGTTAAAACCATTTGTGATATTAATGCTGAGTTACAGAAATAATGACGTTATCATAGAATATTTTCTAGCCCAGAGGAAGACGAACAACTGGATGAAATTGATTGTCATCCCACAGAAATAGTTTCCAATCAAAACGTGGTCAAAGAGATTGCCCCTTTCCCAAGAGAAATGAATATCACTAGCGGATTCCGGATCCAATTTTTAGAATCCCAAGCGAGAGATTATTAGGAAGAGAGGGGCGTCTACCACTGAACTTATAAACAGATAGAAATGTGTTGGGAGCGTGTCTGTGTGCTAAAAGTAAGCTCAATAATTATTCATAGTTGTAGTGGAATTGATGAAATATTATCAAATATCGAAACTCTTTCTTGAATATCGTAATTTATTATTTTAGAAACAAACAGTTTATATTCGTAACGTGAGTGGTAAACAGTTATCAAATATCGGAACTCTTTCTTGAATATCGTATTTTATTATTTGAGAAATAAACAGTTTAAATTCGTAACGTGAGTGGTAAACAAAAATCAAATCTCCCCACCACCTTCAGCCTCACACCAAACCCAAATCACTGGCTACAGGCGGGAGCAGTTTGGAATTTTGTGCGATATTCACATAAAAATAAAACCAGTCTCTCTTGATCCGGCCCCCCACGCACTTAGTGGGCAGACGCATCCCCCGCCAAACTCACTATGCCTGGGCGGCGGCACCGATAACCGCCCCCTAAATTGTACCTGGTGATTATGTACCTATATTCACCGGGCGAGGTTAGTACATGCTAGGGAACGTGTTGATAAAATGTACGAATTTGATGTAAAGATAAAGGGCGTATGATGTGATGAAAAATATGTGGTATATAAGTGTATGAATGTACCTATATCTGAATTGTGTCAAGAGGAGAGCGTTATGAGTGCGTATTGATTAAGTTACTATTAAGTAATGCTTTTCTTAAATGAAGGCAGGAACATCAGCATAAAAAAAGGTCTCATTTACATTATTGATAATTTTCAAATTAGTATAGATCACCCGTCTTGAAATTGTCACCTCAGTGGGGTCTACTGACGGAATGCCGATAACACCCTCAAGAAATGAGATAAATATTTTTTTTCTCATTTTCCAACGACGAAACTGGATTATTTTCCATTTGACAATAAGGAATTTGTTTCAGTTTCCTTTACACTCATTAGATGCGTATTGGTGTTCATCAAGGACGTATGCTGTGACCTCTTTTATTTAATTTAATTTCACCCTAAATCAATATTTAACAAAGCTTTGTCGGTATAAAAAGAAATTGTGATTATTGGTGTGCCAATAAATAATATTCATTTTGGAGATGATACAATGATTCTTGACGATTATATCAGTGATATATAAAGAATAGCCGAAAAGGTATACAAAGCAACAAATAAGACTGTAAAAAAATTCGTGTAGTCTCGAAATGTTCGCTTATCCATAAACAACTCGAGAAATGAAGCAATCAACAATAGACCAATAATTGGTCGTTTATCTAAATATAAACACTTCATTAATATCAAACATACCCATATAAAGAAATAATTGTTCGAATCGAGATGTCTGTTCCTTTTTTATGGACTCGTCCTTAAAATATGGAGGGAAAAGGATACTAATATATAATGTATATGTAAAGGTTCTTCGTCAAATGTCCAACAAATTCAGAATATTTTTGAATTGGGACGTCTTAATTTTTTTTACAATAGCTACCCACAGAAGGCCCTGAGGAAAAAAATCTCACAGGACCTACCTCATCTTCGGGGATGCTGTGGGTCTTCTTAGAAAATGAAAAGGGAGGAAGTTATGTGTAATAGAAATATATTTTTTTAATTTTTTTATTGAAAAAGAGTATAATCGGACAATAAACTTACAATTAGGAGGATTGTCCAAGAATTAAAGATCTTTACTCATTTTATGCAACGCGGACATTGTTTCTCAAAAAATTGCAGCTCAGTCATTCCTCTAAAACACGAGCGATGATCCGGGTTGGTAGCTGCTTCAGTGCGATCTTTGCGTCCGTTTGAGATGGACTCGTGAAAGGTCTTTAATTCCTGGACAACCTTTCTACGTTTTTTACTCCAAATATGCTCAGGAATCATTGGTTAAAATCCATCGGGTAAGCGCTGTTACACCTTGTATACGCGTATTACAAAAAAATAACCAACGAAAAAAGAAACGAAGATCTAATCTCTCTCAGACCGGATTGGCAGTTATAATGGATTTTCAGAATCCATTTTCTGATTCTCCGGTACCAAACAATTTCCCGTCATACGACAGAAGAAAGATATCTAAGATTAGATCCGGAAGGTAACGCAGAGATAAGAGATTTACAAACTTTGGATTTCCATGGGGCCTTGCGGAGACATCTTTGTCAAATTTGCTCAATTTGTTTCAAGAAAATAAAATATAATCTATTTTTATGTTCTGACATTTCGGCTTTTTTTAATAATTATCTCCATACAGCAGGTTCTGAGGAAAAAAATTCCTATGTCATCTTTGGGGTTGCTTTGTGGAGGGTATTTTGGGGAAAGGAAGTGGAGGAAGTTCTTGGAAGGAAAAGGTATGAGGGGTTGGTGAGAATTAGAGGGTCAACGCTGACGAACGTATTAATCCATCCCTTTTGGGCAAGATAATGGGTTCTGTGCAAGACGATGGGTCGAGAGAGTCCTAATGGAGAGGTCAATTTAACAAAGTAGTATTTCAACACCCCTGTGAAAAATCATTAAAAAATCAAATTCATCCATCTTGGTATACATGGTGACTGTCCTACATTAGTGACCGTAATCAGGTAATCTTAATCAATGGCGTCTTCTCAAAGTCTTCAGAGGTGATATCTGGTGTCCCGCAAGGTTCTCACCGAGGTCCGCTCTTGTTCAATATTTGAGCCCTTGCCCGGAATAATGTTGTATCCAACAATATTCTTGTTCCGAGATAAATGGAAAAAACGAAACCGGTTATGTTTTATAACATTTCATATTTAAAATACAATAAACATACAATTCTTAGGACTTTAAAAAATAAATCGTGGAAAAAAGCTATTAAATTAGAAGTTATTACAAGAATTTGTGCTGATTTTGTGGAAAAATGTTGGGTATAAAAATTTCACAGGCAACATTATTCCACAAAATGGATTTTTTTTTACTTTTCGTGCCTTCAAGAAAGCACCATGCTCTTCTAACATCTAATTACATATGTCATTGGTGAATTTGAGCTTAAAAAGCAAAAAAACGATATGAATAAACAAAACCATATGACGCCACAAAGTGATTATGCGAAGTTTGAAGAAAAAACCATTTACATTTGAGATATTGTCTTCAGATCAACATACAAGATTATTCGACAAAACTGTTTCAACGGCTAAAAAGCAGCATTAACAATTTTTTTTTCTGGAAAAATTCTACTTTCGTGCATTCTTCAGCTTCTTGGCTTTAAAGTCTTTCTAGATGAAGCCATAAAAAAATCGTTTTCTCCATTTAATCCTATGAATTAAACCACGATCCGTGATTTTGATAAACGGCCTTATACAACATTCTTCCACAAACCAATCTTTAAAATGCTGCCACAGGCCTAAAAAAATTTTCACTACCATAATTCCTATCTTAAAAGATGCGTAATAATATGCCCAACATTATTTCATCATTAACTCAACATTGATAGTTTTGTTGGATACAACATCATTCCGGGCAAGGTCTCATTTATATAAACGACATTGGATCAAGCTTTCAAAATTCCGAATATAAGCTATACACTGACGACATGAAAATATTCAAAGTTGTGCATTCCCTCTGTCTAACTGTGAAGCGTTACAGTGTGACTTAGATATGCTTAGAGTATTGTAAAGTTAACTGTTTAGATATCAATGTTTCAAAATGTCACAATGACATTCACCAGAAATGAACATATAATTAAGTACTCTTATTCACTCCACAATAAATCTGTCATCTCTAAAACGGATTATAAAAGTATTTGTGTTAACCTTGATAGAAAACTTATATTTAATTAGCACATCGACTCAATCGTTCATAGGTCGTACAAAATAAGTAGAAGTAAAGTTTTCGGTAACCCACGTACAATAGTAATGCTATACTTTGCATTAGTCAGAAGTATAAAAACCGCAGTATAACGTATAGATTGATAGCATTGAACACATTCAAAACAGATTTATAAAATATCTTACCTTCAAATTCAACAATAACTTTGAATGTACATTTCAAACTTTGCAATAAAGGCGGGCACTAGCTGATTTAACATTTATACACAGAATTATAAATAATAATATCGACTGAACCGAACTACCATCCTTAATCAATATACATAAACGACATACTGAACTGTTCCATACTCTTAATTACAAAACAAATGCAGCAACTAATTCGCCATTTAATTCATATATTCAACAATATTTGCCTAAATCTGACATCGACATTTTTTCCGATTCAATGCCCAAATTTAAAAAGAGCATCATGACAATGATATAAATATAAACTATTCAATGCGCATACACTTCTCACACCTACAAACATACTCACACACGTACATATACACTACTCACATTGTAATGTTTTAGGATTCTCTCGAAGAATTAGAAAGGAGACTTTTAATAATACACTTTGTTTTTTTATCGTACAAGTATAAAATTTTATTGACACCGAAATAATACAACCCAAAGGAATTTAATTTCCCCCCAACGGAACTGATATGTGTTTCTTTCTAGGCGATTTGGTGCAGAAAAGACCAATAATTAGTTTTGAAAAAAATATATAAATTTCAGTTTCGTTGGAGGGGATGAAAGGAGCCTGCCATCTATCTTAATAATGTCAAACTATTTATTCAAATTCTTATGTTAAGTTCGATAAGTGAAATTTGGTTAGAATATTAATTTAATTCCTGACACACATCACCCGGTAATTACAAATAAGACATTCAAAGAAACATACCATGATTTGTTTCTTTCAACTATCTCATCGTTGTAACCAATATACCGTTTGTTTCTGTAATATAAAATAAATAAAAAATAAAATAAAATAAAATGTTTTTAATATCCTTTATCAATTTTTTACAAAAAGCCCACTTTATACGATCAAAGAACTTTGTAATTTACAATAGAAACACCGCAAAGCTTTTAGAGGGCACCTTACCTCAAATAAGTGGGTGCTTTGTGTTTCACTTTCTTCTAAAGAAACAAATAGGTTTCTTCACACATTATATGCTAACAATCTCTGCACGAATTCAGGAGTAAATTGTTATTTTGTAGGCCTTAGCAGAATAATAAATTGTAAACTAAAACTTTTCTAAAACCCTTTAAAACGGAATCTTAAAGACATTATTTTATTGATTTGTAGCTATGGATATAGATAATACTCGATAGGAATTCGTGGATTGATATCAATTTATCAACTTCTTTCTATTCGAGTTTTTTTATCTTGAAAATTTCACGGTTTTTTTTTTAAACTTTTACTTTAAATACTTATTTCACATGATGAATGACTTTTGTTAAAAAAGTTTTCATTGTGAATGAAGTTTTTGAAAAGATGAATTAATGGATGATTACGAAGCTGAAATCAAAAAGGGTTTGATATTTTAAAAAAGCTTTAAAAAATACGGATGCTGCGAATGGCTCTCGTGCTAATTGTTTTATATAAAAGTCTACGAATACCATCAGATCAACAGATACATAGAAGTAAACATTCTAAAAAACATAATATTTTTGCTATCGATTACCACCTTTAAGTTTTTTGAATGTTTTTTTAATTGCATCCTAATTGAAATATTGTATTTATCTTCTCTTGCAGCACGACAGTCCTGACGAGAGGCCCGTGATCCGCCTGCCCGATATATCCGAGGACTCCTCCAGTAGCGCCCCTCCCGATACCTCCACCACCTCCCTCCAAAACATGGAGGGTCATGGCTCACACACTCCCACCCTCGGGACCATCAGCCTGCAGACCCCCTCCACCCCCAGGATAGACATCTCCAGAGCATCTAGCTCCAGTCACCACGACTCCAGAGACAGCTCTCCAGAAAACGCTATATTCGGAGTCGAAGACAGGGACCCGGAGGGAAACAAACTCGGGCTAGGATTCAGAGAAGACGGAACGGCAGACCTCAGGTCCTCAACGGAAGAACTGGCTTTCCTAGAACCCAATCCAGGAACAGCAGAAAAAGAGACATCAAACAAACCAGCGCGCAAATCTCCCCTCATGTTTAAACCTGAAGACACGCACAGAAAAGATAGTCAGTGCTCTGATATTGTTCTTCTTTCCATTTCTGGAAGAACTAGTAGACTGTCCAGCATAGGAAGTCAGGGGTCTGGACATTCCAATGCGTCGGGACACTCCAACATGAGCCACATATCGGGGCACAGTAATGTTAGTCACATATCCGGCCAAAGCAGGTTATCAGTTATATCAAGCGTATCGAGATCCCCATCACCACATAAAATGCTGTTGGAAACATCTTTCTGTGGACCGAAACCTCTGGAAAATGATGTTGGAGTTGTTGGTAATGATAAACATCACTCCGAAGTCCTTGAACAGGTTTTGCTTGCAAGAAAACATGATCCCAGAGAAGCTATTTTAGCCGAAGGGATATCGGTAAGAAAAGCAAAAGAAGTCAATAATAAGCCATCACCACCGCCTGTTCAAACTCGTATACCTGACAAGTTGACACCAGCTTCAATTCCAGGAAAAGCGAATAACGCGAGGAAACATTCAATAGAATCTATGCGAAAGGAGTCTCTTACATCACCAGTTATTACACTCTCCACTCTTGGCGCTAGTTACAAAGAGAGAAGACCCGAAGATACTCGTCATATGCTCTCCAAGCCGATTATACCACCAAAAGTAAAGAAACCAAAAAAGCAAGATCTTCCAAAACCAGTTATTCATACCGAGGCCAGTACTGAAGCTGGTTATATAAGGATAAAATTAAAACCAGATCATATGTACGAAGATGATGGAGAACAGTCGAGTCAACTAGAATCTTCTCTGCAAAAGCCAGTGAGCTTAAACTTAAAAGAGCAAACCAAAAAGAATGCTCCCCATTTTTCTCAGCTGGTAAAACGCGAGGATAGTTTAAATAAAATCAGTCGATATTCGGGCGAATTTGATTCCCAAAAACAGACAAAGTGTAACACTCGGTCTCCAAGCATAACGCCTACCGCCAGCCCCAAGTTAGGAAAAAAGACAAGTAATGGAAGTAGAACTCCTTCACCGGGCATAACAGTTTCAAGAAAATCATCTTTCTGTTCGCTTTTCAAATCAAGAGAAACTATTGTGAGCCCTGATTCACCATCGGGGAAGGATAAGAAAAACGCCGCGGTTCCTACGAAAGATGTAGGAGAAAGTGTTCACAGTTCACGGTCAAGAAGTAAAAGCAGAGACCGAGACAAGTCAGGTACGGCAACTCCGATATCTGCTGGAAAGCCTAAAGGATCCGTTTTAGCAATATTCAAACCTCGCAAATCTAGCGCATCCGCATCACCCGTGGCGCGAGAAAGTCTTCCTAACTTAGACGGCTTATTACATCCTATGGGAAACAAGCATAGTACGGAGGCAAAAAGTGTGCAGAATTTAAGAAGCAACTCCAGGTTAAAGTATTACGACGCCCCTGTTGACGGATTCATAAGAATACCATTACATACACCTTCAGATGAAGACGAGAAAAATCTTACGGTAGAAAAGCCTCCTGCAAAAAATACGTTTAGAGAAGAACCCCACCAACTTAAAGTTGACCGTCCGAAGAGTGCGCCCAGCTCCAGTAGACCTTCAATTAGTCATCAGGCGGTAAACATGCCAGATAAATACGGAATAAAGAAAGCCGAACCGCTTGGAAAGCAGGTGGTTTTGCCCGATGGTAGCATCAGAATACCTCTCCATTCACCGAGCGAAGATAGGTTGGTTCGCTGTGATTTGATGACAGAAAAGGAGATTGAAGAGTTGAATAAGATGTGCAGTAACATACAAACTAAAAAAAATGCCAAATCTCAACCAACTCCTAAAACGAGCGTTTCATCCTCCACCGCAGTTTCAAAAAGAGAGGCAAAGGGCCAAGAAAAAGTGGAAGTGATTCATCATACACAAAACAATAGTAAATTTGATCACCAAGAAAAAATAATAACACAAGAAAGATTAAGGGAGATAAAACCACCAGAAAAAATAAAAGAGATCTCAAAACCACCAGAAAAGTTGATAGAAATTCCATATTTGTCGGAACTAAAACTAAAACAAACAGCCTCGCTCCCACAAGAGTTAAAAAAAACGGAAAATATTTCCAAATTCGAGGAAAAAAAAAACGCCAATAAAATTTTGATTTCACAAAAAGTTGCAATAGAAGAACCTATAGAGCCCATAGAACCCGTAGAACCTGAAATTAAAACCGACGAAGAAACTTTAAGTAATCAGACTAAAAAGCATATCATTTTTACAACGAAAGTAGGAAGCAAAGATCAAATTTTCAGTTTGCAATTTAGTTTATCAAAAACTGATAGTCAATCTAGTCAAATGTCTGACAACAGAAGTCAAATATCAGAAGATAGTGTTATCGAAGTTCCGATATGTGAAAAGCGCTCAGATGGCTCAACCCATCATTCTCCATCAACCGACAACAAATCAGATAAAGTGAGCAGTAAGTCGGATTTAGAAATCACCAAAATCGTGACCGATGAAATTTGCATTCACTCATCTGAATTGACAGATTCACAGCATTCAGATTTATTTCCGATCTCCAATAGTGAGAGCACACTTAAAAACCCCCCAATTGGTAGTTGTCGAGGAGACTCTGCTTTCAATGACAATGTTCCAAGTCCGAGAAATTCTTTGGACGATGCAGGAGTCGACTCCTCTGAATCAGAGAGGGATTCGGAGTTAGATTTTATACGAAAAAAACAATTGCTCGCTCTAGAAAAAGCAGGTCACCGAGAACCAGGAACAATTGACCACGAACGAAAGGGACTTGTTCTTCAGCAAGATTCTTTTGATGATGAACTTCCCTATGTGCCGACAACGCTGCCGCTAGAAAGGTCAGTTGCTATTCCAATTGTTCCTGTTAAGCAGCGGCTAACCCTAGAAATGAAGACATTCCCAATAGAGAGACCACGATCAACAACACCAATTAACCCCAGTTGCCTAGAAGAGTATTGCTCAGATGAAGTGTATACACCAGATTCAATAAAAGCGGAGAGATTAAAGATTAGTTTGCCAAAAGAAAAAGATGAGACTCAAGAAAAAGCAAAAGTAAAACAAAAAGCAAAGTCTCCGCGAAGGATTTCTTCAGGGTCCTGTACAAAGACTTGGTTTGAATTTGCGGAGCAGGGAATTTCAAATGCGGGAACCAGGAAGAGCTCGACAAGTCACGAATCTGATTCCGATCAAGCTCCTCCCCTTCCGCCAAGAGCGCCAGTGCCAAAATCTCAATGGATAAACTTTGAAGATATTCCAGAGAGAAGAAAATTACCCAAACGAATACAGACTATTCCGAGTCGAACCAATATAGAAGTGGCGAATGACGCAAGTGTAGTGTACACTTATGTGAATCCTGAGGATTGTAAGTGTGAGTGCCACGAATCGGGAAAAGACGCGGAAGATGGAAGTCCCGATAAAGAAGAGGACGAAGAACCCCTTCTCGAAGACCATGGAGAAGTAGATGGAATAAGCGCTCCGGTTACACGACTGAAGGGGGACCCCAAAAAAGAAAGGCGGAACATCACTAGGTAAGCACATTTATTACAATATTCATAAGAACTATTTTTTGGGCATTATTAAAGGACGTTTCAATAACCGGGGAGAAAATGGGATTTCAACGACGTGTAGGATGTGACGTTCCGTTTAATGTTTTTTCGAAAATTAGGGCTAAGCGGGGATGTATTTTGCATAATCAAGAAGAAACCAATAGCTGTCATATAAAAAAATTATACATTACCTAACGTTACACTACAAATTATTTTGTTATTGAATTTAGAAAGCGGGCAATGAACTAGTTGTTCGTGGTTAATTATGATTGATATTGCGAACCTCTATCTATGTATGGATAACGCAGCGAGAATTGGAATCAAGAAAAAGCATGGGACTTGTTTGTGCAACCGGCTCCCACAGTGAAGAACAGCACTTTGTCTTTTTAAGCCTACATATTTTTACTAGCAGAAGAGGGACAAAAAATGTATACGATGCTTCTAAAGTAATATTTTTAAGAAGCTTACAGCTTTGGTTTCAAATCCGAAATGGGAAATAATATATTTTTTTAAATTTTAATTATAGTTCAAACGAAACACGCTTTAAGTAAGTAATGCATCTTTGTGAGTACTGTGATGAGGTCAACAAAGGATGATAGACCTATATGTACACATTGCAAGTGCAGTACCTTCACATATTTTTAGATTAAAAATACAGGACTTAAGTAGGTCACCACATTATCGGAATCCAGCGCTCATTAAGAGAAAGCTGAGCCCCTGAGATGCAGGCATTGTAGGCATGCTGCTATGACAATGACGTTCGTCAAGTCTCCAATCCTTCCCGCGTAGCTGGTTAGTCGGTGTCGAAGTAAGACAGCAAATAAATGTATATGTACCGTATTCCGGGTTTTCCCTGCGGTAAACTTCGCATAATCTCAGAAGTTGCAGGAGTTGTATATACAAAGGCATCCTATAGGCTTGCGAATTGTTGTTGGATATCCTCATGTTATCCCATTGCGCTTTTGGGAATTACGTTAGAGTTGGTTGAATATACATAGTGGTGTCATCGCAATTTTCGTAACAATTGGTTCGTTGGGATTTGGATTTTTTTTTAGTTTGTACGTTACTGCACATCTTATTTAAGTATTCTATCTTTTTTTCTGTCATCATCATGATCACTGCGAACCAATAGGATATTTTCACAAACGAGGGATTCTGTTGAAAATGTATGAAATATTTAAAGATCATTTTTCTGATTTTAATCATTCTACTAAAAAAGTTTGTTTTTTATGTTTTCATTCAAATTTATTGGTTTTCAATACGATCAAAAACCGACAACACAAAAATGGCCCGTGATTGGCAACGGCGCCAAAGACGCACGTCAACAAACAACAAAGTAAGGTGATCTTTCATTAAAAGAATTGTATAGGTAAGTCTAAGCCGGCCGACGCCTGTGACGTCCACGATAGCCCCGCCCCAAAATATCGTTTTTGCGGTAAATCAAAATTGTGAAACTTAGACTCGCTGTAGAAAATTTATTCGCAAACATAAAAATAAAGTTCCATAATCATCGAAATCTTAATTTTTTTAAGCTATAAAAGACATGGAAATATCCTATTGCTCGCTGGATTGCCGATTAAAAAGATCTTCAAATGCATGGTTTATAGATTTTTATTTCAGCATCGTGACTTTGTTAGGGTTGGGGTTATTATTGGCACCAATTCATCCATTTTTTCTTTTGCTTTTATATTATTATACGAATGGCTGTAGCACAAATAATTTCGCGGTAATACTGGATAAACAAAATAAAATATTCGTTCGTAAGGCACGCGACCAAAAAAAATGTTTCTAATTTGTAAGTCAGTACTTAAATACCTACCTAATTACAAACCACATATCATCTCAATGAATAATTTTTTTTTCAAACTTTCTTCAGGTTCCTTCCATAACACCTTCCATAATACTGAAAAAAATGCGAATAAGAAATTTCAAATATAGACGAAGATTTCACACATGAAATTTCTTTATTGAACTATTAACACGGCCATCACCTTGAACCGGAAACGCAACGTGCAAACAAATTTATACACAGACGAAATAATGCAAAACTGTAATGCAGTCGTTCCTGAGTTCCAGTCCCCAAATTAGACATAAGAGACATAATTAGACATAATTAGACGTAGGGCGGTCCGTGAGTTTTCAGTGAGCTAGAGTGCCAAGATTGAAAAAATCGACGTTACTGATGTTAGTGTAGCTAAAAATGAATTTTATTTTTTTCGATATGTTTTGTAGATTCAGTTTATGAATGCCGCGCATCCCCAAAGCTTGTACTAGCTCCATCAACTAACCAGTGATTTCACAAAAAATATTTTAAACCAATAATAAACAAGAGTTTCTGGAATGCGACGCATAATTATGAAAATAACATCAGGTTTCTGGAAACCCTTAGAGACCCACTAGAAAACATCACTGGTTTTGGCGTCATTGCTTTATAAATGTGAATATTTTAAAAGAAAGTCTTTCTGGCTGACGTTATTAAGTTAGATTATAACAGTTATATAAAGTTTATAGTCGATTCTATGTTTTTAACGATATTGTCATTTGCTTCGTTATTTATTGTCATTTAAATTAAGGTAACGAAGCCGGAAGATTGCAAACACCGTTTATTCGGTACCAAACAAACAGATATAAATACTTAACCGGACCCCTTTCAAATAAGTTACTGAAACCCGTAGGCTATCTGAGTTTGTATCTCAAAATTATCAAATAATTTGTATTCTGAACTGCCATGAAATATTTATCGAGTAAATAATAAACAAATGATAAAATAATATTTCGATTTTGGGGAGAAATGTTTCGTGAATAATGTAATGATACGAGTTGGTTTAAGGTGAATGTCAAAAGAATTCATATTCTACGCTTTCGTAGATGGCGCGCGTATAGTATTTTTACTTAATTTCACCAGTAAAATTGCTTTTTGTGGCAGAATTTCTCATAGTAAAGAAGTGTGTAATTTTTTGTAGTAAATACTTCTTTACGCACTGACTTGAAGGGTAAACTGGCGAATGTGTTACAGAAATTACAGCGTTACGAGAGGCGTAATGATTGAGAACGATAATTAATTTAATTTATTTTAAATGAGATAAATATGAAGGAAAGTATATAAGAAACAACTTTTAAAAAGTACCCCTTTAAGGCTAAGATTATTTGTGACTATCTTTTTTCACTCTTGTAAAATTATTCATAAAAATAATAAAAACAACTTTGGCGCTACTTTTTTCGTGCAGATAATACCAAAACCACGCGGAGTGCTAGGGGTAAGAAGTCAAATATTTCTGGCATTTATATTCCTCTTAACCAACTCAAAACGGAAATTAATTGACCACCTCTCGACATCAGATCGAGCTGAAACTCAGCAGAGAGACTCGTTCCATCAACTGTGACAATCACGCAAACACACGATCCCATTACGGTAGTTAATAATATACGAAATAAATGTCAGTTTTATAAACTCGGGATTTGTTTCGGTTGGTGACTGATTGCGATCACTGGGTAGAAAGGTTCAATCCTCAGGCAAACCTTTTTTTTAAATAAGTATTTTTTTGTAAAAAAAAATATATATATATACACAGAGTGTATCGGTACATACCCGAAAAACTTGAACCAGCGATTCCTGATTATATTTAGAATAAAAAATGTTATTGTGACTTTGCTCTCCGGTAACGTTTATTTTCAATAAAAATATAAAAAATAAAAAAAATCCACACGCCGTCACTGTCCACATCTCCGCGCCTACCGCCGCGATATCTATCGCGTTATTGGCGCGGGTAGCGAGGTGGGGGTAGAGTAGAGTAATGGACAGTGACGGAGTTTTGATTTTTTTTTTAAATTTTTATTGAAAATAAACGTTAACGGAGGGCAAAGTCGCCATAACATTTTTTACTCTAAATATGATCAGGAATCGCTGGTTAAAGTTTGTCGGGTACGTACCGATACACCCTGTATATAAATATATTTTTTTTAAGGAATGATTTTTTAAGTCACATTTGTGCAAACTGTGGTTAAATTATCAATAATTATTCTTAATTTATATGTAACCAAAGGGTAATTAATACCTAAGCTTATTTTTTTAATACCTAAGCTTGTCGAATTTACCCATTTAAACATATCACCTCTTATAACCTCTCGGGCGATTGGTGTGTTTTTCTATTAGGTCATTCGATTTAATTAATATCATTCCTCAAAATAATACAGAAACCTGTACTTTTAGGTTGTATAAATTTTGGCACATTATGGCAAGAGATACGTTTTGCAAACCTGCCATAAAGTGCCAAAAATCGTTCGAGTGGAAACAGTAAACAGTTCTGTTGTTTCTATAAAAACAGACAAAAAATTCATTGAATTTACTTTGTATTTCTGAAATTTACATTAGGTTGAATTGAAATTCTAGACGAAGATATTTTTCACCGCATTAATTATTTGAGCTACTTACCATAAAATGAAGTAATTTCTGCTACATATTTCTGAAACCCACATTACATTTAGATGAAATAAGACAAAGTTGTTTGAAACGCAAATACTTGAACAATTTAGTCTGAAATGAGAAACGAGGACATTGTAGAGTAGATTATTAGACTCCATGTTTCAGGGCTGTGTAAACTAAATTAATTTTATTTAAGTATATCCGTAGATTATTCTCTCAGTATCGTTCTGGTGAAACACCGCAATTCATTATCGCAAATTGGTAGGTGGGTATGAGAAAGAAGGTATAAGAAGTGTGGTTTTTCCAAATTTACCCCTGCTATTACCTGCCGCTACTACGTCTCCTTTGCAATCCTTCCTCTCTCTGTCTCTGTTCGTTTCCACATTCCCTTCCCCTCGTGCGTTCTCCTTCCACATACCCCGCCTTCCCCACTCCCGCGTCCCCCTTTCGTGCGTTCCCCCTCCAGCTTCCCCGCCTTCTTTACCCTCCCTCACCTCTTTCCATCTTCCCTCCCTGCCGCTAAACTATATGAAATACATACATTTTTCTAACTGCTTGCGCACCCATTGCACGTTTTTAATACAAATTTCATAAACCCAGAGCTCACCATTATGTATAGAAACCTTCGCGGGTGTGTGTTCATCAAATCACGTAAGTTTCATCGCAATCAGATGAATGAGAAGAAACGAACGGGACAAATAAAAATAATAAAAACCACTTTCTCGGTACCGCCCTAAGTCGAAGTATGCAATGTGTACTGGTCGCCCTTGAAGTCCCCCCTAGAGGTGGTAATGGGTCTACGTTAATATTCCTCTACCTATAATAGAACGATCCACTCCAAATAACATCAGCCCAAGAGCGTTATATTCTCCAAGACGTAGAAGGTTGAATTTTTTAATTTCAGATAGTCATCAACTTCGGAAGATTTCCAATCCTTGAATCTCATTATGGACACTGAACTAAAAATCTCTCGAACTGTGCGATCTATAATTCTGAGTTCAAAGAAAATATTTTTAATGTTGCCATTTTATATATATATATATAGAATAATTACCCGCGTAACGTAGTCTTTAGAAGGACTTTTTAACTCCTGACGTTTCGGACAGATCTCAATG
Organism: Limnephilus auricula; assembly: GCA_951813805.1. Lineage (NCBI taxonomy): Eukaryota > Metazoa > Arthropoda > Insecta > Trichoptera > Limnephilidae > Limnephilus > Limnephilus auricula. The sequence goes on from OX638405.1 coordinate 7,776,956, forward strand.
TCCATCTTCAGAGGCCTTATGTCTTGAGTTTTGTATTAAAACTTGTTACTCTCTTTTGTTTTTCTGTATTGTAAACTTTTTTTTTGTATTACTCATCTGTAAATTTCTAATATTAACTTACACCATATATTATTATTTTTATGCCATCTGCAATTTAAAAACTGGTTTCAGTTTAATTTATTTTTACGTTTTCTCTTTTATTATAATATAATATTTTTTACTTACTTTTATACCTACCATTTTTATAATGTTAATTGCTATAAGTTTATATTTCTTATTTAAACATTGTATTACATATATATTACTGTGTAATATACTTATTATGTAAAAGCCCATCAGGGCGTTAAAAAATTAATAATAAATAAATAAAATAAATTAAACCGACAGCTTGCGCATGTCTGTTCAGTCCAGAAGTTAAGACTTAAGGTAGATTCAGACTGTACGACGTACGTACGCATCGCTACGCCAAACAATGCTTAGCAACCCATACATTTTCTATGAAAATGGCCACAGACATCGCACGTCGCGATGCGTGTGGCCAATGTGATTTTAAAACATAAATTTTCATTGAAAATCTATGGTCGCTAAGTAGCCCAGATATTGTTAGGCGTAGCGATGCATACGTACGTCGACCCAGTCTGAATCTACCATTAAGTGAATGCATTTCAAATCTTATGTCGAGAACGAAGAACACGGATAGAACAAATAGTTCTACCCGTGTTCTTCGTTCTCGAGTTTCTCTTCGGGTTTCCTGTTCTGAGGCGGCCTGTAGGATTTTTAAACTGTTGTATTTAGTTTTGAATTGTTATTTGAATTATATTAGGCCTTTCAACAATTAATGCGATAACATGCAACGTTTTGGACCATTCTATCAGTTCTGCCCATATTCGTGTTGTACTGATGAATTGCATTTGGCCTCTGAATACTGATCTTTTTTTGAATAAAGGCTCCTTCTATGAATAACGGCTTGCTTGATCCAGTGGATTCTTTCATTGAAGCTGCAGAACAAATAGTTTTATCAACCCATTGAGTGACGTAGATGGAGGCCTTGGCAAATGATGTCCTTGAACTTTCAGTATGTCTTCGAGGAAGCACACCTTTGTTGTACTTCGACATTGCGGCCTTCTTCTTGGAGATAGAAGATGAGCTGGGAATCCGATTGTCTCGAATTGTACCAGTGCCATTGTATATGCCCGTAAAAAGGTTGGCAAAATAGAAGTGATATGGCAATTTGATACAAGCAATTGGTGTCACATCGTCATACTTCAATTGATACGTATTTCTTGGACCAGACATACGATTTGGAATGCGATAAGGTGGTTCAGCGGAATCATTTATTCTGTCTGCAGTACTAATAGCGCATCGTTTCAAAGGAGGCTCGGAAGAAGTGCTTGAAGACGCTTGACCATGTGATGATGGAGCGTTGAATAAATTTATGTCGAGGTCACTACAAGCTGAGTCCATGTGCACATCTACTAAATGCTCTAGATCAGTGTTATATGGATCTGAATTAGAATCGGACGTACCTTTTCCCGTTTTGCGTCGACGATGCATAACAATTTGGCAGTTAGAAAATAATTGCGCTCGAGAGATATTTTCAATTATTCCACCGTCCTGGATTTAAATCTGCATTGAAAAAAAAGGCAATAGTATAAAATAATACAAAGCGTACATAATAAATTAAAACAAGCATTGTAGGTATCAAGGATGTATATGAGGGGGCGGGGAGTAGGGAGTTCAACCCCCATCGGCCTCAGTATTACTTAGGAAAAATGAAAATAGTACTTGCGGATTATATTCCTGGAAAATACAACAATACTATTTGCATCTCTTTTACCGATGTTACGTAAATAATAAGTTGAGGTAAATAGGGGTCTCAAAAACGTTCTAATATTTTTTACAACCTCCCCCCTCCTCTTTTTAACCTTTCCCCCCTATGAATCGAACACCCTCCTTAGGGTCGAACACCCTCAAGTGAATGCCATAGCTACGCCCTTGGTAGGTACCTACATAATCAAATATTGGATTAAAATAAGGATTCACTATTAATACTAGAGTGCACATAAAGTAATAAGAAAAAAAATACGAATGTGCTTTATACCACACGACTGAAGTAAATACTTCTTTAGCTTCATCTATGGGCGTTTTTCAAAAAAAGTGTACATAGATAAAAGTCAGTGTCCCATCACTTTCAGGATCAGTAACTTTTGTTGTGTCGGTTTTAATGACCAACCATATATTTTACCAATATAATAACAAATAAATACCTTTATGGACTAAAAATAATGAATAAATCTATTAAATTTCGATATTATTTTAAAATAAGTAAGACTACAGGTCACTGTTTCTGGTATGTCCTACACCTACCACTACCAGTAAGAGTTCAAAAATTAATGTTATTTAATGTTATCCCAGTATTTATTTCTAATTCTACTAATAGTATATGATAATATTTTCGATTTGCAACCATAATATAGATTAATTATCGTGCAAAATAATTTAAATACCAGATATTGAGTTGTCCTACGAAATAGCGTATGGTGGAATTTCACCCTATATTTTATTGACGTCTTATTATTGACTCCACATTATTGACGTCTTCCAATAAAAATATTACCAAATTGATGAATATTTTCGAAAATAGCAACCCTATTTAGTCTATGAAGGGCGGCTATGCTTGGTTTTTTACAGCCAGTTTGCCAAGAAATCGTAACAAAAGTGGTCGTTCTCGGCTGTACTAAAAAAGTGTTCCACCAACGCTTCCGTATTTCTCCAGGTAATTTACCAGAATGTATTAGACTCTACTTTGTATTAAATTGATTCATTTATTGTTTTATGAAATGTTTAGTTAGAACAAACAGAAGTTTCATAATTTATTGATAAATACATTTCGAAAAAATATTGACGCGATTACGCTACTTCTCTTACGCAACGGTCTCGTGAATGGAACTTAAAAGTGACGTAATGGAATTCTAAAGGTCGGTTCACTCTGTCCGTCTTTTAGTGTATTTGGGTGTGTTACAATTTTCTAAATAAATTTATATTTTGCGTGTATCTCCAAAATGTAACTATTACATGTAGATATGTGGGTTGAGTGATATATGTAGCATTGAAAAAAAAGAACAGCATAGCTAAAAAGAAAAAATTATTTGATTTTTATGTGTATAATTTTTTTTCTTTTTTTTATTAATTAAGATTATTAAAGATTAATTCTGAAAGAGTCGAAATGGTGTCGAAGTACTAATATAGACAGCAATATGAGCAACTATTACTGTAGAGGCAACTCTGAAATTCAGTATAAAATCAGCTGGTTCATACAATTTTGATTAAGTAAGTATAAAATGTAGCATGATTTATGTTCCTGTGTGTTTTAGTTAATCCTGTACCTAATTAAAGTTGTGTACATTAGCAAGTACCTTAATACCCTTTCAGCTTAGTTACCTATTTCAGGCTATACACGGTATGCACGTGTAGCCCATTATTACCTATCTAATTATTTGTGCATTTTTATAAATAATTTATTTTAATTTTATGTTCAAATATGCCGTTGAAAGCTGCAGAAAAATCAAAAAGGTACAGAGACAAAATTAAAAACGACCCTGAAAAATATGAAGCCTTTATGAAAAAAGAGTTACAAAGACAAAAATAACATCAAAATATAATCAGAGAGCTAACCAAAGAAGAATAGAAAAAAGAAGACGTTGGAGAGAACAGAAACGAAAATAAAAAGAAAAGAAAAAAGAACAAGTGGAAGAAAAAGTACTTGCGCGGGGGGCCTTCCACGGTGGCGGTAGTACGTAAAATCGCCCTTTTTTATAGAGAATACCTCACATGAGTCTTAACTGCTCCCGTCTGGAGCCAGTGAGACTATGGCATCCCCAATTGGGGTACGTTTGAGGCTGAAGGTAAGTGGGGACAGGAAGGAGATGGGGAAGAGGAAGGTGGGGAAGAGGAAGGTGGGGAAGAGGAAGGTGGGGAAGTACCTGGCTATTCAGATCTAGTCACTAAACACGGTTAAATTCATTATTAAGCAACGTTTCAATTCTGAATGGTGGTCTTACACCAGGGTGATACTGAAAGTATCTTCCACTCTTCCCATACCAGTCGCTTGTCGCGCCTTCAGCAGTGTAGCCACAACGTGCGTACTTATGCGACTGATATTTCGCGCCCGCTGTCGCTACCGGGCAAGCCTCTCAGTCTGGCCGAGGCCTTAGAATTCCTAAACGTTACCAAATTTTTCCCCTTACGCCACTGTCCTGTTATTGCTGTGATTTATTTTCTAAGATCAATTATTATATCTCAAAGAAATTTGTTCTTTTTTTATTGATATAGTTCATGATTAATTTTAAATTTGTTATAATTAAACATTCGTAAAACAAAAACTTATATTCGTCTTTCTAGAACGCAAAATATACAGTACAAAGTGTCCAAAAGTAGCGTAAAAGAATATTTTTATTGAAAAACTTAATATTTAATTCAATAAGCTTGATTATTCATATTTTTTAGGAGACTGATTGTGTTTTCAATTCGTAAATAAAAATCTGAAATAATGAATTTCTTTTAATTTTCTTTATAAACTTTATGATAAAAGTGACGTAAAAGAATTTCTTACCAATAGTATTAAACTTAAATTGCAATTATTTTCGAAGTTTATTGACATTTTCTATTTAAATACTTTTTGTCATGAAGTTCATACTTTCTTTAATAAATTTACGTATATTTTTAATCGAAATGCAGCATCTCACTTAAGTGGAATTCCTATTACGTCACCGACATCTTTTTTGGAAAACGCCCCTATATGTATGTCGACATATATGTTTATATGTATATAATATATACATATATTAATTTTCTACAAATATTTATTTAAATTTATTATCATTCTCCTCTCCCGGCATCGACGTCCACTCCCCGCCGCGTTTGGCGCGTCACTGGTATTTCAAAATACTGACTGAAATTTTTCATGCACTGGCTATGAGAGGAAGAGAGAAAGAAAATATGCGCGCGCACTGCTCTCTCTTGTTTCTACAGTGAGCCCGTTCGTCTCGCAAGGCATTTCAATTTCTGTTACACATTCGCCAGCTTACCCCCCAAGTCAAGCGTGCCTAAAGAAGTATTTACTTCGAAAAGTGCAATAACAAAAGAATGGCATATGAACAATTTTGATCACATTACTTTGTAAGTTGATAGACTTTCAACCCGTGGTGTCAATATAGTACTTACATCCTGAATTATGCACTCGAGGTCCGTAGTCGAGGGGTAACACTCCCGGGGTAGGGAAGGTTGGGGGATCGAATCCCGGCCTTCGCAAATAAGTGTCATTTGATTAATTTGTATTATTTCACAATTAATTAATTTAAAATAGTATATAGTTTATTTTCGGCATGATCCAGAGTGGAAGATACTTCCAGTATCGCCCTGGTGTAAGACCACTATTCAGAATTGAAACTTTGCTTGAAATGGCCTTATCGTGCTTGGTGACCAGATCTAAATAGCCAGGTACTTCCCCACCTTCCTCTTTCCCATCTTCTTCCTCTCCACACTACCTTCAACCTCACAGCATACCCAAATTGGGGATGCTATATTCTCACTGGCTCACTGGTTAGGACACATGTGCGGTATTCACATAAAAGCACTCTGTGCTAGTCCATGTACTGTTACAATGATAAGATGAGATTATTTTTAATTTTTGATAAGGAAAACCCCTGACGTATACATTGAATCGTTGGGTTCCAATATCCTCACTAATGATTTTTTGTTGAAAATGAGGTGTGAATGCCATGTTTTGTGTTTTATAACCAGGAATTTGATGCTGTCGTTATTATTTCCAAATTCCTTCGAGTTTCTTTATAAATACTGTTTAAATATCTACCTTTCAAAATTTTCAGTTCTTTTTAATTGAGACGAATTACCTACGGAGTATTTCGAATCAGAAGTCAGCATTTTAACAAATTCAAAATGGTCAACAGTTTCTTTCTTACAAATTTTATTCGTTTGGTAGATTTTTGTCATGCTTATTCTATTAATTTCTCAATAAAACAAAAAAAACTAGAATCATGAAAACTCATCAGCCCACACAATTTTCTTGATTTTTAGGGTTTAGGAATTTAACGATTCATATTCTCTTGGTTATCTATGTTATCTAAGTATGTCCGATGGACCACTTCACAAATAATTAATTTAATTCAAGATTGGTTTCCGGAAGTCTATCTCGCCCATTAAAGTTAGCGATCAACGGGAAAGTTCAGGGTTGTGTGATTGCCAGACCGAAGGAAATATTAATTAGCGTAAAGGACTTGAGAAAAGGTCAACAATATTCAAAATGAAATTAGATTATGGAAGTAGCTAAAGAAAATATGCTGAATATTTCGGCTTTTAAAGCTTTTAATTTTGGGAGACGTGTATGGGTGCCACCGCCCCGGTAACCATTTATTGATTAACCAATACTCCTTTTATAGGTCACCCCAAGTGGTTCGCTACGTTTGGTGACTTAGGAGGGGTTCCCAGTTTCACGAGGTGAGGTTTGTCTAGGTGTTGGCGGCGAATGCGTTTGTCCACACATGGCGGGCTGGATCGGAAGAGATTGCTTAAGGGAGAACTAACATGTATTTTTTTTAAATTTTTCTTTATTCATTAAACTGCTAGTTACATGTTTTGAGGATTTTACGACCACCACGCTAGACACAGGACACAAGACCTTTCCAACCGGAATCTCTCGACCCATCGCTTTTTGCCGCAATGGGAGGGAGGGATGTATACAACCGTCACTACTGGACACATTGGCCTCATTCTTACCCACCCCTCAAACTTTTTTCCTTCCCGGAACTTCTTTTCCATCCTTCTCCTGAATAGACCCTCCATACAGCATCCCCAAAGATGACATTTTGTTGAGGGAATTTTTTTCTCAGGGATTCCGAGAAAATGAAAACTTTAAATAGATATGAAACTATGTACGACCGTGCTACAAGTGTGAAGATTCTGTCAAACTTACAGTCGTTTTATACGAGTTTTTTTCATGCCGATATGAAAACTATATATTACAAGGGGGAGGGGGGGATATCCGGGAATAAAGTGCACAAAATTCGGGAGGTGAAAACAATTTATTAATTATTTTATTTCAATTATTACAAGCAATAATTATTAGCCTGAAACACTCATCCATATTGAAAAAATCTCCCGAGCAAAGATATATGCCGCCGACGGGACTCATACTTGTGTCCTTCTGATTTCCGGTCAACCAAACAATTATCCATTGATCTACGTCGGCTTACCTCTTACCCGCTAAATAATTCAATATATACTAGTGTTTTCAATAAACAATTCTGCTTATTACATTTTTTCACCTGCAAACAACCAACTTTATTTTTATATAAGAAAGGCATTGTAAGTGCTAAATCTCCCACTAGGTGGCGTCGAGACATGTATTTTTTCTCGGAGATTTTTTCAACGTGGATGAGTGTTTCAGACTAATAATTATTGTTTATAATAATTGTTACCCTTTGTGCTATGCTTAAAAATCTAATCTATCTTAATTGATAAACATTAGATATGAAATTAAACCGGTCCTGGTGTAAATAAACAAGTGGAACAAAGTGGAAAAAAAATTGTTTAATTTCATATCTAATACAATGGAATTCCAGTATGAATTAACAGTTAAAAAACTAGACTCATTGATAAACATTAGTTTATCAATTAAAAATATTAATTAATTTTATTTCACTTTTCGTTCTTCCAAGAAGGGGGTTTGAAATTTTGCCCGGTTGTTTATAGAGGTTTGTATTCTTGTCTATAAAAAAATTCAAAGGCTTCATTATAATACGTATTATATGTTTAATGAACAAGGCACATAGGCAAGAAATACAGAAGAATAATCGAATTGACGCGTGTCTAGGCTTTCAGTTAATCATCTATTTAAAGTGAATACGGTTTAGGAAGGTAAAAACCTAAGACAAATACATTAAAATGGACAGGAAACAGTGGGCTGGGGACCTTTTAGGGAAGGAATGGATAAAACTGAAATAGAACATGGTAGAATAAATCTCACACTTGTTGATAGTACTAAATCCGGGATATTTTATGACGGGGTATAAAAAGCTTCATAATATCTATACTATTTAAGTCACTCTGTAGTTTTTTTGAAAGCGTACGTAGTGTCCATACACTTAAAAATTTGTATTTTAATAATCGAAGTTAGATTTCAATTTGCGGATTATACATACACCGTGTCCGGAAACTCATAGAATAAAGAAGAAACTGTTGAATCTACGACACATTTGTAATCGATTTTGTGGTATGACTTTTTTATGAGTTAAGCTTTCCTTTTCGAGGAAATCGAACCCGAAGTTTGTATTTTTCATCAATTGTTAAAATGTATTTCAAATGCGTTTTTAGGCCATTAAAATTAAAAATTAAATTTTGACATTAAAAAGTTTGGAAAAATTTAATTGCTCAGATCGAAAACAATAAGCTTGTTTGCGTTCTCTATGGTATGCAGATTTATCCGTTTCCTGCTAGTATCACTGGTTGTTTCCGGACACCGTGTGTAATAATAAAACACGATTGTTCTATCCGACATGATAACATACATTTAACTAGCCATCCCGCAAGGGTAGGTAGAGAATACGGACTGCCAAACAAATCTCTCCCGGCACACACTCCTTATTTCATTCACATTCATACATCGTCTCATGCGTACTATTATTTTGACTTATGACATGGTCCGACTAAAGTATTTGGTTCACTTGATCGTGGCATGTCGTCCTCTAGCGTCGGATTTCTTCCACCGGAAATTTTTTAAACACCATATAAATATGTTACATTAGCTCTATACAGGAGACCCTACGGAAGATAATTCCCTTTAGGGCCTATGTCATCTTTGGGGATGCTTTGTTGAGGATATTTTTAGAAAAGGAAGGAGTTAAGGTTTTGGCAAGGAAAACGGTATGAGGAGTGGGTAGGAATCTGGGGGTCAGTGTGTCCAGGAGTATAACGGATGTAAGAATCCATCCCTCTCACTGCGGTGCAATGCAATATTCCAAAAGAGTCCTGCTGGAGAGATCAAAGGGTCTCCCTCAACCAGCCTGAAGTGAAATTGTTGGCCATACGCAACCGCCTCGAAGACCCAGACTCACCTGCTAAGTCACCAAACGTAGCGAATCCCGCGGGATGACCTATGCCAGAGGCCTCCCACATTGACACGATACAGGAAGCAATCCATTAGCTACGAGAGTGACAGTTTGTTTGCCTTCGAGAAGACACGAAAATTGAAAGAAGGATACTTGTATAACAAAAATTTGTTTCTGAAAGCATCTTAGCACTAAAATTAAACTTTATTTTAAGATACTTTTGTTACGAATCAATATTTTAATTTTTCTAGAAATAAATAATATACTCCCATTTTCTTCCATAATTTTAAAAACCCTTCCGATATAGACATCTTACTCCCATGAATAAATACACGATATCGAAATCGTATTATTGTGAAAATATCTTCTTGTTATTTTCTCCGAGAGGTTTGCCCTTTGAACTTCGATTGACTTTATGAGATGACGATATCCAATAACTTCTATGTCTTCTGACTGGATTTTGAATAATCATTGATATCCTAAAGGTCACGAAAAATATGTAAAATAGGTTGTATTGACTATAATATTATTTTGATCAATTCAAATACATGTTACACACGGTATCCGGAAACTCGCGGTATAAAAAGGAAATTGGTAAAATCTACATCACATTTAAGGTGGAATTTTTTTTTTGTGATATCTATGTGGTGTACATTCACCAGTTTCCCGGTTGTACTTCGAGTTCCCGGACACCGTGTAGATGCTTCTTTTGTTTTTCTCCAAAACAATGTGTTTATTTATGTATGTAATTTGCGATTTTAGATCGTTTTAATAATCAATAATATTATTATTGAAATTTTTTTACCTCCACGTTCAGAACCAAAAAAGGTTTTTTTTTACATTAACTCCACACAGGAGGCCCTGATGAGGAAATTAATTTCCCTCAGGGCCTATGTCATCTGTGAAGATTCAGTGTGGAGGGTCTTTTTGATCAGAGGAAGGAGTGAACATGGGTCTTGAAGAGACCCATGTTGTAGGAGGGAGGAAACACAGATACGGGCAAATCGTTCCACAGCCGAGCTGTTGAACTCAAGAACGAGTTCTCATGTGACAAATGTCAAACATGTACCGGTGCCGAGGGGCACCTACCTTTTCCAACCTTTCCAAAAAAGTCTTGTTAACTTTTTTTAAATCCCTTCGATTTCGAATTTATCAAGGACTAGGGGACCACCTTAAATTTATAAATATTAAATGTTTATTATTAATTAATTATTTATTGTTTTCAGTGATTCCTCGAGCTGCAGTCACGACTCTGGAACGGCGCACCACGCGAGGAAACTTTTCAAGGGAAACGACTCCGAAGCAAGCAGCAACAGGTCTAGCGTCGTTTCACAGGTAAAACACGAACCCTTATTGTAATATCTTGCCTAATGTAGAATTGCCGATTTACTGTGATGTTGGGATGGCGGAATAAAAGTCAATAGACTGAAACGACCCGCAAAGTCAGCTGCAACAGGTAAAGCGGTAATCTCTAATCGTTAATCAAAAATCAGCAAAACTGGTGGGATTCGCCGGGACTGGTATCCATTCTAAAAGAGCCAGCCATCCAAAATAAGAAGCAGTGATTGGGATAATGAAACGAATAGGTTTGATAGTTGATACCAAGGATTCTATGAACAGCCAGACGCACTAATCAGTCCATTCTGGAAGAGCTAGGCTTCCAAAATAGGCCGTCAACTGTCTACTTATAGCTGAAATATTTTGAACTTTTTTTCGCCAAATTTAGAAATCACACCAGTCCCTCTGGCACACTCGATCGATAAGGATGAACTTTCGGTAACTTCTCATCGTTCTCTAGCACGGCTGCAGATCGCCAACGAATAAGTGACAGTTCACAATGGCTAAGTGTCCTTTATATATATATATATACCACATAGTTTTCCTTGACTCAATCAACGAATTGTACTTATCCCATTCTGTTGTTTCTCTACCTTGCATGGTAGGGTATCTTGCTTTTATCTAACTCGTATTTGATTTTGTTTTTGATTATGTTTTTGATTTTGTTTTTGATTTTGACTTTGATTTTGTTTATGATTTTGTTTTGATTTGGTTTTAGATTCAGTTTTATAATTTTATTGTTTGCTTTTGTGTGAATTGTGTGTAATGTTGATTTAGATGTACTTTGTTAATAAAAAAATTAAAATAACATGTAAAAGCCCAGCAGGGCGTGAAATACAAATAAATAAATATTAGATATCAACAATTGTTGTTTGTTAGTTAGCCACTGCAGCTGTCCTAGGGGACGATGAGAAGTTACCGAAAGTTATCCTATCAATTCTTATGGATCGAGTGTGCTAGGAGAAGCTCAGTGACAAATATTAGAGTGGTCGCCAACGTTCGTGACTCGCCATGCAGCTCAGGAACATGAGTAGTGGATGATCCTTGTCCATCAGATCAATTGGAGTGTGGGGTCATTATCTTTAGAAATGAGGAACACAGGAAGATTTTTTATTTCTTTTTTATCTATCTATATTAAAACAAAAATGATCCATAAACTGCGCTATTAACTAAAAAACGATATTTTTTTATTTAACCACTCGAGCGCTTTTTGCCACATTATGGCACTATTTCCAAAACCTCGGATTGCTTTGTTGCCAAAATGTGGAAAATTTTCAATTTTTTTATTTTTTATTAAAACGACTATATAATATATAATATATTGTACATTCAAAATATAACAAAATAAATATTCTCTAGATTTTTAAAAAAATTTTAAGGTTAAAGATTTAATTATATTTTTTTAATAAATGCTACAAATATGTGATAATAGAAAAAAGATAGGCGAATTCATTGGCTACATAGTACTATATAAATATTGTATGTCTCCTTATTTAAATTCGGGGGTATGATTTTTTTAATGTGGGCGGAAAAATTTCCTTTAGCAATCCGAGAAAAAATATATTAATTGCTCTGTCGCTCCAGTGGTTAATACACTAAAATATTCAGTTAGTTAGTTCGGAGTTATTATATATTGAATAATATAACTGTTATTGTTGAATTCCAGGATGGCGATCAATCCTCGTCTAGTGGCTCCCCTAACGACGGCGCTCCTGTCTCACGGCGCCACTGAGGAACAGGAGAGAGTGACTGCTTCAACCATCCCCCTCCTGCCCCCTGACCCCCTCGTCCACCGTACCTATCCGCAGAAGAACTTTATCCCACCAAGCGATATTATTGATACCTTAGACACCAAGTGCTACCGCTGACCTGTTGTTATTCAGTATTTCCCGCTAGTGGTGACTTTTGCAAAGAACGATAACTCATGTTATCGAGTGCTATTATATTAAATTCGCTAAGTGACGTTTCGAAAACAAGTTGGATCCTAATTCAAGGGAATTTCTTAAGGAATCTACGAAACAAACATTTGACTGAGGGTTCTTGTCAATGATAACTTTTGTTAATCAAAACTCAGCAAAATGACTGCTTTACATTCTCGGCGGGAATAAACGCGAAAACCCGAACATGAATCTAGTTACGTACATATACATACGTCATACAATCTACAGGTAAAAATGTACGCTCTTTAAAATGATTTGCATGCACGTGCACATTGGACAACATTCGGTCAATGCCAGTTTTTTAACAAGGTATGTGTAATGGGTGAATGCAGCCACACCATTAGAATCAATGTAAATCTCAATTGCGTGATACAACAAAATTGAAAATTCTTGGGAAAATTCTCGCCAGAGTGTAGAGCAGACATAACATTTAAAAACGTAACACCACCTGTTCGTACTGTTTTTGTAATACCCACCCTTCATTCATTAGCAATGACCTTCTGTGTAATAAATAGCTCACCAAAATATTGTTAAAATAGAGTTGATTATCAGATTAACAGCTTATCCCTACTAGAAGTGGTAATGTAATTAGTTATTTTATAACTTTTAACTAACTAGCCCCTGTTTTTCCACTAGTTACGACTTATTAATAGAGAACCTTGTACCAATTATTTATACGTCTTTTTATTGTTATGTAAGTCGATAATTTTAGTTGGAGTCTTCGATGGTGCTTGCTTCTAGATATTTAATTGAAAAATGATACTTCGTTGTACCTAAATTCATAAAACCTTTCCTATAAAAACAACTAAATTAAACTTGTTAATTTTGAGAGATTCAATGAATTCTTTCAGTTTAATAGATTTGATGTTTTAAGCTTTCTGATGTTTTCTTTCCTGTAATGTGATGGTTGTAAACATTGTTTTTAATGTGTTTTTGCTGCAAAAATACTAAAATATTAGTTCATTAATTATAAATAATACAATAAAAATATATAAATTTGTTTTAGACCACTTTAAATTTTAATTCAACTCTACCGGTTTCGGAAGAACCCTTCCTTCGTCAGTGATACAAAATATTGACAGATGATATATACAAAAATTTTTTGGTGTTTGAGTGGGAGGTTAATAAAGGGGGAGGGGTAATTGCGGGAATTCCGGCAAAGAAGGAAGGGTTCATCCGAAACCGGTAGTGATTAATTAAAATTTAAAGTGTTCTAAAACAAATTTATATATTTTTATCGTAAATTATGGCGAGCCACAAAGTTAATGCTTATTACGAATATGTATAAATAATATGTTTCATGGATGCTACAATGTGTTTCATAGAATATTTGAGTTTTGAAACCATTTGATTGGTTAATCTATGACTTAATTAGTTATATTTTTTATTGAATTAGATTAAGTATTACTAAAACTGTGTTTTAACTCATTTTTTAAAGCAATCCACAAGTTTTGGAAGAACCATTCTTTCGTCAGGACAAAATTTAAGGTGGTGGCAAAATAGAAAAGAAGTATCTTAGTATTGGAGTGGAAAAGTAAATAAATGGGGAAGGCGGGTAGGAGTGCCATTGGGTAACAACAGAGAAGTATATATATAAATAAACTCTAACAGTAAACAACGTAGATTTGCATTTGTTAACAGTCTATTATTTTCCTTATAATGGGAGGGGTTCTTCTGTATCATCAATTCATATTTTTATTTAGTCTTGTTAATAATTCAATATAAAGCGTATGAAGGCACACGGGTACCTATTCGGTCATCACAAGGTGCGAATTTAAAAGAATTCCTAATCTTCTCTTTCATCGATGGCGCACGTTGAATTATTTTGCGATAAAACGGTTTTCACAAGATATGCTTTTAAATAATAAGATGAATTAATTGTTTGCTCCCGTACATATGCAAAATGAATATGAATAAATAGTTTTGCTTATAAACAAACTCAAATCTGACAAGAAAGTCTAACAAATACAATATTTTATGGGTGTTTCAATCCAATATTGTATTTTTTGGCCTTTTTTGAAATATTTGAGTTTGTTTATGGACAAATCTATTTATTCATACTCATATTGAGTACGTTCGGGCTCAAACAATTCATTCACCTTAATATTTTAAAGCATATCTTGTAAAAAGGGGTCTACGAAAAAGTACATTATGAATTCTTTTAAGTATCACCTAAACAATAATCTTAGCCCACATGGCACCTTCCACAGATCTAAAGTTTGTGTTAAATTGTTCATTTCCCCTACAAATAGTAGAGATGTCATAAAGCTGCAGCGAATTAATGGATTTGACAAATTGAAAACGGACTACGTACCCGTGTACCTCCTCTGTCACTTAAGGGTTAAATTAAATTCGTAGTTAAAAAAAAAAGATTTTTTACCCGTGTAATCTAGTTATGGTAGTCTGAGCTGTCGGTCTTTTACGAATGTGTATTATATAACTTTTGTTTGCTGAATTTTCGTAGCACCATTGGGATAACTAACATTAGATAGTGTGTCCAAACGATGTATCTACTTAGCTAGTCCAAATGTCCATGTAAAAATGTTAAACACCTGATTAAATTGAAATAACTAGCGTATTAATTATTAAACTGTAGACAATAGCGTTCCTTATAAGGTTAGATGAGGTAAATGAGTCCATGGGGGCAAGAGGATCATTTCATGCTCATTCAATAAACAAAATAATTGTACAAACTTTTACCCCCTTGACACTTTTACCCCATCTTACCCTATTGACTTCTTTCCGAGCCTTTGATGTCATTACTTTAAGTAACACTTGACTTGTTTGCGAAAATTTTTAATTTTTTTTTATTGTTTTATAAACGAAAATGTGTTCTCAGTTTATTTGCTGTTACAAGTATTTTTGTTGTTTGAGTTTAATTGTTTATTAAACCAGTTAAGAGGATACCCGGCGGTGATTTTTCCATTCAAACGTATTCCCTATTTATCTCTCTGGATTTTAACCCTAGAGAAAATATTGTTTTTGCATAAAATAGATATCAACTACTAGCGTGTCGGTACTTTTTGTTTTTTTTGATAAGTTACTTTTTATAGAAGTTATGACCTTCCAAAAATCAATAAAATTGACTGGTTTAAACGCCGTCAAAAGATGTTCAGTATACAAACCAGACAATGTTTTTTAAAAAAACCCAAAACGTACAGACATATAATAGTTTTTTCTTATGTAGTTGGTAAAAAAAAATTGAAAATCAGTCCGCTTTTGGAGGAGAAAAGTGAAGAATACAAAACCTCCATTTTAGTTAGGTGTCAGTGCATTGTCCCTTTCGCTCAATATCCGGTGGAGTAAGAGCAACAGTGACAGCAATATTTTAGTAAAATCTATTTCTGCACCACCGGGTATCATCTTAATACGTACACTGGTCAATGGCTTCTAAAGTGTATGCATTTACAACAAATACGAAAATAAACAATAATTATCCATTTTTTCATTTATTCACCGCTTTACGTATATACTGGTTCGATACACAATTGTATATTAAACAGAATTGACAACAAATAAAACTTGTTGTGATTTAAAAAAAAAAGTTATTATCTTGAAATAAGCTCGATTGTGCTTACATTCTAATCTTTTAATTGACTTATAAACGTGTTTTAAGTTTACGCAACTGATAAACAACCAACAGTGTATCGTAAATGGTTGTTCATCAGTTGTGCAGATTTTAAAACACGTTTATTAGTAAGGGGATTAATGCATACCTTACCAGCCAATACATACTTTATAATATATTTATTTTGAAATTTGGCAACATTGTTTTATGTATATCAATTTTTTTTTTTAACAATATTTTTTTAATTACTTTCAAGCTACTGAAAAATCATGAAAGAGTAAAGATTTTTGCAATAAATTTAATCACGCTATTTTTTATGTTCATATCACAACAGAAGTGTAGGTAGTTTTAATGCAAGAAAATTGCTTGTAAAGTTAAATTATATTTTAATGATTCTGGAAATCTATATTTTAAAGTACAGTGAAATAAGCTAAACTAAATAAGTTAAAAAAACAAACAAATTTGTCTTCATCTACCTACAAGTAAATATCAACTTCTTTAATGTTCGGACAAATTATATAGCGCCGTTTTTGTGGGAAAATCACCTCAAGGGCTCTTTACAACTTAATCTATACATTCAACATTTGCGTTATAACTAAGATTAAAACTATTTACCAATAAAAATGTTTCAAAGTCACAAATTTGAAAAAAAAACATTGTGTTCAAATAAAACTATCTAATTTTATACTTTTGAGTATGTTTTTTATTATCATCTGACTAAACATATAAATCATATTCAATTTTTATAAGAAAAACTCTCTCTTTATAACTTTTAAAGGTTATTCCCATCAATGTAATATAGCATTGAAGAAGAAGATAACACTAATAATCGAAATTAAAATATTAAAATGAACAAGACACAGAAAAATAAAATATAGCGGTCGCAAAATAAATATATAAAATAAATAAAAATATAAGTAATAAATAAAAAATTTATATTCATTTAGACTTTTTTTCGTTGTTTTTTTTTGGGGTGTTATTCCGTGTTGCGCTACCTCCTTCTTTAGTCGACGTTTCGGACGTCGGCCCCAAAAAAAACCAACGAAAATGCTTTTGGCCGTGAAAATCTAAAAGCGTAAAATTCATTTAGACTTTTATAAAAAGTCAATAGGTGTTGTTCCATATAATTAAAATCGAATATATTTATCCGAGACACTATCTATGTAACAAACACGTTATTTAAACACTTGTTTCCAATGAAAAAGGTGGCTGCCGATAACATGGAAAAAATTAGTCGAAGATAATATTTTTGTTATTTATTTTTGGGGTGTTATGCCGTGTTACGCTATCTCCTTCTTTAGCCAACGCTTCGGACAACGTTTCTATCTGAAGATAATATTATTAATTATATGACAAATTATTGACAAATCGTCGCCTGCGTGCTTAATAACGACCATTTGCAAGTTTTACAGGAGGATGAGGTTTTCTTTCATTATTTCAATGAAACATTATGATAGGTGTTTAAGGTGAAGGAAGCTATTCCCGTAAAGGTCTCGTTAGTTTAAATAATTCTTAGTTAGGTGATTAATGATCGTTTTTGATACTTTATTTTTAATTTTCAAATGAAGATTGAACCAGAACTAAAATGGAGATTGGACAATTAAGCACGAAATATGACGGTTTTATATTAGGTGGCAATGGCTGATTGGTAAAAGCGCACGTCTTGGTAAGACGAGAGGTTCTGGGTTCGAATCCCTATTTTTTATTTTTCTGTATCTTGTTCATTTTCATATTTAAATTTAGATTATTTGTGTTATCTTCTTCCTTAATGACATATAATCAATAATTTATATGATTAAAATAAAAGCATTTAATGTTTAAATACATAACATAAAATAGGATAGTGTGATCGAACAGTGAAATTATTCATAAAATGTTAAA
Organism: Limnephilus auricula; assembly: GCA_951813805.1. Taxonomy (NCBI): domain Eukaryota; kingdom Metazoa; phylum Arthropoda; class Insecta; order Trichoptera; family Limnephilidae; genus Limnephilus; species Limnephilus auricula. Next base: position 7,794,808 of record OX638405.1, read on the forward strand.
AATATAATCATTAATACTTCGATAAATTTTATTTTATTTAGGCTTTTTGTGGTGTGTATAATGCCTCCAATTAATTATAAGGCTTCGCAATACTTCAATACTTAATAAAAGGTAAAATTGTATTACAAATATTATTAATTAAAAAAAGATTTATCCAGTAATATTGTAAAAGGTTGGTTATACATATGTATTTATTATTATGTAATTTAAAAATAATATATAATAACGATAATTTGTTTGCTCATAAACTATAAAACATAATCTTTAAGATGGGTTAAACTAAACATATGAAATGCATTTCGTCGGATGTTTACTTGATGACAATGAAAAGTTAATCGTTTATATTGTTAGCGTTCAATCAATCAACCGTTTAATCATGATACAAAGATGTATGCAATTATTTAAGGTTCAAGTTATGAAACATTGTGCGAATTAACCTAAAAAGTAAATAAGCACCAATAAAGGGTAGGTAGGGAGGATGGAATGCGGTAATGTCCTGACACACACTCCTAATGGACGTTTTGGTTTTCAATCCGATCCTTATATTATACCTGTGCCCATAAAAAAACTTTACACGATCTCTTCCCCGGATTCATCTTCCAATTTCCTTCCCCTCTCCATTACCACTGCCTCACTACATACCCCAATTGGGGATGCCATATTCTCTCGGGCTCCAGACGGTTGGGAGCAGTTGGGAACACCCCCAATTTTCATTAGCTAATAATAATAATTCATAGAATGAACAAAAAAAAGCATTGTTTAAAACGCAAATAATTCAATTTTAATTAATTAATTTTGATTATATTCTTATCTTCTTTTATGCTGACTCTTAATTTTTTTTTTAAAAAAGCCAATTTATTTCATTTCATGTTGCCTGACAATATTTAAACTCCAACTAAATTGGAGGACATGGCTAGAAAAGGTGAATCGCCCTTTTTTATTAAACATTTTTTAAAATTTTAAATTTAGCTCCAAAAATTCCAACATCGGACCCGATTAGCTCGAAAACGAAAGCTCAAATCAAAAAAAGGTAAACCGCAAAATCAACTCCAAATGTAATGTAGATTCCTATAGTACCTAGAGTTTACTGCTTGGACTTCAAGTTTCCGAACACCGTGTATAGATTTAATTGCACAAGATTACAATGGTTAATTTAACTTAATTTTTCATTTTTATTTAGTTAACTTTCAACACTCCTCCGCCCATTCCTTGCCTAACTGCCAAACTCCATTTAAAACTCCAATGTGGAATGCTGGTAAAATGTTTTGATTGTTTCATAACTCGAACCTTACTTGTTTTTTTAGGAAATATTTTGGTTCTTAGCCTTTTTGATTGATATTGTCGTTCTTTTTATGCACTTACATAAATATATATTTACTAAGCACACTTTACGTATTTATATTTGCTATTTTAAAATACTTCTGAGTGTAACTAAAACTAACTTACATCTTTTTGCTTACCATAATGATAATATTATGCAAATTGAAAACACTTTTAATGTGTCATTGTATGACCTTTCGTATATTCATTATAATATGTAATAATTTGGAAAATTAATTAACTTGTTTAATCATTCAAAATATACAATTACCTAATATTCGTCCCTTTTCGGTTTTTTAATGAGTAAGTATTTTACTGTTTAAATTCTCTTTAGGTGCATACGAATTTATACAACACAGTTCTTTTGGATGTAACAACATTCGAAATACTTCAAAAGTCAAAGGTCAAAGACGCTTAATTTCTTGATTGTTAAAAAGGCATTTAAAAAATTTCACCGTGGTTTTAAAGAACATCAATATATTTATATTAAATAAAGAATTAATAACATTTGCAATACTTTAAAAAAATTTGAAGAGCGCTAAGTTCTTATACTTACATACATCAAAGACCAAAGCGACAGCAAAATATCTCCCATGAAACTGTAATAAAATATTCAGAAATAGTTTGTTAATTACGCTCTCATTGATTCAAATATCAAACCTCTAAAAGGATTTTATTACTATTCTAATATTTATATATCTAAGATTGTTATCTCTTTTTTAATTCGGACTTTCACAGTGGAATTTTCTGTATTTATTTATATCAGCTACTTATTTGTTTCTTACTTTTTGTTCTGTTCTGGAAAATCTTTAAAATCAGGAAATGCCCATTACATATTAAAATGTATATTATAAATATAATTTTTTACATACGTTTTAGTAAAAATAACCTACATTCATAAAGCAAGGATTATTATGCACCAGAGGTTATTTACGAGAATAAATCTAGAAATTTTATTCACGTAAGATGCTGGATACGTTTTTAGATTTTCACGGCCAAAAGAATTTTCGTTGTTTGTTTTTGGGGTGTTATGCCGTATTGTGCTACCTCCTTCTTTAGCCTAAAGGCTAAACAAAGTGGTAGAGGTAGCCTTTAGGCTAAAGAAGGAGGTAGCACAACATGGCATAACACCCCAAAAACAAACAACGAAAACGTAAGATGCTGTTTATATCACGCATTTTTTTAACCATTTTTTGGGAATATATTTTACAAGTTTTATTCAAATTGTCTTTGAAACTGTTAGGTTTTTATATTTATTGTTTATTTTTAACGTATGTCTCGTTACTTCCCCAGAGATATAGGAAAATGTTGAAGATTACGAATTAATGCCTCTGTTCCAATATATCGATTATTTACAACATTTTCGTGGGTCTAATATCGATGAACCATATAGTACAGAATAAAAAATTGACAAAGATATTGAATCTAGCTGCATTATTTGCAAACGTGTCATTAACCAACAATTTTGCACGTGTATGTGCTTAGATCAAGAAAAATAATAGAAAAAAATATTTTACAACTCTGTCTAGATTATTTTTAAAACAATCTTCTGTGAAGAACTGACATTTACAAAGTGAATTTATTTTGTCTTACACATATTAATTGCTTAGTTGTCAATGTCTGATTAAGGCTACATGAAGAATAGGTATTTCAAAGAATAATAAAAAATATCAAGTAATAAGAGCTAATTGCCAATTACCTACGCCTTGCAAAACGTCACAAAATGGCGGTAGAAATATTAGATTTCTTATTAAAGTCATTCAGAATCACTGTAAAGTCATTAGACATGAAATAATAAGACTCTGCAAATCAAAATCATACCATTAAACATACATAATAACATATATAATTCTAAAGCCAAAAGAAAACTGGAGATGCAGCCAAATTTCTAAAAAACGGATTTAAATATTTGTAAAAGGCCAAAAAAGACATCGCAAAGGCTAAACGAAATCGTTCAATAGCAAGTATTAAAAAAAACTCGATGTTTACATGAAATCGTGTAATACTAATACTTTTTGTATCTGAATTATTCCTATATCTCGCAATTTGAAAACCCGTTTTCATTTTTATGTAAAGATCACATTTTTAATGATTGTTAAAGTTAATTGTTTAAGTTGTTGAAGGTGTAAATTAAATATTTCATTGATTTTAATGTAAACAACTAATAATAAAGGATTATGTATGTTAACATTTACGCTACTGGTTGCATTATTTATTTACCTTCCTGTTCAGGAACTAACAAAGTATGTACATATTTTTTATATAAAATTTAAATTGGGACTCGTCGCCTGATTTAAAGTACCGCTTGCAGGACTGCATGAATAACATCCAACCAAATTATTATTAAAAGGGAATAATAATAATTCGGCTGACGGTTTTGTCTACAAACGATCTGATTCGCAGAGACTCTGCATGCAGTCCTGCAAGCAGTGCTTTAAATTCGATGGTGAGTAAGACGATGGTACTTTCGTGTCCACCTATAAATGTAGGTAATGCCGCATTGATCTAGAGTGGTGAATCTAGAGTATTTTAGGACGAATTCTTCAACAAGGTTTTTGTGAAATTTATTTCTAATACAGGTTCATCTTTATAAAAAACAAGATCATGAAATGAAAAGATTTATTGGTAGTAATAAATTTATTATAATAAAGAATTGTAGGTAAGCATAATATTAATACATACATAAAATTAAATATAATGTCATTAAAAACATATTTAAAATAAATTTCTAAAATAAGTAGGTAAAACGGTATGCTTATTGAACATGTAACTGAGATTGGTTATTAACACTAGGCAGGTCGAAGAATAGGCAGAATCCTTAGACTGGCTTCTCACTCTTCAACTCAGAAGGCTGTGTAGAACTTACTGTCATGAACTCTGCGTGGGCATGCTCTATTAGAATACCACTTGACTTTTAGCAACTACTTGTTTTTCCTCTCCTCAATCTTAGCGTTCAGGAAATCAACAAGTTTTTGTATCTTTTCACCGCGGAGTTTGATGCGTTGTAATGCCTCTTTATTCACTTGGATCATGCGCTGAATGATCTGGTCAGGGGAATCAGGTTCCCTAACCAGGCGGGCCTCATCTATTTTGCTCTCCGTGCTGTTTAGATCGGCAACGCCTTCCTCCTGCTGTGTTTGGATGCCTTCCAAGAGCCCACGGATTGACTCAGAAATATTGTTGGAGAACTCAGGCCACTCTGATACTGATGATGGAAGACTTGCAGTGTCATCCTTAGTGGCAGAACGATTTAAAGACCTCGATGATTTTGGCCCATATACCGGATCTGCAACAAACCTTCTGCTCTTCTTTTGAGACACATAAAGGAAGATGTTGTCATGTATCTCCACCAGGTTTCCCCCACTCAGCTGATCTGTGATATTTGCTACATCAGCAATGCTCACCTTCTGAATTTTGTAGTTCTTATCCACGACAACACTTTGGTTCGAATAGTGCTTGATCATCTGGTATTTCAGGATCTCGTCTTGCAGACGCCAGTAATGTTGAAATGACAACAAGGGCCCACTTGTTGACTCAGAACTAGTGTTGGAGAACTCAGGAGAATCTGGTAGTGATGGTGGATGTCTCGCAGTATCATTCTTAACGGCAGAATGATTTAAAGACCTCGATGATGGTGGCCCATATACCGGCTCCGCAGAAAAGCTTTTGCTTTTCTTTTGAGACACGTGAGGGAAGATGCTGTCATAGATCTCCATCAGTCTTCCCTCACTCAGCTGATCTGTGAAGGTCGAATGATCAGCGATGCTCTTCTTCTGGATTTTGAAGTTCTTGTCCACGACATAATTTTGGTTCGAACAGTTCTTTATCATCTGGCCTTGCAGGATCTCTTCTTGGATGTTGATTGTGTGAAGTTCGGGACGACGCCAGTAATAGTGGCATGAGAACATGCCCGGGCTGAAGTGTAGTACCATTTTTATGCGAGGATGTTCTGCGACAGATCACAAAAACAAAACCATTAACAATTCAAACGAATAATAAATGTCACTGTTTGCACGAGATGGTTAACTGAATGTATGGGTTTTATGAATATTAAGAATTCCTTCGGTACGAGATAACGGGGATTTTACACGATGTTTCGGTACGAAATATCAAGCAAGACTGATTTCTAAAAGGCAAGTATGGTCTTATATAGTCAGCGTTCAGCATAAACTTTTCACCCCTGAATGCGAATTAGGAACCCCTAGCGGCTAGTAATGGAACTGGCAGAAATAAAATGAATACGTCAAGGGTTAATTTTTTTTCTTACCTCGATGGAGCGTATGAAGTATGAAGTAGTTTCAATAGCGAATATTCAAAAATGTTCAAATTTTGAAATAGACTAAGAAACATATTCTCAAAAAATGTATATATATATACATTTTTTGATATATATATATATATATATATATATGGCAATTGAAGACATTTTTGTAATTGTTTCAAACAGTTACATATTTATTTATTTTATTCGTCGACGATACTGATTTTTAAACTTGAAAATGTATAAACAATACATTTACATTATTATAGTACCTAGATATCTAGGGAGGTAAACGGGCAGACCAAGGCGAGATGGGAGGATGATGTCAGGAAGGATGCAAGAGGACTACTCCATGTTGCAGATTGGAAGACGATGTCCGAGAACAGAGGGCGATGCAGTTGACTTGGCCAGCTCATGTTGAAGGAGGCCAAGGCTCGAAATGGGCTGTAGCGCCATTGAAGAAGAAAAGATTTCTATAATTTTTCTTAAAAATAAATACATAATGTGTGTGATATCGCGTATAATTCCCTTAGTTATGTTTCAACTCATATCCATCTTATTAACTATGTAAAATAATATAATAATAAATGTTCATTGTTCATATATGCGTATGAATCGACTGTTTTTAAACTTACCAATATTTTATACCTCAAATAATTGTCTAAGAAAGGAAAGGGGAGAAGGCTTCCTTTATACCTACCTACTAGAATAAAAAACAAATGTATTCAACCGATAAACAATTCTATTATAGTTATTTTAACACGTATAATATTACGAGATGAAATGTTTATTCTGTTTGCAAATAAAAATTTTACGAAATAAAAACAACACGGTTATATTTCTTGCTGGAATCAAACTTTTAACTAATTTTTTGATATATATTATTATGCACGACTGTTCAGAATATTTAAAAATAAATTATAGTATATGTACTTACGGAACTATTATTATTCATTAATTTTATTAATTATTCATTAAATTGTTAGTTACATGTTTTGAGGACCACTATGCGAGGCACTTGCTCGTATTCGTGGTCGATAAAATAGCCACATACTTCCCCATCGTCTCCTCACCCATCTGAGTCAAAACCTATTATCATAAAATATAAAATATTAAAACTGTTGGTTTTCCAAATAAAATAAAACAAAATCTCCTTCCCTTCCCCACTACCTTCACCCTCACAAGAACCCCGAGTGGAAATGTCATAATCTCACCGGCTCCAGACAGTTGAGAGCAGTTGGAACTATTGGGCAATATTCTCATGACAAAATATCTATGCAAATATATAAAAATATTTAATTTCTTTTCAATATGATTATCTCACATGACACACCCAATTCCTATTTTTAAATTGTTCTTACTTAGGTACCTAAAGTACCTAGGTATGTATTCCGAAATCTTTTTTTTAAGTTATTTAATATTATTTAAATTAGTTCATTGCTTTCCCCAAATATTACAATAATTTCAATTAAATACTTTTTGAAAAAAATACATTCGATAATATGAGAAAACATAAGTTATTTGTGTAAATATGTCGATGTAAATATTTATTTAATTTCCATGAGGTTCGATCCCTTACTAGCTATTATAAAGATATAATTTTATTTCGATATGTGTACACCATTTTTTAATCGAGCTGTCAATTCTTAAGTAACTTGATAACATAACATGTTCTTATTAATTTTAAAAATACGCTTATATTTTTAACAGCTAAACCGAAAAGTTTTGTATAAACGCCTGAAAACTAAAAAAAGTATTTGATTGAAAGCAACACAATAAGTTGTTTTTAAATATGAGTCACTTCGCAGGAGACATTAATGTGTGGAAATTTTCAGGCTAGATCATTTGAGGGCGATTTTAATTCCATCACAATGTGTGACAATTAGTTACAACCGATTTCTCAGAAATATCAATAAGGGAAAAAATGCTTATCACCAAGGCAGGTAAATTTATGCCCGCTCTTGATGACTCATAATTCATAATAATTAGCACAAACTATAAATGACTAATATTTTAGTTAATTCTCTAAAGATGTGTATGTAGGTGCAACCTGCTACCATTTTTTGTAAAATTAAAATAAAGGTTGAAAAATAATGATTTGGTCTAGCACCTAGGTTCGAGGATGTGAAATAAACATATTAATTTTGTAAGATTCATAATGAAACCATGATATGATATTAGATATACATTTGATATTAAAAGACAGTTGTTTGGTTTACATAAACTGCAATTTTAAATTTTATTTATAAGTAGGTGTATCATACCGAGGGAAAAATTACAAAACCACAGCTCAATGCGAGTTTTTCTACTAACTAACCAATTCCCTCAGAGATAAGTAGGCAGAAAGAATGGAACGCCACATGTCACATAACCCTTGCTTCGTTCACAATCATACATTGCCTCGAAACTCTTTTATTAATCTGATTCGTGACATGACTCGACTTAAGTATTTGTTTCATTTGTGACATGTCTTTCTCAGGCGTCCCTGTCTTTATTTTAAAATGTGCTATATTTATTTATCTATATTGTTTAGTTTTGTCGTATGCATTTGAAAAAAAACACAAACAACAGCTATTTGAATAATACATCTTTTAATATTTTAAATGATTTCTTCCTTGCAAATACATTGGTCGATGAAGGAAAGTGTGACCATTAGATTATTGTACCTACTTATATATAAATGATTTTTTAAAATGATATCAATGTAAATAATAAGTTTATTATTTTATACCATATCGAAATGGCTACCGCGTAAATCTATAGTAAAAACAATATGAATCTCATTTATTAACCTTGTTGGTAAAATTGTTGTTCTTTGCGATCACATTATTATAAAAAGAGAAATATCGTAGATGTATGTTTATTTTTCAAATATTGACACATGTTATTTTCATTGCTTTCCCCAATTTAGCATTAGGTACCTAATCTTGAAAACAATAAATACCCAATTATAAATTTCTTAGGGGGGATAAAACCAATTATTAAGAGAAAACCGAATATTTGACTTTTTTAAATCAAATTGTTGACGTATTAACTCTTTTTTACAAAAAAACATAACTTGATTTCGAAAGATTGTTATTTTATCTGATAAAGCCATTTTTCAAATTTTGGAAAACCATGTTTATTTTTAATATACTAATTATATTGGTCGTTGGCAGACTTGTTAAATTTTCAATCAAAATATTGTGTAATACAACACAAATTTCAAATCATATAATTATACAGTAAAATAAATCAATACATAATCTAGTAAATACACTTTTCAGAATTTTAACTTTAGTTAAATTAAAATAATTAAAAAATAAATCCGAGAACGTGCTTTGTGACGAAAATATCTCAGTTTGTCTATTTATTTAAGGTCTTACAAACCAAAATACTTCATATTTTTTTACACACTTATTTTTCTTAGACATTATTGAAAAATCTTAAATACTTGCGATCAAAAAATACTTACAAGAAGTACACGATATTAAAAAATCCATCATCAAGCGTTTGAGCATTTTTATTGCTTAATTAAATGTAGGTATATTTTAAAGCAAATTTTAAATGAAATAAAGTCGATATATTATTAGTTAAACTTTTGGGTATGGAGAATAATCAATCTTTCTCATCGGAACCACCCTGTACAGTTGCAAGGGCACGATCGAAAGTTGAAATTTGAATACTCAGTGGCTGGTTAATCGGCCTCAAATAGGTCACAAATAACGACTTGTACATTTCTTTTAACTCCACCTTTGTTCATATATTTAGTAATGGGCAAGATTTGGTATTTTCCTCAAATCGAATGTGTAATCGTCCGTGATTTTCAATATGGTGTTCAATTAGTATTTTTTTATTGCCTCCATTTAAAATTTGTCATATGAATACCGCATATGTCCCCATTTTGCAAAACCAAGCCCGTATCCATTATTATTTGATGAATCATTGTAACCAATCTTTATTGTTATTTAATATAATATATATTGTACTGACGTTAATAATTACCTACTTCCTGCTATCTAATTTAAGTAACCCATTTCTAATAATGGACAATGACAAAGTAGGTATATTTTAATACATTTATGAAGGGTTTTTCACTAATAATGGGTTTCAGGCATTTGCTATTTCTAATTACACAAATTAATTAACACACCTGTAATCATATTCTTAACCTTTATAAAACACATCAAGCAAGCATTATTTTTTTAAATTTTCAGAAATTCTCAACTAACTAACTAACTAACCATCACGCCGTTTCAAGTCGGTCTTGGCATACACTCCTTACCTCATTCACATTCATACATCTTCTCATACATGCTCTTCTATTATTCTGACTCTTGACATTAGTTGCCTTAGGTTGTTATACGTAGTCCAAGTGGTTCGCTGCATTTGGTAACTTAGGAGTGGTGCCTGGGTTTTTGAAGGGGTGGATTCATACGTCCATCACTCCTGGATTTTTTTAAATATGAACACTGCACAGGAGTCCCAACTGCTCTTGTCTGGAACCAGTGAGACTATGTCATCCCCAATTGGGGTATGTTTTAAGGCGGAAGGTAGTGGGGAGGGGAAGGAGATATGGAATAGGAAGGTGGGGAAATACCTGAGTATTCAGATCAGGCCACCAAACACGGCTAAAGCCATTTCAAGCAACGTTTTAATTCTGAATGGTGGTCTTACACCAGGGCGATACTGCGAGTATCTTCCACTAAGGAACGTAAAAATATACAACTATACAATATATTACTTTTAATTAACTAATTGTGAAATAACACAAATTAAACAAAACACAAATTAAACAAAGAAATTAGTTTTATTTAAAATTTTAGAAATTAGTTTTATTTAAATTCATAACAAATATATTTTTTTGATTTTAATATGTTACGTCATGTGTTATTTCTGCCTTATAAATTGGTAACTTCTATAATAGTCTTCCTTTATAAGATAAAACCTGTTCAAGGATCTCCTATACACGTATAATCTTTAAGGTAATATTTTGTTTATTCGAATTTTAATTCAGTCCTGAAATTCAGGCTCGAAGTTATTTGCATTCATCCCTGAAGACAATAAACACATATTTTGTTAAATAAAATGTATTTTTAGTCGAGAAACCTTCTTAGGAAACATTTTGCAATCGAGTTTAGACTTTGACCACTGAGATAGTTTCTGTTTGACTCTAATTATCCTTACTCCTTAGTTTAGTACAAATTTTAATGTTTTCCTAAAACGCATCACCATTTATTCGATGTTCTTTTAAGACTGCTTTATTTAATCATATTCCGAGAGGATATTACCATTAAAAGCCACATTATCCCATTGGAGAAACCAAATATCTTTTGAATAATGTTAGCTTCACCTTAATTGTTATTTAATGTATGTTTAGCCAGAAGCTAATTACTACTAATAGTGGGTTAATTTCACTCAACTCTATGCTAATAGATGGGCAATGACTAAGAGGGTACATTCTAACTATTTTTAATGATGGATTTTACACTTTGATTGTTTTTGGATATTTGATATTTTTAATTGCATCCCTTTCAAATTTCTGAAAAGCATTTTAAAAATCAGTAAGCTAATCAGTGAATGCACTTTACCGACAGGTAATAACGGAAATAATATTTTTCCAATTTGTGATTGAAAATCCATTATCGTTTATTGTGTATGAATGTGAATGAACAATGCTTGTATGGAAAGTCAGAGTTTTGTGGCTTTAGAGGTCTATCCTCTTTGCCTATCCATGCGGGGAAACCATGTGATAGTTGGTAACTAAGATAGCTTTTTCACTCATTTTCATTTTATTTTAAACATTTTTGTTCTTTCAACATTATTAATTCCAGAAAAATTTCTCATCTGCACGAAGAAGTGAAACTATTGCAATAAGTGTCCCGGTTCAATTATGGAGCCCGAGTTCACAATGTCGGGTTTATCTAGGTCTTGGCAGCGGATGCGTTTGCCCACCTTTTGCGTAGCGATTGAGCGAGATCTTTTGACTTATTTAACAGGATTCTCTAAATTCTCTTGATCTCTCACACTACAGTTGCAGGAATGAATTTATACGTCCGTCACTCTTTGACACATTGTCACCCAAATTCCTACCCACCACTTATACCTTTTTCCTTACGAGGAATTCCTCTCATTCTGTTCCATAAAAATACCCCACTAGCATCTCCAAAGATGACATTCGCTCTGAGGAAATATTTTCCTGAAGGTAAGTTAATATATTATATCATTGAAGAAGAAGATAACAATAATAATAAAAAAAAATTAAATATGAAAATAAACAAGACACAGAAAAATAATAAAAGATAACGGTCGCAACTGGGACTCGAAGCCAGAACCTTACGTCTTACCGGGACAAACACCTCTACCAATTGGGCTACTGCGATCTTATATGAGACTGTCGTAATTGTCAACTTCATATTTCAAATATAGTTATTAAAAAAATGTAAATGAAAACTGGTAAAAATAATATAATAATACAACATCATTTGAATGGTACGCCATATTAACTGTATATTTCAAAATAATGTTGAAAAAATAGATGATTCGCTAAAATTCTGCAAAAAAAATTATTGAAGAACCTCAGACAGGGAGGATTTTAAAATTGAAAGCATGTAGGTATTTTTTTTTACATACTTCCAAACAGTAAACTCTGAGGAAAATAGTTTTCCTCGGCGTCTATGCCATCTTTGGGGATGCTGTATGGAGGGTATTTTTAAGGAAAGGAAGGAGAGGAAGTTCTGGGAAGGAAAAATGTATGAGGAGTGAGTAGGTATCTAGGGTTCAGTGTGTCCAGATCGTCCGCCGCCAATACCCAGACTTACCTCACTCCATAAATCCGGGCACCTCTGCTAAATCACCAAACGTAGCGATCCGCGTAAGGTGACCTATGGCAGAGATGTTGATTATCCAATAAATGGTTCCCGGGGCGGTGGTACTCATTACCGCCTCTCAAATAAAAGAGATGATCGCAGATTTCGTCGGAGATTCAATCCAATATTATATTTGTCAGCCTTTCTTGAAAGATTAAAGTTTTTTAATTAACTAAACTATTTGTAAATATTCATATTGCTTGTGTTCTTTCGCTAACAATAAATTTTTCTTAATATTTCAAAGCATAACTTGCTAAAAGCGTTTCATCTGTGATTCAATCCAATATTGTATTTGTTAGCCTTTCTTAAAAGATTAAAATTTTTTGATTAACTAAACTATTTGTTAATATTCATATTGTTTGTGTACTTTCGGGAACTATAAATTTTTCTTAATATTACAAAGCATAACTTGCTAAAAGCGTCTATAAGTTTAAAAAAAATAATATACGCGTGACATCTACGAAAGAGTAGAACATGAATTAATATTCTACGCTTTCGTAGATGGCGCTCGTATAGTATTTTTACTTGTAAACGCTTTTTACAAGTTATGCTTTGAAATATTAAGATAAATTTTATGGTTCGCGAAAGTAGACAAGCAATATGAAATTCATAAACTATTGTAAATACCAATTTTATACATTTTTATTAATTCCTATTAATATTGATTTGGAGGTTATTGGCAGCCTATCTATTTTTACTTTATTTATATTCTGTTTAACCTACATTTTGTCAACTCATATTTTATCTAACCTATATTATGTGTCTTTATATTTTCTGTTACTTACATTTATTTTATTCACTTCTAACTCTTCACTGTAATTAATCGAAACATGTATTGCTTTATGTATGTAAAAGCCCTTTGGGCGTTTAAATATAAATAAATAAATAAATATTAATTTTGTGTTTGCATTGCCACCGAGAGATCTATTGAGATAACTTGCTGAATTATTCATGCTTCTTGAAAAGCGTTTAAGAGACCAGCGGCTGCGAATAAAAGTTTAAAAATGCTTGCAAATGTACAGGGATGTTCCAATGAGAAAGACCGATTTTTTTAAAATTATAAATATCTATTTATTTCATTCAAAACTTGCTAAAATGAGGTATTTTCGTCACAAAACACGTTGTCAGATTTATTTTCTAATGATTTTAATTTAAGTAAAAATAAAATTCTGAAAACCGTCTTTACTATTGATTTATTTTTCAGTATGATTATATGATTTAAAATTTGTGTTGTATCATACAATATTTCGTTTGAAAATTGAACAAATCTACCAACGACCTACGGATTAACCTTAGTATATTGAAAATATATATGGTTTTTCAAAATTTTAAACCTGCGTTTACCGAATAATAATATATATAATTGTTAGGGGGTTTCTCACCATCCTCCCATTAGCTTATCTACCCTAATAACGAATATTATTAAAATTAAAAATAAAATACTCGCAGTGGTTAGAAAACTCGGCCAACTTTTCCAATATATAGCCACTATTCGTAGGTTCGAGTAGCGAATTATAAACTCCAACTTAATAAATAAATAAACCGTAAATCGTAATACGAAAATATTCGTTATTAGGGTAGATAAGCTATTGGGAGGATGGTGAGAAACCCCCTTATTATCACTTATTTAGTTCCACTACTAGCCGCTAGGGTCGCAACTGCGTTATTTCGGGGGGTGGGCTAGGGTGAGGGCGGGGCTTCTGTTGACTATATAAACCCCTAATTATCAATTTCGTTAATTAGTTTTACTAGATATTTCCTATCGAAAAGGACAATTGAAATTTATTATTTTGAAATATTGTCATTACCCTGAACCAAAAGGGAATCTTATATTTATTTATATCATAATCTTGGATTAAAAGTGACAGTAAATAATCAAAATTTGTGTTATCCGGTGGTTCAGTTTTCAAACTCTATTATCAAAATGTCCACCACGAAAATGGACCATCACATCAGCCTGGGCATAGTGTCTTCCAACCATTACTGGGCTCGCCTCAGTATGAAATGGGAACCTCATTCAATCGACATCCAGGACGAGATCCTGCACTGCCAAATTCTCGATAGCTACCCAAACCAAGAAGCTCTCGATGAATACTACAAAAACTACCAGAGGAAGGGCAATGCTAGTCCAAACATCCATATCCGAGGGAAAATTCCGGCAGGGAAATATGTCAGCATCCATCCAAGAGTATCCCAAAAGAAGAGGAGAAAAATATTTGCAGAAATGGTTAACGGGCCACCGTCACTGAGGTCCTTGAATCATTCTACCATCAGGCCTGCGACACCTCCATCGTCACCTTCAGATTCTACTGGGAGTTCTTCCGATATCTTCAACACCGCCTGTGAAGCCTTGGAAGACTTCCTAATGAAACATCCCGAGAGAGCAAGATTACTCAGCTTCGAAGACGAAGCATATGATTCTGAGGACGAGCTCCGAGAATTCGAAGTAAACGAGGCAAGAGCAAACGCCGACAAGGAAAGTGAGTTCGAAAAAGGGGAGACCCGTGGGGAGGCCGCGGAACCTTGTTTTTTTGACATTCAAGACGAGATTCTACACCGCCAGATTCTCGAAAGTTACCCAAATCAAAATGTTATGAAAACATATTATACAAACTTCCGCAACCAGATGAGAAGCCTTCCAGATCTTCTGAACTTGCCTGTTGGAAACCAGACGTACCAGAGTACAGAACAATACAAAAGCATTCATCCGGACGTGTCACAAGAGAAAAGGAGAAGAGTATTTGCAGAGATGGTTGTTGGGCCGCCGTCATTTAGGTCCCTTAATCATTCCACTACCAATGTCGAGAGTCCGGGTCTTGCATCACCATCTGCAGAAACAATTAATGGGTTCTTCGTCTCTCATACCGATACGGATAGCAAAATCGACGATGAGGTCATCGTTGAAAACCTCTGCCAATACTTCAGCCTTCTTTACACCCGCATCACCCCAAGCGTTTGACTGACATCCCGTGTTACAATTAATGACATTTCCATATAACATATTTATTTTGTACATAATATTTTTTTATTATTTCAATAAATTTAATATTAATATGAACAAACAGTTTAATTTATTATTTGCTTAAAAGAAAATAGTATGAATTTGAGTAATACCTACCATAATTTTATATTTTTTATCTAAATTTATTTAATTTAATAAAATATTTATCATCTTCATTATCAGTTTTTTACATCTTCTTTACACTATGTTATTTAACCAATCGACTTAACTTTTGACACCTGCATACTTTAGAATGATTTTTACTGTGGATGATTGAACCTCCATTGAAACACTTCTTCTTCTTTTAGTAAATAGATTTCTTAATCTACCAAAAAGTACTTAAGGTGAAAGTCAAAAGAATTCATATTCTACGCTTTCGTAGATGGCGCTCGTATAGTATTTTTACTTTTAAACGCTTTTTAGAAGTTATGCTTTGAAATATTAAGAAAATTTTATTGTTCGCGAAAGTACACAAGCAATATGAATATTAACAAACAGTTTTGTTAATTAAAAAACTTTAATATTTTAAGAAAGGCTAACAAATACAATATTGGATTGAATCACCGATGAAATATTGTATTTGTTAGCCTTTCTTGAAAGATTAAAGTTTTTTAATTAACAAACCTATTTGTTAATATTCATATTGCTTGTCTACTTTCGCGAACCATAATTTTTTCATAATATTTCAAAGCATAACTTGTAAAAAGCGTTTATAAGTAAAAATACTATACTAGCGCCATCTATGAAAGCGTAGAATATGAATTCTTTTGACATTCACCTTAAGGTGAATGTCAAAAGAATTTATATTCTACGCTTTCGTAGATGGCGCGCGTATAGTATTTTTTTTTCTTATAAACATTAGAGTTTTTTAATTGACGAAACTATTTATTAATATTAACAATATTTTTTTCTTAACATTTAAAGAATAACTTTTAAAAAGCATTGATGTAAAAATGCCATCTACGAAAGCGTAGAATATAAATTCTTTTGAATTCCGTTCTTTTGAATGCCATTGGGTGCCCGGCAAGTTTCATACAAAACGTAGTTTTGGATTTGAGGCCAAAATACTTAACCAAACAGAAAAATAATAAATTTATGTATGTCAAATATCAATCTCGGATTGGAGCTATTTTATTTATTTTTACTTTAATTTTTAAAACATATGCTATTAAAGATATTAATATTTTATGATTTTAGAGGCAATTTGGGAAATTATTTGAGAGTAAATGTAAACAATAAAAAAAAATTTTTTGCTACTTATATTTTTTATTAACAATGTTGATGGCTGGAAATTTAAATTACTAGTTACCTATTTACATTGGAACAATAACTTGTCGTTTATATTTTAAAATTACTACCCAAAGAAACGCATTTTTATTTTTCATTATTTTAGAACCAAGGATTAGGCAGATTTTTTTTTAATAATTATAAATATCTCACAAACAAATTCCAAAGTTGCTTCCAAAATAAACAAAAACTGTAATTACGTATACGTCATAATTTTAAAGCAAAAAAAATAGCTCCTATCCGAGATCGACATTGGACCTACCTTTTTATAAAAATAATTTTTCAGATTGGTTAGGTGTTGTGGCATCAAAACCAAAACTACGTTTTGTATGAAAGCGGCCGCGTAGCCGTTCCTCGTATGTATCTATGTATTATGTCAGTGCGTTTTTTTTTCATGGTCAACACCTTACAAGAGTCCCATCTGGAGTCAGTAAGACTATGGCATTCCCAATTGGGGTATGTTGTGAGGATGAAGGCTAGCGAGAAAAGGAAGGAGATGGGGAAGAGGAAAGTGGGGAGGTACCTGGCTATTCAGATCTAGTCACTAAACACGGCTAAAGCCATTTCAAGCAACGTTTCAATTCTGAATGGTGGTCTTACACCAGGGCGATACTGAGAGTATCTTCCACTTTGCGCGTTACCTATTTAATGTAACTTCATACGATTATCTGGTTCAAATAATATCGTGCATAGACTCCAGATAAAACATAAAATAATTTTTTATAAAAATAAAACGATGGAGATGATTTTGAATAAATTTAATAAAGTAGATACAATTATTATAAAATATACACAGATACGTATTACAAAATAAAATAATAACAAAAATACAATAGTCACTGTTGATTTGTGTTAAGAACGCTGAAGGACTGGCAGAGGTTTTCAACGAAGACCTCATCGTCGGACTCGTTATCCTTATTTTCATTTGCTTCTGCCTCGACTTCCTCAAATCTCCTGAGCTCTTCTTCGGAGTCGTTTGAGTTGTCTTCGTGATCCGTCCAATCCTCGGAATATGTACGGTTCCACCTTGCCCTCTCAGGGTGGCGAGTGAGAGGCTCGTTCAAGGCTTTACAGATATTGGTGTAGGAGGTGCTACGTGCTTGGATATGTTCTGCAGATGGTGATGCAAAGCTCGGACTTTCAACATTGGCGATAGAATGATTTAAGGACCTCAATGACGGCGGCCCATCAACCATCTCTGCAAAAACCATTATTCTCTTTTCTTGTGACACGTTCGGATGAATGCTTTCA
Source organism: Limnephilus auricula (assembly GCA_951813805.1). Taxonomy (NCBI): domain Eukaryota; kingdom Metazoa; phylum Arthropoda; class Insecta; order Trichoptera; family Limnephilidae; genus Limnephilus; species Limnephilus auricula. Next base: position 7,812,776 of record OX638405.1, read on the forward strand.
CATTTTCCCTTATTCTGCTTAGCAAGAGGCAAGGTCACAAGATCGGGAAGGCTTCTCGCCTGGTTGCGGAAGTTTTCATAATATGTTTTCATTTCATTTGTGTTTGGGTAACTGTCGATAATCTGACAGAACAGAGTCTCGTCTTGAATGTCAATGAAAGAAGTTTCCCAAACCATGGCCAGGCGGGTCTCCTCTTTTTCGGGCTCGCTTTCCGAGTCGGCGTTTGCTCTTGCCTCGTTTTCTTCGAATTCTCGGAGTTCATCATGAGAGTCGTATGCTTCGTCTTCATCCGTGTCGATGTTGACTAATCTTGATCTCTCGGGATGTTGCCACAGGAAATCTTCCAAGGATTCACAGGCGGTGTTGAAGAAATCGGAAGAACTCCCAGTTGAATCTGAAGGTGACGATGGAAATGTTGCCGTCTCGTCCTCGTCGCCAGTATGATTCAAGGACCTCAGTGATGGTGGCCCGTTGACCATCTCTGCAAATATCCTTCTCCTCTTCTCTTGGGACACGCTTGGATGTATGCTGACATATTTCCCCATGGGCCTTTTCCCACTTCCTCGGACACGAATGTTAGGATGAATTGCAACCCCCCTACGCTGGTTCTGGTACTTTTTGTAGTATTCCTCGAGAGCTTTTTGGTTTGGGTAGCTGTCGAGGATTTGACCGTGCAGGACCTCGTCTTGGATGTCGATCGATTGAGATTCCCAATTCATGCTGAGGCGAGCCCAGTAACGGTTAGAACGCACCGTTCCCAGGCTGATGTGATCTTCCATTATAGCGATTGAAGTTTTGACAATAGAGCTTAAAAACTGAATCACCAACGATAGAGATTATTTACTGTCACTTTTACGGAAATATGACTATTTCAAAAAATGTTATATAATAGGTAATTATAATAACACTTCTTGGTTTAGGATAACAACGATAATAAAGTTATTAACTGTTTTTTCGATACGAAATATCAAGTACGAATGATTATCGATATTGCTAAATAAGGGTTTATATAGTCAACCCCCGAAGAAGAAGCCCCGCCCCCGTCCTAGCCCACCCCCCACCTTTACGCCGTTGCGACCCTAGCGGCTAGTAGTGGAACTAAAGATATAGGGATGTTGAGTGAAAAATATTTTGACTTTTAAAAAATATTTTCACATAGGTGACATGCAAACTTAAATACCAGTATTTTTTTTTTCGACTTCGTTTTCATAATTAAATTAATTATACAAGTTTGAATTTTGTCATTTGGCACCGACGGCTATGTTAGGAACTGTTGCAAGTTTCGGTGAAAAATGACATTTCGTGTTTTTAAATTGAAAAAATAACCATGAAAATGCACTTTTTTCGAAATTCCGGTAACTGAATTGATTAGTACTAGATAATATCTAACTACTACAACAATTAAATTTATTTTTTTCGTCCATATTAAGCGTGTCCCGGTAAATACTTTCAAATATTAAAATAATAATAAATATTTTTAAATATTTTTTCCTTATATTTAATAAAATTCAAACGTGTAGAATTAATTTAATTATGAAAACGACCTTTAAAAAATACTAGTAGAAAGTTTGCATGTGAACATTGATAAAAAAAGGACTCCTTATTGTCTTCCTTTAGTACAGCGTAAGATTGTATTCATTGGTGAATGTCAAAAGAATTCATATTCTATGCTTTCGTAGATGACACGCGTATAGTATTTTTTACTTATAAACACTTTTTACAAGTTATGCTTTGAAATATTACTAAAATGTTATTGCTCATAATACTAACAAAAGTTTTGTCAATTAAAAAACTCAAATCTTTCAAGAAAGGCTAACAAATACAATATTTCATCGGTGATTCAATCCATATTGCTTGTATACTTCTGTGAACAGTAAAATCCACCTTATAAATTATAAATTCAACTTAAATCAGGCTGGACTATTTATTTTCTGTTCTTCAACCTAATATCATCCTGTATTGCCAAATGGCTTTGATGAACCACAAGAAATATCAAGTTTTATGTTATGCTTTAATACCTAGATAATGCCAGTTTTAGAAAAATAATATTTATAATGCTTCTTTGGTTCACTTCCTCGATACATAGAAATCGTACCGTTTAGAGTTTTACGAAAATATTTAGGTTCTTGTGGTTGTTCGGAATAAATTATTGTTAAAAATATATTTTATTACTAAATGAATTTTAATGAAACTTTTAATATGTAATATAGCTCGTACGCCAGAATAATATGTAGGCTATTGAGCTCTAGCGTTATGAAATTATTTCCTATTATAAATTATTTCCTATACTATTCAGCCGATTGCGATGAAAATTTTGTTTTGAGTTGTAGTGAACATGCCTGCGAAGGTTTCTATATAGCTGGTTTCTATATTGGTGAGTCAATAAGTCACAGTTGTTTGAAAAATGGGTGTATTTTATAAAGTTTTGGGAAGGGAAGGTCGAATGGGAAAGGACACGCAGGGAGAATTTATTTTATTTTAATTAAGTTGCATTGCAACGCATGCCTGGAACCAACTAGTTTTTTAATAAAAATAAGACCTGCCTAACTAAGGTTCTTCAATAAATTGGTTTGATGAATCTTAGTGAAGCACTATTTACCTGACCTATGGATATATAGCACTAATTACTTATATTATAATAAAACTTTTCCCATTCAAACAAAGCGTCTTTCCGCATAAAGCGTCCCTAGTACCAATGAAAAATGATAACTTATCTTTAATTATTAAAGTTTCTTCTTATTAGTTTTTTTATATAAATCAATAAGGTCCTTGAGATGTATTCGCGGTAAAGTCGTGATGAAATACCGTATCACTAATATGGAGTACAGAAATTGGATGAATTAATTACCAAATGAACAAGGTTAAGAAAAGATTCTTAGGTGGTTCAAGAGGAGGAACAGAGAAGGGAATATAACCACAAAATATGAAGTGAATATTAATGAATGAAGATGTCGGGGACGCCCAGGGAAAATTCTTAAAAACATACCTACCTTAGATAGTTTTTCATCCGACGAATGGATTTTATTCAGATGCGTTTGTATTAATTCGCTTTAATAAAATTCAAACTTGTAGAATTAATTTTATTATGAAAACGAACTTAAAAAAAAAAAAAAAAAACTGGTATTTAAGTTAGCACGTCATCTACATGAACATTTAGATGACATGTTTGTCTAATTTAATCTCTACACCTACCTCTTGTTATATCTACCCATCTTTGTATTTTTTCTGTTATTTAAAACTCTACCTGAGGCCCTAGCACGCTTGCTCTATATCGATCGGTAGGATAACTATCGGTAACTTCTCATCGTTCCCTAGGACAACTGCACATCGCTAACGTACAAACAACAGTTGATGTCGAATATGTTAAGGACACTTAGTCATTGTGAACTGTCACTTATTCGTTGGCGATCTGTAGTCATGCTAGGGAACGATGAGAAGTTACCGATAGTTATCCTACCGATCGATATAGAGCAAGCGTGCTAGGGCCTCGATCTGTTTACACTAAATCGCAAAAACTGTATAAATATTTTTTATAAGTCAAAATATTTTTCACTCAACTTCCATATTGGTAAATCGCTCAATCCCAAAATTCAGAATTGAAACATCAAATTGAATTGAAGCTTGTAATGGTTTTAGTAATATTTGGTGACCAGATATAAATATTTAGGTACTTCCCAAACATCCTCTTCCCTTCTTCTATCCCTCCCACTCCCTTCAGCCTCACAATATAACCTAATTGACGAGCGTTTTTCAAAACCCAACAAAAGCTTTCCCCAGTGTTACGTGTTTCGATTATGACTTTTTTGACCTAAACTGTAAATCAAATTTTGTATTTATGTTCAACTTAGAATTATTTTGTTCTATGATTTAATTTCTATGAGGATTGAACCCTTTCTTTGTTTAAGAATTAATTACCTGTCTTTATGACATGGGTACACCATTTCTGAACCCAACTATAAATTGAACCAGGAAACTAAACAAACTTGATATAAAAAAGCATGTTTAACAATACACTTTCATTTGCAACAGCTGAAACGAAGAACTTTGTATAAAACTAAGAAATTGCATTTGAATCAAAGCAACATTCTTTTTAAATGTGAGTCACTTCACAGGAGACGATTGCAGCAATTTACAGGCTAGATCATTTGAGGGCGGTTTTAATTACATCACAATGTTTGACAATTAGTTTTGATGGATTTCTCCGAAATATTACAAGAAAACATTGAAGGTGGAAATATAAATCACCTGGATGAATAAATTTATGCCCGCTCTTGGTGACTCATAATAATTATTATCTAATATTAATGACACATGTTTTAGTTACTGATGTGCATGTAGGTGCAACCTGCTACCCTTCTTATAAAATTAAAATAATGTTTGGATAAATATGATTTGGTCTCGCACGTAGGTACGTAGCATATCGTACCAAGGAAAAACAAAACCAAAAAACCAAAGCACGTCACGTTTTTTATTACTAACTAACCATAATGCTGTTTCTCCGCAGCGGTAGGCAGAAAAGATGGACCGCCACATAATTCCATCTTAGCGCTTAGTTCACATGTATTCATTGCCTCATACATACGCTTCAATTTTTTTTTGTTTCTTTGTTTTTATTTTTTATCTTTTAGTTTATTCGTAAGAAAAAAAAAATTAAAAAATTAGATTATTATTGTTATCTTCTTCTTCAATGATATATTACATTGATGGGAATAACCTTCAAAAGTTAAAAAGAGAGTCTTTCTTATAAAAAATATGAATATTCATTTGGACTTTTATAAAAAGTCAATAGGTGTTCCATAAAAATAAAATCGGATATATTTATCCGAGACACTATCTAGGTAACAAATACATTCTTTGAATAATTGTTTCCAATAATAAAGGTAGCTGCCAATAATATGGAGAAAAACATTAGTCGAAGATAATATTGTTAATTCTGAAATTTGAAATATGAAGTTGACAATTACGACAGTCTCATAATAGATCGCAGTTGCCCAATCGGTAGAGGTGTATGTTTATTTATTTGGGAAAATCAACAGATTATTTACACCTATTACAAATAACTTAATAATAAAAATAAAATCCAATTACAGATTTTCACATAACTTAACATTGTAATAATAATAATAATAAAAAAATAAAAAATAAAAAACTAAGGGTCCTGTACCCATGGGCTGACATGTTTACAAAAAATACAAAATTGTAAATATTAGATAAAAATAATACAAGATGTAAGAACACAAATAAATAACAATTTAAATGTAACTAATATACTAATAACCAGCAAAATTTCAAAACATAATGTATTATATGTATTATATGTCCCGGTAAGACGTAAGGTTCTGGGTTCGAGTCCCAGTTGCGACCGTTATCTTTTATTATTTTTCTGTGTCTTGTTCATTTTCATATTTTAAAAAATTAGATTATTATTGTTATCTTCTTCTTCAATGATAAATTACATTGATGGGAATAACCTTCAAAAGTTAAAAAGAGAGTTTTTCTTATAAAAAATATGAATATTCGTAAGCATTTGAAAAATCATGAAAATGCCTATCTGAATAATTATACATTGCTTTCATTGTGGTTTTATCCAAAAAGCACAAACAATATCAGTCTCGTTGCTAAACCTTGTGGTAGCCCAAACATATCCATTACGATAAAATTTTCTACCATGTGTGTTTTGTATTTTATTTAACAATGTCTAGATACATACTTTTTAATAATACAGTAAAGTTTATTATTTAATCTTATTTGAAACAAATTACATTGATGGATGAAAATATAATAATGAAAGTAAAAAAATTATATGGATATTTTCTCTTTAAGAGCCATTGACAAATGGCTGAGAATAAAAATTTAAAATGCTTGCAACTCTAAAGGGAGGTTTCGATGAGAACGATCGATTATTCTCCGTATCAAATTTTTTTAATTAAAAATTATATTATCAATAATTGTTACCCTTTGTGCTATGCGTAAATCTTGACTTCAACATTAGTTTTTCAATAAAAATAATAATTTTTTTATATCGATTTATTTCATTCAAAACATTCTTTAATACATACCTACCTACATTCAAGTAAGCAATAAAAATGCTTAAAACGCACGACGATAAATTATTAAATATCGTGTACTTTTTGTAAGTATTTTTTTATCATAATTATTTATGATTTTTCAATAATGTCTAAACAAAATAAGAGTGTAAAAAAAATCTTTAATATTTTGGTTATTAGAAATAGAAGAACTGAGATATTTTCGTCACAAAACACGTTCTCGGATTTATTTTTTAATGATATTAATTTAACTAAAATTAAAATTCTGAAAAGTGTCTTGATGTATTGATTTATTTTGCTATATTATTATATGATTTGAAATTAGTGTTAAGTACTTTCGTTTTAAAATTGAACAAATTTGCCAACGACCAAGGGTAGGTATAACCTTAGTATATTAAAAATAAACTCAGTTTTAAAAAATTTAAAAAGGGCGTTTACCAGATAAAATTACAATCTTTCAAAATCAATTTATGTTTTTTTGTAAAAAGGAGTCTATAATTTGATATAAAAAATGACTAATTTCCGGTATTATCTGGTAATGCACTCTTAAGTTTATATTATTATTGTACCTAATAAAAAAACTTAATTTCTTTTCCTTTATATAACAAAGAGTTTGTCATCTTCAGGGCATACAAATTAATTTATTTTTTTTAGAAGATTTGCGTTATGGTATGCACTGAAAAAATCACACTAAATAATACTTAATTAAACAACGTCATTTGAAATGAGTATTCGGAGATTATAAAAAATATATTTATATAAACAATAAATAACGCATATATTTTTAAATAAATTTGTTCAAATTTTAGATTAAGGATCTCGACTAGTAATCCGGAGGTGCGCAAGTAAAATTTGTTCATGTCATTCGTGTTGATTCTAATTAAAAATAATTTATTTAAAAATAGTATTTTTTGTATATTATTTTGTATATGTAATAAGGTATTTTGGCGGCACATTGCAGAGTGGAAGATACCACATGGAAAAACCACCATTCATAATTAAAATGTTGCTTGAAATGACTTGGTTTGGTGAGCAGATACGAATATCAAGATAGATACTTCCCTACTTCTCCAGCTTCTTCTTCCGTGTCTCCTTTACCCCACCACACTACCTTCTCACACCATTCTCCAATTGTAAATGCCATAGTATCACTGGTTCATAGCGGTTGGGAGCATTTAAGACTCTTGTGTAGTATTCACATATTTTGTTTTTACTTCCCGATCATTCTTTTCACAACTCCTTCCCCCCACCCACTCGGTTTGTCCTTAAGAGGGTATTACCCGAGAACACCGGAAATTAGTCCCTTTAAAATCAAATTCCGGACGTATTGACCCTTTTTTACAAAAAAAACATAAATGGATTTTGATAGATTGTTATTTTATCTGGTACACGCAGTTTTAAAATTTTGAAAAATTAAGTGTATTTTTAATACACTAAGGTTATACCGTTGGTCGTTGGCAGATTTGTTCAATTTTCAAACGATAGATTCTATTAAACAACACAAATTTCAAATCATCTAATTTTACAACAAAATAAATCAATACATTATCTAATCAACACATTTAAATCATGAATAAAAAATCAGAGAACGTGTTTTGTGACAAAAATATGGCAGTTTTTCTATTTATTTAAGATCTTAAAAACTAAAATATTTCAAAAAAATTTTTGCACACATATTTTGTTAAAAGATTATTGAAAAATCAAAAATAGGTACTTATGATCAAAAAATATTAACAAGAAGTACACTATATTTAATAATTTATCATTATGCGTTCTGAGCATTTTTAATGCTTACTTGAATGTAGGTATATATTAAAGCAAGTTTTGAATGAACTAAATCGATATAAAAATTTTAATTTAAAAAATTTGATATGTGGAATAACCGATCATTCTCATTGGAACCTCCCTTACAGTTGCAAGCATTTTAAAACTTTTATTCTCAGCTGCTGGAAATAATTATTGCAATAGCTCCACTTGCTGTGGGCAGATAATAAAACTATTTCACAAATTAACGATCCCTCCTTTCGCTCGGGATAGGCAGAGAGGATAGACATTATCTTGACACACATTCATTGCTCATTCACGTTCATAAACAAAAACAATTAAAATAATTTAAATCTTTGCATGTCAAATACTCAAAAGACTGTAAAAACAACCACTTAAAATAGTGGGCATGTACCCTCTTAGTCATTGTCCATTTATTGGAAAAGAGTTGAATGAAATTAAACATCTATTTGGAGTAATTAGATTCTGTCTAAAAGTACATTATATAACAATTAAGGTGAAACACAATTGGTTTCTCCAATAGGATAATATATATTTTAATGGTAATGACCTCTCGCAATATGAATACAATAAAGCCGTTTTGAAAGGACTTCAAATGAACGACGACACATTTCTGGAAAACACCAAAATGTCTGAATACTTGAGGTGCAGTAGATTTCGCTGTTATGCCTTGTTCTGACAGGGAGAAAATTTTAGTTGAGTAGCTAATATTTTAGTAACTAAACGTATCCGAACACCACAATTTTAGTAGAAGAGGCTAGTCAGCTCTTTAGCTCTATTTGGTTCTATTTTTTCGGCGAGTAGAGTCTCCCTCGCACTGGCATGCGCAGTTCATTCGTAGACGCAGGCGCGCGCAATATGTCGTCCCGTTAGAGCGAAAATATTACTCTAAAATTCTTTATTTTGCAGCTATTAATCTATTTTTGTGGCCAAAGTTTATTTATTTTCATCTCACTAATTTATTCTTCCACCTCTTATAAAATAAGCATTACAATCAGCTTAATTAGCGTATTTACTTTATTGCGTTGCAGCCTGTCATGTCGCAACGCGTCGCTTACTTTGAACTCTACTTGACAGCAGTGCGAACCATTTTTGGTGAGTCGAGCAGCGAGTTACTCGCCACTTGACTTACTACTTGTCAGGTCAGAACAAGGCATTAAGAGAGAAGAGATTAATTCTAGACGTATTGACTATTTTTTACAAAAAATATAAATTGATTTTGAAAGATTGTTATTTTATCTGGTACACGCAGTTTTAAAATTAATCTAAGTGAATTTTTAAGATACTAAGGTTATTAGGTCGTTGGCAGATTTGTTCAATTTTTAAACGATAGATTCTTTTAAACAATACAAATTTCAAATCATATAATCATACAACAAAATAAATCAATACTTACATAATCTAGTCAACACAGTTTTAATTTTAGTTAAATTAAAATCATTAAATAAAATTTGAATTTAAAAAAAAATAACTTATATTATTGATGTAGCTATTCCAAATTCCTGTAATATTCAAAAATCTGTTTCTGAAAAAATAAGAAAGTATACAGATTTAGGAAATGAAATTAAAAGAATTTGGCATTCTCAGACTATAAAAATATTACCTTTTGTTATTTCGGCTACTAGCATTATACCTAGCTCTCTTATTAAAAATTTAGGCATATTAGATTTGTCAAAGAATTTGTATATAAAATGCAAAAATCAGTCATTTTAAATACATGTAGAATTACGAAAGATTTTTTAAATATTTATATTGAGGGATCAGTAGGATTTATCGGTCAAATTAGGAATTCCACAGAGCCGAACCCTCTGATATGAAAATATCTGGAGACGGTGAATTATATTCCCATTTAATAGTTTGGTAGATTAACGTGTTGTTCTTGTATTGTTTTGTATTAATTATACTTATATAATACACTTGCATAACGTGGATTTACTAGATGATCATTTATATGGAAAAGTGTATGAAAGGGTTTAGTTTTTCCTATGGGAAAAACTAAACCCGTTCCTGTAAATCTGGTGAAAAAAAAAAAATAATCCGAGAACGTGTTTTGTGACAAAAATACCTCAGTTTTTCTATTTATTTAAGGTCTTACAAACTAAAATATTTCAAATTTTTTTTACACACTTATTTTGTTCAGACATTATTAAAAAATCATAAATACTTATAATCAAAAAATACTTATAAGAAGTACAAGATATTTAATAATTTATCATCGTGCGTTTTAAGCATTTTTATTGCTTACTTGAATGTTGGTGTATATTAAAGCAAGTTTTGAATGAAATAAATCGATATAAAAAAAATTATTTAAAAAAATATATATTTTATTTTATTGTTGCAAGAATTTCTAAGCTTTAATTCTCAGTCGCTGGTCAATCACTCTTAATAACTACACTTTTTTTGCCAAATTTTGATACACTTTGGCGAACGAAATAGCTTAATATATATGCTTAATATACCTACTTACTGACGTTCATCATAAGTACATTTTGATATATGTAACTGTTTTTATTTGGCCTTCAGTGTAATTAAAAATTATCAAGGGTAAATACTACAATAAGTTATTTGAATTTGAAACACTCCTGGGCTCATTATGAGACTGGCTTTGTTTATACTTTTTATAATGACTTGATCAAATCTAAAAATTCTGCAAACCGCGTAATAACAAGATTACGAATATGAAAATGAACTATATATAAGTACTCCCAATATTTACAAGCACAACTTTTTACGAGTATTTATTTACATTATATTACATATATTTACTTCTGCATATGGCATGTATAAAAACTTTTTAAAGAATATCTGGATAACACTAAAAAAATCTAAGATGTAATTCCTCCTAAACCCACCAGCACAGCTTTTTACGATGGTACAAATAAGTATTTAAATTTGATTTACGCATAATATTATGTGTATATTATATTATCTATGTGTATTACTGTGCTTATAAAAATGTTTTAAGAATATCCAAATAACGCTGAAAAAAATCTATATATGTATGAGTTTAGGCATTTTAATCAATACATACATAATTTATTTTTTTAATTTTATTTCTACGATACGAAAAATATCACCAGAATAGTGAGTAAAAAACTATATTTAAATCCCTTCTTCACATTTTAAAGCGTATTTAACACGAAACGAAACACGAAACAGAACAAGACACAGAATAATAAAAAGGTAACGGTCGTAAATATGAATCGAATCTAGTTCTCTGTGTTATTAATACCTTACCATTTTTCTACTTTTCATTCAAAGCCTTTTTTCCATATTAGCTTTTATAAACTGAAGCATCGAAATTTTACATAGATATATTATAGAGAAGTTAAGTGAAAAATATTTTGACTTATAAAAAATATTTTCATTGACATGCAAACTTAAATAACGGTTTTTTTTTTTAAGTTCGTTTTCATAATTAAATTAATTATACAAGTTTGAATTTTATTAAACCCCGCGAAAACGGGAGAGAGTGTGACGTCGTCTCACGTCATCTGGTCCCTTGTTTGTGTGAAAAATAAAAGAAAATATTTACAAAACCGGGACACGCCTAATATGGACGAAAAAAATAATTTTAAAAAGTTGTAGTAGTTAGATATTAACTAGTACTAATCAATTCAGTTACCGGAATTTCGAAAAAAGTTCATTCTGATGGTTACCTTTAAATTTAAAAACACGAAATGTCATTTTTCACCGAATGCTATGTTATGAACTGTTGCAAGTTTCGGTGAAAAATGACATTGTGTGTTATTCATTTTAAAAAGTAACCAATCAAATTCACTTTTTTCGAAATTCCGGTAACTGAATTAATTAGTACTAGTAAATATCTAACTACTACAACTTTTTTAATCTATTTTTCGTCCATATTAAGCGTGTCCCGGTTTTGTAAATATTTACCTCTGAACTCTCTCTGTAGAATTATTTTAATGATGATAACTAACTTTAAAAATAATACTGTGTATTATTTTTAAATAAAACTCTACATACTGTGCTCTCTCCAATACTGGGCTCGCCTCAGTATGGAATGGGAGCCTCATGCAATCAACATACAAGACGAGATTCTGCAGTGCCAAATTATCAACAGCTACCCAAATCAACTCTCAATGAGTTGGAACTACGAAAACCAGAAGAGGAGAATTGCCAATCGTCAAAACATCCGAATCCTTGGGAGCCGGAGAATATATTAGTTATAGAATAAAAAAGAAATTTAATTACGAAACATGAGGAAATTCATTTTTTTCGATATTATGTAAAGTTGGGGATCACAATGATTATAACATATGTATATCAACTTTGAAAAAAAAAACTTGTACGATAATTCTCTTTTCATAATATATGACAGCAAATTAATAACTGAAACCTAAAACCAGTACTTATTTTAAATATAACCCATTATTACTGTTATTTTTGCTTTAGGGGTCCGACAGACACAGCTATAAAAGCTCAAACGTTATTTGGCTTGGCCAACTTCAGCATATCGCTCGTCATACCATTCACGTAACGTCATACATTCCCATTGGGAATGTACGGCAACCGATATGCCGAAATACGTTAAAGAAATAACGCTTGAACTTTTATAGCTGTGTCTGTTGGCCCCATTAAATGTATCCAATGTAAAAGATAAATAAATAAATTCAAAAAGGTTAACATTAAAATTACAAACCATATTTCCCTACATTAATTGTAGGTTATCAGAAGTATAAGATTTAAAACATAATTATTACAGTGTTTTTTTTTCTTTCTTTTATATGTTCACTAATATGATTATTCAATTTATGAAAACGGCTGCATTTCGGAGGCTGCAAACGGAGGTCGGTGATACTCTCAAATACTCGTACTTGTGTAGTAATAGTATAGGAAATCTATATGAAAGTAGAAAAAGTTTTTCGTTTGTGGTTCAGAGTAGAAGAGTATGAATGGACTTCAGTGATGGTGGGACGTTAACCATCTCTGGGCAAGAGTGGGCAGATAGGATGGACCGCCACATAATTCTGTCTTGGCACATATCCCTCCCTTTGTTCACATTTATACATTGCCTTATAAATACTTTCGATTCAACTTAATCGTGATGCGTATTTCTCCATCTTTATTCTAAAATTAACAATTTTTTAAATATTTCTATGAATTACTGAACCTTGTGGTCGCCTTGTTGGAGGCTTTTGTCATTTGCTATTTCTTTGTTATGAAAAGATAAATATCGTACCGATTCGTTATTTTTTTCAATCTTAACAATGTTATGTTCATTGCGATCCCCAACTTAACATTACTTAATCTTGAAAACAATAAATACCCTGCTATATATTTCTTTCGGGAGCAAAACCGATTCGTAAATGGGCGTTTTTCAAAAAAGTGTACATAGATAAAAGTCAGTGTCCCATCACTTTCAGGATCAGTAACTTTTGTTGTGTCGGTTTTAATGACCAACCATATATTTTACCAATATAATAACAAATAAATACCTTTATGGACTAAAAATAATGAATAAATCTATTAAATTTCGATATTATTTTAAAATAAGTAAGACTACAGGTCACTGTTTCTGGTATGTCCTACACCTACCACTACCAGTAAGAGTTCAAAAATTAATGTTATTTAATGTTATCCCAGTATTTATTTCTAATTCTACTAATAGTATATGATAATATTTTCGATTTGCAACCATAATATAGATTAATTATCGTGCAACATAATTTAAATACCAGATATTGAGTTGTCCTACGAAATAGCGTATGGTGGAATTTCCGCCTACGCCACCACATTATTGACGTCTTCCAATAAAAATATTACCAAATTGATGAATATTTTCGAAAATAGTAACCCTATTTAGTCTATGAAGGGCGGCCATGCTTGGTTTTTTACAGCCAGTTTGCCAAGAAATCGTAACAAAATTGGTCGTTCTCGGCTGTACTAAAAAAGTGTTCCACCAACGCTTCCGTATTTCTCCAGGTAATTTACCAGAATGTATTAGACTCTACTTTGTATTAAATTGATTCATTTATTGTTTTATGAAATGTTTAGTTAAAACAAACAAAAGTTTCATAATTTATTGATAAATACATTTCGAAAAAATATTGACGCGATTACGCCACTTCTCTTACGCAACGGTGTCGTGAATGGAACTTAAAAGTGACGTAATGGAATTCTAAAGGTCGGTTCACTCTGTCCGTCTTTTAGGGTATTTGGGTGTGTTACAATTTTCTAATTAAATTTATATTTTGCATGTATCTTCAAAATGTAACTATTACATGTAGATATGTGGGTTGAGTGATATATGTAGCATTGAAAAAAAAGAACAGCATAGCTTAAAAGAAAAAATTATTTGATTTTTATGTGTATAATTTTTTTTCTTTTTTTTATTAATTAAGATTATTAAAGATTAATTCTGAAAGAGTCGAAATGGTGTCGAAGTACTAATATAGACAGCAATATGAGCAACTATTACTGTAGAGGCAACTCTGAAATTCAGTATAAAATCAGCTGGTTCATACAATTTTGATTAAGTAAGTATAAAATGTAGCATGATTTATGTTCCTGTGTGTTTTAGTTAATCCTGTACCTAATTAAAGTTGTGTACATTAACAAGTACTTTAATACCCTTTCAGCTTAGTTACCTATTTCAGGCTATACACGGTATGCACGTGTAGCCCATTATTACCTATCTAATTATTTGTGCATTTTTATAAATAATTTATTTTAATTTTATGTTCAAATATGCCGTTGAAAGCTGCAGAAAAATCAAAAAGGTACAGAGACAAAATTAAAAACGACCCTGAAAAATATGAAGCCTTTATGAAAAAAGAGTTACAAAGACAAAAATAACATCAAAATATAATCAGAGAGCTAACCAAAGAAGAATAGAAAAAAGAAGACGTTGGAGAGAACAGAAACGAAAAAAAAAAGAAAAGAAAAAAGAACAAGTGGAAGAAAAAGTACTTGCGCGGGGGGCCTTCCACGGTGGCGGTAGTACGTAAAATCGTCCTTTTTTATAGAGAATACCTCACATGAGTCTTAACTGCTCCCATCTGGAGCCAGTGAGACTATGGAATCCCCAATTGGGGTACGTTTGAGGCTGAAGGTAAGTGGGGACAGGAAGGAGATGGGGAAGAGGAAGGTGGGGAAGAGGAAGGTGGGGAAGTACCTAACTATTCAGATCTAGTCACTAAACAGGTTAAAGTCATTATTAAGCAACGTTTCAATTCTGAATGGTGGTCTTACACCAGGGTGATACTGAGAGTATCTTCCACTCTTCCCATACCAGTCGCTTGTCGCGCTTTCAGCAGTGTAGCCACAACGTGCGTACACATACGACTGATATTTCGCGCCCGCTGTCGCTACCGGGCAAGCCTCTCAGTCTGGCCGAGGCCTTAGAATTCCTAAACGTTACCAAATTTTTCCCCTTACGCCACTGTCCTGTTATTGCTGTGATTTATTTTCTAAGATCAATTATTATATCTCAAAGAAATTTGTTCTTTTTTTTATTGATATAGTTCATGATTAATTTTAAATTTGTTATAATTAAACATTCGTAAAACAAAAACTTATATTCGTCTTTCTAGAACGCAAAATATACAGTACAAAGTATCCAAAAGTAGCGTAAAAGAATATTTTTATTGAAAAACTTAATATTTAATTCAATAAGCTTGATTATTCATATTTTTTAGGAGACTGATTGTGTTTTCAATTCGTAAATAAAAATCTGAAATAATGAATTTCTTTTAATTTTCTTTATAAACTTTATGATAAAAGTGACGTAAAAGAATTTCTTACCAATAGTATTAAACTTAAATTGCAATTATTTTCGAAGTTTATTGACATTTTCTATTTAAATACTTTTTGTCATGAAGTTCATTCTTTTTTTAATAAATTTACGTATATTTTTAATCGAAATGCAGCATCTCACTTAAGTGGAATTCCTATTACGTCACCGACATCTTTTTTGGAAAACGCCCAAATGTCACCAGTCACCAACGGCCACCTGTACATTTCTATTAAGGTGAATGTCAAAAGAATTCATGTTCTACGCTTTCGTAGATGGCGCTCGTATAGTATTTTTACTTATAAACGCTTTTTAGAAGTTATCCTTTGAAATATTAAGAATATTTTATTGTTCGCGAAAGTACACAAGCAATATGAATATTAACAAATAGTTTTGTTAATTAAAAAACCTTAATCTTTTAAGAACGGCTAACAAATACAATATTGGATTGAATCACCAATGAAATATTGTATTTGTCAGCCTTTCTTAAAAGATTATGGTTTTTTAATTAACAAAACTATTTGTTAATATTCATATTGCTTGTCTACTTTCGCGAACCATAAATTTTTCTTAATATTTCAAAGCACAACTTGTAAAAAGCGTTTATAAGTAAAATACTATACGAGCGCCATCTACGAAAGCGTAGAATATGAATTCTTTTGACAATCACCTTAAACCGTGAAATAGAGGAAAGGAAGCGCATTTGGAATACTGTTGGAAATTCGGAATACCGTCTTAACTTCGGTTGGAGTGGCGGAATCTAACAGAAATAATTATAACTATTGAACGTCGCAGCTATGCGCCCTGATTTCAGTCGGAATAATAGTTATTCTGTTTCTGTGGATGAATGCCGACGTATTTTGTGAAGTTGCTCATTTCAAAACTTTTTCCGTTCATTTTTGATGCAATATAATCGTCCCATATTCCAATATTTTTTATAACATTACAAATGAAATCACATCAGAAAGAGTTATACTTTTATAGTATGACTTTCGTTTTTGCATTTCATAATGCATTGACATGTGATATAAGAATGATCATTTAGGTTATATGTTGCTTATTCGGAATACGGAGTGTGAGGCAAAATTCCAAATTATATTCATTTTATTGAGTACCTACTCTAATTTAATTTTACAACTGGGTACACAATAAGGCGCTCCGCCCACTGAGGCAACTGAAAACCAACTAAAACCTGCTGTTTTCTCTGTCTTGATTGGTCAAAAAGATTGTTTAACCATAGATGAAGAACAATCAGCTGACAGCTGGCAACCTAGAAACGGCCGCCCAGGGTAATCAGCCGTGACAGTCGCAAGATGGTCGCAAGATGGTCGCAAGTCACCGCTTGCGTTACCATTGACAACGGGGTTTTGTGTACACATTGTCATACAAAGACAGTTGGCAGTTGAGAGTTTTCAGTTGCCTGAGTGGGCGGAGGCGCTTAATGTGCTGGACGCGAAACAAAAGAGTAGGTATGTTTGCAAATAATTAAAAGAAACTATTATATTCTAAAATTTTAAAAGAGAATATATTTTGGAATGTACTATTCCAAATTACATTCACTTTTAAAAAAAACGCATTTTTCTCATTCTTTCAATTTTTATTTTTCAAGATCACTATAATAATTTTATTGGATTTCTGTTCCCGTTTCATAATAAACTATTAGTTTCTTATCATTTTTATCGACTTTTATTCATAAAAACGTTTTTATCTTAATTTCTGCACCCTAAAATATAAATGGTATTCCGAATATGCTTCCTTTTCTCTAATTGCAATGGGCAAGTAATGGCATTTTCCTAAATATTTTTGACAGGTGTCGAAATTAAAAGGTATGTAAAAAAAATGCAAATAAATAATAAAATGTTTATAGCAAAGGAAAATTAATGGTATTAGATATACCAATTAGGTAGGTACCTACTCATAATCATATTTTGTTAACATACAAAATAAAAGATATATTTAATAAACCGTTTGTTGAGATTCATATAAAATTTATTGAAATTAAAACAATGATGTACAGTAAAAAAATATGTTACGTGGAAATGTTATTAAATATAGTACGGGATGTCAGTCGTACGCTTGGGGTACTCCTGGTGTGAAGAAGGCTGAAGTATTGGAGGAGGCTTTCAACGATAACCTCATCGGCGGTCTCACTATCCGTATCGGCGTTGGCTTTTGCTTCATTTTCCTCAAACATCTTGAGATCTGCTTCCGAGTCGTTTGCGTTGTCTTCGTGATCCGTCCAATCACCGGAGTAGGTACGGTTCCACCTTGCCCTCTCGGGGTGGCGAGTGGTGATGAGGGGAGGATGGCGAAGAGATGGCGAAGCAAGACTCGAACTCTCAACATTGGCAGTGGAATTATTTAAGGACCTAAATGACGGTGGCCCAACAACCATCTCGGCAAATACCATTCTCCTCATCTCCTGTGACACGTTCGGATGAATGCTTTCGTATTTTCCAGTACTCTGATTACCAAGAGGCAAGTTCTGAAGATCTGGATGGCTTCTTGACTGGTTGCGGAAATTTTTATAATATGTCTTCATCGCATTTTGATTTGGGTAACTGTCAAGAATCTGGCGGTGTAGGATCTCGTCTTGAACGTTGAAGATATCAGGTTCCACGGCCAGGCGGGTCTCCTTTATTTCAGACTCGCTCTTCGTGTTGGCGTTTACATTTGCCACGTTTTCTTCGGATGCTAGTCTATTTTTCAAGGCTTCGGAATCGCCGTTGAAGATGTCGGATGTACTTCCTGTTGAATCTGATGCTGATGATGTAAACACCGCAGTCTCGACCTCTTTTTCGGAATGATTTAAAGACATCAGTGATGGTGGCCCATTAATCATCTCTGCAAATATTTTTCTCCTCTTTTCTTGGGACACTCTCGGATGGATGCTGCAATATTTCCCCATTGGCCTTTTTCCACACCCCCGGTCACTAATGTTTGGAAGATCGGCGTTGTCCCTCCTCTGATTCTCGTAGTTTGTGTAGTATTCCTCGAGAGCGTTTTGGTTTGGGTAGCTGTCGAGGATTTGACAGTGCAGGATCTCGTCTGGGATGTCGATTAAATGTGGTTCCCAATTCATGCTGAGGCGAGCCCAGTAATGGTTGGAAGACACTATACCCAGGCTGATGTGATGGTCCATTTTCATGGTTAAAGTTTTGACAATAGACTTTGAAAACTGAATCACAATTATTATTTACTGACTATTTCACAAAATATTATTAATTTATGGTAAATTACATTTATAATAGGTACTGATTGGTTCAAGATAACAACGATAATATTATTTTTAACTGTTCTTTTCGATAGGAAATATCAAGTAAGAATGTTTATCGATATTGCTAATTAAGGGCTTATATAGTCAACCGTAGCCCCGCCCCCGCCCCAGCTCACCCCCTCCCTAACGCAGGTGCGGCCCTAGCGGCTAGTAGCGGAACTAACTAAGGGATAATAACAATATTGACTTCACACTATTATAGGGTTATTTAAATTTATTTTATGTTGTTGTAATAACTTTTTTTTATGTGGACTATTTATTTTCTTCATATGCCTACATAAATAAATGATGCACATTATACACAATCAGTAATTTAATTACAAACACAAATATATTTTTTTGACATATCAAAAAACCTTCACAACTTAGATTATCCAGTATATTTGTGTGATGAATTTTAGGACAGCACCTACCACCTGAATTTAAAAAATTTCAAAGCATAAATATAATTTAATAAAATCAAAACTTTTCTCTTCCAAAAAAGCACTTTTCTCATCGGACGTCCCTAGAAGCAATGAGAAAATGCTATATTTTGATAACTTAAGGTGAATGTCAAAAGAATTCATATTCTACGCTTTCGTAGATGGCGCTCGTATAGTATTTTTACTTATAAACGCTTTTTAGAAGTTATGCTTTGAAATATTAAGAAAATTTTATTGTTCGCGAAAGTACACAAGCAATATGAATATTAACAAATAGTTTTGTTAATTAAAAAACTTTAATATTTTAAGAAAGGCTAACAAATACAATATTGGATTGAATCACCGATGAAATATTGTATTTGTTAGCCTTTCTTGAAAGATTAAATTTTTTTAATTAACAAAACTATGTGTTAATATTCATATTGCTTGTCTACTTTCGCGAACCATAAATTTTTCTTAATATTTTAAAGCATAACTTGTAAAAAGCGTTTATAAGTAAAAATACTATACGAGCGCCATCTACGAAAGCGTAGAATATAAAGAATTCATATTCTACTCTTTCATAGATGGAGCGCGTATAATTATTTTACGGATAAACGCTTTTTACATTATTTACAGTTATGCTTTGAAATATAAAAAACAATGTTTGCGCACGTACACAAGCAATATGAATGTGAATACATAGTTTTTTCAATGAAAAAACTCAAACCTTTCAAGAAAGACTTTGGTATTCCTAATTACTCAGATACTAACCCACCAGTTATAATATTCTTAATCTGTTTTAAACACATTAAGAGGGTATTACTAGAGAATACCGGAAATTAGTCATTTTTAAATCCAATTCTAGGCAAAAAAACATAAATTGATTTTGAAAGATTGTTATTTTATCTGGTACACGCAGTTTTAAAATTTTGAAAAACTAAGTGTATTTTTAATAATCTAAAGTTATACCGTTGGTCGTTGGCAGATTTGTTCAGTTTTCAAACGATAGATTCTATTAAACAACACAAATTTGAAATCATATAATTATACAACAAAATAAATCAATACATAATCTAGTCAACACAGTTTTAAAAATTTAAATTTTAGTCAAATTAAAATCATTCAAAAATAAATCCGAGTTTTGTGACAAAAATACCTCAGTTTTTCTATTTATTTAAGGTCATACAAACTAAAATATTTCAATTTTTTTTTACACACATATTTTGTTTAGACATTATTGAAAAATCATAAATCCTTATGATCAAAAAATACTTACAGGAAGTGCACAATATTTAATAATTTATCATCGTGCTTCTTAAGCATTTTTATTGCTTGCTGGAATGTTGGTATATATTAAAGTATGTTTTTAATGAAATAAATCGATATTAAAATTTTAATTTAAAACATTTCAGGTGAATGTCAAAAGAATTCATATTCTACGCTTTCGTAGATGGCGCTCTTATAAACGCTTTTTACAAGTTATGCTTTGAAATATTAAGAAAAATTTATGGTTCGCGAAAGTAGACAAGCAATATGAATATTAACAAATAGTTTTGTTAATTATAAAACTTTAATCTTTCAAGAGAGGCTAACAAATACAATATTTCATCTGTGATTCAATCCAATATTGTATTTGTTAGCCTTTCTTGAAAGATTAAAGTTTTATAATTAACAAAACTATTTGTTAATATTCATATTGCTTGTCTACTTTCGCGAACAATAAAATTTTCTTAATATATCAAAGCATAACTTGTAAAAAGCGTTTATAAGTAAAAATACTATACGAGCGCCATCTACGAAAGCGTAGAATATGAATTCTTTTGACATTCACCTTAAGAAATAATCGATCTTTCTCATTGGAACCTCCCTGTACAGTTGTAATCATTTTTAAACTTTTATTCTCAGCTGCTGGTCAATCGCTCTTAAGAAGGTATTGACACCAATATTTTTCAAATATTTCAGTTATTGGAATTTAGCGATTTGTTATCGCATTTTAAAAACACCCTTAACTAAGCAATTCGCAAATTAAAAATAAAGTTCTCTTAGGTTTGGTATTTCGCCATAAAGGTGTTATTTTTATTATAATGAAAATATTTTTTCTGTTCAGGTAATCAGCAAGAGTAAAATAAAAAAAGTGAACCAACACTAGATATTTATACATAATATATGTAGATATCTACAAAACATAATATATTCCAGTCAATGAAATGAAAAGATATTCACACAGTATATTTTATTTTTTATTTAATTTAATTATAATTCATACAAAAAATAACAATAATAGTTTTCCATCACCGTAGTATATATACATTTATAAAGAGTAAACGATATTTAGCAAACGTTAAAAATAAATTTGTATTTATAAAATATGTTTTAAATAGTTAAACATGTCATGTAATATTTTGTTAAACATAAATTTCATTCTAATTATGAGAAGAATCGTAAAATGACACTCTTATTAAATCCGTTACAGAAAATTTAAGCCCTCTAATACGACTGGAAAAAAAAGTTTACTGATCACGTAATTTATCTCACGGTTGTAAGTAAATAAAATGTAGTGGGTATGAATGTAATACATTTTTTTGATTTCAATTAATAAGCTGAAACAAGGTATTGATTTGTTTTGGACATGTAAAAAACAACTGACACCCAAAAAAGCACATTGGCTGTTTGACACCTCAAAATCGAACGTAATTTTAAGCTGGTCGGAGCTTCCAATGTAGTCCTAACTTTCAGACTGGTTCAACAGGTGGAGATGAAAGTTACGAACTCTGATATTCGACATCAAAATTAGATTAAATCACATTTTTTGACTCCGGGGTGAATTCAGGTGAGTGCTAGCAAATTTATCTATCGGCTTGTTCAAACTCAACAGGATCAACAAGTTCAACAGATCGCCAATACTTTTTGTGTCTTCGTGGTACTTTTTCAATTGTTGTATAGCGAAAATCTTATTTAGCAGAATCTCATCTTGGGGGTTGATTGTACGAGATTTCCCAATGTCAAGTCCCATATCGGCGCTTGATTTTTCTTCTTTTTCCTTGGATGTTCTTGGTTCTTCTCCAGAGACGTCAGATACGTCTCTAAGATCCGTTAAATCTTTAGCGCCAATGTTGGTAGTTCTTGTTCTTTCTGGGTGTTTTCTCAGATAGTCTTCCAAAGCCACACAGATCGTTTCATAAAAACTCTCAGTTGAATCTGAAGGTAGTGATGATCCATAGTGATGGTGAAGTTTAGCTGTATTGTCAATGGTGAAATGATTTAAGGGACCAAATGAGGGTGGCTTATTAACCATACCTTCAAATACCCTCCTCCTTTTCTCTTGTGAGACTTTTGGATGAATGCTGTGATATTTCCCCATCGGCCTTCTTCGGCTCTCCAGAACGCGGATGTTTTGACGATTGGCAATTCTCCTCTTCTGATTTTCGTAGTTCTGATAGTGCTCATTAAGAGCATTTTGGTTTGGGTAGCTGTTAAGGATTTGGCACTGCAGAATCTCGTCTTGAATGTTGATTGCATGAGGTTCCCATTCCATACTGAGGCGGGCCCAGTATTGGAGGGAGCACAGCATGCCGAGGCTAATATTATTTTTCATTTCGAAAGAAAATCACCAAATTTCGAAGAATATCACCAAAGAAATCACTTTTATAAAATATTATTTACAACAATTTTCACTTTAACTACGAGATGATTACTATTTTAAAATATTTGTAATAATTGTTTTTCTTTTGATACGATTTAAAGATAATATAACGCACTATACTGTCCTTATCGGTAGGAAATATAAAGTTAAGACTGAATTTAAAATAGACAAGCATGTGCTTATATAGTCAAGGTAAGATCCACCCCCAATCTAGCACTTTCCCCCTCCCGAATTAAGTTCGACCATAGCGGGTAGTAATGGAACTAGAAGGTATAATTTAGATGCTTCAATAACAAAAGTTGGTATGGATAAACTGCTTTGAACGAAAGCCAAAAAAAAGGTAATAAGGCAGAAGTAGATTCGATTTCTCTTTTAGACCGTTGCCTTTTTATTATTCTGTGTTGTGTTCTGTTTCTTGTTTAGTTTCTTGTTCTCACGCAACTGAAATCATAAAAAAAATAAACCTAATCGCCTAAATCGGTAATGTATTACTATATTGATAAAAATGACTAAATTCATTAATATGCATTAGATTTTTCAGCGTTATTTAGAGATTCTTAAAACATTTTCATTAGTAAATTCATAAACACAGAGTAGTAAATGCATTATTATAATATAATATGCGTTCATCTAATTTGAATACTCGTATGTACCACTCGTATGTGCTTGTGTGTATAGGAGGTATTAGGTACATATTAGATTTATTTCAGTGTTATCCAGATATTCTTTTAAAAGTTTTTATACATGTCATACGGAGAAGTAAATATATGTAATATAATGTTATTAAATAAATACTCGTAAAAAGTTGTGCTTGTAAATATGAGAGTACTTAAATATTCAAGACGGCCGGCGTGGTCGAGTGGTAAGACACTCGACTCCCAATCGGAATTCCACGGCTGGGATTTCACTTTGCTTCATCGACAGTCATCCAGAGGTAGACCAAAGAACTCCTGTATGACTCAATGCTCCAAAATTCTACAGAGAAACGGCCTGAAGAAGCTATAACCTGAGAACGAGAAGAGCCCACCCCAACAGCCTACACAGGCAATGAATTGGGACAGTGCAAGGAAGAAGTGTTATAAAGATACTCTCAGTATCGCCCTAGTGTTAAGACCACCATTCAGAATTGAAATGGCTTTAGCCGTGTTTGGGGACCAGATCGGAATAGCCAGGTACTTCCCCACCTTATTATTTCCCATCTTCTTCCTCTTATCACTACCTTCAGTCTCACAACATACCCAATTGGGGATCTCACTTGCTCCATGTGGGATAAGGTAGACGGGAGCATATAAAAAATTGTTCATATTCATCTTACTCGTAAATTATTACACGGTTTGCAGATTTTTTAAAATTTAATTAAGCCATTAGATATAAAAAGTATAAACAAAATCGGTCTCATACTGAGCCCTGCGGTAACCCAGGAGTGTTTCAAATACATTATTGTAGGATTACCCTTGATATTTTCAGTTACATTGAGGGCAAAATATATTATATATGGTTATTTTTGCCGTGAAAATCTGAAATTATATCTGTCTGTAAGTAGGTATATATAAAGTTTCTTAATAATCAGAATGAAGTCGACGTATTTTGTAAGCCATTTTGACAAAGTGTATCAAAATTTGGCTTAGTTACTAACAGCGAAATCTACTGGTAATTATTATACATCTCGGGTATGCACATTAATGTTGGTGTTTTCCTGTGTTTTTACGACTCGCTTAAGAGGCTAGACTTTGAACGACACGCGGAACACCCGCATCTGTCACTCTGTCCCGCTCACATTAAGCTCACGCACACTTACAATATATGCGAATGCGAAATGTGCGAATGAGACAACGCTCAAATTTACCTACAGAAATCGCTCGAAAAGGGGTTTATGGAGAATACACTTTTCTACACCGAAACTTTCACGAAATTGTAATTTTTTTAAATATATTTTTTTTAGAAAGAAGAAGCTACGTCGGTAGCTTTTTATAATTTTATAATTCTTTATGAGAGTTGAGTTAGCAGCACTTTTTCCTTAAATAATATTTTTTCTTAAATCGTACATGTTTGACAGTGAATGTTTACGTTAATACGAAACGCATCGAAAATTCGAAAACATAACGACATAGTTTTCACCCTCTATAAGGCAGTATAAAAAAAATATATTCATTTTGTGCAATTTTCGATGTAGAAAAGTGTTTTTCCCCGGGCGTCCTTTTTGTATGGGCCGAAAAGCGAAGTCTATCGTCTTAATGTCCTTTTAAAACGACTTTATTGTATTCGTATTCGTAGAGGCTATTACAATTAAAATCTATATTATTCCAATAGTATAATAAAACAAATTTAAAACTATTCCATTGGAGAAACCAACTATCTAATGAATAATGGTAGCTTCACCTTAATTGTTATTTGATGTATTTTTATACAGAAGCTAATTATTACTAATAGATCTTTAATTTCACTCAACTCTTTTCTCATAAATATATACAATGAATAAGAGGGTACATTCTAACTATTTTTAGTGACTGTTTATACATTCAGATTGTTTTTGAGAACGATTTGACACTTCTTCTTGCATTTTAACCCCCCATGCAAAATTTCTTATTTTAAAAATACAATAAAGCAGTGAATGCACTTTACCGACAAGTAATAACCAAAAATATTTTTCCAATGTGTGACTAACATACGTATATTGTTTGTTAGACACAGTTGTGTGGCGGTCTATCCTATCTGCCTACCTACCCTGTGGGGAAGCGGAGTGATGATTGTAAGCTAGTTTTTTTTAACTGTCATCGTATTTTAAACACAATTTACTGGCCGAAACAATTGGGGTTATAGCAATAATTGGGGAATGGTGTAAGAACGAACCGAGTAGGGGAGGGGAAGGGGTTGTGAAGAGGAAGATCGGGAAGTAAAAACAAAATATTTTAATACTACAGAAGAGTACCAAATTCTTCCAACCGCCAGGAACCAGGGTTACTATGGCATTCCCGACTGAAGAATGGTGTGAGGCTGTGTGGTAAGGTAAAGTACCTCGGGGAAGTACCTATCTGGCAATACGTATCTGGTGATCAAACACCGCTAATTGGGGATGACATAGATCTGAATCCCCTCCCTTCCCCACTTACATTCAGTTTCACAAAACAGCCCAAATGGGGATGCCATAGTCTCACTGGCTCCAGACGGGAGGCGTTGGGACTCTTGTGAGGTATTCACATAAAAAAGGAGTGGCGGACGTATGAATCCATCCTGTCCACTGCGGTGAACGCCGATATCCACTCAAGACGCCTAAAGATATAAGTATTTCGACATACTATCCTCTTTGCATACCCATTTGAATAAATAATCCACTAAATTTCATATTTTAATTTAGATTATTATTGTTATCTTCTTCTTTAATGATATGTTAAATTGGAGGGAATGACCTTCAAAAGTTAAAAAGACAGTTTGTTCTTATAAAAAAATGTTTAAGAATAAACTAAACAATAAAAACATAAAAGAATAATTGAAGTGTATGTATGAGGCAATTTATAAGTGTGAATGAAGCAAGGGGTATGTGCTGAATAATGTGGCTGTCAATACCATATCTGCATGCGACTGCGGAAACGGCATTATGATCAGTTAGTAATAAAAATCGCATCGAATTGTGAGTTTTCCTTGGTATCATATGCTACGTACCTGCTAGACCAAATCATTATATTTAAACATTATTTTAATTTTATAAAAAGGGTAGCATGTTTCACCTACATGCACATCTTTAGGGTAACAAAATGGGTGTCATTAATATAAGGTAATAATTAATATGAGTCACTAAGAGCGGGCATAAATTTATTCATCCAGGTGATTAATATTTCCACCTTTAATGTTTTCTTGTAATATTTCGGAGAAATCCATTAAAACTAATTGTCAAACATTGTGATGGAATTACAATCGTCCTCAAACGATCTAGCCTGAAAATTCCCACTAATGTTTCCTGCGAAGTGACTAATATTTGGGTATAAAAGAAATGTTGCTTTGAATCAAATGCATTTCTAAGTTTTATACAAAGTTCTTTGGTTCAGCTGTTGTAAATGAAGGCTTTTTTTAAAAGAAAGACAAACATTCCCGGGTTACGAATAACCCAACAACATTTGAAAATCTCCTACTACCACCACACTAAGCGGAAGATGTATCTTGTGTTGTGATGGAGGACTAAGCCAGCCGAGGAATCGAACACGGAACGCCTGGGTGGGACCCAAACACGATGCCCACTCAACCTTTTTATGTTATACTAGCTGGTACCCGGCATGCGTTGCTATGCCATTTAATAAAGAAATTGTTTCTCCCTGCACGTCCTTTCCCATTCGTCCCGTTCACCTTCCTCCTACCCTTCCTCTCCCGCGTCCCCTTTCCCTCTCGCGTTTCCACTCCTCCTCTACTTTCCCTCTCCTCACTCTACTCCCCACTGTCCTGCGACCCCTCCCTCCCGAGTTCCCCTCCGCCCTCATATAAGAAAAATAAAATTTGGTTTTTACTATCTACCTCGCAATTTTTCCACCGTTTAAACCTTCCCTGGGGTGCTAGCATAGTCCATCGATAAGGATCGGTAGGATAATTGTCGGTAACTTCTCATCGTTCCCTAGGACAACTGCAGATCGCTAACGTACAAACAACAGTTGATATCGAATATATTAGGGACACTTAGTCATTGTGAACTGTCACCTATTCGTTTGCGATCTGCAGTTGTTCTAGGGAACGATGAGAAGTTACCGACAATTATCCTACCGATCCTTATCGATGGACTATGCTAGCACCCCTGGACTACGACAAACATTTCAAAATCAAAAACAGCTAAATCGGCTCAGCCGTTCTCGAGTTTTAGCGAGGTAAACGAACAGCAATTAATTTTTATATACATCGATTAATGAAAGCATGCTGTTTTATATCATATTTAAATCGTTTCCTGGTGCGATTGACAGTTGGGTTCAGAAATGGCGTACCCATAACATAAAAAAAGGTTTTTTTTAATATAAAAAAACAATATTGAATTGAATCACCGATGAAATATTGTATTTTTTTGCATTTCTTGACAGATTAGAGTTTTTTAATTGACAAAACTATTTGTTAATATTCATATTGCTTGTTTACGTCCTAGAACAGTAAAATTTTCTTTATTTCAAAGCATAACTTGTAAAAAGCGTTTACAAGTAAAAATAATATACGCGCGCTATCTACGAAAGCTTAGAATATGAATTCTTTTGACATTCCGTCTTTTACTGCGAATACATTTCGAGGACCTTATTTGATAGGTAAATGAAAAACTAATAAATTATGTTCTCATTTTTCATTTGTACTAGGGACGCCTTATGCGGAAAGATGCTTTGTTTGATCATATGAATATTTTTTAACATTTGCTAGAATTTTAACTTCCAAACAAAAACCTAAATACTATTTAAATCAAAATTCTAAATGCTACAATTTTTATACATTGTGGAAGGAATCACGTTTGTTTTTGTTTTTTGCTAAGGGGGTTTCTCACCATCCTCCCAATAGCTTATCTTCACTAATATCTAATGAATATTATTAAAAATAAAATACTCGCAGTGGTTAGAAAACTCGGCCAACTTATCCAATATATAGCCACTATTCATAGGTTCTATCACCGAATTATAAACCCCAACTTAATAAATAAATAAACCGTAAATCGTAAATCGAAAATATTCGTTTTTAGTGTAGATAAGCTATTGGGAGGATAGTTAGAAACCCCTTAAGGGGGTTTCTCACCATTTTTGTAATAAGCTGTTAGAAGGACTATGTACTATCATAAAGTGTCGTGTAAAAACGAAACTACATTTTGGTTTATTTATTATTTCATATTCATATTATTTCAATTAAATTTTTTTGGTTCTTCTTTTTTTTTATTGAAAGATTAATTGAATACATAGTATCAACAAACAAGTCCTGCTAAACTAATTCAATTGGTTTTTCAACAGGTGCTTATATTTTACATTCATATACATTTAAAAAAATTAATTTACATCTTTTATCTTTTCAACATTTTTTCATTACGAATATAATTTTTGTAAAACTGGCTTTAACTGTAGCATAATATAAAACGTGACATTTTTTGTGGTTCATCAAATACATTTGATAATGTTATGTTGAGAAACAAAAATAAATAGATCAGCCCGATTTAAAACATTTAATTCCTACATTCAATCTTACGCTGTATTGAGGGAAGACAATCATCTCTTTAGTTCCACTACTAGCCGCTAGGGTCGCAATGACATAAGGGTGGGGGTTGGCTAGGGCGGGGGTGGGGCTTCTGTTGACTATATAAACCCTTTTTTAGCAATATCGATAATCATTCGTACTTGATATTTGGTATCGAAAGAACACTAATAACTTTTTTATCATTGTTATCCTAAACCAAGAAGTATTATTATAATTACTTATTATTCATAATATTTTGTGAAGTACTCGTAGTTGCGTATTAAAAGTGACAATAAAATTATCTCTACCGTTGGTGATCCAGTTTTTAAACTCTGTTGTCAAAACTTCCACCACGAAAATGGACCATCACATCAGCCTGGGAGCAGTGCGTTCCAACCGTTACTGGGCTCGCCTCAGCATGGATTGGGAATCTCAATCGATCGACATCCAAGACGAGGTCCTGCACGGTCAAATCCTCGACAGCTACCCAAACCAAAAAGCTCTCGAGGAATACTACAAAAAATACCAGAACCAGAGGAGGGGGGTTGCAAATCATCCTAACATTCGTGTCCGAGGGAGTGGGAAAAGGCCCATGGGGAAATATGTCAGCATACATCCAAGCGTGTCCCAAGAGAAGAGGAGAAGGATATTTGCAGAGATGGTCAACGGGCCACCATCACTGAGGTCCTTGAATCATTCTGACGATGAGGACGAGACGGCAACATTTCCATCATCACCTTCAGATTCAACTGGGAGTTCTTCCGATTTCTTCAATATCGCCTGTGAAGCCTTGGAAGATTTCCTGTGGCAACATCCCGAGAGATCAAGATTAGTCAGCATCGACACGGATGAAGACGAAGCATACGACTCTCACGATGAACTCCGAGAATTCGAAGACAACGAGGCAAGAGCAAACGCCGAATCGAAAAGCGAGTCAGAAAAAGTGGAGACCCCCCTGGCCATGGTTTGGGAAACTACTTTCATTGAGATGGCGACGAGACCCTGTTCTCAAGACGAGATCCTGTTCTGTCAGATTCTCGACAGTTACCCAAATACAAATGCAATGAAAGCATATTTTAAAAACTTCCGCAACCAGGCGAGAAGCCTTCCCGATCTTGTGACCTTGCCTCTTGGTAACCAAGGTACGGGAAAATATGAAAGCATTCATCCGAACGTATCACAAGAAAAGAGGAGAATGGTGTTTGCAGAGATGGTTGAAGGGCCGCCGTCATTGAGGTCCTTAAATAATTCTATCGCCAATGCTGAAAGTCCGAGCCTTGCATCACCATCTGCA
This sequence comes from Limnephilus auricula, assembly GCA_951813805.1. NCBI lineage: Eukaryota > Metazoa > Arthropoda > Insecta > Trichoptera > Limnephilidae > Limnephilus > Limnephilus auricula. Next base: position 7,843,156 of record OX638405.1, read on the forward strand.
GAACATATCCAAGCACGTAGCGCTTCCTACACCAACATCTGTGCAGCCTTGAACGAGCCCCTCACTCGCCACCCTGAGAAGGCAAGGTGGAACCGTACCTATTCAGAGGATTGGACGGATCATGAAGACAACGCAAACGACTCCGAAGAAGAGCTCAGGTTATTTGAGAGAGTCGAGGCAGAAGCAAATGCCAATGCGGATAACGAGTCCGACGATGAGGTCTTCGTTGGAAACCTCTGCCAGTCCTTCAGCCTTCTTAACACTAGTCGGCAGTGACTATTGCATTTTTGTTTTTATTGTATTTAATAATCTGTAAATATGTATCTGTGTATTTTTAATTATAATTTTACCTATCTACTTTATTAAATTTATTCATAATCATCTTCATCATTTTATTTTTTATGGTAATTATTTTAAATATCTTCTGGATTTATTTAACGAGATTATTTGAACCAGATTATTAAGTAGGTATCCATGTATTATTTACCGAGTTACCGACTTAATGTAACTTCATTACCTAAAGCCATTTATGCATTTTATCAAATCATAATAATATCTATTATCCACGCAAGTGAGTAAGATTGAGAAAGGGACCCTCAGATGGTTTGGGCATGTAGAGCGAATGAAGAAAGGAGAATGTATGAATGGTGAAAGAAGCCGGAAATGCCCAAGGTAGATGTGGCACGATCGAGTGAATCAGATACTAGAGTCGGGCCATGTAAAGAGTTAGAATAATAGAAGAGTATGTGTGTGACGATGTATGAATATCAACGAGGCGAAGAGTTTGCGCCAAGACCGAGTTGTTCTGGGGGAAACGGCCTGATGGTTAGTTAGTCAGTTAATATTCCAGTGTTGTGGTTTGTGGAGTGTCTACTACAAATGTAACTGTTTGAAAAAAATAGTTATGTAATTTTGTATAATAAAAAATGTTTCAAACGGCCTGACCTGATTTACAGATCTGCTTGAAGGACTGCATGAAGGGTCTCAGTAAATTGGATGGTTTGTAGGTGAATTATTATTATTCCCTTTGTCGGACCGTCGCGTCGTCGGAGTAATAATAACTCCGTACCTAAATATAATTTTCAAATGTGAAAATTTCGTGCTTATTTGGACTTTCTTACTTGTATTTTTTTTTAATATTATGGTTTCTATCTGGCCTGTCTCTAGTCCCTGAAGAATGTTTGTTTCTATAATTAAGCCCTTGCCCCGAATAATGTTATATCCAACAATATTCTTGTTTCGAGAAAAATGGAAAAAACGAAACCGGTTATGTTTCAAAACATTTTATATTTAAAATACAATAAGTATACAATTCTTAAGACTTTTAAAGGAAAAGTCGTGAAAAGGGGCTATTAAATTAGAACTCATTGCAAGAATGTGTGCTGAATTCGTGGTAAACTGTTGTATATGAAAATTTCACATACAACATTATTCCACAAATCGTTTTTTTTTTTACTTTTCTGACCCTCAACCATGCTCTTCGAAAATCAATTTCAATATGTCATTGATGCATTTGAGCTTAAAAAGCAAAAAACTATATGAAAAAATGAAACTGTTTACAATCGAGATTTTGTCTTGAGATCAACATAGAGCATTATTCCACAAACCTGTTTCAATGGCTAAAAAGCAGCCTTAACAATATTTTTTCTGTACGAATTCTACTTTTATGCATTCTTCAGTTGAAGTGTATCTAGTTGAAGCCATAATACGTTCGTTTTCTCCACTTATTCCCATGAATTAAACCAATCTCCGTGATTTCGATAAACGGCTTTATACAAAATTCTTCCACAAACCGACATTTAAAATGCTGCCACAGGCTTAAAAAAGTTTTCTTTAAGTACCATAACCCCTATATTTAAAGATGCGTAATAATATTCCCAACATTATTCCATCAATAACTCGACAATAATAGTTTTGTTGGATATATAACACTATTCCGGGCAAGGGCTCAATTATAATAATTAATTAGGTATGCATGCATTTATGTCCCTCCGACAAATGTTATGATTTCAAAGGAATTTTTGGTTTTGATCTAAGAGAAAATAAGAAACATACTTTTTTGGACGCGAGGTCTACTTATTGCAAATTTGCTCTTTATTTCAAAGTGTTAGCATTATCGGTATTACGGTAGTCCTAGAACGATTGATCATTAGGTTGATGATACCTACCTTTATCATTTTTATTCATATTATTTAGAAAATGTCTATTATGTTAAAAGATAGTGTTTAAAATGCGCTCTGAACCACGTCAAATCGTTATTTTATCATCTTATCATTTTCAGCTAGAAATTTTGTTCGCAACAGGTTGGAATTTATCAAATAACGTATTATTTATTTGATATTTATTTTTTAGTCGATAGAAATTAAGAGGATATTACCAGAGAATATTTGTTATTTTATCTGGTACGCAGTTTTAAAATTGTGAAAATTTAGGTTATTTTTAATATACTAAGGTTATACGTTAGTCGTTGGCAGATTTGTTCAATTTTCAAACGACAGATTCTATTCTCTCTCTCTCTGGTTTCGATCCTGGGATTGGTTTGCAGCAATTTCCTTTAGTTTCTTCTTCCATTCTTCCCTATCTTGTGCGGCTCTTTTGAATTCTGCATATGATGAACAGCGCATGTCCACCAGCAGGTCCTCCTATTTTTAATATTTATTTTTATTTTCTCCTAAATTTTCTTAATATTTCAAAGCATAACTTCTACAAAGCGTTCATAAGTAAAAATACTATACGAGCGACATCTACGAAAGCGTAGAATACGAATTCTTTTGATATTCACCTTAAGGTCTTACAAACTAAAATATTTAAAAAAAAAATTACACACTTATTTTTTTAGACATTATTGAAAAATCATGAATACTTATGATCAAAAAATACTTACAAGAAGTACGCTATATTTAATAATTTATCATCGTGTGTTTTGACCTTTTTTTTGCTTACTTGAATGTAGGTATATATTAAAGCAAGTTTTGAATGAAATAAATCGATATTAAATTTTTCATTTAAAAAATTTGATACGGGGAATAATCGACCTTTCTCATTGGAACCTCCCTGTACAGTTGCAAGCATTTTTAAACTTTTATTCTCAGCCGCTGGTCAATCGCTCTTAAGTGTACAAAGGTGTGACATTTAACACATTTTTTATAAAAAACTTTAATCACAACCATTGATACAAATATTTACCTACCTCTAACTTCTGTACAAATTCTTGGGTTTTGCGCATCCATCCATAAACAATAAACATCCATTTTGGGTGGTTACCGGCGACTGAAATGGGTTAGGTTTTGTTGTGCAAAATCATCTATAAACCCTATAGATAGCGTTTCAGTCGCCAACATCTTCTACAAAGCCTATTCTGTTTAAGCAACGGGGACGACTGGTTATAGAGTGGTTTTTGTCTGTGCATTCACCGTTATAAACTAATTTTTATTTTTTATACTAATAAAAACGTACACACTACGTAGATTGCATTCATTGTATTCCACAAAAGTTAAGAAACTCATTGTGGTATCATATGAGGTGTGTAGAATCAAATACAGCAATCTCCACTTTTTTCAAAAGTACCTAAACTAATAATGCCACTTTGTTAATGATTCACCCATTTACCTGCAAAAGCAGTTATTTGGCATTAAAACCAGCTCTGTGTGCCCAAGTTTCCCGCTGTGAATAAAATTATTAACTTGTAAATGGATGAGAATTACTGAAATGAAAGTTTTCTTTTGGTTTTCTCAAAATAACGCATTTTGGAGATTGCTGCATTTGATTCTACACACCTCATATGAAGTAGAGTATCTAATAGTACATTTTGATACATAATTAAAACTAGCAATACATATTCTGTCGTACTTACTAGTTCAGTCATCCCGGTAGACTAAATAGATACTATCAGATAGTTTCACCGCAGGATTAGGCAGAGAGGATGGATCGCCAAACAACACAGTATTCGCACACACTCCTTGCTTCAAAAACATTCATACATCGCCTAATACATACAAATCTGTATACCTGTTATTTCAGTCATGGCAGCGGAATATATGGCCGTCAAATAGTTTCTCAGCAGTGATCGGCAAAGAGGACGGACAGCAATTAACTCGGTCTTGGCACACTCTTTGCTTGAATCACATTCATACATCGTCTCACACACAAACCTATATTACATATCTATTATTTCAGTCATTGCAACGAACTGAAATACCATCAGGCCGCTTCCGCAGAGGTACACGGAGAAAAACGTTATTCTAAAATACGATCATTTTATTCGTAAAAACGTGACTGAAGTTCTCGCGAACAAATTAACAGGGTTTCAATGTTTATTGGCGGGAACATGTAAGAATAATTTGTTGGTATACGTAATTTCGTACGTACAAACAAATTATTCTTACATTTTACCGCCAATAAACATTGAAACACTGTTAATTTGTTCGTAAGAACTTCAATCCCGTTTTTAACCGTTTTGACGAATAAAATGATCGTATTTTAAAATAACATTATTCTCCGTGTAAGCAGTGAGGATAGACCACCAAACAACTCGTCCACACTGCTTGCTTTAATCACTGCCATACATCCATATATATATCTACCAACTATTTCATTTATTGCATCTAACTCTAGTAACATCGATCCGCTTCTCCGCAGAGGTAGGAAGAGAGGATGGATCGTCAAACAACACTCTTGCTTCAATCACATTCATACATCGTCTCATACAAACAAATATATATACTTATTATATACAGGGTGTTAAGGTACGTACTTGGGTTACTTTAACCAGTGATTCCTGACATTATTTGGAGTAAAAAATGTAAATGAAATTTTAGTCTCCGTGATTTTTTCATTAAATTTTTTTTTTTTCAATTTTTTTTTGTTCAAAATCAAACAAAAAAAAATCTTTCACATGACCTTATTGGTCACTCAGTCGAGTTACCGCCTCACCACTTACCCCGCCCCAACTACCCAACACTTACTATTTTTTATGATTTTGTATTAAAAAAAACATCAAAAATGTCACCGAAGACCAAAATTTTATTGACATTTTTTACTCCAAATAATGTCAGGAATCACTGGTTAAAGTAATTCAAGTACGTACCTTAACACCCTGTATATGAGTGGAAAATCTACAACATCTAATCTAGTAGCTTTCATGGAATTCTTGCAAGATAATATGGATGGACGTCTACAAGTAGACGCAATATATACGAATTATAGCAAAGCTTTTGACCTAGTGAATCACGACATATTATCATGCAAGCTTATGCAAATCGGCGTACACGGTGACCTTCTCAGATGGCTCTCATTCTACGTATCAAACCTTAGTCAGTTGGCTTTAAATCGGACTGGGTAACCGGTAACCGTACCGCCAGGTATGCCTCAAGAATCTTTATTGGGACCAATGATATAGGGCATATGGACAAATGCTTCAAATACTCTAAAACTTTTCTTTAGGCAGATGATACGAAGGTTTTTTTATCCTGTTAGATGTGCTGCTGACTGTCAAAACATTAAACAAATTAGGTAGGTGCCTACTACTCATAATAATATTTTTTAACATACAAAATAAAGCAGATAATAAATAATCCAAATGTTGAGATTGATATAAAATTTATTGAAATTAAAGAAATATTACGTACTAAATAATTATTTTATATGGAAATGTTATTAAATATAGTTCGGGATGTCAGTCAAACGCTAGGGGTGCTCCGGGTGTGAAGAAGGCTGAAGTATTGGCAGAGGTTTTCAACGATGACCTCATCGTTGGACTCGCTATCCGTATCGGCGTTTGTTTTTGCTTCGATTTCCTGAAATATCCTGAGATCTTCTTCCGAGTCACATGCATTGTCTTCGTGATCCGTCCAATCCTCGGAGTCGGTACGGTTCCACCTTGCCCTCTCAGGGTGGCGAGTGGTGATGAGGGTACGCTCTGCAGATGGTGATGCGAGACTCGAACTCTCAACATTGGCAGTGGAATTATTTAAGGACCTAAATGACGGTGGCCCAACAACCATCTCAGCAAATACCATTCTTCTCATCTCTTGTGACACGTTCGGATGAATGCTTTCGTATTTTCCAGTACTCTGGTTACTAAGAGGCAAGTTCTGAAGATCTGGAAGGCTTCTTGACTGGTTGCGGAAGTTTTTATAATAAGTTTTCATCGCATTTTGATTTGGGTAACTGTCGAGAATCTGGCGGTGTAGGATCTCGTCTTGAACGTTGAAGAAATCAGGTTCCACGGCCAGGCGGGTCTCCTTTATTTCAGACTCGCTCTTCGTGTTGGCGTTTACATTTGCCACGTTTTCTTCGGATAATCGTCTATTTTTCAAGGCTTCGGAATCGCCGTTGAAGATGTCGGATGTACTTCCTGTTGAATCTGATGCTGATGATGTAAACACCGCAGTCTCGACCTCTTTTTCGGAATGATTTAAAGACATCAGTGATGGTGGCCCATTAATCATCTCTGCAAATATTTTTCTCCTCTTTTCTTGGGACACTCTCGGATGGATGCTGCAATATTTCCCCATTGGCCTTTTTCCACACCCCCGGTCACTAATGTTTGGAAGATCGGCGTTGTCCCTCCTCTGATTCTCGTAGTTTGTGTAGTATTCCTCGAGAGCTTTTTGGTTTGGGTAGCTGTCGAGGATTTGGCAGTGCAGGATCTCGTCTGGGATGTCGATTAAATGCGGTTCCCAATTCATGCTGAGGCGAGCCCAGTAATGGTTGGAAGACACTATACCCAGGCTGATGTGATGGTCCATTTTCATGGTTAAAGTTTTGACAATAGACTTTGAAAACTGAATCACAATTATTATTTACTGACTATTTCACAAAATATTATGAATTGAAAGAAAATTACATTTATAATAGGTACTGATTGGTTCAAGATAACGATAATATTATTTTTAACTGTTCTTTTCGAAAGGAAATATCAAGTAAGAATGTTTATCGATATTGCTAATTAAGGGCTTATATAGTCAACCGTAGCCCCGCCCCCGCCCCAGCCCACCCCCTCCCTAACGCAGGTGCGGCCCTAGCGGCTAGTAGCGGAACTAACTAAGGGATAATGACAATATTGACTTCACACTATTATAGAGCTAAAGGGTTATTTAAATATATTTTATGTTGTTGTAATAACTTTTTTTTTATGTGGACTATTTATTTTCTTCATATGCCTACATAAATAAATGATGCACATTATACACAATCAGTAATTTAATTACAAACACAAATATATTTTTTTGACATATCAAAAAACCTTCACAACTTAGATTATCGAGTATATTTGTGTGATGAATTTTAGGACAGCACCTACCACCTGAATTTAAAAAATTTCAAAGCATAAATATAATTTAATAAAATCAAAACTTTTCTCTTCCAAAAAAGCACTTTTCTCATCGGACGTCCCTAGAAGCAATGAGAAAATGCTATATTTTGATAACTTAAGGTAAATGTCAAAAGAATTCATATTCTACGCTTTCGTAGATGGCGCTCGTATAGTATTTTTACTTATAAACGCTTTTTAGAAGTTATGCTTTGAAATATTAAGAAAATTTTATTGTTCGCGAAAGTACACAAGCAATATGAATATTAACAAATAGTTTTGTTAATTAAAAAACTTTAATATTTTAAGAAAGGCTAACAAATACAATATTGGATTGAATCACCGATGAAATATTGTATTTGTTAGCCTTTCTTGAAAGATTAAATTTTTTTAATTAACAAAACTATGTGTTAATATTCATATTGCTTGTCTACTTTCGCGAACCATAAATTTTTCTTAATATTTTAAAGCATAACTTGTAAAAAGCGTTTATAAGTAAAAATACTATACGAGCGCCATCTACGAAAGCGTAGAATATGAAGAATTCATATTCTACTCTTTCATAGATGGAGCGCGTATAATTATTTTACGGATAAACGCTTTTTACATTATTTACAGTTATGCTTTGAAATATAAAAAACAATGTTTGCGCACGTACACAAGCAATATGAATGTGAATACATAGTTTTTTCAATGAAAAAACTCAAACCTTTCAAGAAAGACTTTGGTATTCCTAATTACTCAGATACTAACCCACCAGTTATAATATTCTTAATCTGTTTTAAACACATTAAGAGGGTATTACTAGAGAATACCGGAAATTAGTCATTTTTAAATCCAATTCTAGGCAAAAAAACATAAATTGATTTTGAAAGATTGTTATTTTATCTGGTACACGCAGTTTTAAAATTTTGAAAAACTAAGTGTATTTTTAATAATCTAAAGTTATACCGTTGGTCGTTGGCAGATTTGTTCAGTTTTCAAACGATAGATTCTATTAAACAACACAAATTTGAAATCATATAATTATACAACAAAATAAATCAATACATAATCTAGTCAACACAGTTTTAAAAATTTAAATTTTAGTCAAATTAAAATCATTCAAAAATAAATCCGAGTTTTGTGACAAAAATACCTCAGTTTTTCTATTTATTTAAGGTCATACAAACTAAAATATTTCAAATTTTTTTTACACACATATTTTGTTTAGACATTATTGAAAAATCATAAATCCTTATGATCAAAAAATACTTACAGGAAGTGCACAATATTTAATAATTTATCATCGTGCTTCTTAAGCATTTTTATTGCTTGCTGGAATGTTGGTATATATTAAAGTATGTTTTTAATGAAATAAATCGATATTAAAATTTTTATTTAAAACATTTAAGGTGAATGTCAAAAGAATTCATATTCTACGCTTTCGTAGATGGCGCTCTTATAAACGCTTTTTACAAGTTATGCTTTGAAATATTTAGAAAAATTTATGGTTCGCGAAAGTAGACAAGCAATATGAATATTAACAAATAGTTTTGTTAATTATAAAACTTTAATCTTTCAAGAGAGGCTAACAAATACAATATTTCATCTGTGATTCAATCCAATAAATCCCCAAAGATGACATAGGCCCTGAGGGAAATTATTTTCCTCAGGGTCTCCTGTGTGGACCTAATGTAAAAAAATAATTTTTTTCTGTGTTTGGTCACCAGATACCTACGTATTGCCAGATAGGTACTTCCACAGCCTCACACCATTCTCCAGTCGGGAATGCAATAGTCTCACTGGTACCTGGCGGTTGGGAGAATTTGGAACTCTTGTGTAGTATAAAAATATTTTGTTTTTACTTCCCGATCTTCCACTTCACAACCCCTTCCCCTCCCCTACTCGGTTCATCCTTACTGCACTATTCCCCAATTATTGCAATAGCCCCACTTAATTCAGGCTGTAAATTATGTTTAAAATACGATGACAAATATTAAAAAAAACTAGCTTACAATCATCACTCCGTTTCCCCACTGTGTAGATAGGCAGAGAGGATAGACTGCCACACAACTGTGTCTCACAAACAATATAGGTATGTTAGTCACACATTGGTTATTACTTGTCGGTAAAGTGCATTCACTGCTTTATTGTATTTTTAAAATACCTACCATTAAGAAATTTTGCATAGGGGTTAAAATGCAAAAGAAATGTCAAATCAATCTCAAAAACAATCTGAATGTATAAACAGTCACTTAAAATAGTTAGAATGTACCTTCTTATTCATTGTCTATTTATTAGAAAAGAATTGAGTGAAATTAAACAACCATTAGTAATAATTAGCTTCTGGCTAAAAATGCATCAAATAACAATTAAGGTGAAGCTACCATTCTTCATTAGATAGTTGGTTTCTCCAATGGAACAATATAGATTTTAATGGTAATAGCCTCTACGAATACGAATACAATAAAGTCGTTTTAAAAGGACATTAAGCAAGTCCTAAAATACAGGAAAACACCAACATTAATGTGCATACCCGAGATGTATAATAATTACCAGTAGATTTCGCTGTTAGTAACTAAGCCAAAGTTTGATACGCTTTATCGAAATGGCTTAAAAATATGTTGACTTCATTCTGATTGTTAAGAAACTTTAGATATATCTACTTACAGACAGATATGATTTAAGATTTTTACGGCTAAAATAACAACAACAAAAACTACTTACTGACGTTCATCGTCAGTACATTTTTCGTAACTTTTTTAAAAACAGTTTTCTTTATTCACCGAACTGGTTGTTATATGAATTGAGGATTTTTCGAACACTACGCTAGGCACTGCCCGTGTTGTGGTGGTCGAAACTGTTTTTACTGCTTTTATTTTGCCCTCAATGTAACTGAAAATATCAAGGGTAATCCTACAATAATGTATTTAAAACAGTCCCGGGTTACCGCAGGGCTCAGTATGAGACTTTTTTTTATTTTTAAGTGAATACCTCACAAGAGTCCCAACTGCTCCCGTCTGGAGCCAGTGAGACTATGGCATCCCCAATCGGGGTATGTTATGAGGCTGAAGGTAAGTGGGAAAGGGAAGAAGACGAGGTAGAGGAAGGTGGGGAAGTACCTGGCTATTCAGAACTAGTCACTAAACACGGTCAAAGCCATTTCAAGCAACGTTTCAATTCTGAATGGTGGTCTTACATAAGGGCGATACTAAGAGTATATTCCACTCTGGAACGTGCCGCAAATATACTATACATTATTTTAAATAATTAATTGTGAACTTGAATAAAAAAAACTGATTTTGTTTATACTTTTTATACCTAATGGCTTGATTAAATTAAAAAATTTCTGCAAACCTTTTTTGAAAATGACCTTTTTTTATGCTCCCGTCTAACTTCTCCCGTCTGGAGCCAGTGAGACTATGGCATCCCCAATGGGGGATGTTGTGAGGCTGAAGGTAGTGAGGAGGGGAAGAAAATGAGAAATAGGAAGGTGGGGAAGTACCTGGCTCTTTTGATCTGGTCACCAAACACGGCTAAAGCCATTTCAATTCTGAATGGTGGTCTTACACCAGGGCGATACCGAGAGTATCTTTACAACACTTCTTCTTCCTTCTCCCAATTCATTGCCTGGGTAGGCTGTTGGGGTCGGTTCTTCTCGTTCTCAGGTTATAGCTTCTTCGGTTTTGAGCATCGCTCTCATCCAGGCCGTTTCACTGTAGAATTTTGGAGCATTGAGACATACAGGAGTTCTTTGGTCTACCTCTGGATGACTGTCGATGAAGCAAAGTGAAATTCCAAAGGGAGTCGAGTGTCTTATCTTGACCACGCCGGCCGTCTTGAATATTACAAGCACAACTTTTTACGAGTATTTTTTTTTTTTTTAAAGAAAGATAAACATTCCCGGGTTACGAATAACCCAACAACATTTGAAAATCTCCTACTACCACCACACTAAGCGGAAGATGTTGCTTGTGTTGTGGTGGAGGACTTATCCAGCCGAGGAATCGAACACGGAACACCTGGGTGGGACCCAAACGCGATGCCCACTGAAACACTGACCGGTCAATTTATTTAATAACATTATATTACACATATTTACTTCTCCGTATGACATGTAGGAAAACTTTTAAAAGAATATCTGGATAACACTGAAATAAATCTAATATAATACATTACTCATTTAGGCGATTAGGTTTATTTTTTATATGATTTAGGTTTATTTTTTATTGAATAGTGAGTAAAAAACAATATTTAAATCACATCACCATATTTTAAAGCGTATTTCAGTTGCGTCAGAACAAGAAACGAAATACGAAACAGAACAAGATACAGAATAATAAAAAGGCAACGGTCGAAAAGATAAATCGAATCTTATTAGCTTTTTATTTTTTTTGGTTTTCGTTCAAAGCAGTTTTTCCATACCAACTTTTGTTATTGAAGCATCTAAATTATACTTTCTAGTTCCATTACTATCCGCTAAGGTCGAACTTAATTCGGGAGGGGGAAAGTGCTAGATTGAGGGTGGGTCTTACCTTGGCTATATAAGCACATGCTTGTCTATTTTAAATTCAGTCTTAACTTTATATTTCCTACCGATAAGGACATTATAGTGCGTTATATTATCTTTATCTCGTACCAAAAGAAAAACAATTATTACAAATGTTTTAAAATAGTAATCATCTCATTGTTAAAGTGAAAATTGTTGTTAATAATATTTTATAAAAGTGATTTTCTTTGCTAATCTTTTTCGCGCCGAAATGAAAAATAATATTAGCCTCGGCATGCTGTGCTCCCTCCAATACTGGGCCCGCCTCAGTATGGAATGGGAACCTCATGCAATCAACATTCAAGACGAGATTCTGCAGTGCCAAATCCTTAACAGCTACCCAAACCAAAATGCTCTTAATGACCACTATCAGAACTACGAAAATCAGAAGAGGAGAATTGCCAATCGTCAAAACATCCGCGTTCTGGAGAGCCGAAGAAGGCCGATGGGGAAATATCACAGCATTCATCCAAAAGTCTCACAAGAGAAAAGGAGGAGGGTATTTGAAGGTATGGTTAATAAGCCACCCTCATTTGGTCCCTTAAATCATTTCACCATTGACAATACAGCTAAACTTCACCATCACTATGGATCATCACTACCTTCAGATTCAACTGAGAGTTTTTATGAAACGATCTGTGTGGCTTTAGAAGACTATCTGAGAAAACACCCAGAGAGAACAAGAATTACCAACATCGGCGCTAAATATTTAACGGATCGTGGAGACATATCTCACGTCTCTGGAGAAGAACCAAGAACATCCAAGGAAAAAGAAGAAAAATCAAGCGCCGATATGGGACTTGAAATTGGGAAATCTCGTACAATCAACCCCCAAGACGAGATTCTGCTAAATAAGATTTTCGCTATACAACAATTGAAAAAGTACCACGAAGACACAAAAAGTATTGGCGATCTGTTGAACTTGTTGATCCTGTTGAGTTTGAACAAGCCGATAGATAAATTTGCGAGCACTCATCTGAATTCACCCCGGAGTCAAAAAATGTGATTTAATCTAATTTTGATGTCGAATATCAGAGTTCGTAACTTTCATCTCCACCTGCTGAACCAGTCTGAAAGTTAGGACTACATTGGAAGCTCCGACCAGCTTAAAATTAAGTTCGATTTTGAGGTGTCAAACAGCCAATGTGCTTTTTTGGGTGTGAGTTGTTTTTTACATGTCCAAAACAAATCAATACCTTGTTTCAGCTTATTGATTGAAATCAAAAAAATGTATTACATTCATACCTACTACATTTTATTTACTTACAACCGTGAGATAAATTACGTGATCAGTAAACTTTTTTTTCCAGTCGTATTAGAGGGCTTAAATTTTCTGTAACGGATTTAATAAGAGCGTCATTTTACGATTCTTCTCATAATTAGAATGAAATTTATGTTTAACAAAATATTACATGACATGTTTAACTATTTAAAAACATATTTTATAAATACAAATTTATTTTTAACGTTTGCTAAATATCGTTTACTCTTTATAAATGTATATATACTACGGTGATGGAAAACTATTATTGTTATTTTTTGTATGAATTATAATTAAATAAAATAAAAAATAAAATATACTGTGTGAATATCTTTTCATTTCATTGACTGGAATATATTATGTTTTGTAGATATCTACATATATTATGTATAAATATCTAGTGTTGGTTCACTTTTTTTATTTTACTCTTGCTGATTACCTGAACAGAAAAAATATTTTCATTATAATAAAAATAATACCTTTATGGCGAAATACCAAACCTAAGAGAGCTTTATTTTTAATTTGCGAATTGCTTAGTTAAGGGTGTTTTTAAAATGCGATAACAAATCGCTAAATTCCAATAACTGAAATATTTGAAAAATATTGGTGTCAATACCTTCTTAAGAGCGATTGACCAGCAGCTGAGAATAAAAGTTTAAAAATGATTACAACTGTACAGGGAGGTTCCAATGAGAAAGATCGATTATTTCTTAAGGTGAATGTCAAAAGAATTCATATTCTACGCTTTCGTAGATGGCGCTCGTATAGTATTTTTACTTATAAACGCTTTTTACAAGTTATGCTTTGATATATTAAGAAAATTTTATTGTTTAAAATTTTTAAAATATTAACACATAGTTTTGTTAATTAAAAAAATTTAATCTTTCAAGAAAGGCTAACAAATACAATATTTCATCGGTGATTCAATCCAATATTGTATTTGTTAGCCTTTCTTGAAAGATTAAAGTTTTATAAATAACAAAACTATTTGTTAATATTCATATTGCTTGTGTACTTTCGCGAACAATAAAATTTTCTTAATATTTCAAAGCATAACTTCTAAAAAGCGTTTATAAGTAAAAAATACTATACGAGCGCCATCTACGAAAGCGTAGAATATGAATTATTTTGACAATCACCTTAAGGTGATTGTCAAAATAATTCATATTCTACTCTTTCATAGATGGAGCGCGTATAATTATTTTACGGATAAACGCTTTTTACATTATTTACAGTTATGCTTCGAAATATAAAAAACAATGTTTGCGCACGTACACAAGCAATATGAATGTGAATACATAGTTTTTTCAATGAAAAAACTCAAACCTTTCAAGAAAGACTTTAGTATTCCTAATTACTCAGATATTAACCCACCAGTTATAATATTCTTAATCTGTTTTAAACACATTAAGAGGGTATTACTAGAGAATACCGGAAATTAGTCATTTTTAAATCCAATTCTAGTCAAAAAAACATAAATTGATTTTGAAAGATTGTTATTTTATCTGGTACACGCAGTTTTAAAATTTTGAAAAACTAAGTGTATTTTTAATAATCTAAAGTTATACCGTTGGTCGTTGGCAGATTTGTTCAGTTTTCAAACGATAGATTCTATTAAACAACACAAATTTGAAATCATATAATTATACAACAAAATAAATCAATACATAATCTAGTCAACACAGTTTTAAAAATTTAAATTTTAGTCAAATTAAAATCATTCAAAAATAAATCCGAGTTTTGTGACAAAAATACCTCAGTTTTTCTATTTATTTAAGGTCATACAAACTAAAATATTTCAAATTTTTTTTACACACATATTTTGTTTAGACATTATTGAAAAATCATAAATCCTTATGATCAAAAAATACTTACAGGAAGTGCACAATATTTAATAATTTATCATCGTGCTTCTTAAGCATTTTTATTGCTTGCTGGAATGTTGGTATATATTAAAGTATGTTTTTAATGAAATAAATCGATATTAAAATTTTGATTTAAAACATTTAAGGTGAATGTCAAAAGAATTCATATTCTACGCTTTCGTAGATGGCGCTCTTATAAACCCTTTTTACAAGTTATGCTTTGAAATATTAAGAAAAATTTATGGTTCGCGAAAGTAGACAAGCAATATGAATATTAACAAATAGTTTTGTTATTTATAAAACTTTAATCTTTCAAGAAAGGCTAACAAATACAATATTTCATCTGTGATTCAATCCAATATTGTATTTGTTAGCCTTTCTTGAAAGATTAAAGTTTTATAATTAACAAAACTATTTGTTAATATTCATATTGCTTGTCTACTTTCGCGAACAATAAACTTTTCTTAATATATCAAAGCATAACTTGTAAAAAGCGTTTATAAGTAAAAATACTATACGAGCGCCATTTACGAAAGCGTAGAATATGAATTCTTTTGACATTCACCTTAAGAAATAATCGATCTTTCTCATTGGAACCTCCCTGTACAGTTGTAATCATTTTTAAACTTTTATTCTCAGCTGCTGGTCAATCGCTCTTGAAGGTATTGACACCAATATTTTTCAAATATTTCAGTTATTGGAATTTAGCGATTTGTTATCGCATTTTAAAAACACCCTTAACTAAGCAATTCGCAAATTAAAAATAAAGCTCTCTTAGGTTTGGTATTTCGCCATAAAGGTATTATTTTTATTATAATGAAAATATTTTTTCTGTTCAGGTAATCAGCAAGAGTAAAATAAAAAAAGTGAACCAACACTAGATATTTATACATAATATATGTAGATATCTACAAAACATAATATATTCCAGTCAATGAAATGAAAAGATATTCACACAGTATATTTTATTTTTTATTTTATTTAATTATAATTCATACAAAAAATAACAATAATAGTTTTCCATCACCGTAGTATATATACATTTATAAAGAGTAAACGATATTTAGCAAACGTTAAAAATAAATTTGTATTTATAAAATATGTTTTTAAATAGTTAAACATGTCATGTAATATTTTGTTAAACATTAATTTCATTCTAATTATGAGAAGAATCGTAAAATGACACTCTTATTAAATCCGTTACAGAAAATTTAAGCCCTCTAATACGACTGGAAAAAAAAGTTTACTGATCACGTAATTTATCTCACGGTTGTAAGTAAATAAAATGTAGTGGGTATGAATGTAATACATTTTTTTGATTTCAATCAATAAGCTGAAACAAGGTATTGATTTGTTTTGGACATGTAAAAAACAACTGACACTTAAAAAAGCACATTGGCTGTTTGACACCTCAAAATCGAACTTAATTTTAAGCTGGTCGGAGCTTCCAATGTAGTCCTAACTTTCAGACTGGTTCAGCAGGTGGAGATGAAAGTTACGAACTCTGATATTCGACATCAAAATTAGATTAAATCACATTTTTTGACTCCGGGTTGAATTCAGGTGAGTGCTCGCAAATTTATCTATCGGCTTGTTCAAACTCACCAGGATCAACAAGTTCAACAGATCGCCAATACTTTTTGTGTCTTCGTGGTACTTTTTCAATTGTTGTATAGCGAAAATCTTATTTAGCAGAATCTCATCTTGGGGGTTGATTGTACGAGATTTCCCAATGTCAAGTCCCATATCGGCGCTTGATTTTTCTTCTTTTTCCTTGGATGTTCTTGGTTCTTCTCCAGAGACGTCAGATACGTCTCTAAGATCCGTTAAATCTTTAGCGCCAATGTTGGTAGTTCTTGTTCTCTCTGGGTGTTTTCTCAGATAGTCTTCCAAAGCCACACAGATCGTTTCATAAAAACTCTCAGTTGAATCTGAAGGTAGTGATGATCCATAGTGATGGTGAAGTTTAGCTGTATTGTCAATGGTGAAATGATTTAAGGGACCAAATGAGGGTGGCTTATTAACCATACCTTCAAATACCCTCCTCCTTTTCTCTTGTGAGACTTTTGGATGAATGCTGTGATATTTCCCCATCGGCCTTCTTCGGCTCTCCAGAACGCGGATGTTTTGACGATTGGCAATTCTCCTCTTCTGATTTTCGTAGTTCTGATAGTGGTCATTAAGAGCATTTTGGTTTGGGTAGCTGTTAAGGATTTGGCACTGCAGAATCTCGTCTTGAATGTTGATTGCATGAGGTTCCCATTCCATACTGAGGCGGGCCCAGTATTGGAGGGAGCACAGCATGCCGAGGCTAATATTATTTTTCATTTCGAAAGAAAATCACCAAATTTCGAAGAATATCACCAAAGAAATCACTTTTATAAAATATTATTAACAACAATTTTCACTTTAACTACGAGATGATTACTATTTTAAAATATTTGTAATAATTGTTTTTCTTTTGATACGATTTAAAGATAATATAACGCACTATACTGTCCTTATCGGTAGGAAATATAAAGTTAAGACTGAATTTAAAATAGACAAGCATGTGCTTATATAGTCAAGGTAAGATCCACCCCCAATCTAGCGCTTTCCCCCTCCCGAATTAAGTTCGACCATAGCGGGTAGTAATGGAACTAGAAGGTATAATTTAGATGCTTCAATAACAAAAGTTGGTATGGATAAACTGCTTTGAACGAAAACCAAAAAAAAGGTAATAAGGCAGAAGTAGATTCGATTTCTCTTTTAGACCGTTGCCTTTTTATTATTCTGTGTTGTGTTCTGTTTCTTGTTTAGTTTCTTGTTCTCACGCAACTGAAATCATAAAAAAAATAAACCTAATCGCCTAAATCGGTAATGTAATTACTATATTGATAAAAATGACTAAATTCATTAATATGCATTAGATTTTTCAGCGTTATTTAGAGATTCTTAAAACATTTTCATTAGTAAATTCATAAACACAGAGTAGTAAATGCATTATTATAATATAATATGCGTTCATCTAATTTGAATACTCGTATGTACCACTCGTATGTGCTTGTGTGTATAGGAGGTATTAGGTACATATTAGATTTATTTCAGTGTTATCCAGATATTCTTTTAAAAGTTTTTATACATGTCATACGGAGAAGTAAATATATGTAATATAATGTTATTGAATAAATACTCGTAAAAAGTTGTGCTTGTAAATATGAGAGTACTTAAATATTCAAGACGGCCGGCGTGGTCGAGTGGTAAGACACTCGACTCCCAATCGGAATTCCACGGCTGGGATTTCACTTTGCTTCATCGACAGTCATCCAGAGGTAGACCAAAGAACTCCTGTATGACTCAATGCTCCAAAATTCTACAGAGAAACGGCCTGAAGAAGCTATAACCTGAGAACGAGAAGAGCCCACCCCAACAGCCTACACAGGCAATGAATTGGGACAGTGCAAGGAAGAAGTGTTATAAAGATTCTCTCAGTATCGCCCTAGTGTTAAGACCACCATTCAGAATTGAAATGGCTTTAGCCGTGTTTGGGGACCAGATCGGAGTAGCCAGGTACTTCCCCACCTTATTATTTCCCATCTTCTTCCTCTTATCACTACCTTCAGTCTCACAACATACCCAATTGGGGATCTCACTTGCTCCATACGGGATAAGGTAGACGGGAGCATATAAAAAATTGTTCATATTCATCTTACTCGTAAATTATTACAATGATTGCAGATTTTTTTAAATTTAATCGAGCCATTAAGTATAAAAAGTATAAACAAAATCAGTCTCATACTGAGCCCCGCGGTAACCCAGAAGTGTTTCAAATACAATATGATTGTAGGATTACCCTTGATATTTTCAGTTACATTGAGGGCAAAATAAAAACAGTAAAAACAGTTTCGACCACCACAATCAACACGGGCAGTGCCTAGCGTAGTGTTCGAAAAATCCTCAATTCATATAACAACCAGTTCGGTGAATAAAGAAAACTGTTTTTAAAAAAGTGATGAAAAATGTACTGATGATGAACGTCAGTAAAGGTAGATTCAGACTGGACGACGTACGTACGCATCGCTACGCCAAACAATGCTTAGCAACCCATACATTTTCTATGAAAATGGCCACAGACATCGCACGTCGCGATGCGTGTGGCCAATGTGATTCTAAAACATAAATTTTCATTGAAAATCTATGGTTGCTAAGTATCCCAGATATTGTTAGGCGTAGCGATGCATACGTACGTCGACCCAGTCTGAATCTACCATAAGTAGTTTTTTTGGTTATTTTTGCCGTGAAAATCTGAAATTATATCTGTCTGTAAGTAGGTATATATAAAGTTTCTTAACAATCAGAATGAAGTCAACGTATTTTGTAAGCCATTTTGACAAAGTGTATCAAAATTTGGCTTAGTTACTAACAGCGAAATCTACTGGTAATTATTATACATCTCGGGTATGCACATTAATTTTGGTGTTTTCCTGTGAATTTACGACTCGCTTAAGGTGATTGTCAAAAGAATTCATATTCTACGCTTTCGTAGATGGCGCTCGTATAGTATTTTTACTTATAAACGCTTTTTACAAGTTGTGCTTTGAAATATTAAGAAAAATTTATGGTTCGCGAAAGTAGACAAGCAATATGAATATTAACAAATAGTTTTGTTAATTAAAAAACCATAATCTTTCAAGATAGGCTGACAAATACAATATTTCATCGGTGATTCAATCCAATATTGTATTTGTTAGCCGTTCTTAAAAGATTAAGGTTTTTTAATTAACAAAACTATTTGTTAATATTCATATTGCTTGTGTACTTTCGCGAACAATAAAATATTCTTAATATTTCAAAGGATAACTTCTAAAAAGCGTTTATAAGTAAAAAATACTATACGAGCGCCATCTACGAAAGCGTAGAATATGAATTCTTTGACTTTATTGTATTCGTATTCGTAGAGGCTATTACCATTAAAATCTATATTATTCCATTGGAGAAACCAACTATCTAATGAATAATGGTAGCTTCACCTTAATTGTTATTTGATGTATTTTTATACAGAAGCTAATTATTACTAATAGATCTTTAATTTCACTCAACTCTTTTCTCATAAATATATGCAATGAATAAGAGGGTACATTCTAACTATTTTTAGTGACTGTTTATACATTCAGATTGTTTTTGAGAACGATTTGACACTTCTTCTTGCATTTTAACCCCCCATGCAAAATTTCTTATTTTAAAAATACAATAAAGCAGTGAATGCACTTTACCGACAAGTAATAACCAAAAATATTTTTCCAATTGTGACTAACATACGTATATTGTGTGTTAGACACAGTTGTGTGGCGGTCTATCCTATCTGCCTACCTAGCCTGTGGGGAAGCGGAGTGATGATTGTAAGCTAGTTTTTTTTAACTGTCATCGTATTTTAAACAAAATTTACTGGCCGAAACAAATGGGGTTATAGCAATAATTGGGGAATGGTGTAAGGACGAACCGAGTAGGGGAGGGGAAGGGGTTGTAAAGAGGAAGATCGGGAAGTAAAAACAAAATATTTTAATACTACACAAGAGTATCAAATTCTTCCAACCGCCAGGAACCAGGGATACTATGGCATTCCCGACTGGAGAATGGTGTGAGGCTGTGTGGTGGGGTAAAGTACCTAGGGGAGGTACCTATCTGGCAATACGTATCTGGTGATCAAACACCGCTAATTGGGGATGACATAGATCTGAATCCCCTCCCTTCCCCACTTACATTCAGTTTCACAAAACAGCCCAAATGGGGATGCCATAGTCTCACTGGCTCCAGACGGGAGGCGTTGGGACTCTTGTGAGGTATTCACATAAAAAAGGAGTGGCGGACGTATGAATCCATCCTGTCCACTGCGGTGAACGCCGATATCCACTCAAGACGCCTAAAGATATAAGTATTTCGACATACTATCCTCTTTGCATACCCATTTGAATAAATAATCCCCTAAATTTCATATTTTAATTTAGATTATTATTGTTATCTTCTTCTTTAATGATATGTTAAATTGGTGGGAATGACCTTCAAAAGTTAAAAAGACAGTTTGTTCTTATAAAAAAATGTTTAAGAATAAACTAAACAATAAAAACATAAAAGAATAATTGAAGTGTATGTATGAGGCAATTTATAAGTGTGAATGAAGCAAGGGGTATGTGCTAAGAATAATGTGGCTGTCGATACCATATCTGCTTGCGACTGCAGAAACGGCATTATGATCAGTTAGTAATAAAAATCGCATCGAATTGTGAGTTTTCCTTGGTATCATATGCTACGTACCTGCTAGACCAAATCATTATATTTAAACATTATTTTAATTTTATAAAAAGGGTAGCATGTTTCACCTACATGCACATCTTTAGGGTAACAAAATGGGTGTCATTAATATTAGATAATAATTAATATGAGTCACCAAGAGCGGGCATAAATTTATTCATCCAGGTGATTAATATTTCCACCTTTAATGTTTTCTTGTAATATTTCGGAGAAATCCATTAAAACTAATTGTCAAACATTGTGATGGAATTACAATCGTCCTCAAACGATCTAGCCTGAAAATTCCCACTAATGTTTCCTGCGAAGTGACTAATATTTGGGTATAAAATTCCCACTAATGTTTCCTGCGAAGTGACTAATATTTGGGTATAAAATTCCCACTAATGTTTCCTGCGAAGTGACTAATATTTGGGTATAAAATTCCCACTAATGTTTCCTGCGAAGTGACTAATATTTGGATATAAAATTCCCACTAATGTTTCCTGCGAAGTGACTAATATTTGGGTATAAAATTCCCACTAATGTTTCCTGCGAAGTGACTAATATTTGGATATAAAATTCCCACTAATGTTTCCTGCGAAGTGACTAATATTTGGGTATAAAATTCCCACTAATGTTTCCTGCGAAGTGACTAATATTTGGATATAAAATTCCCACTAATGTTTCCTGCGAAGTGACTAATATTTGGGTATAAAATTCCCACTAATGTTTCCTGCGAAGTGACTAATATTTGGGTATAAAATTCCCACTAATGTTTCCTGCGAAGTGACTAATATTTGGGTATAAAATTCCCACTAATGTTTCCTGCGAAGTGACTAATATTTGGATATAAAATTCCCACTAATGTTTCCTGCGAAGTGACTAATATTTGGGTATAAAATTCCCACTAATGTTTCCTGCGAAGTGACTAATATTTGGGTATAAAATTCCCACTAATGTTTCCTGCGAAGTGACTAATATTTGGGTATAAAATTCCCACTAATGTTTCCTGCGAAGTGACTAATATTTGGGTATAAAATTCCCACTAATGTTTCCTGCGAAGTGACTAATATTTGGGTATAAAATTCCCACTAATGTTTCCTGCGAAGTGACTAATATTTGGGTATAAAATTCCCACTAATGTTTCCTGCGAAGTGACTAATATTTGGGTATAAAAGAAATGTTGCTTTGAATCAAATGCATTTCTTAGTTTTATACAAAGTTCTTTAGTTCAGCTGTTGTAAATGAAGGCGTATTTTGTTTTTTAGAGAAAGACAAACATTTCCGGGTTACGAATAACACAACAACATTTTCTAATCTCCTACGACCACCACACTTAGCCAGCCAAGGAATCGAACACGGAAAGCCTGGGTGGGACCCAAACGCGATGCCCACTCAACCACTGACCGGTCTTTTTATGATATACTAGCTGGTATGCGGCATGCCTTGTTATGCCATTTAATAAAGAAATTGTTTCTCCCTGCGCGTCCTTTCATATTCGTCTGGTTCACCGTCATCCTCCCCTTCCTCTCCCGCGTCCCCTTCCCCTCTCGCGTTCCCACTCCTCCTCCACTTTCCCTCTCCTCACTCTACTCCCCCCCTCCCCCTTCCCTTGTCCCGCGAACCCCCCTCCCGAGTTCCCCTCCGCTCTCATATGGGAAAATTAAAATTTGGTTTTTACTTCCTCGCAATTTTTCTATATTTTCTCACCGTTTAAACCTTCCCTGGACTACGACAAACATTTCAAAATCGAAATCAGCTAAATCGGCCCAACCGTTCTCGAGTTTTAGCGAGATAAACGAACAGCAATTAATTTTTATATACATCGATTAATGAAAGCATGCTGTTTTATATCATATTTAAATCGTTTCCTGGTGCGATTGACAGTTGGGTTCAGAAATGGCGTACCCATATCATAAAGAAAGGTTTTTTTTTAATATAAAAAAACAATATTGAATTGAATCACCGATGAAATATTGTATTTTTTTGCATTTCTTGACAGATTAGAGTTTTTTAATTGACAAAACTATTTGTTAATATTCATATTGCTTGTTTACGTCCTAGAACAGTAAAATTTTCTTTATTTCAAAGCATAACTTGTAAAAAGCGTTTAAGCGGGCGACAAACGCGAAGTTCACATCAAAAAGATACTGCGTTATAAGTATCTTTTCTACCGACACACTACGTTATAAAATATTCCACCCTACGGCAGGAGAAGGGGTCAGTTGAAATCGGAAGCTGTCGAGAGAATATCATTTCTTTGTACTGGATATGTTAACTTGACAGCTCCGTGCATGCTCCGTGTATTAAAAATGACCCCCTCTCCTGTTTACGGTAGAGAGGGGGTCGCATAACTTTTCTGATTTCGCCACTGTAGCGAATACGAAAAATAATTCCGATTAGCGAAGATTCAAACCGCGATCACAGCGCATCATCTTTTTACGTCTGGCGGGTCTCATGGGATTGTATGGCGAGCGCTATTGTGTTATAAATAACTTTTTGATGTGAGCTGCGAGTATGTCGCTACCTTTACAAGTAAAAATAATATACGCGCGCCATCTACGAAAGCTTAGAATATGAATTCCTTTGACATTCCGTCTTTTACTGCGAATACATTTCCAGGACCTTATTTGATTTGGGGGGTTTCTCACCATCCTCCCAATAGCTTATCTACCCTAATAACGAATATTATTAAATATAAAAATAAAATACTTGCAGTGGTTAGAAAACTCAGCCAACTTATCCAATATATAGCCACCATTCATAGGTTCGAGTACCGAATTATAAACTCCAACTTAATAAATAAATAAACCGTAAATCGTAAATACAAAATATTCGTTATTAGTGTACATAAGCTATTGTGAGGATGGTGAGAAACCCCCTTAGGTAAATGAAAAACTAATAAATTATGTTATCATTTTTCATTTGTACTAGGGACGCCTTATGCGGAAAGATGCTTTGTTTGATCATATGAATATTTTTTAACATTTGCTAGAATTTTAACTTCCAAACAAAAACCTAAATACTATTTAAATCAAAATTCTAAATGCTACAATTTTTATACATTGTGGAAGGAATCACGTTTGTTTTTGTTTTTTGCTAAGGGGGTTTCTCACCATCCTCCCAATAGCTTATCTACACTAATATCTAATGAATATTATTAAAAATAAAATACTCGCAGTGGTTAGAAAACTCGGCCAACTTATCCAATATATAGCCACTATTCATAGGTTCTAGCACCGAATTATAAACCCCAACTTAATAAATAAATAAACCGTAAATCGTAAATCGAAAATATTCGTTTTTAGTGTAGATAAGCTATTGGGAGGATAGTTAGAAACCCCTTAAGGGGGTTTCTCACCATTTTTGTAATAAGCTGTTAGAAGGACTATGTACTATCATAAAGTGTCGTGTAACAACGAAACTACATTTTGGTTTATTTATTATTTCATATTCATATTATTTCAATTAAATTTTTTTGGTTCTTCTTTTTTTTATTGAAAGATTAATTGAATACATAGTATCAACAAACAAGTCCTGCTAAACTAATTCAATTGGTTTTTCAACAGGTGCTTATATTTTACATTCATATACATTTAAAAAAATTAATTTACATCTTTTATCTTTTCAACATTTTTTCATTACGAATATAATTTTTGTAAAACTGGCTTTAACTGTAGCATAATATAAAACGTGACATTTTTTGTGGTTCATCAAATACATTTGATAATGTTATGTTGAGAAACAAAAATAAATAGATCAGCCCGATTTAAAACATTTAATTCCTACATTCAATCTTACGCTGTATTGAGGGAAGACAATCATCTCTTTAGTTCCACTACTAGCCGCTAGGGTCGCAATGACATAAGGGTGGGGGTTGGCTAGGGCGGGGGTGGGGCTTCTGTTGACTATATAAACCCTTTTTTAGCAATATCGATAATCATTCGTACTTGATATTTGGTATCGAAAGAACACTAATAACTTTTTTATCATTGTTATCCTAAACCAAGAAGTATTATTATAATTACTTATTATTCATAATATTTTGTGAAGTACTCGTAGTTGCGTATTAAAAGTGACAATAAAATTATCTCTACCGTTGGTGATCCAGTTTTTAAACTCTGTTGTCAAAACTTCCACCACGAAAATGGACCATCACATCAGCCTGGGAGCAGTGCGTTCCAACCGTTACTGGGCTCGCCTCAGCATGGATTGGGAATCTCAATCGATCGACATCCAAGACCAAGTCCTGCACGGTCAAATCCTCGACAGCTACCCAAACCAAAAAGCTCTCGACGAATACTACAAAAAATACCAGAACCAGAGGAGGGAGGTTGCAAATCATTCTAACATTCGTGTCCGAGGGAGTGGGAAAAGGCCGATGGGGAAATATGTCAGCATACATCCAAGCGTGTCCCAAGAGAAGAGGAGAAGGATATTTGCAGAGATGGTCAACGGGCCACCATCACTAAGGTCTTTGAATCATTCTGACGATGAGGACGAGACGGCAACATTTCCATCATCACCTTCAGATTCAACTGGGAGTTCTTCCGATTTCTTCATTATCGCCTGTGAAGCCTTGGAAGACTTCCTGTGGCAACATCCCGAGAGATCAAGGTTAGTCAGCATCGACACGGATGAAGACGAAGCATACGACTCTGGCGATGAACTCCGAGAGTTCGAAGAAAACGAGGCAAGAGCAAACGCCGAATCGAAAACCGAGTCCGAAAAAGAGGAGACCCCCCTGGCCATGGTTTGGGAAACTACTCTCATTGAGATGGCGACGAGACTCTGTTCTAAAGACGAGATCCTGTTCTGTCAGATTCTCGACAGTTACCCAAATACAAATGCAATGAAAGCATATTTTAAAAACTTCCGCAACCAGGCGAGAAGCCTTCCCGATCTTGTGACCTTGCCTCTTGGTAACCAAGGTACGGGAAAATATGAAAGCATTCATCCGAACGTATCACAAGAAAATAGGAGAATGGTGTTTGCAGAGATGGTTGAAGGGCCGCCGTCATTGAGGTCCTTAAATCATTCTATCGCCAATGTTGAAAGTCCGAGCTTTGCATCACCATCTGCAGAACATATCCAAGCACGTAGCGCTTCCTACACCAACATCTGTGCAGCCTTGAACGAGCCTCTCACTCGCCACCCTGAGAGGGCAAGGTGGAACCGTACCTATTCCGAGGATTGGACGGATCATGAAGACAACGACAACGACTCCGAAGAAGAGCTCAGGAGATTTGAGGAAGTCGAGGCCGAAGCAAATGCCAATGCCGATAACGAGTCCGACGATGAGGTCTTTGTTGGAAACCTATGCCAGTCCTTCAGCCTTCTTAACGCAAGTCGGCAGTGACTATTGCATTTTTGTTATTATTGTATTTTATAAGCTGTAAATACGGTATCTGTGTATATTTAATTATAATTTTACCTTCTTTATTAAATTTATTCAAAATCATCTTCATCATTTTATTTTTTATGAAAAGTATTTTATATATCATCTGCAGTACCTGGCACGAGATTATTTGAACCACATTATTAAGTAGGTATCCATCCATTATGTTACCTGTTAAGGCTATATATACTATGGCACAAAATTATAATTCAGCATATATATATATTTTTTTTATTGATATACCTCACAACTGCTCCCTTTTGGAGCCAGTGAGACTATGGCATCCCCAATTGGAGTATGTTGTGAGGCTGAAGGTAAGTGAGGAAGGGAAGGAGATGGGGAAAAGGAAGGTGGGAAAGTACCTGGCTATTCAGATCTAGTCACTAAACACGGCTAAATCCATTATTAAGCAACGTTTCAATTCTGAATGGTGGTCTTCCACCAGGGCGATACTGAGAGTATCTTTTACTCTGGAACGTGCCGCAAATATAACGTATGTTGTGAGGCTGAAGGTAAGTGAGGAAGGGAAGGATATGGGGAAAAGGAAGGTGGGAAAGTACCTGGGTATTCAGATTTTTTTTATTTTTTTTTTATTTTTTTTTTTTACAAATACAGTTATTATACATTGTATATATATTTTTTTAATACATTTTTTTTAATATCGTGATTCACCTTTTTTTTGAGCAATGCTCGTGTAAAAAAGGTGGAGCAGCAAAAACAATTCAAATATATTTTTAAAATGTGTACTAAGGATAATGAAAATTATAATATTTAATTTTTTTTATATATGTATATCATACATTATACGTGAAACAGAATTGAGTAAAGAAAAGATATAAAAGAAGAAGAAGAGAGAAAAAAAATAAAAAAGAGTATAAAAGTAAAGGGATTTCCAAAGTCACAGTCACAATGATTGTAATATGTTATTGATGTATTGTTTTAATTAACCTTTTGAATTTTTTATAGTTTGTTTCCAATCTTAAGTTAAGGGGTAATTGGTTAAACCATTTGACTCCAAAATATTTATAAAATTGTTGGGCTGTGGTGGTATTACAACGCGGGATAGTTATAGAGCCAAGAATATTTGGTCTTTTGCTGTTTGAAATAGATATTGAGGTATCGTTGTTGAAACAATCTTTGTGTATTTGTAAAAGTGAATTTTTTTTATAAATAATGTGTAGTGAAGGGACTTTAAATTCTTGAAATAATCTTATGGTGGGGTAGTCATATGGTTTTTTTAAAATTATTTTTATTAATATTCTTTGGATGATTTCTAAAGGCAAGAGAGAAGTTTTGAATGCACCACCCCAGCCAACAATTCCATATTGTAATACAGATTGAATCAGTGAAAAATAAATGATTCTTAATAGTTTAAAATTTAATATGTTTCGGATTCTAAGAAAAATGTACAATAATTTTCTTAATCTTTCTACTGTTGCATTGATCTGTAGTTTCCATTTTATGTTACTATCTATAATTACACCGAGGTATTTTACATTAGTTTTAACAGTGAGTACAGAGCAGTCAGGTTTACATGAATTTAAATTTCTATTACAATTATATGAATGTATACTAATCTTTAAATTTTCAGGGAATGCATGTTTATTAATGGTGAACGGTATTACAAAGGTTTTTTCCGTATTAAGTGACAGCAAGTTTTTATCGAACCATTTTTTTAGTATGTTTAAGTCTAACTCTGCTGTTTTCTGGGTTTCATTCCAAGTTAATCCCTCGGTTAGAATTGCTGTGTCGTCTGCATATGAAATGAGTTTAGACTTGATGTTGAGTTTGAACATATCGTTGACATAAATGATAAAAAGGATTGGTCCCAGTACAGTTCCCTGCGGGATGCCAAAATTCGTGGTCTGTGAACCGCTCAGAAAGCCATTTAACTTAACAAATTGCTCTCTATTAAATAGGTAATTTTTGATCCAAGTTAAAGCATTGTCAGTTATACCAATTTTCGTTAGTTTGGAGATGAGATTAGAGTGTGATATACTGTCAAATGCTTTTCTTAGGTCGACAAATGTTCCAATGCATTTTTTTTTATTATCTAAAGATTTATATATTTCAGATGTTAAATCTACAATCGCATCTTGAGTGCTCAAATTTTCTCTAAACCCATATTGATGTGCATTTAATATATTATTTTCTTTTACAAATTTAAATATTTGTTTTTTTACAATTTTTTCAAATATTTTTGCAATATTTGAGGTAAGAGAAATTGGCCTATAGTTACTACTTAGATGGGGGTCCCCAGATTTAAAAATTGGGGTAATAATAGTTTTTTTGTAATTTAAGGGAAAGTTTCCATTTTCGAAACTTGTATTTATGATGTGTGCCAATGGTTTGCAAAGTGAGTTTGAATTTCTTTTAAGTATTTCTACAGAAATATTGTCATAACCAGGGGAAGAATTTCCTTTTAATTCATTAATAATTTGTTTAATTTCATCAACGTTAATTCGTTGAAATTGTGTTAGGGTGTTACAAGAATTGGAAGGTGATGGTAGATTATCATTATCGTAGTTTTTTTATTTTAAGTGCTAATTTTTCACCAACTGACCCAAAATAATTGTTTAAAATATTTGCACATTTCGTTGGATCTGTGTTAACATTGTAAATTGTGTTATCAATATCTGAGATTTTATTTATATTAGATTTTTTTGGTTTTTTATTGATAATTTCATTAATAGTTTGCCACACCTTTTTGTTGTTGTTGCCAGCAATATTGATTTTTTCTTTATAGAAATCTTCTTTAGTTTTCCGGATAATGTAACATAATTTATTTCTAAATTTTTTAAAATATTCGCGCAGTTTGTGGTTTTCAGGGAACTTTTTTAACTCTTTATAAATTTTTTCTTTATGTCTTATTGATATTATAATTCCTTGTGTAATCCACGGTTTTAATTTTTTAAATTTATTCTTTGGAGAGTGTGTTACAATGGAAGAGGAAGATTTGATGTGTTTATTCAAGGTTATTTCAAAATTATGTGAACATAAATCAGTATTATTAAAGGAAAGTACAGTTTCCCAATTTTCAATGTCAAGATGTTGTTGTAATTTTTCATAATTAATAAGAGTTTTCGGAAAGTTATAGTGAGAATAATTATTCTTATTTATTTTATCAGTTTTAATAGCAACAATGCATGTGTGATGATCAGTAATATTATTTTTCCAAATAACAGATTTTATTTTATCAGTTTCATTAGTATTACACCAAATATGGTCAATGCAAGATCTAGTCACTAAACACGGCTAAATCCATTATTAAGCAACGTTTCAATTCTGAATTGTGGTCTTACACCAGGGCGATACTGAGAGTATCTTCCACTCTGGAACGTGCCGCAAATATAACGTATATTATTTTTATTAATTAATTGTGAAATAACCCAAATTAATCAAATAAAATTTATTTGCGCACGCCGGGTTCGAACCCGCGACCTTCCCAATGGGAGTCAAGTGGAGAAGAAGTGAGAAATTAGAACATATATATAGAGCACTAGATTCACGCGCAACGACGGGTTAATAGTTCCGAAATTTAATAATAAGTACGGACAGAGAACGTTTGAATACAACATACTGAAAATATTTTATTTATTACCTGACACTATAAAGCAATGAATTTCTATGAATAAGGTTAAATATATGGTGAAAAATTGGCTATCGGGAAATAAATATTTATATTAATATGTATGAAAAAATGTTGAATCTGTAGATATATGATGTAAATTATTTTTTTAAATGTATATGAATGTAAATATAAGCACCTGTTGACAAGCCAATTGAATTGGTTTAACAGGACTTGTTTGTTGATACTATGTATTCAATTATTCTTTCAATAAAAATAAAATAAAAAATTAACTTCATTACCTACAAGCCTTATGCGTTTCTTTAAAATCATAATAATATTGGTATTATAATGAAATATATTTCAACAATGTAATAATTCACGCAAGTAAGTAAGATTAAGAAAGGGACCCTCAGATGGTTTGGGCAAGAAAGGGGTGAAAGGAGAATATATGACGCAAATCTGAATGGTAAAAGAAGTCGGAAATGCCCAAGGTAGATACGGCACGATCAAGTGAATCTGATACTAGAGTTAGAATAATAGAAGAGTATGTGTGTGACGATGCATGAATGTCAACGAGGCGAAGAGTTTGCGCCAAAACCGAGTTGTTCTGCGGGGAAACGGCATGATGGTTAGTTAGTTAGCTAATATTCCAGTGTTGTGGTTTGTGGAGTGTCTACTAAAATGAGCGCGGAATTTTTGTGCGTATACCTTTTCAAGAAAATAAATAAAATATGTATTTTCATCCCTTGTAGATGTCACGCTGTTTGAAAAAATTAGTTATGTAATTTTGATAATAAAAAATGTTTCAAACGGCCTGACCTGATTTATAGATCTGCTTGAAGGACTGCATGAAGGGTCTCAGTAAATTGGATGGTTTGTAGGTGAATTATTAATATTCCCTTTGTCGGACCGTCGGAATAATAATAATTCCGCAAATATAATTTTCAAATGTGAAAATTTCGTGCTTATTTTGACTTTCTTATTTGTATTTTTTTCAATATTATGGTACCTATCTGGCCTGAAGAATGATTGATTCTATAATTATAATTAAGTAGGAATGCATGCATTTATGTACTAAATCTTATTATTTCAAAGGAATTTTTGGTTTTGATCTAAGAGAAAATTAGACGCGAGGTCTACTTATTGCAAATTTGCTCTTTATTGCAAAGTGTTAGCATTATCGGTCTTACGGTAGTCCTAGAACGATTGATCTTTAAGTTGATGGTACCTAATTTATCATTTATATTCATATTATTTAGAAAATGTCTATTATGTTAAAATGTATTGTTTAAAACGCGCTCTGAACCACGTCAAATCGTTATTTTATCATCTTATCATTTTCAACTTAAAATTTTGTTCGCAACAGGTAGGAATTTATCTAATTTGTCTAATTACTTATCATTTATTTGATATTTATTTATTGGTCGATAGAAATTAAGAGGTTATTATTACCAGAGAATACCGGAAATTAGTCCTTTTTAAATCAAATTCTAGGCGTATTGACTCCTTTTTACAAAAAAAAACATAAATTGATTTTGAAAGATTGTTATTTTATCTGGTACACGCAGTTTTAAAATTTTGAAAAACTTAGGTTATTTTTAATATACTAAGGTTATACCGTTGGTCGTTGGCAGATTTTGTTCAATTTTCAAACAACAGATTCTATTAAACAACACAAATTTCAAATCATATAATCATATAAAATACTTACAAGAAGTACAATATGTTTAATAATTTATCATCGTGCGTTTTAAACATTGTTATTGCCTACTTGATTGTAGGTAGGTATATATTAAAGCAACTTTTGAATTAAATAAATAGATATAAAATTTTTTTTTGCGTTATAAACTGTCTATACATTTATATATGACAGTGAATAAGTATGTGACCAATAAAATAACGACATTTAGATACAGGACCATAATAAAAAATATGCAACAATATACCTAATACAAACAATTCTGATTAAGTGCATCTTCAATTTACAAGTGTTTTATGATATACATATTTCTAAGGCTTACACTTAAATTTTAAAGGATATCAATAATATCTTCGAGGAAAAGATTTCATTAAAATACAAACTACTAAAAGTAAAAGAGAAAATTTGAGGAATTAATAAATAAAAAAAAATCAATGAAATTATTTTTTTGGTTAAACATATGGCATTCGATTGAATGTCATTTTTTTATGAATGTTGTGAATTTAGCAAGGTTCGTGTTAAACACATCGATGTTTGGGCATAATCTATTAAGTGTGCTACAGCTTTTTCTTATAAATACATTTTAAAGGTAATTCGTTTTGCTCTTAGGAATATAAAATGTATCCATAGATCGAGTAACTCTTTTTGGACATCTAAAATGAATATTTTGTAGTAAGTATGGGCTGTCAATATAGTTATGAATTATCTTATAGAGCATTAATGTGTCTCGGCGTTGATCAAGAAATTTAAGGTTTACGGGGACATAGTTTACATAATTTCGTACGCGAATAATCGACCTTTCTCATTGGAACCTCCCTGTACAGTTGCAAGCATTTTTAAACTTTTATTCTCAGCCGCTGGTCAATCGCTCTTAAGTATAAAACGGATGACATTCAACACATTTTTTAAAAAACTTTAATCACAACCATTGATACAAATATTTACCTACCTCTAACTTCTGTACAATTTGTTACCACCTTAATAATAATTTTGGTTTTGCGCATCCATCCATAAACAATAAACATCCATTTTGGGTGGTTACCGGCGACTGAAATGAGTTAGGTTTTGTTGTGCAAAATCATCTACAAACCCAATAGACAGCGTTTCAGTCGCCAACATCTTCTACAAAGCCTATTCTGTTTAAGCAACGGGGACGACTGGTTATAGAGAGGTTTTTGTCTGTGCATTCACTTTGTTATAAACTAATTTTTATTTTTTATACTAATAAAAACGTACACACTACGTAGATTGCATTCATTGTATTCCACAAAAGGTAAGAAACTCATTGTGGGATCATATGAAGTACAGTATCTAACAGTACATTTTGATACATAATTAAAACTATCAATACATATTCTGTCGTACTTACTAGTTCAGTCATCCCGGTAGACTAAATTAATACTATCAGATAGTTTCACCGCAGGGTTAGGCAGAGAGGATGGATCGCCAAACAACACAGTATTCGCACACACTCCTTGCTTCAAAAACATTCATACATCGCCTAATACATACAAATCTGTATGCCTGTTATTTCAGTCATGGCAGCGGAATATATGGCCGTCAAATAGTTTCTCAGCAGTGATAGGCACAGAGGACGGACAGCAATTAACTCGGTCTTGGCACACTCTTTGCATGAATCACATTCATATATCGTCTCGTGCACAAACCTATATTACATATCTATTATTTCAGTCATTGCAACGAACTCTAATACCATGAGGCCGCTTCCGCAGAGGTACACGGAGAAAAACGTTATTCTAAAATACGATCATTTTATTCGTAAAAACGTGACTGAAGTTCTCGCGAACAAATTAACAGGGTTTCAATGTTTATTGGCGGGAACATGTAAGAATAATTTGTTGGTATACGTAATTTCGTACGTATACCAACAAATTATTCTTACATTTTACCGCCAATAAACATTGAAACACTGTTAATTTGTTCGTAAGAACTTCAGTCCCGTTTTTAACCGTTTTGACGAATAAAATGATCGTATTTTAAAATAACATTTTTCTCCCTGTAGGCAGTGAGGATAGACCACCAAACAACTCGACCGCACTGCTTGCTTTAATCACTGTCATACATCCATATATATACCTACTATTTCATTTATTGCATCTAACTCTAGTACCATCGATCCGCTTCTCCGCAGAGGTAGGAAGAGAGGATGGATCGTCAAACAACACTCTTGCTTCAATCACATTCATACATCGTCTCATACAAACAAATATATATATACTTATTATATACAGGGTGTTAAGGTACGTACTTGAGTTACTTTAACCAGTGATTCCTGACATTATTTGGAGTAAAAAATGTAAATGAAATTTTAGTCTCCGTGATTTTTTCATAAATTTTTTTTTTTTTCAATTTTTTTTTGGTCAAAATCAAACAAAAAAAAAATCTTTCACATGACCTTATTGGTCACTCAGCCGAGTTACCGCCTCACCACTTACCCCGCCCCAACTACCCAACACTTACTATTTTTTATGATTTTGTATTAAAAAAAACATCAAAAATGTCACCGAAGACCAAAATTTTATTGACATTTTTTACTCCAAATAATGTCAGGAATCACTGGTTAAAGTAATTCAAGTACGTACCTTAACACCCTGTATATGAGTGGAAAATCTACAACATCTAATCTAGTAGCTTTCATGGAATTCTTGCAAGATAATATGGATGAACGTGTACAAGTAGACGCAATATATACGGATTATAGCAAAGCTTTTGACCTAGTGAATCACGACATATTATCATGCAAGCTTATGCAAATCGGCGTACACGGTGACCTTCTCAGATGGCTCTCATTCTACGTATCAAACCTTAGTCAGTTGGCTTTAAATCGGACTGGGTAACCGGTAACCGTACCGCCAGGTATGCCTCAAGGATCTTTATTGGGACCAATGATATAGGGCATATAGACAAATGCTTCAAATATTAACAAATATATAAAAAAAATTAGGTAGGTGCCTACTACTCATAATAATATTTTTTAACATACAAAATAAAGCAGATAATAATTAATCCAAATGTTGAGATTGATATAAAATTTATTGAAATTAAAAAAATATTAGGTACTTTATAATTATTTTATATGGAAATGTTATTAAATATAGTACGGGATGTCAGTCAAACGCTCGGGGTGCTCCGGGTGTGAAGAAGGCTGAAGTATTGGCAGAGGTTGGACTCGCTATCCGTATCGGCGTTTGTTTTTGCTTCGATTTCCTGAAATATCCTGAGATCTTCTTCATCGCATGCATTGTCTTCGTGATCCGTCCAGTCCTCGGAGTAGGTATGGTTCCACCTTGCCCTCTCAGGGTGGCGAGTGGTGATGAGGGTACGCTCTGCAGATGGTGAAGCAAGGCCCGGACTCTCAACATTGTCAGTGGAACGACTTAAGGACCTAAATGACGGCGGCCCAACAACCATCTCTGCAAATACTCTTCTCCTCCTCTCTTGTGACACGTTCGGATGAATGCTCTCGTATTTTCCCGTACTCTGGTTTTCAAAAGGTAAGTTCTGAAGATCTGGAAGGCTTCTCGCATGGTTGCAGAAGTTTTTATAATACATTTTCATTGCATTTTGATTTGGGTAACTGTCGAGAATCTGGCGGTGTAGGACCTTGTCTTGGACGTCGAATAAAGCAGGTTCCTCGGCCAAACGGGTCTCCTCTTTTTCGGATGCACTTCCCATGTTGGCGTTTGCTTTTGCCTTTTTTTCTTCGGATACTCGTACATTTTCAGAATCGTATGCTTCGTCTTCATAGGTGTCGATGCTGACTAATCTTGCTCTCTCGGGATGTTGCATTAGGAAGTTTTCCAAGGCTTCACATGCGGTGTTGAAGATATCGGAAGAACTCCCAGTAGAATCTGAAGGTGATGATGGAGGTGTCGCAGGCCTGATGGTAGAATGATTCAAGGACCTCAGTGACGGTGGCCCGTTAACCATTTCTGCAAATATCCTTCTCCTCTTCTTTTGGGATACTCTTGGATGGATGCTAACATATTTTACAATCGGCTTTTTCTCACTCCCTTGGACACGAATGTTTGAACGATTGGCATCATCCTTCCTCTGGTAGTTTTTGTAGTATTCATCGAGAACTTTTTGGTTTGGGTAGCTGTCTAGAATTTGGCAGTGCAGGATCTCGTCTTGGATGTCGATTGAATGAGGTTTCCATTTCATACTGAGGCGAGCCCAGTAATGGTTGGAAGACACTATGCCCAGGCTCATGTGATGGTTCATTTTTGTGATAGACATTTTGACAACAGAGTTTAAAAACTAAATCATTTAAAAGTGACACAAGATTTTGACAAAAATAAATATAAGATTCCTTTTTGGTTTAGGATAACGAAAATATTTCACTATAATAAAGTTGTCCTTTTTGTCCAATTGTCCTTTTCGATAGGAAATATCAAGTAAAACTGATTAACGACATTGATAATTAGGGGTTTATATAGTCAACAGAAGCCCCGCCCCTGGCCTAGCCCACCCTCTCCCTAAAACAGTTGCAACTCTAGCGACAAGTAGTAAAACTAACTTTTTTTTTTAAATTTTCTTTATTCATTTTCTTTGTTACAGGTTTATTTTACATGGCTTTTTGACTACCAAGCTATGCAAATGCCCGTATTATGGTAGTCGAGATTCACAAGATGTTATATTAAGTATAAAATATTAGGTATAATCATCCATATATGTAGATGAAAGTAAAAACATATAGCATTTATTTTCCCCTCATAGAGCCTAAGAGTTATTTTAATATGTTTTCTGTATTATTATTTTTTTAATCATAGATTTTATTTATTTCCATTTATCTTACAATGTTTTAAGCGAGTATAACGAACGAGAAAATTCTGCTTTTTTAAACGCTTTTCAAGAAGCATGAATAATTAGGTTCAGCGAGGTATCTCAATAGATCTCTCGGTGGCAATGGAAACAGAAAATTAATATTTTGATCATGTTTCATCCGACTGTTTGGAATATCATTTAAATGGTTTCATTGCCTACTTATAGTTGGTTGCAATAATTATACTAGTAAATTAATAATCTTCGAGCATCTTTGAAAAAATCGAATAGGGTAATTTTTTTAATCGTTGGCTAGATTTTCAAATATGGAGTAAGTAAATCGTATAACTATGTATAATATTTTTTAAATTATAAGAAACTCCCTGTCTGACGTTATTAGATAAATTTATTTGCAAAATTTTAGCGAAGCAAGTAGCTTCTCAACATTATTTAGAGATGTGCAGTTTCAACCAAATGAATCTTCCCTTGATTTCCGTCTTACGAATGTAGAATTCCAAAAGAATGATATGTTAGCAAATTTCAAAAAATTAGCAATCCTTCCCTACTTTCCAACCTTCCTCTTTCACATATCCATCACCTCTCCCCATTATCTTAAAGGTCACAACATTTTTCATTTGGGGATGCTATTTTGTCTCATTGGCTCCAGGCGGTTGAGAGAACATGGGGATGATTTCCGGTATTTGCATAAAGTGTGATAAAAAATGTACAATTTAATAGTACTATAGTATACAAGTACTTCTAAATCTTCCTCTTAACCTTCTCCTTCCCTTACCCTAATCGCTTCGGCCTCACACCATCCCTAAATTACTGCCATAGTCCCACTAGGTCCGTGTAATCTTGTGTGGAATTCACATAGCGTTAAAAGTACAAACTTGTTTAAAATACGTTAAAAATAGTAAACTTACTAACTAAACATCACACCGTTTCTCCGCAGGGGGAAGGCAGAGAGGATAGACAGTCACAAAACTCTCAGCACAGGCACTCGACTTGACACACAATCATTACTTATTCACATTCAAACCCAAAAATAGTCATAAAAAATCAATCACTCATTGGAAAAACATTTTTGCCGTTATTACCTGTCGGTAAAGTGCATTCACTGCATCACTTCGCGGGTTCTCATTATCCTCCCAATAGCTTATCTACACTAATAACGAATATTATTAAAAATATAAATAAAATACTCGCAGTGGTTAGAAAACTCGGCCAACGTATCCAATATATGTATAGCCACTGTTCATAGGTTCGAGTACCGAATTACAAACTCCAACTTAATAAATAAATAAACCCTAAATCGAAAATATTCGTAATTAGTGTAGATAAGCTATTGGGAGGATGGTGAGAAACCCCCTTAATGTAATTTTTACAATACGATTCAGAAATAATTTGGAAAATCAAATATTCAAAAACGATCTATGTGTATTCATTCGAATATTCAAAAAGGATCTGGGTGTAAAAAATCATTGAAATATTTGGAATATACCCTCTTAGTCATTGTCCATTTATTAGCACAGAGTTGAGTGAAATTAACCCACTATTAGTAGTAATTAGCTTCTGTCTTAACGTACGTTAAATAACAATTAAGGTGAAGCTAACATTATCGATGGTTGTTGGTTTCTCCAGTGGGATAATTTGGATTTTAATGGAAATAGCCTCTCCGAATATGAAAACAATAAAGCTCGGGAAAACATCAAAATTTGTGCATAACTAAGGTGTAATTATAATTACAGTCAGTTTATTAAATAAGTTTTAATTTTCTTTAAATATCTTCAAATCTGAATTTCAGAACTGAAGTAAAATGCCCATGTAAACCTAAAAAACTATACTTCCCCGAAAGATTATATTTCCGGATTGAGATCGCAGGTTTTGTCTTATTGTGGATGTTAAGGGGATACCCGGCGGTGATTTTTCCATTCAAACGTATTCCCTATTTATCTCTCTGGATTTTAACCCTAGAGAAAATATTGTTTATATATAAAATAGATATCAACTACTAGCGTGTCGATACTTTTTGTTTTTTTTTTAATAAGTTACTTTTTTTAGAAGTTATGACCTTACAAAAATCAATAAAATTGACTGGTTAAAACGCCGTCAAAAGACATTCAGTAAACTAGACAATGTTTTTTTTAAAGCAAAACGTACAGACATAGAATAGTTTTTTCTTATGTAGTTGGTAAAAAAAAAATGAAAATCAGTCCACTTTTGGAGGAGAAAAGTGGGTAATACAGAACCTCGATTTTAGTTAGGTATTAGTAGCCGTAGGTGCATTGTCCCTTTCGCTCAATATCCGTCGGAGTAAGAGCAACAGTGACAGCAACAATTTAGTCAAATCTTTTTTTCAAATTTCTCCACAAACCGGGTATCATCTTAAGGTGGTTGTCAAAAGAATTCGTATTCCACTCTTTCGTAGATGGCGCGCGTATATTTTTTTAAACTTAAAAACGCTTTTTACAAGTTATGCTTTGAAATATTGTGAAAAATTTACACATAAACGATACATTTGTACATAAACGATATTTCCTCTTTTTTTTATAAACCGATAACGGGCAATCACAAGGTTCAGTAATGCATTCACCATTTGGAATTTGGATACAAATAGTTTTGTCAATTAAAAAACTATTTGTTCCTTATTCATATTGATTGTGTACTTGCGCGGACAATAATTTTTTCTTAATATTTCAACGCATAACTTATAAAAATCGTTTATAAGTACGTTAAAGCAAATACATAATATTATTTCAATATTTCATCATGAATCTTACAAAATAAATTCTATTTTTTTAATACTCGTAAATCACCAAATAATTTTTTTTCAATCTTAATTTTACTAAAAAGGGTAGCAGGTTACACCTAGATATATAATAATATCTTTATTATCTAAAATATGAGTTGTATTAATAGTTTGTGATAATTAATATGAGTCACCAAGAACGGGCATAAATGTAAATGTCATGTGATTAACTTTTCCATCTTTAATGTTCTCTTATCGATATTTCCGAGAAATCGGTTGAAACTAATTGTCAAACATTGTGATCCTCAAACGATCTAGCCTGAAAATTCCGAAAAATGTCTCCTTTGAAGTCACACATATTTAAAAATAATTCATTGTGTCGCTTTCAATCAAATACATTTCTTAGTTTTTTTAGGTTTGTATACAAAACTTTTACAAATGAAACCGTCTTTTCATAATTAATGTAAACATGCTTTTTTATAAACTTTCTTAAGAATTATTGTTAGCCGAATTAAAAAAATTGTGTAAGTATCCTTATCTAAAGAAAGGTATAGGGATAACCACATTGAAATCATATAAAACACGTTTACACAAAAAAGTTACGTTTTTAATAAGTTCTCTCATAAGAAAGTTTTTTTTTTTTTTAAATGTATTTTAATGAAATAATTAAAATATTCAATAATAGCAATGAACGAATTAAATATTAAATAATTTAAAATAAAATGTCGAAGTCCATACCTGCATATGTAGGTAGGGTACCTACTTTAGGGTAAATATTAAAGAATAATATAAATATTTAAAAACATAGGAATTAGATGTGTAATGTGAGATCTTATTGATAAGAAATGAAACAAGAGAGCTTATAACCA
The DNA here is from genome assembly GCA_951813805.1 of Limnephilus auricula. Lineage (NCBI taxonomy): Eukaryota > Metazoa > Arthropoda > Insecta > Trichoptera > Limnephilidae > Limnephilus > Limnephilus auricula. Next base: position 7,883,466 of record OX638405.1, read on the forward strand.
CTCGAGAGCTTTTTGCCACATTATGGCTCTATTTCCAAAACCTCAGATTGCTTTGTTGCCAAAATGTGGAAAAATTTAAAAAATTTTGTTTTTATTAAAACGACTATATAATACATTGTACATTAAACATATAACGAAATAAAAAATATTCTCTAGATTCTTTAAAATGTTTTAAGGTTAAAGATTTAATTATATTTCTTTTTATAAATCCTAGAAATATGTGATAATAAATAAAAGATAGGGGAATTCATTGGCTACATAGAACTATAATCAGTTTGTATGTCTCCATATTCAAATTCGGAGGTATGATTTTTTTTTAATGTGGGCGGAAAAATTTCCTTTAGCAATCCGAGAAAAAATATTTTAATTGCTCTGTCGCTCCAGTGGATAACTATTTATTTATATGTTTATACATTTTTTTAATGTGAATACTGCCCTAGAGTTCGAACTACTCACAAGTGTCTGGAGCCAGTGAGACTATGACATCTCTATTTTCGATGTGTTGTGAGGCTGAAAGTAGTGCGGAAGGGAAGGATATGTGAAAAAGGAGTGCTAGGAAGTACCTGGCTATTCGATCTGGTCACCAAACATGACTAAAGCCATTTCAAGCAACGTTTCCACCTACAATATATTTTCACACTACCGTCTCCCCATTATCTCAGCATTCACAGCTACCCCCTTACATCCACCTTCAGTATTTTTTGACACCACCGTCTCCTCCTTATCTCAGCATTCGATGCAATCCCCTAACATCCACCTACAGTATTATTGCTTTGCAATCTTTACAGTACAGATGTCAGGTAGGAATGCGGTCTTGTTTTACAGGTGTTACAATGGAAGATGCTCTGAGGAACTAGCGTCATTAAACCCTTCAGCAATGGTGCAAAGTCGGGAAACAAGCCAAATGCGTGCCTAATATTAATACACCATTGACATGTCTTGTCCTTCAGTTCAACAACTCGACTGTGAAACGAACTGCCGGCATCTGTGTTTCCTCCCGCCTAACATGGAACATGGGTCTCTTCAAGACCCATGTTCACTCCTTCCTATCCCCAAAAAGCTCCTTGACACAGGACACAGCATCTCACCCAAAGATGACTTGGAAATTAATTTTCTTAGGGCCTCCAGTGTGGAATTAATGTTAAAAAAAGTTCTGCTGTGTAGTTATTATTAAGTGCCACAGCTGTTTCGCCTTCCGAAAGCATTATCAAAATGTTGATATAACTTCATGAACAGATCATTTTTAAATTAAAGTTTTCAAGAGATCCTTGAGTATCAGAAACCAAATTCAGCGTGAAATTTCTTATGTTGAAAACGATCAATAAAGGGTTTTCACTTCAAATTCTCAACAACTAAGGCTTGGGGTGGCATTTCAGATTAACTTTTTTTAAAGTTTTTTTTTTTCACAAGATATTTTTGGAACGAGAAATTAAATAAAAAGCAGTTGATGATGTGATATAACAATATTTAATATACAAATTTAACTAAAAAATAAATGCTTCATAATTTAACACAAATACAACTACATGTACAGGGTGTCCGGGGGTAAAGTGAACAACTTCGGGGGGTGATTCTTATGATGGTAGAAGTACAAAGATAATTAATAACTTATTCCGAAATTCCATTGTTTATTTTCCATGCAAACAATTCAACTTTTTTACCTGAAAAACTGTAAAATGTTGGAAATTTGACAAAAATTTATTTATCTTTTTTACTTGTATTCCCGGTACCCTGTATAACACGCATATAATATATGAGGGCCTTAGAAGCAAAAACGCCACTCTCCAAAAGTACTGTTTTCTGTAAATGACAAAAAACTGATCAAAGAATGCTTCGCATTTTTCGTGTGATTTTTTAGTAAAATCTTAAAAAGTATAATTCAAAGTGAAATATTATAATAAAAAATGTTGTAATAATGTGTTCATTGGTCATGTTGAATTTATTTTGAATTCAGGCTTGTGATTGGCTTTTGTGGAGAGTGGTTATTTTGATTGTTAATCACGGTGGAGAGTGGGGATTTTCATCCAAACCCTATTTTCATTTCGATTTTTCCATGATTTGTGGTTGATTTTTCTAAGGATCTCAAATACCATCTTGTAGCTATGGACATTGCGCATAGATTGGCATTTAAAACTCAATTTCGTCATTTATGGAGAGTGGCGTTTTTGCTTTTAAGCCCCACATATATAGTAACCAACAAGGATCGCCACTCTTGCAAATGAATATATGAGTAATCTGCTAAAATCTTCATTATTGTAACCTCTCTTCTTTCTCAAATTCTGTTGCTATGTATTTTTTTATTTTAGAGATAATATGCTATGTAGCAAATTTGCACTTTGCTCAAGCTCAATCACCAGATTGGAATAGCCAAGTACTGCCCAACCTTCCTCTCTCTTATCTCTTTAACCGCAATACTACAAATAAAGCAAAACATAAAACTAAAATTAGAAGTTGATTTACAAACAATTGTTGTAATTTTCCTAGTAAAATTACACTGTTGGGTATTCTTTGAAAATTATAACTACAACACATATGTACATTTTATAATAAAATTTATTAATTAATTAACAAGCAACTAATCACACTTAAGTTAGTCATTACACTTCTCGCTCTTTCTTATATAAGTTAAAGGTACACCCCACTGATAGCTAACCTCTACAATTTAATCCATTACCCAATAAACTTAAATTACCAGTATCAATAATTATTAAGGTTGCATTGACCTGAAGAATATTAATTAGAAAAATATCTAAACATAGAAGATGATAACTATGTAAGTATTTTAATGTAATGTACGAGAAATTGTTGTTTTAAATATTAAGGTGAATGTCAAAAGAATTCATATTATGCTTTTGTAGATGGCGCGCGTATAGTATTTTTTACTTATAAACGCTTTTTACAAGTTATGCTTTTTATTGCTTTATGCTTTCAAGCAAAAATGCCATCTACGAAAGCGTAGAATATGAATTGTTTTGACATTCACCTTGACTCCAAATAAAAGGACCTGTGGAAAATATAGTAAAAAATAATGTCTATAATTTTCCTCAGGGCCTATATCATCTTTAGGGATGTTATGTGGAGTGTCTTTTTGAGGAAAGGAAAGAGTAATCCATGTTGTAGAAAGGAGGAAACACAGAAGCCGGCAAACCTAACACAAGAACGGGTTGCAGAAGAACACAAGAACGAGTCATAGAAGCGACCCATTCTCTTGTGACAAATGTGTAAAGTCTCTCTGTGGTCCTCTATAGAGATTTTGTGTTTTATTAGTACTGGCCAGTTTCTCAGAACTATTTTGTATTGGTTTAAAGACTTATAGTTCTTTAAGATCAGAGTGACTGTTTATTGTAATTTCGTACTATACAAATATGGTTACGTTTTTAGATTTTCACGGCCAAAAGCATTTTCGTTGTTTGTTTTTGGGGTGTTATGCCGTGTTGTGCTACCTCCTTCTTTAGCCGACGTTTCGGACAGCGTTGCAGTGTCCATCATCAGGGCAGATCCGGCAGATCCGTCGATGTGAATTTGTAGTGTTAAGTGTGTGCTTATTTAGTTGGAAGCGATACCGTGCCGTTAGCTTTATTTCAGAAGAAAGTGAACTACTTTGAAAGGGAAATTTGGTGAAAGCGCAGTATTTACGTTGGCCTGGGGCCCGTCCACGGAGAAATGTAACGAAATTTCCAAACGAAAGTAGTGTCATCTTGTGGCGAATTCTAGAAATAGAAAAAACCAATCTGAAGCGAATGTAGCCAATATCAAGGTATAAACAAATGGTTTTATACTTTTGTATTGAATTATTATATGTTATTAAAGTATACTTAGACATAGTTTTTTGCGATTAGCTTTGGTGTAGCCGTCAATTACCGGATACCAAGAGCTGTTGAGCTTAGCTCCGTCGTCTCTATTAATATTAATTGGATTTTTGTAGATTTCAATTGCCTCCGTAATCAGGCGTGATCTATAAGTTTTAGGTCTTCCCAGGACCTCAGGAACAAATCCAAAATAATGGCCGGTTTCAATTAAGTGCTCGGCGATTGCCGATTTATCAGGATGGCCAAGTTTACAAGCACGAAAGTGTTCTGCTATCCTCTTGGAAATCGTCCGCTCTGTTTGGCCTACATAAACCTTGTCACATCCGGAACAGCTGAGTTTATACACTCCGTCTGCTTCCAGAGGAAACTTAGTTTTTGCAGACCTCAGTAGGTCTTGGATTTTGGTTGTGGTTCCGAAGACAGTCTTGATGCTTTCTTTTCTCAACATCCTGGCAATTCTGTCTGTCACATTGTGAACGAAAGGAAGGAAAGCACAGCCTTTTGACTCTTGTTCAGCTCTGACTTCCTTCGGTGTAGATTTGGCTCTTATAATTTGCCTTGTCTGCCTTGTCGGGTAACCGTTGCGTTCCAGTGCATCGGTCAGCTTTATAAGTTCTGTTCCGAGTTTTGTTTCTTCGCATATTCTGGTCGCTCGGGTCACCAAAACAAATTCACATCGACGGATCTGCCGGATCTGCCCTGATGATGGACACTGCAACGCTGTCCGAAACGTCGGCTAAAGAAGGAGGTAGCACAACACGGCATAACACCCCAAAAACAAACAACGAAAATATACAAATATGGTTTAAGAGGACACATCCATCAGCTAGTTTTTGACTGGAGAGCTCTCGCAAAATAATGACTTGCCTTCCTGTGTTCGGCTATGTTCGATACACGTCGTAGCCGACACCATTTGACCCGAATATAGAATGGTCACGGGAAATAAGGGACTGATATTTGTCAATTGTCAACCGAGTATAAATGTTTTGCGTATTTCCCAACTATGCACCGGTGCCGAAGGGTCAATAACGCTAGTTCCTAGTTCATAGGAGTGTCTTTCATTCATCATATTCAGTTTCTAATTTTTCTGAATCGCATTTCTAATAAAATGTAGTCATCTTTGCGTAAAATGCATTAGCCAAGCCTATCTAATACTTCTTCAAAAAGTTTTTCAAAATCAGAAAAAAAAACATGCCTCTTATAATCCCATTCAATAAGACAGGGTTGTGAGGTCCATGTGTGATGTGCGTGCCTTAAAAAATGAGAAGAAAAATAAATTTCATTTAAATTAACACTTTTTTAAAATTTACTTTCTAAGAGCATGCACAGCTTCACAGCCTCATAAAAACAAGGTATTATGTTGGACAAGTAGGTTAAAGGGCGAAGAGGTAGAATGTTGGTTGCGGGAGCTAGTTAGGCATTCTTGAGGCGAGCATCGGGCTTCTTCTTGAAGTAGTTATTCTCAACACGAGCGGCCAGCGCCAGCAGCTCAGGGTACGCCTTGACAGTGGCGGCGAGGCGACCACAAGGCAGCTCCGTGGTGACCAGCGCAAACACGTGCCCAAACACCAGCGCGTCCAATTCACACGGCCTGCAACATACACACACACGGTCAGTTAGTTGGTCGCAGGTGGGACCCCCACTTTTCTCTTTTTTTAATATATTAGCTCCACACAGGAGGCCCTGAGGATAACAATTTCCCTCGAAGCCTGTGTCATCTTTGGGGATGCTGTGTGGAGGGCCTTTTTAGGGAAAGGAAGGAGAGGAAGTTCTGAGAAGGAAAAAGAAGGGTGGGTAGGAATCTGGGGGTCAATGTGTCCAGGAGTGACGGACGTTTGAATCCATCCCTCACACGGTGGTACAAGACGATGAGTTGAGAGTCCAGCTACAGGTAAATGTCTCCATCAACCAGTCTCTGCAGATCTGGCCCGCCACACAGAAGGCGGGTAAATGCATGTGCCGCCAAGACATAGACAAGCCTTACCCCATATACATATGGCCGTATGCCAAAGAAAATCAATATCAGAGCATTCAGAAAGGCTAGAGTACTGAAATACCAAGCAACGTCTGGAATGATATTGGCGAAAGCGATTCTGACATTGTCCTTGTACAGTTTCTTAATACAAAAGGGTAAAAACCGCATTTTATTTTTTAAACTCTCATCCGTCACCCGCCCGCCGGCAGGCTTACGAGAAATGAGAGGTTAACCTCTTGTATGTTGGCTGATATATGGTCATAAGATGGGCGAATACCATAGAAAATTAATATCAGAGCATTCCGAGAGGCTACATTGCTGAAATAAAAAGCAACATCTGGGATGATATTGGCGCAAGCGATTCTGACCTTGTCCTTGTACGTCCTTGGCGTCCGAGCGACAGACAAGAGGTTAGTACCTATTTTTGAGGATCAACAAGAATATGGTATGTGGCACTTTATCAAGCGCTTTACTCTAAAGTCGGTACATTTTGAGCCGAGACAACTTGATTTCTAGATGCAAGTGAATTAAATATAATATCAGTAATTGAACTCACTTATTTCCAAAGAAGTATTCCTTGTCTCCGAGGCGTTCCGTCAAAGCACGGCAGCATTTGTCTACCTGCACAGAAAGATGTCAGGTTACATCTCTCACATAATATTATGTACCTACATTGTATACTATGTACACATGCATACCATGTGAAGTAACAAAATGTAAAGTTTTTTTTTTTATTAAGTTAAAAGAAATTTACATTTCACTTTCTTAACAAATACAAAGTAGTAAAATTAATTTTGTTCTATCAACATATATTTGAACACCAAGTAAATTTTTAAAAAGTAGAAGAAGATCAACCAAAAGGCATTCTTATGAAAAAGAATAAATATTTACATAATATATCATCTATGTAAATCCAATACCGCGTATGAGGCAATAATTTCAAAATACGTTTTTTTGGTTCTTTCAATTTAAAAGCACAAACTGCATTGATTGGTGCTTTCAAATTGTGAAATTGACCTATAGACTGCTTGCACTCGGTAAAAGTCAATACCGCGAATGAACCAACCTCAGTACAAAAGCAAGTAAGAGCGCGTATATCCCTAGATATTTTATTGTCTCTCCTGAATTACTTAGTTTCAGATGCCGGGTGTACTGCTCCCGTAGGAACTTTATTAGAAATGTTTTGAATCATATTCTATGATTTATGCTATGAACTTTTTATTTTGTTTTACTTATTTTGCTCTGCTTCAATTGGTTTAATAACAGCATAATATTGTATTAATGTTTTTATTTATGTTGTCATTGCCCTAGTAATTAATATAAAATAGGAAAACACTTTATGAAATTCTTTGTCTTTATTTGGTTACTTCTAGGAATGAAGCTGGAATCTTTTATATATAATTTTACTGATTATCAAACTGGCTGGAATCGTACTGCACTTCGTATGTACTGTTACACCCTCCCCAGAAGGGGGTGGAATAGCCCCTTGTCCCTGCCTGGCACAGGTGATGCCCTTATCTTATAACTTTTTAAGCCGGTTTTATACTATATTTTAGTTTTAATGTTTTTGTTTTGTCCTGTGCTATAATAGCGTTACTTTTTACTAATATTGTCCTACGCTATAACAGCACTCTTATTGTTAATTTTGTTCCCTTGTTATTGCCTTGTATACTCGTATACTGTATATTCTTTATTTAAAATTACTTTTCAATACTTTGTTAGCACTGTAGGATTATTTTTAAATTTTGTTATAGTTAAGCGCACTTGAAGTGAAACATCACAAAACTGCGCTATACAAATGCTTTGTTATTATTTAGTAAGCGCTTAGTTTCCTGCATTGTCCACTGCGCTCCCCCTGACGTAGCGGTAGCAGTGAAAGGGAAGGATCCTTTCGACCCTGATCTCTAGTTCCCTTGTGGTCCTGTCGGCTCGAGTGAGTTACTTAGTCCCCAGGGTTCTTCAGAAGTCTCTTCTCCACTATCCCACCGTCTTCACAGGGGTCACATCTTGCCACTGTTCTGCCGGGGACGGTGTGAAGGGTTTGAAGGACCCCCTTCCCGTCCCACTGCTCACTGCCTCTCGTCGGGACTGCCTGTGGCTTGCCAGAAGCTGTAGATGCTGTTCTTGTGTTGTATGCTGCCACAGGAACATGCTTAAATTTGCTTTTCCTTTATTTTATTTTGTAATGTACTTGTATGTTCCTCTATATAAATGTTGTCTCTCCACTAGCTTCAAGAACAAGAACAAACTGCCTCGGATGAAACACTTAAAATTTAATGGTATGTATAAATGTATGTTGTGCCCTGTAGGGACAGTCGGGGGCTTTTAGAATCATTTAATAGTAGCTTCGTTTTAAAAACAAATTAGAGTCTTGACGTGAGAATCGATAGAGGGATCCATCTGGTCCTTAAAACGATTCGGGAAAGTGGTTGGTGCCCTCGACTGTCTCTCCTGAACATTATTACAAATGGTTATTCCGCGTTATTCAAGGGCGTCGCCAAGGGGGGGCAGGGAGGGGCAGCTGCCCCCCCCTAGAGATTCTAAAAAAGTTGCCAAATGCAACTCAACTAAATTCCTAAGTCTTTGACTTGTCTAGCTTGATCATTCATTCCCGTACGTCGAAACTCGAATGAATTTACCAATTCCATTCCTAATATCTACGCTCAACTACGCTCTGCTCTATGCTATTGTTAAATCCCGACACGGAAAAAGCGTTGAAAAATTTGATCGCTCTTCCGTGCATAACGTGTACGGTAGAGTGATCGTTTAGCAGCCTCAGGAGACTTAAAATTTGGCTAAGAAGCACTATGGGACAAAATCGCCTCGATGGTCTGGCCATGATGAGTGTACAGAGAAAACTTATTCATGGAAACTTAGAAGATTTTCATAATAAAGTGGTCGAGAAGTTTACAAAAAAAAAATCCGAAAACTATGTTTTAATTAACCTAATCTTTGTCGACCCTTATATTAAAATCTGGTAATTACAAAAAAATACACTGTACACTTATTCAAAATCAAACTCCCAAATTATTTTTATCGATTTTTTCTAATAAATGTAATACCTAACATATTTACAAGTTTAATTTATTGTACAGTCAAGAGCTCGTGTAGCTTTACATGTTGGACTCTGTATCGTTTATTACAATCACCGTAGATGTAAGGCTCCTATTACAAGTGAAAAGCTTCATGTGCTCTCGACTTTACCTACAATTCATACTTTTCTCATTCTCCATATTAACTTGCCCCCCCCCCTGGGCTATCGGCTGGCGACGCCCTTGGCGTTATTGGACTTACACCTATATTATTCCTACCGCCTGCTAAATAAGATATCATTGTTAATCTATCACAATAAATTCCAAAGGGTTTTTTTGACCCGGAGTTTTATTCAAAGAGTTGTGAGACAACCCTGAGTTACAACAAAATTAAATCAAAACAAACTCATTTTCATAACAAAAGTCATAGGTTGACAGAATTCAAATGCACCGCTCTTGCAGAATGTAGTGTTCTTACCTCGTCCACCACCTGGTCCATGGAACGCTCGGCCCAGCCGAAGAGGCGCAAGCGCTGGAGGACTTGGCGGCGTTTAGAGCGCGCCTGCAGCCAGCCCAGCGGCCACGGGAACACGGAGGAGTAGCGCGGTGCCGTAACTTGACGGAAGGTGGGCTCGTGCAGCCAGCAGGCGTACAGCTCGGCGTGGTACAGCACACTGTGCAACGTGCTGCTGAAGGCGCGCGTGTCGGCCTTCTGCGCGGGAGGCGCCGGGGGCAGCAGGCCGCGCTCGCTTAGCAGCCCCGCCACTCCCTCCAGCTCCGCGGCCAGGAAGGCCCCAGCGCGCACGAAGGGCACCCGTCCGCCTGGGGACATCCACTCTGCATTCCAGCGCATCTCCACGCTGAAGGGCAGGCCCAGCATACGCAGGAAGGCCTGCACCGCCAGGCAGTTGGCGTTGTCGGGCAGCAGGATCTGTTCCACCTCGTACGGCTGGAACAACTGCGCGTCTTCCGGCCACGGCTCTCGACCTGCAATAACATAACATGATTCCTACTGCCTGGTTTACCGGTTTTTGTGTTTTCTTCCTCCTGCAAGTTCTCTGAATTTACTCCTTCCCTTCCTTCAAAAGAACCTCCTCGATAGAGTCATTAATTTTCATAGATATGACCAACAAGAATCTTACAATATTTCATTCGTATTAGAATCATTTATAGAAATGACATTATTACAGGTTATGTAAGCCAAAAATAAACATCTTTACAAAATCATTTTATAAATACCATCCAACTCAAAAGTTGCACTTTCTACTATGGGAGAAGGCATGATTGAAGAATCAAAACTTCGGCAAACGTATTACAAAGAAAACAATCGCAAAATATTATTGTTATATTTTGACTTTTGACATCCATTGACACTTGACCATAGATATTCCCAATCTACGTGATATATACACCGATCTCATAAATAAACCAATCACACCGATCTTCACTTTAGTGATGGACATAGTCGGAACATTTAGATAATTGGAAAATAATCGAATGAAAGGGTTATTTATATAATATGGCCGACTGGGATTGCACTATCCTCCCAGTCCAGCTGGAACAAAAAAAATATATATATATATATAAATATGAGCTAGACGGTAAAAATTCTATCACACCAATGAAGTACCTACTTGTAACCCGTCTGTTGGGTTAATTTAAATATATATTATTTAAATATATGTATATTTTAAATTTAATTAAATTATTGTACGCATAAATAAAAATTACGTTTTATACAAATGTTTAAAAAAATACATATTTTTACGCGCACACTTGGTAATGTGCAGCATTTACAAGATATCAAAAAAAAAACATATATTGATTAAAGTAAGCCCTCTCTGTTATTCAACGGCTTTTCACCACCTGCACTGAACTTTTCAAGTACAAAAATATACTGAAAATATTATTATACATTCTCTGGAGGGCCCTCCAACCTTTCTTTCTTCGGCAAAGTCCTTCATGGCTTGAACAATTCCTACCTGGAAATATCTTTGACTTTCTAACTTGTATGAGGCGAATCACAATGCGACGGGCTTATAAATAAAATTATTATTTCGATTATTATGCCCATCGCTACTAAACTCTTGTCTCTGGCAAAATATGACAGAAAATGACAATGACAGTAGAGTAGTTTATTCGCCGCGGTAGATAGTTTTACAAATTACAAAAGTTTGCCTTTCTGAAGCAAATACTAAAACAATGCTGTAATTAAAATATCACATAAAGATCAGTGTTTTCCAAATGCAAATTATATATTGGAAAATAATGTTACATAATATTTATTTATTTATTAATAATACGTGATACTCGCAGGTTCATAACCTAAAATAGATATTTAATTGTTTGGTTCAGCTTTGTTATCTGCTATTTGTTCTGGCATAATAAATATATTTAAGTGTATTATAAGTGTAACTGGAAAGGGGACAAGCTTTTGATCGTTGTTCCCTTTTTATTAATATCATAAAGCTATGGATTTAAATCTCAAACATTCTATGAAACATAATTGTAATAATGTTCCGCCTGAAAATCCCTTTAACGACGAAGTTGAAAAGCAGCACTTCTATTCCATTTTAGCTGCTTTCAAATATTACAAGTATGTGTACCCATATGAAAATTTATTATAAAATCTAAAGTATTAAAATATTCCATTTGTTTGTGATGCATAAATGTGTGTAATGGTGCTTGACGTGCAGAAGTAAGTGACGATCACTGGGGCAGAATGAGTACCTCTGGACCTCTTGCACAATCACAGCCTGGCTGCATTCGGGTTCCCCTTTCCATTCCATTTCAGAAGTGAAGTACAGATTTGTGCAACTCGTTTGACAGTACAGAATGTTTTCACAGAACCTTACTGTTCTTGTGTGGCTGTTGATGAATTATAAAATTTTCCATAAGCCCCACACTTTTAAGCACAGATTATGGAAACTACACTTCTTTTTGAACAATTACTACAAGAAACAACTATTTACGTGCACAAAATAGGTTATTTGGTTCTTCACTTGGGTAAACTAAGTAATTCGTGCGAATTTAAATTAAAACAAAACTTTGCAAATGTCAAATCCATAAGAAAACAAAAAAAAAGGCGGCAAAGGCAACATTTTACACAAGAAATTTTGAACTTTGAATGAAAATTGAATTTTAATGCTATCTAAATCTTTTACCATCTATCCAAACGTTATTACTTTATTTTTTACTTGAAGTAATTAAGATGCTCCGAGGAACTAGCATCATTGATCCACTCGACACCGGAGAATAGTCAGGAAACACGCCAATCGCGTGTCCAGCATATGTTCATGGTTGACATTTGTCACATGAAAACAGGTCGTTTCTACGACTCGTTGAGTTCAACAGCTCAGCTGTTGAACGATTTGCCAGCCTCTGTGTTTCTTCCTTCCGTCAACATTGGTCTCTTCAAGACCCATGTTCACTCCTTCCTCTCCTCAAAAAGACCCTCCACACAGCATCTTCAAAGATGACATAGGCCCTGAGGGAAATTGCCTGTGTGGAGATAATGTAAAATAAAAATTTAAAATACCTGGCTACATGGTGTAATTTCCAAAATCTGTGCCTTGTACTTAAATCATTTACTGATTTATTAGAAAAATGTAATAAATTTGTTTAATGTTGTAAATCTGGAATACATTGATGTGTTTCTAATTTGGTCACATTGAGAAAAATTTAATTAGACTTCAGTGCCCTGAATATCAGTGAGTTGAATCCATGTTTTGTTGTGTGCAGGACTGCAGCCCTGAACCGGGTGGAGCGGCGGGAACAGTTTGTGGACACTCTGCCTTTGCGCCATCAGGCTCGTCTCCCGCGCTACCGTCGTGCTCTGCAGGACATGCGCGACGCCATCCTTCACAACCATGAGCTCATCTGCCTCCTGGTGGAGGGCGCACAGTCCATATTCGAGAATGTGCCTAGTCAGGAGTTGGTCTTGCAGCACCTTCCCGGAGACTCGGGTGCGCCATTGCCCAAACCTCACGATATTGAAAAGGTTAAAACACTAGAATCTCACTAATCATGCATAAGTAATATATCGTGGTAAATACTACAACTGCGTAACTCTGAAATGAGTTTTGTTGGGAAATTGAATTATAAGATGGTACTCAATCTGATAAATCAGTTGTATATTTATATTGATGAATAAGGTTAGATCGTAGATTGATGTATTGGGAACCATAATACTTATATTTTGTCAAAAAGATAATAACTAATAAGTTTTTATGTATTTATTTACAAAAATTGAATGACTGTACGACGCGTGTGTGGTTTTGTACATAAACTGTAAAATAGGGAGCTGGGCACACTTGCTAAGTCAATGGTCTTCTGTACGTGAATTTACTACTGGGTAAAATGATACTAGTAAAGGGCCAAAACTGAATTTAATACTGAAGAATGTTTAATAACTCAGGTACGGGCCATACGTCATTCCTATGTCTACCTACGTTAAATTATCGTGAAAACAAGCTTATGTGTCCAAGCGGTTAAATATGTTTGTACTTTGGAGACTTTTGGGTTTAGCAGGAGACTGGGTTTACTTCGGAAGAACTGAATTATCATAAATTTGATTCTAGTAAAGCAGTGTTTTTCAACCTTTTTCATGACACAACCCCCTTAGTATGCAAAAATATTTCGAGACCCCCTACCCTTCGCCTGTATTTTACCTCTGACCAGTATTGCTATTTTACTACATTTAGAAAATGACTTAATTCTAAATGTAGCATAAACAGATTTGCGATGGCAGAAATTGGTTGACGAAAAACAGGCGCAACCTTCACATTAATGTGAATGTGACTCACAGGATTTTTGACTCATATAAATTTCATGTTAACTTCAAAATGTCCTTTAAATTATATTTTCTTAATATAAATATTTTTTAATTTAATTTTTTTTTTATATATTTTACTTTGGACCCCCTGCGACCCCCTTATGGAGGCTTTGCGACCCTCCAGGAGGTCGCGACCCACAGGTTGAAAAACACTGTAAAGGGTCAAAACTGATTTTAATACTGCAAGAAGATTTAAAACTTGTACTTTGGAGACTTTTGGAGACCTTTTGGGAATTTTTGGGGTTAGCAGGAGACTGTGTTTACTAGGAGGAACTGACTTTATTACTGATTAACACTTTAAAATGGTTTGAACTTGGAGACTTTGGTTTTCAGGAGACTGACTTGTTGGTTGCTTGTTGGCTGGTATATTTGAACTGATTTGCTGATATTACATACAAAAACACAATGAAAGCAACTTAAGCAATTCCACAAATGTTTGTGCTGCAACTAGCTAAGTTTGATTGCCTAATTGAAACATGGAAAAACACTTGTGGTAATTAGAGTTACCTAATTATAGAATTAAACGATACCGTTTTTGGAGATAACCCACAAAAAACATATTCAAATAACTTGATGATTCCAATGCATTACAACTTATTAAATTTATCTGTTTGTAGCATTCATAGACGAGGAAAAAGAGTTATGCTTTTAGTTTGTTACTCAAAAAAAACTGATTTTGAAGTTACCTAGTTGTTTATTGCACGAGATATAACCTGACGGGTGATATACCATTACTTCACTGGACTAGTAAGAGTAGTTAGATATGATGATGGTTGTATGTATGTTGTTAGGTACACTACGTGCTGAAGCAGGTGGTGCGGGACTGGAGCTCTGCGGGGGCCTTGGAGCGCTTACAGTGCTACTCCCCCGTCATCCAGCAGATCCAGCAAGAGTTCCCCGACCCCAGGTAATGCCATTCAATTTTAGAACATAAGACTCAATTATTCTGCATTCATAGGCGAAAATACAGCTAGAAATTTGTAAATGTCACTTTCTGATATTTTTTTACATTAGCTTATAATATTATTATTTTACTAGCTATATTATTTTTACATAATATACAGGAGGCCGTGAGGAAAAAAAAATCACTCAGCAAGAAGAGGAAGTTCTGGGAAGGAAAAAGGTATGATAAGTGAGTAGGAATCTGGAAATCAATGTGTATAGGAGTGATGGACATATGAATCGATCCCTCCCATTGCGGTGCAAGGTGATGGGTCAAGAGAGAGTCCAGCTGGAGAGATCTAGGTGAGGTCTCTCTCAACCAGTCTCTCCCAGTCCTGCCTGCCACGCTTTACGTAGGCAAACGCATTCGTTGCCAAGATTTAGACAAACCTCACCCCATGAACCCGGGCACCCCTTCTAAGTCACCAAAAGTAGGTAAACCACTTGGAGTGACCTATGGCAGGGGTATAGGTTATCCAATAAAGACATCGGTAGCATACCTGCCTCCCAAATTTGCCTTTAGAGACCTTTCACCTATAATAATAAAAAGTACACCAGAATGTGACTTTTTTGCAAATTTTTAGCTGCCCCTTTGCTTAAGGCGGCAGTATTGATCTTGTGCTTGTGAGAATTATTATTTATGCTGAAATTGCGCATTTGGTCAATATTTTGAACAGCAGCGTAGAGTAAGTAGTACAGTGTTGGTGCAGGACTATGTTTATGGAATGAGTGTGTTTGTCGCAGCGGAGTGAGCGTACTGGTGCCGGGAGCTGGACTGGGTCGACTGGCGTACGAGATTGCGGTGCTCGGATACATCTGCCAAGGAAATGAATTCTCCTTCTTCATGATCTTCGCCAGTAATTTTGTTCTAAACAAATGTCACGAGGTATTGCTTAATTTTTTTTAAATTTTTCATGACTAGATTTAATCAAATCAAAATTCATCGTCTCAATTGCAAATCTTAATTAATCGTCTCATCGGTTGGGTAACGAGAACAAAGTTTTTAACCTCTGAGGCCTTGGGCCTATTTTGTCGGAAGGTCAAAATATTTTCGCTTTGCAATAAACTCCAAACAAACGCAATATTTCTGATCACATCTGAAAACTAAAAACTGCTTTTGAAAGGTAATGAAATACACTTTCAAATTTTATAATTCGAAATAAACATGTAATTTTTTAAATATATGGCGATGATTGAGCGAAAAGTGTGCCTCGTCAGCGAACGCGATCTCCGCCTTCGTCCACATATGATGCTAACTAAACCAAGCGGAGCTAAAAATTTACGCCCCGCCCTCTCGAATGAGTCTATCCCCACTCTACTCGCAGCAACCATCGCTTCAGGGCGCCAAATTCATATAAGCAAGTTGCTCTGCAGTAGGAGATATTGTCAGGTGACCCGGGAATATTTGCATCTTTAAAATATATATTTTTTAAAACGTTTGTCTAACCAGATATGTTTTTTAGTTTCGTGTAAAGTGATAAATAATGTTTACAACAATAAACGTAACATCATGTTTGCGTAACTTAAAAAAAAAAAAAAAAATTAATTCCATATATATGTCTATTTCTAATACAGTGAAACCCTCTTAAGAAGTTCTCTCTTAAGAAGTTTTCCTGCTTAAGAAGTTTGGTTTTTTTAGACCCTTGAAGACTGAATGGTTCAATTTTTCCCACTTATAGGGTTTTTCGGCCTAAGAAGTTTTTTTTCCGGTCCCTTGGAAAACTTCTTAAGAGGGTTCCACTGTATTAAAATCTGAACGTCTTTCGTCGGTTTGGGATACATTCAAAAACAGCAAAATTTCAAATTGAATATTAATGCGGGAATATTTGATGACATGAAATTTTTTGTCTAGACCTGTGGGGTTATTTGAAAGAGAGAGTAAGAAAACAGTGTGCAATATAGTTGTGAACGATGAATACTTGGAGCAGGTGGATAAATTTTTGTATCTGGGTAGTATGTTTACGAAAGACGGGAAGGCTGATAGAGATATTGAAAGAAGGGTAAATGCAGGCAACTCCATTAATGGAGGACTGAATGCCGTTGGCGCTAATAAAAAACTGTCTAAAGAAGCGAAGCTAGCAGTTCACAATGGAGTGCTTATACCTACCTACTCTATATGTATAGCAGTGAGGCGTATAGCAGTGAGGTGTGGAACTGGCAGAGGAAGGATGAAAGTAGACTGAATGCTGTTGAAATGAGATCCCTGAAGCGTATGAGTGGTAAAACCATGTACGATTGTGTGAGAAATGTGGAGATCCGTAAAGAATGTAAGGCTGATGTAAGCGTAATTAATAAGATTAAGAAAGGGACCCTCAGATGGTTTGGGCATGTAGAGCGAATGAACGAAGAAAGGAGCGTAAGGAGAATATATGCTGCAAATGTGAATGGTATAAGAAGTAGGGGACGTCCGAGGAAGACAAGGCACGATCAAGTGAATCAGATATTTGAGTCGGGCAATGTCAAGAGTCAGAAATATAGAAGAGTATGTATGAGACGATGTTCGAATGTGAATGAGGCAAAGAGTGTATGCCAAGACTGAGTTGTTTGGTGGTCTGTCCTCTCTGCCTTCCCCTGCGGATAAACGGCGTGATAGTTAGTTCTGCAGGGTAAAATTAGATAAACCAGTAAAACGTCGGTTTTCATTGTTTAATTAACACATAACAATTGTTTAAATTAGAAAAATCAGTACTACAGTGTCTACAGTCATTATTTAAATTAGATAAACTAGTACAGGTCTGTGATAATTGTTTAAATAACATGTAACAATTGTTTAAATTAGATAAACCAGTACAGCGTCCATCCGTGGGCCCACCAGCTGGTGAACAACCTGACTTGCGAAGAACAGCTGAGGAGTGTCTCTTTCCCGGACACGAGCCCGGCCGCTCTGCAGGGGCAGGAGTTCTCCATGGTGGCCGGGGACTTTGTTGAGGTACGACCTAACCACAAACATCTCATACTTTAATGATGGACAAACCACATAAGTCTCCTTCTGCCCATTTCAGGTGTACACCAAGGAAGCAGAGTGGGACTGTGTAGCCACGTGCTTCTTCATAGACTGTGCCCCCAATGTTATAGACTTCATAGAGACCATCTACCACATCCTCAAGCCCGGGGGCATTTGGGTCAACATCGGACCTCTTCTCTATCATTTCTGGTAAGCAATACACAATCTCATTGCACATTTTAATTTGGGAGGCGGGAATGAGTACCCTGGAAACCTTTTATTGGATATCCTGATATTGATCATCCCTCATACCTTTTTTCCTTCTCAAAACTTCCTCTCCTTCCTTTTCTTATAAAGACTCCCCACACAGCATTACCTCAGGGCCTTCATGGTAAGTAATGACACAGTGTCTTCCTTGAGACCCTCAAAAAGGACTGTGTTTTTAATTACCTTGCCAGTATTGTACAAAAAAT
The DNA here is from genome assembly GCA_951813805.1 of Limnephilus auricula. NCBI lineage: Eukaryota > Metazoa > Arthropoda > Insecta > Trichoptera > Limnephilidae > Limnephilus > Limnephilus auricula. The sequence continues at coordinate 7,901,475 of OX638405.1, forward strand.
GTTCATACTATGACCTTTCCGCAGCGACACGGACACGGAGGGGAGCATCGAACCTCCCTTTGACATCCTGTGCGACATCATTAAAGACGTGGGCTTCATTCTCGAGGTGTGTAATTTCTCTCTTATGTAAATAGAACTAACTTGTGAAATTCTAGCGCATTGTAGTAAAAAATCGTATTGTAACTTGTTTGTTTATTATCTACTTGGATAACAAACAAGTTCGCTGCTAGCTTTGTACTGAGCAACATTGACACATTAACTTTTTTTTTATAAGTGAAAAACGTAATTTGGCGTGGTCCACCCATGCGAGTGATGCTATTGCTAAAATCCTATTATATAATTATATTATTTGCATGGTCTATGTTAGTCTTGCTAGGGAACATCATGCTAGGGGTACACAACACTAACTTGAAGGATATCGACACTGGAAAGGAAAAATGGCTGTGACATTAAGGCGGCCGGTTTCATACTAAATGTAGTTTTGGATTTGAGGCCAAAATACCCAACCAAACTGAATAATTATTTTTGTAATCAAAAGGTATGTCAAATGTCTATCTCGGACAGGAGCTACTTTATTTATTTTTGCTTTAAATTATAAAGTATAGGCTAAAAGATTGATTTTAGAGGCAACTTGGACAATTATTTGCGAGTAAATGTAAACATTTAAAAAAACAATTTTACTGTATTAAATAAATTAAAACTATTTTTTTTAGAAACAATTTTCATGGGTGTAAATTTAAATTACAAATTACCTATTTACATTGGAACAAAAACTTGTCGTTTATATATTAAAATTACTACCCAAAGAAAAGCATTTTTAACATTTTTTTATTTTATTTTCTTTATATTATTTGGCAGATTTTTCTTTTAATAATTATAAATAACTCACAAAAAAATTCCAAAGATGCTTCCAAAATTAACCAAAACTTATTTAATTACCTATACGTCATCATTTAAAATAAAAAAAAAGAAGTAGCTCCTGTCCGAGATAGATATTTGACATAGGTACTTTTTTATTAGAAAAATAATTTTTCAGCTTGGTTGGGTTCTGGCCTCAAATTCAAAACTACATTTTGTATGAAACCGGCCGCGCAGCCGTTCCTCTTAAAGATGCATCTATACAACAACTACATTGTTTGTTTGTGCTTGTGTTCATTAAATCAAGTTTTCTATATTTTCCCAGAGCGTGTGGAAAACGCTAGAAAACTTTATTTGAGGAACACAAGCACAAACAAAGAATAAAGCTTATTAGGTTCATCTTTAATGTCACAGCTATACGGCGCTTTAGCCATTTTTTCTTTCCAGCGTCGATATAATAAAATAGAATTTTCAATGAACTGGTGTGATTGCAGAAATCAGAGACTGGAGTGAAGACCAAATACTTCCACAACCCGAGTTCCATGCTGCAACACGAATATGACTCTGTATTCCTGGTGTGTCGCAAGCCCTTCTCACAACCACATACTCACTCCGACACGCACACAGATGCAGACACGGACCTCTGACTGCATCCACATCACCACAAATAGCCATGAGTGACCTCTACGTCGTGCTCAGAAGCTCAATACCACTGCTACTCCTATACAAGTAGACATGGGCAAAGCAGAATGAAAGAATTGACTGAATCAAATGTTGAATCAGTCCGGTAATCTTCAGCCATGTTTATGCGAATCGTTAAACCAATTAACAAAATGAGTGATTGATTTATCTAATCGATCATTGCACTTAACATGATGCTAAATCTAACTGAATTGATTGACTGGCATGAATGAATCTGGCCATGTCTACAATTATAGTTGGTGCATACATTACAATGCTAAGTCTGGTGCTGGAACGCAATGATCAAGCAAACTGTGACAATTATGTATTATTATTTCATTAGTATTTAGGATTTCCTTCATCGAATGCCTGCAGAACACATCGCATATTTGTCACATGCAGGGCCGGCCCTGTGCAAGCGCAATTGGAGCAGCCTGACTTGCTAAGGAGTCAAGACGCTGATAATATCTAACATACAATACAGCGTCCTTTAATAGCACCCGGTGCCATTTGGCCGAGGGCCGGCCCTGATGACATGTGTCTGAGATTACCATAGAGCGAAAAATCACTTGCGAACAAAAAGAAATTATGATTGGAACGGTATGATCGTTGCTCCACTGAAAGTTTATTGATTAATAAATGTGTATGTAGCGGAACAGGCGAATATAATTGGGTGCCTCCATTCGCTAGAATCTTGACTTATTATAATATATTCTGTACAAAATATATTTTTTTAAAGAATGTGTAAAACTTGTTTCAATTATTTTTGTTTTTTTAAAAGTAAAAATCGATTGATGTCAATGGTGGAAAAGCAAAATGACTAACAATTTTGAAAATGAAAAACATTTTTGTTCCCAGTTGTGTGGCTTGTTATTTTGCTTTTCCACCATCGATATGTACTATAATTGCAAAGCGTAATATGAAAAAGTGAGTTCGGAGATATTGGTTATTATGTATGTATCTACTTGTAAATGTATGTATCAAAAAATTTTGCCAATAAAAAAAAAAAAAAAAAAAAAAAAAAAACCCGTAGGAGACGGCAAGAAATATAAAAATAATATTAATATATTTTTGTGAAAGGCAACACGCAGACGATACGATACTTAATAAAGTGACATTTTTATCTTTAACCTCTCGCAGGCTGCAGTCCCTGGATTTTTGAAGCGATTTTGCCCCTTATGTATAAAGAAATTGTATGAAGAACAAGGTCATAATCGCTTGGGCCATTCTCATTCTTGACATAACGAAATTCTGGATAGCATTTAGCCACTCCGAAATATTCAAATTAATTGCCAATGACGCGCCGGGCATCATAGATGGTGGACAAAATGGCTGCCGCTCGATAATATGAACAGTGTCATATTCGAAGTCTATATTTATTCATTGTTTTTTTTTTTTTTATATAAATCCATTGTGGAAAGCATAGATTTGAGTGATTATTAGGAAGTTCGTTTTATCTACATTATTTTGATGTAATTTTTGTAATACATATATCACAAAAGAAATGTTATAAAAATTGAATTCATGAGAAAGGTGAGAACTGTCAAATATTTTACGTCGTATTGAAAAAATAAATTTTTTGTATGCTGGCTTTCAACAAGTTAACTAACCTAATAGAGGTAATATCCAATGAAAAAATAAGTATAAGGTTTACACTGCAGCTGCAGTGCTTCATGCCGTGCTAGGGCAAAATTCTTCAACACTGCTATTGCTGGCTCCGAGGGGTTAAACATTTAATTTGACTGTAATGAGCATATACACATTGAAAATCGAATGAATTTATCTCTTGAAGGTCGGACGATATTTGCCTACATGATGGTACACACCATAGAAAATTAATTACAAACAATTCCGAAGAGCTACAATCCTAAAATTAAAAGCAACGTCTGGAATGATATTGGCGCAAGCGATTCTGACCTTGTCCTTGTAGAGTTTGTTTATACATAAGGGTTAAAATAGCATTTTATTTTTTAACCTCTCGTCTGTCACCCGGACACCGGTGTCCGAGCGACAGATGATTGGTTGAGGTATTTCAATTAATAGACAATATTTGTTACATATTTTAATCAATTCATTTGTACAGTACACATAAAAGTAAAATAATGCCATTTTTCCATAAATCAATATTTTCGCATTTTGCTAACAAAATTAACCATAAAATTTAAAAATTTAAAAATTCCAGATGTGTTACAATATATTAACAAATAACACAATACTGAAATAAAAATTTATCACCATAATAATGAAAAATATACCAAGTGCCGATAGTACAAACCTCCGGTTTCGATTAAGTAATGGCTGACTTGTATTTAGAGCGCTTTACCGGCCATCACTACAGGCCTGGTACTGCCATCTGTGTTGAGATTATAAATTAATTTTCGCTCTGTAAGTAGTTGGATGTATGTCTCATAATTTAAATGAATCAATAGCATTATTCTGATAAAGTCGTTTTCCACACGAGGGCTCAATTAGTGACTTTCCAAGATATTTATTTCAATATTAAAGAAAACAAAGTTTTAATTGCAGTAAGGGTCTTGGTGGCGGGTGCGTCGGCTCACCTTCTGCGTGGCGGGCCGGATTGGGAGATGCTGGTTGAGGGAGACCCTTTACAACCGGCTACCGCTGTCCGGGCCGCTCGGTAGTACAGGGGCCCGACCCTCAGGCTCACGACTGAGGGTGGGCTGCCCCATCAACGAGTGCAAAAACCCCGCCGTTGCTGTTGTGCCGGTTCGTGACCGGAGGGGACCCAGCAGCAGCGTTTGGGGCGCATTGGGCGACCTCTCCAGCCGGACTCTCCCGGCCCATCGCCTTGCACCGCAGTGGGTGGGATGGATTCATACGTCTATCACTCCTGGACACTCTGATCCCCAGCTTCCTACCCACCCCTCATACCTTTTCCTTCCCAGACCTCCTTATCCCCTCATATTTACTTTTTCTTTCTTTATAATTATAAAATCATGAACAACACAACGAATACAACTAATATCTTGACAGCGGCGAGTAGAAGGCGTCCCCGGTGCGGGCCTAAACTGTTGGTAAATTTTGCCAACATTCGCGGCCTGCACACAAATTTAAACCATGTACATCACCACCTTCTATCAATGCGTCCTAACCTTCTTCTCCTCTCTGAAACACAGATAGCTGAGCCTCCAGATGCCTCCTATCTGGACTGCCCGGGCTACGCCCTCGTTGGCAAGTTCAGACCCAAAGGAGGTGTCTGTCTCTATAGCCGATCTGACGTCAACTGTGTGCGTCTGTTGAATCTGGAAAAACCCAGATTCGACGTAATGTGGGTGCGCGTCAATCTTGCCAGTACGGCAAGATTCTACGCGTGTTTATACCGCTCACCGAACCTTAGCGAATCAGACACATCCGAGCTATTCAAACATTTGAGCGAGACTATTGATGACCTCTTGCCCCGCTACCCTTCGGCTGAGTTTGTGGTTCTGGGGGACTTCAACGTTCATAACGAACCATGGTTGAAATTCTCAGGACCAACAGACTCAGCTGGCCGACAGGCGGAATCCTTTGCCCTTTGCCACGGATTGGAGCAGATGGTTCAGGAGCCTACAAGGGTTCCTGATGTCCAGACTCACCGCTCCAATCTGTTAGACCTATTTTTAACCACTGTGCCACACGGTTACAAGATTGAGGTCACAGCGCCTTTAGGATCGTCCGACCACTGCCTGGTGACGACCTCAATCCCTGTCAACTTCAGACCGCCAAAAGAAAGGCTGAAGAGAAAAGTGTGGCACTATAGGTCAGCAGACTGGTTCGGTCTGCGGGCTCATTTCAATGCTTTCCCGTGGTCAGCTGTCTGTTTTCGGACTTCGGATCCCTCAAGATGTGCCCAGGAAATTGGTGAAGTCATTACATCCGCGATGGATGGCTTCATTCAATCCACTGTTAAAGAAACTGGTGTGGGCTCAAAGCCGTGGTTCAGTCGACAATGCTCCGAAGCAGTTCGGCGAAAAAACGCGGCTTACCGAGCCTACAACACATCTAGAACCTCCGAAAACAGAGCAGCATATAACAAATTGGCAAAGGAAAGCAAGAAGATCATAAATAGGTCAAAGTTCGAGCACGACCTGCAGATCAGCAAAAAGCTGGCTGCATGCCCGCATGGCAGCAGAGCCTTCTGGTCGCTTGCGGGCTCAATAGGTCGCAATTTCTGCAAATCCAGTCTGCCACCTCTTACCAGACCTGATGGCTCACTAGCAAATACCGCCACCGAAAAGGCTAACCTATTAGGAAAAATGTTTGCGGATAACTCAACCCTCGATGATCGGGGTGCAGTCCCGACGTCGGTCCCTCACTGCGGTTTCTATATGAAAAAGCTGAGGATCCGGCATCGGGATGTGCTCCAGGTTTTACGAGGGCTTGATGTTAATAAAGCTAGTGGGCCTGACGGAATCCCCGCCCTGGTATTGCGGAGGTGCGCTGCAGAAATAGCTCCGATTTTGACAAAGCTTTTCAAAATGTCCCTGAATTCTGGCTCTGTACCCTCTGGTTGGAAAAAAGCGGTCATCCATCCTATTCCAAAGAAGGGTGACCGCTCCAACCCGGCCAACTACCGTCCCATAGCGATCACATCAGTTCTATCCAAGGTGATGGAACGTGTGATCAACGACAAACTGCTCACATACCTCGAGAAGAACAAAATTATTAACGACCGTCAATACGGATTCCGGCGGAACCGCTCGTGCGGTGATCTTCTCGCGTATGTGACGCATGTTTGGGGGCGGTGCCTGGAACGTTTCGGTGAGACCCAAACGGTTGCGCTGGACATTTCCAAGGCCTTTGACCGGGTTTGGCACCGAGGACTTGTCAACAAACTGCCTTCTTACGGACTTCCCGCATCCTTGTGCAGGTGGATTGCCGACTTTTTGAGGGAGAGGTCGATTCAGACGGTTGCTGACGGTTTCACCTCTTCCTCGCATTCGATAAACGCTGGCGTCCCACAGGGATCGGTTCTGTCTCCGACTTTGTTTCTGTTGCACATCAATGACCTTTTGACATGTGCACCAATTCATTGTTACGCGGATGACAGTACAGTCCATGATAGCTTTTTGTTTGACAAGCCCCCAAAGGGTGCACAAATTCCAATGGCTCGGAGGGCTTTGAAGCAAAGAATGGACGCTTACCTCGAGAGTGTTTTCTCTTGGGGTAAGAATAATCTCGTCGAATTCAATGTATCAAAGACCCAATCATGTCTGATTACGTCTAAAAGGGATCGAAATGACTATCTAGTCTCCTTCAACGGTAGCATTCTTCCGAACAGGTCTTCCATTGATATGCTCGGTGTAACTCTAAGTGACCAGCTCAGATATGGGGGCTCCATCGAGGCCAGAGTTAAGTTAGCCTCTCAGAAACTGGGCGTACTGTACAGGGCCCGCAGATACTTTAATAGTACACAACTGCTAACCCTGTACAAATCGCAAGTGCGCCCCACGGTTGAATTTGGCAGCCACCTCTGGTCTGGAGCCCCAAAGTACCTGAAAAACACCCTCGACTCTGTGCAGAAACGGGCGGTCCGTTTGATAGATTCTCCCGTCTTAACAAACGGATTGCAATCTTTAGAGCACAGGCGTCGGGTAGGAATGCTTTCCTTGTTCTACCGGTATTTCAATGGAAGATGCTCCGAGGAACTAGCCTCATTGATCCCCTCGGCACCGGTGCATAGTCGGGAAACACGCCAAACGCTCGCCCAACATATGTACACGGTTGACATTTGTCACATGAGAACGGGACGCTTCTACGACTCGTTCTTGTGTTCAACAGCTCGGCTGTGGAACGATTTGCCGGCCTCTGTGTTTCCTCCTTCCTATAACATGGGTCTCTTCAAGACCCACGTTCACTCCTTCCTCTCCTCAAAAAGACCCTCCTCACAGCATCTTCAAAGATGACATAGGCCCTGAGGGAAATTATTTTCCTCAGGGCCTCCTGTGTGGAGTTAATGTAAAAAAAAAAAAAAAAAAAATTAAGCTGAGTTTAATACAAATATTTATATTATCCTTACAATAACTTTGAAGCTTTGTTTGTGAGGTAAACAAATTTAATAATCAACATCTTTACTTATCTCACTGGCATGTCATTCACCCTGCCGCACAGTGGGCTGAAAATCGCCTTTCATAGACATAGAGACAGTGTTGAAAAAAAAACTTTCTTTATGTTGATGATTCATTTTAATGCAAAATTTTGGTTTATAGTGTCGATAAAATATTGTAAACTAGACAAAGCATACTCATATGTAAAGCATTTAAGCATGTTTGCATTAAAATGAATCATCAACATAAAAAAAGTTTTTTTTCAACATTGAGGATTTAAAAAAAACACGCCACAATACGAAGTATATCAAAAAAATACTAATAAATAGTAGTATATCTGTGTGTAAGGATGTAATGGCCAACCTTATGATTCCAGAGATAGCCTAATTTTTAATGTCAGTGCCATACAATTTTTCTTTAAAAAATTGTAACTCCTTCATTTTTACATGCAATTGCTTCATACGAAATTTTATAGCATAGTAATGATCAGCAGAATCCATTTCTAGCCAAAAAAAGACCCATGAAAATTCAAGTCTCTATGTCTATGAAAGGCGATTTTCAGCCCATTGTGTGCCGCCATAACAACAAAGTAGCTGGTAATTTGCAAGTCATATTCTGATATACGAGACCACTCACGTATTATGTATAATAATAAAATCAATGCATAAAAATAAAGTTATTCTAGTATAATACATCTATTTTTATTATGTAGTCAAACAGTTTTGACACTCCGCTACAGTCCTACGCATTGAACAGCACAACCTAATTGCACCATCACTTCATTCAATTTCATAGAGGTGCTTGTGTGTGCCTTCAAAATAATGCTTTGTCATCAATAACGAGTCTATCTGCCGAGTTTCGGCCCGATCTGATGTCGGAAAGTGGGTTAATTTCTACTACCAAAATTTACATTTATTTATTTACGAAATTCGAATAAATATATGTGACTTGCAAATTCTCAGCTACATTTTTGTTTATAACAGCAGCACTGTGTTCTTAGGTCAAAATATGATAATGTCGGTGTAAAGTGCACATGAGACAATTTGTGTCGATTGTAAATATTATCATCAATACTTTTTCCAGACGCGATGAGCGACATAGACAAGTGTAAACAAGTACAAGCACATTAATGACTAAACCCAGAGTGGAAAAATCTATAAAACTTGATTTGTTGAACTCAAGCACAGACAAATAGTATAACTTATTGAGTAGGTTCGTCTTATAATTTCACAGCTGTATGACGCTTTAGCCATTTTTCTATTCCAGCGTCGATATGATGCGTAATTATATAATGTTTGAAGATCTCTACGCTGGTTATTCATTCATTCAGATTTGTCATTAAGTACTGCACAAACAAGGGGGAAATAGTATCAGGATCGACGGTCGACAACATCTGCTTGGTGTAGGTCAGGAACTGTCTGCGCAGGCGGGCCAGCTGCGCCGGGGCAGGCGGCGGGGCGGCGGGCAGACCGGGTACCAGGCCACAGGCCGCGCGCTCACACACCTCCCGCGTCTGCCTGTCCACTCGCTGCAGGAAGGTGGTGGCCGTCAGGGGGGCGTTCTGCGTGCTGAGGTTAGGGGGCGGCGGGGCCCGCTGGAACAGGGCTCCGTGCACCTCCGCCAGCGCCTCCGCTTCTCGTCCCTCCCCTTCCTCCTCCCCCCACATCACCAGCGGCTGGTCCCATCTGTTGTGGGACATTGGTTCTTCAAACCTGTTACGAAACAACAACATGTAAAGTCTGCAAATGCCTGAGCTGCACAAAACTTATTTTAGATTAATGCATTTTGTTGTGAAAGACAAAACATCTTAAGTTTTTTTTAACTAAGGGACTTAAAAGAAACATAATCTGCTCTTCCATAGATGACCCTAATTTAATTATTTTTTGAAAAACACTTCATCCTGTAAAATATAAGGAGGAACGTCTGCGCGGCCGTTTTCATGCAAAACGTGGTTTTAGATTTGAGGCCAAAATACCCAAGAAAACTTTTTTTTAAATCAAAAGTTGAGGCATATACACATCTCGGACAGAAATCCGATTTTCAATTTTTGCTTTCAGTTATAAAATATAGGCCCCCAAAGATGACGATTTAAGAATTTAGGATGCAACATTGACAATTTTTTTATGACTGAAAGAATGCTATTTTTGAAAAAATACTTCCTGTCCGAGTTTAGGCATATGATGAAGTATATAATAAAAAATTTATCTATATAGAAAATGGTTTTATTTCTGTTAAAACCCGAAACTAATCAGCCACATTTTAAACGTTCATTTAACTAGATTTGTCTCATTCGCATGATTGCCAGCTGGCTGGGGTTGGGGCCGGGGTGATGGCCGGGGAGTGAAGATATGCTGCTCGCTAAACAAATACATACAACATCACAATGCTAACTGCTGTGTGTGCGGGTGAACGTTCAAACTAGCTTACATATTTATTTTTATTTTTTATAGTGAATACCTCACAAGAGTCCCAACAGCTCCCGTCTGGAGCCGTAAGTGGGAAAGGGAAGGAGACGAGGAAGAGGAAGGTGGGGAAGTACCTAGCTATTCAGATCTAAAGTTTGGGAGGCGGGAATGGGTACCGCCGCCCCGGGAACCATTTTTTGGATAACCAACACCTCTGCCATAGGTCACCCCAAGTGGTTCGCTACGTTTGGTGACTTAGTGGGGGTGCCCGGGTTCATGGGGTAAGGTTTGTCCAGGTCTTGGCGGCGGATGATCTAGATACACTGAACCCCTGATTCCTACCCAACCCTCATACCCTTTTCCTTCCCAGAACTTCCTCTCCTTCCTTTCTTTAAAAATACCCTCCACACAGCATCCCCAAAGATGACATAGGAACAGCAAATATAAATATTTAATAATAATAATAATTTTCCTGTCTATATGAGAATATATTTTGCTTTTTGATGGGTTATTGAAAGACAAGAAGTAAAATACCTCCTAATTGTAATTGTATTCATTTTATTGATCTACCTGCTTAAGAGGTTCATTCGCGATCCGTTCCATCGCTTCATTGAAATATGTATTAATATGCTGTGTCTCTTTCTAATAAACATAGTTTCTATGTTTTTATTAGAAATATTAGTTTCATTTCTAATAAAACAGTTTTTAGTTTTCAGATACATTGAGAAATATTCCTTTTATTTCGATTTTATTGCAAAACTGCAATATTTTGACCCTCTGACAAAATACGGTCGAGGCCTGAAGGGTTAAACACAAACCCCGGCGTACTCTCGGGCTAGAGTAGGTCAGCCAATAAAACGATATATAAGCCCAAAAAGGACATCTTAGAAAAAAACATAAAAGCCAAAGTTTTTCGTAGTATCGGGGGCTAGGAATAAAACTTACGAAACACACCGGGAATGCAAAAAATGCAAAGTGACCCTTCACATCCCTGATTGCTTTGAGGACTATCATACCAAATTAAATTTGTAATTATAAGTATATAAAATAAAATTACTAATGTTAAAATTATGAATATTATGTTTTTTTATCTTTCTGAATGAAAATAGGAAAAAAAAATTTGCAAAAAAGAAAAAAATTATTTTTGTATCCTTATTTACACATGTTTTAATTTTTTTTTAAATATTTACCTTGATTCAACATGTAAGCAAAATTTAAAGAAATCAATTCATTTGCACTTATGGTTTAAAAGTTACATAAGATTTAGTACACCAGTGCAGATTTTCAATTTTGGTTCAAAAATAATTCAGTGATGAGGACCAACTTCTTAGCTCATTAATTCTGTGGTCAATGGGTTAAGTGTAAAAAGATGCTATAAACCCCGTATCGAGGTTATAGTGCAGAGCGAAGTGAAAAGTAAAAACAGGAGCAAAGTGCTCAGTGCGGGGATGGATGATGGATGGACTGACCTGCTGACGAGAGCATCAAACACCTCGGGCTCGTAGGGCTCATCCCCCGCGGGGGCCTGGGCGCGAGCCGTGGCGATGTTGGCGATGCAAAACACGGTGCACTGTGTTGTCTTTGCAGCCTTGGAGGCGCAGTACAGCTCATAGCGGAATCCTGAAAATTACACAAGATAATAACACGATTCTTGCAAACAAATACGTTAAGGTGATATTTAAAAGAATTTATAATCTTCTCTTTCATAGATGGGGTTTATGAAATAACGCTTTATACACATTAAGCTTAAATATATTAAGAGCGATTGACTAGCGGCTGAGAATAAAAGTTTAAAAATGCTTGCAACTGTACAGGGAGGTTCCAATGAGAAAGATCGATTATTCCCTGTATCAAATTTTTTTAATTAAAAATTTAATATCGATTTATTTCATTCAAAACTTGCTTTAATATATACCTACATTCAAGTAAGCAATAAAAATGCTCAAAACGCACGATGATAAATTATTAAATATATAAATGATTTTTAAATAACGTCTAAACAAAATAAGTGTGTAAAAATTTTTTAAAATATTTTAGTTTGTAAGATCTTAAATAAATAGAAAAGCTGAGGTATTTTCGTCACAAAATACGTTCTCGGATTTATTTTTTAATGATTTTAATTTAACTAAAATTAATATGCTGAAAATTGTGTTGACTAGATTATGTATCGATTTATTTTGTTGTATGATTATATAATTTAAAATTTGTGTTGTTTAATAGAATCTATCGTTTGAAAATTGAACAAATCTGCCAACGACCAACGGTATAAACCTTGGTAAATTAAAAATACACTTAGTTTTTCAAAATTTTAAAACCGCATGTACCAGATAAAATAACAAACTTTCAAAATCAGTTTATGATTTTTTGTAAAAAAGAGTCAATACGCCTAGAATTTGATTTAAAAAGCACTAATTTCCGGTATTCTCTGGTAATACCCTCTTAAGATGTATTAATTGTTTGCGCCCGTATATATGCAATACTAACTAACTAACCATCACGCCGTTTCCCCACAGGGGTAGGCAGAGAGGACGGACTTCCAAACACCTCGGTCTTGGCACACACTCTTTACCTCATTCACATTCATACATCGTCTCACATACTCTTCTATTTTTCTGACTCTTGACATGGCCCGACTCAAGTACCTGATTCACTTGATCATGCCATGTCTTTCTCGGATGTCCCTCTCATTCATTCATTCATTATACAAATCATTTGTAGTGAATAATTTATTAACAAGTTTGTATGTTCGTACCTTATACCATACCGTTCATCCGATTGCGATGAAACTTTGGGAATATGATGTGCACATTCCCGGAATGGTAATACGATAGTGAGCTCTGGTGTTATGAAATTATTTCCTATACTATTCATAGGATTGCAATTAAAATTTCATTCTATTGCTATTCTTTTTTTTTTAATTGTTGTAAACATGCCCGTGAATACTGTGAGTGGTGAGCTCTGGCATTATGAAAATCGAGTTGTTGGAAAAATGGGTGTATTTTATGGAGTTAAGCGGCAGGGAAAAAAGGCTGGGGGGAGGGCTATGCGGGAGGATCAGTTGGGGAATTAAAGAGGAGGGCTTCGCGAGAGGGGAGATGAGGGAGAGGGAAAGGCGAAGAAGGTGGAAGCAGAATGCGTGAGGGGGTGGGTTTCGCGAGAAAGGGGAGAGGGAATGCAGGAAGGTGAAAAGGGAAGGTGGGAGGGGAAGGTGAAAAGGGTAAGGTGGGAGGGGAAGGGGACGCGGAAGAGGAAGAGGAGTCGGAAGGATAACGGTGACGAATAGGAAATGACACGAAGGGAGAAACAATTTATTTATTTAATTGGCATTTCAACGCATGCCAGGTATCAGCTAGTCAAGAATAAAAATCTGGCTGAAAGAGGTCAAGGAAAAATCGTAAAAAATAAACTAATAACGACATTGTTATTACTTTATTTACATAGGTAATAACTATAATTAAATAACTAGTCCGCCTCGTGAGGAGGACCCACTAGTGAGGAGGACTAAGAAATATCATACCTATACTTAAATTTAACTTTATATTTTGTATGTACAATATTTTATATACTTAGTCAATAAAATAAAAAAATTAGAATAGAATTGTATAAGCCCAGGGTAAATATTGGATATAGATGGAAACTGTTAATATGCACTTTTAAAAAAAAAATCTTTTGATTCACCTTAGTAACTCAGGTACAGGGCATACGTCATTCCTTTGTCTACCTACGTTAAATTGTCGTAAAAACAAGCTTATATGCCCAAGCGGTTAATTACATTAAAAGACAACTAATTGCATTGGGGGCAGTGGAAAATATTTCATTTTAAATTTCAATTACGTAAAATTAAAATTAGCTTTCGTTCTGTGAAATGTGACTGACATTTTTATAAATTTTTGTCAAATGTCATTTTGTTATGTTTGTATTCTTGTTCTTGATACTATACAAATAACAATGAGCGGCTAGATTTTTTTTTAATGTTAAAAAAATAAAATTCTGCCTAATTAGTACTTACCTAATACGCATGCATTGCGTGCATTGTGATTAAAATTTATTACCTTGAATTTTTTTTTTTATTACAAAACTTAATTTTTTTAAGACTATTTCTGTGATGATATAGCGCCTGCTCTTGTCAAGGCAAGAAAAACATCCCAGTTTTCAAGTAGTTTATCGGCTACGCTAGGTTTGTATAACATGGTTTGTGGTACAAAAGAAAGTGCCCCTTTATGGTGCCTGCTCACGTCAAGGCATGAAAAACATCCCAGTTTTCAAGTAGTTTAGCGGCTACGCTAGGTTTGTGTAACATGGTTTGTGATACAAAAATGAATGTATTATTATGTATTATTTAATGTATTATTTAAAAAAAATTAATTACTAGAAAAAAAAGCATGTTATTTTAGGTAATTTTATTTCCAAAACTCCGGTACCTAAATTAGTGTTTACCTAATACGACCAGATTTCGTGATATCTTCAAAATATTTTAGCCGCTCGTTATATATAAAAATGTATCAGGAATACCAACATACCAAAGTGACAGTGATTACAAAATAGGCAAAATTTCACAAGACGAAGCTAATTTTAATTTTACGTAATTGAAATTTAAAATGAAATAGTTTCCACTGCCCCAATGCAAAAATTGTCTTTAAATATAATTAAGGTGAATCAAAATAGTTTTTCAAAAAAAAGTGCGTATTAACCGTTTCCATCTATATCCAATAATTACCAGCCTTTAATTACCTTTAATGTAGTTGCCTGAATCCAAAATCACAACGTCTTGCTTATCTAAGAGTCTCATCACTTCGGATTTTAAAACTCCACGAATATGCTTTTCTTTCTGCGAATCGATGTAAAACGCGTTTTTTTGGTAGCCAGCTTTTTTTAATTCTGTCATTTCTGATACAATGTAGGCATTCTTTATATGCTCCCTTTCGATGTATTCTTTAATTTTTAATGCTTTTGTGCTCTTCCCACTGTTGGGAATACCACACATAACAACTAAAGGCATTTTTGTGTTTCTTTTCTTCCAAACTGTGCAATATTTTTGGAGGATTTAGATAACCTCCAAAATAATATTATTTTATGTATATAGTTTTACGGTAAACCTTAAAATTTAAGTGTGATTTATTATGTGAACTGTCTTCAGTATACCAAACACACATTTTTGTTTTATTCGTTATTAGTTCGCGCGTATCTCACTCGAAATAGCCATCGCAGGAACTAACCTATAAAAACTATCACAAAAGCAGATTGTCAACCATCTGTCAGCTGTCAAAGCATTGTATTGTCAAAGTCTCACAACCAGGATTGCCAATTCGTGGAAAATTCTCCAAATTGCGGGCAATTTTTATGACTTTTCAAGATTCTGGTTTTTGTGGGTGATTAGAAAAGATTAAAAGTGCATAGATTCGGGGGTTCGATACCACGGTCGAGGCCCCTCGCAATCACCGCAGTTTAAAAGAACATACATTTGACGACTTGGTTATTCTCGAGTCTCGTTGAAGGTACGTCGAGTCTAAGTACGAAGGTACTTAGACGCCAAACGTCAAAATTCATTCCACTCGAACAACGAGTGGTGATTGGTTTATTTGCAAACGAGTGGGTCGAACCGTTCGACATCGACCGCTGTCAAAATGTTATTGGTTTACTGGTACTCTTCGAAGGACAAGCATTATATATTTTTTAACACCCTAGTGGACTTTTACATGAAAATTTTACAAATTGTGTACAGTAATTAAGTATAACAAGATTTATTTAATGTTTTATTAAATTTATTTTATACACTGTATAGATATTGTGTTATTTCATCCGCCATGTTAGGGATGTCTCTGTGTTATGGCGGGTGAAGTTTACAGATACTATAATTTATGGTGATGAAGATAATATAATAATTGATAAATATAGTTGTAGTAATTGTAAGAAAACAACACATTTCTATAAAATAAATTTTAGTGCAAAATACCAATACGGTGATTTAATATAATATAAGCCTGAAATAGTAAGTTAAGGAAATTACAACATAAAAAAAAAATTGTACGTGTACACACAATTTTAAAGGTAGATACATAATGGGTTGACGTACGTACGCTACACGTTGCGATGCGTGTGGCCAGTGTGATTCTAAAGCATATTTTCCTATAGATAATGTATGGTTGCCAAGTAGTCCAGATATTGTTATGCGTACCGTAGCGTATGTACGTCGACCTAGTATGTACCTACCTTTATATTCTTACATAAAGTTGTGTTGGTTCCATATAATGGTTGACTTGCCAGCGATATGGCTGCAGAGCAAATTGAAGCAGATGCTTTAATATAATAATGTATCGCCGGAGGGCAGATAGTTTTCACATGATAATTACCTTTTAACTAATCTGTTGCGATGTCGTTTTGCATGTGTTAGCAGCATTAAAATTATCTTCCGCGGTGGTTTCCAACTGTTTTTGGTTTTGAGTAATAAACCCGCCAACCATTTCGAAGAAAGTGCATTCTTAATTCGTAATTTGAAATTCACAACATATAAACGTCAAAAACATCAAAAATATAGCAAAAACATCAGAAACAAGGCTGCCTTCAACCCTTCGACAATGAAGAATACATAAAAATGAAACATTCGACATAGTTCGTCGGAGCAACGAATAATTTTTCGTTTGTAGATGGCGCGTAACGAGTAACTCTAAAGCCCCGTTTATAATAGGAATAGTCTGTAATCCGTATTCGATAAGCCCTAGGCCGTAGAAGTTGGAAGATAGGAAACCTGTGTATCCGTTTATAATAGTTGGCAATAATCTGTTATTTTTTTCCATAACCGAAAAGATGGTTCAACTTTATCTTTTACGGTTATAGATTACGGAAAGCTTAGATATATGCTGAGATGTGTGTATTTTCGATCGATACTCTATGGTATTGAACAAATATTTACGCGGAGTTTGGATATTTTATCGCATTTCACATATATTTGCTCAAGACAAAAGTGATAATATATAATAATGAATATAAATGTCGCGGAATTGATTTCTTAGATACAATTTCGTCATTTGACATATACAAGTGACAGTAAAGTGACAGCGTCATAGACAATTCAATGGGCTTATTCCTATTCCAATTATAAACGACGATCTAAAATATTACGGATTACGGATTATGGCAACGGCCTATTCTTATCTCTTATTCCTATTATAAACGGGCCTTTAATCGTTATTGAATAATCGCAGCCCTGGGAAATTATTTATTATCCAACCATATTTAACAATAATATTTACTTAATAATTGTGAGCATCTAGCACAGTTTTGTTTACTTTAGCAGCTAATTTTCGAAAAAAAAGTATTTTCAAGCCTGAACGAAAGACAAAATCTGAAAATTTACAGATAATTTTTTCGAATTTTAGTTCGTTTTGGAGGTAATGGAACTTGTGGGGAATTTGAACATCCATTGTGGGTATTTTAGGACATGTAAATATTGTAAATGCTTTGGCAACCCTGCTCACAACTGACAACACATTCTGTCTCTTCATCTATGACTTTCTTGAATAATACACAGCAGCTAGTGATGGGCACAATTGATACATTTAGATTACCGAAATAGCAAAGTAATCGAGGGGGGGGGGGGCTATATGTGACTGGTAACATCACACGGACAACCACAGATTTGGTGCAATTTGGGTAGACCCTGTTAGGCGCTCCGCTGACGAGGCAAATGAAACCAAACTAAAACCGGCTGGTTTCTATCTCTTGATTAGTCAAAAAGCCTGTTTAACCATAGACGAAGAACAATCAGGTGACAACTGGCAACTAGCAATGGCCGGCTACGGCAATCAGCAGTCCGAGTCGCGAGTCACCGCTTGCGTTACCATTGACAACGGGTTGTTCAGTGATTGTGTAGTGTGCGGGTCATCACATTGTCATACAAAGACAGTTGCCAGTTGACAGTTTTCAGTTGCCTCAGTGAGCGGATCGCCTAATAACTCATTTTATGCATATTTATTCGTCCCCCCGGCATAAACAATCGTCTTTTGTAGAAATAAAGTGTTATTTTTTTTTTGTTGCGTGTTTAGCGTGAAGTGAAATTATGTAAGTTTACAATCTAATTTTATTATTGGTTTGTAATAAAATATTATGTTGATTAGTAATCACAAATTTTTTGATTAAGATATATTTCGATTATCTTAATGTCTTGAAATTGCCCATCACTAATAAGAGTACACGATTTCATATCTTTGTCTATGGATTGAATCATTCAATGTCATGTGGGGATTAGTTTGTTTATGGTCATGTGTCACTGTGTCTTCGAATTTATCTAGCCATATCTAGCTGTCAAACAAAAATTGAATAATTCAACATTGTGCATAATATTTACAGATTATAGTAGGTTGGAGAATTATTATTCGCCTACAGACTAAGACCTCAATGGATTCTCATTGTGTAGTCCAAATCGGGCATTTTCTCCATAATAGATAAGTTATCGCATTCGATAATATTGAACGCTCATTTACCGGAACGTATTTAGAATATGGATAACATAATGAATATGCCATCCGCATGTAGAGCTTGCTTGCGTTCTTCAGCAGAGGGTGCATCGATTTTCGACATACATCAGCATGATCTAAAATTTAGCGAGATGTTAACCAGTTGTAGCGGGGTTTCAATATCCGTCGAAGATAGTTACCCGAAGAATATTTGTCCGTCGTGTATTCTCGAGCTATCGAATGTTTGGAAATTTGTGAAAATGTGTCGGTCATCTGACGATTCATTGCGGAAATGTTATGGGAAATCGCAACACCAAAAAATATTCACAGATATCGACAATCTCGAAGATTTAAAATTAGAAATTAAAGAAGAAGATAGTTTTCAGTCCATTAAAGCCGAATTTTCGTCAGATAACAATATGGAAGATTCAGACCCCGACTACAAAGTCGAGGAAAAAGTAGAAGTTAAACGTGTTCTCAGAGCCATGACAAATACAAATAATTCAACGGGTAGAAAGAGAACAAACAAACCTCGCAAGACAGGTGCCAGCTTCTCCTGTCTGTTTTGCAGTTACGTAACAGAAACATCCTGTCGACTCAAGAAACATCGGATGCGAAACCATCCCGGGCCCGATGAGTTCACATGCAGAAGTTGCGGAAAGATATTCAAAAGGAAGAGTGACCTGGTGGTGCACGCGCGTACGCACTCGGGGGAGCGGCCTTTCGCTTGCCCGCACTGTCCACGCCGCTTTGCGCAATCGGGCACGCTCAGCGAGCACCGGCGCCGCCACACCGGCGAGACGCCCTTCACTTGCCCCCTCTGCCCGCGTCTGTTCGCCTCACGGTCCTCCTTCTGGCGGCACCGGCGCGTGCACTCAGGCGAGCGACCGTACGCCTGTGAGCGGTGCGGGGCCACCTTCTCGCACGCAAGCACGCTCAAGCACCATGCGCTGGTACACTCAGCCGAGCGCCCGCATTCCTGTCAGCACTGCGGTCGCTCCACTAAGTCACTGTACGCCATGCGCCAACACATGCTGACGCACGGGGAGAAGGCCTTCGTGTGCGAGCGGTGTGGCAAGAAGTTCTCGCTGAAGAGCAACCTGGAGAGCCATGTGCGCAAGATGCACTCGGCGGTGGCAGGGCGGTGTGCGCTATGTCGCAAGGACACGTCCAATCTGCGGGAACACATGCTGCTGCACTCGGGCCTCAAGCCCTACACCTGCCCCGTGTGTGCACGCTCCTTCCGCCTCAAGAACAGTCTGTCCTTCCACGTGGCTTTGCACACCAACGCTCACAAGTACGCCTGCGCGGAGAAGGAATGTGGCAAGGCCTTTCCCAAGCGCAACATGCTGGACTTCCACACGCGCAAGGTGCACTCCAACGAAACTCCGCACATCTGTCCGTATTGTTCCAAGGGATACTTTAGGACCAGCGATCTGTCCAGGCATCTTAACTCCCAACACCCTCATGAGAGTTCTTTGGCAAAGTCAAAAATATAAATTTTATCCCTTTTTATTTATTAGAAATCTTATTTTCCTTACATTCCAGAATACACAGTGTCAATGATGAGAACTGCGAGGCTTCTAGTCAAATATCTGTAAATAAATAAATCTATCGTGCGCTAGCGATTGACCTATGACACAGAAAGTTTTTCTTTCCTAAAAAAATGACACATTTTTATAACTTTGACAAAACTAAAATAATTATTTTAATAAATTTATCAATAGAAAAATTTATATAATTCAAATAATCCATCATTTTCAAATAAAAAATACCGATAAAATTTCAAATAATAATGTGTTGGTTGGTATCTGTAAGTTTGCAATGCCATGCTGATTGCTGATGGTATAAACATGACATGTAAGTTGTCTGTAAGTTTGCAATTGTAACATTATTAACACCGTATATCTCATTTTAGACAGGTTTTCATGAGGAACAAAAACCCATTTAGTTTATTGGTCTGGGGAGTTTTCCAACCCATTTTATTTGAAAAGTGGAGTAAGGCAAGGAGGAATTATGTCTCCGGTTCTCTTCAATTTATACACTGATTCAAAGACTATTTATAACTGATTCAAAGACTTAATGATACAAACATTGGTTGCATGTATACGGAGTATGTGTAAATAATATTAATTACGCTGATGATATGGTTCTTCTAGCACCTTCACTTAGCGCACTAAAGAAATTACTCCAAATATGTGAAGACTTTGCAAAAAATCATAACCTTCTATATAATACGTCAAAATCAATCATTATGGTTTTCAAATGTAAAGACAAACTCATGCAGACACCCTCAGTTAGGCTAGATGGAAGGAAAATGGAAGTTAGTCATAGTGGGACCTGGGACATATCATCACAGACGAGCTGAAAGACATAGAGGATATGGTAAGACAAAGAACAGCGATAGCAGCCCAAACGTGAAAAGAATACTGTTTAACCAGCGGCTGATAATAAAAGTTTAAAAATGCTAGCAACTGTACAGGGAGGTTCCGATAAGAAAGATCGATTATTCCGATTCCGATTAAATTAATTTTATTTATTTATTTCATTATATACCTACATTCAAGTAAGCAATAAAAATGCTCAAAACGCTTGATGATAAATTATTAAATATCGTTAACTTCTTGGAAGTATTTTTTGATCATAAGTATTTATAATTTTTCAATAATCTCTGAACAAAATAACTGTGTAAAAAAAATCTGAAATATTTTAGTTTATAAGACCTTAATAACTCAGGTCCGGGGCATACGTCATTCCTATGTCTACCTACGTTAAATTGTCATGAAAACAAGCTTATGTGCCCAAGCCGTTAAATAAATAGAAAAACTGAGGTATTTTTGTCACAAAACACGTTCCCAGATTTATTTTTTAATGATTTTAATTTAACTTAAATTAAAATTCAGAAAAATGTGTTTACTAAATTATGTATTGATTTATTTTGTTGTATGATTATATGATTTGAAAATTGTGTTGTATAATACAATATTTCGTTTGAAAATTGAACAAATCTGCCAACAACCAACGGTATATTAAAAATAAACTTAGTTTTTTAAAATTTAAAAAGTGCGTTTACCAGATAGGGATTCACCACACAGCATCCCCAAGGATGACATAGGCCCTGAGGGCAATTTTATCTTCAGGGCCTCTTGTGTGAGCTATTGTAAAAAAATGTGTATTCCCTGTGTATTTGATACATCACAGCATTCAATAGATTCAATCTATCGCTGTCGTTAATTCTTATGGGTATCACAATTTAATTATACATTGTGACACCCATATGAATTAACTCAATTTATTATAAGATATTAGAAGGTTTCGTGAAAATAACAGAATTAAGAATCACAAATTAGAAAAAATATGTATTTATAATGAATAAATACTGCGAAAGATGAAAACGATGGTTGACAAGATATTTGCAGTATTTCCAATTCTAAAGATTAACATATATTCTCCTGGATTCTAGTGCTTTTAGTCTTTGTATGATTCAGCTTATTTTTCAATATCATAAGATCGCTAAATGTATTTGTGAAAATGTATTTTAAAGACATAAGTATTTAAAATACTAATAACAAAATACCTCAGCATCAGGTATTTGAAATACCAATTACAAATTACATTTTTAGGAAGTAATTGAAATACAAATACCAAATACGTATTTGTATTTCAATTACTTGTAATTCGAATACTGCCCAACCCTGACTATAATAATGTAAAGATCCTTAAGGTGAATTTTCACAAAAACAGCACTACGTTGTTACGAAATTATCAATTTATTATTATTAGTAAAGTTGTCACCAACAGGAGAAAAAGATACTATAAAAAAACACAAAGTAATAAAAATACTTACATCATTAAAGAAGAAGATAACACTAATAATCCAAATTAAAATATGAAAATAAAAAGACACAGAAAATTAATAAAAGATAACGGTCGCAACTGGGACTCGAACTCAGATCTCTCGTCTTACCGGGATGGCGCACTACCAATTCAGCCATTGCGATCTATCTTCAATGATATATTACATTAATGAGAATAACCTTCAAAAGTTATGAAAAGAGAGTTTTTCTTATAAAAATTTAAAATACTTATTTTCAAATGGCACTGGAAGCTTTCAACAATCTATCATCTTCTTGGGGATGATTAATTTTCAAGTGTTTTGTTAAATGACAAACACGCACAAAACCTTTAGAACAAAAATTGCAGGTGAAAGGGGTTGCCCCCGTGTGCTTTAACACGTGGCAGTCGAGCACCCAGCGTGCCCGGAAAGAGCGAGGACAGCCCTCCACGGGGCATGGGAACTCTGGCTCCGCTGAGTGCTGGCGGGAGTGCACCTGAAGCCCGCGGCGCCGCGAGAAACGCTTCCCGCACTGCGCACACACATGCGGCTTGTCGCCCGTGTGCAGGGACATATGTTCGCGCAGATCGGGCACGGCGCGGCGGCACACGGCGCACTGCCCCGAGCGCTCCGAGTGGCGCGCACGCACATGGGCCGCCAGGTTGCCCTTCACGCTGAAGGCCGCCCCGCAACACTCGCACACGTGGTCGCGTCCCGCCGCGTGTAACCGCACGTGCTGCTTGAGGGCGAAGGCGGACTTGACGGCCTTGCCGCAGGCTGCGCACACGAAGGGACGCTGCGGGCTGTGCACGGAGGCGTGGCGCCGAAGGTGGGTGCGCTCAGCGAAGGCGGCAGGGCAGGCGGTGCAGCGGAAGGGGCGCTCGCCGGAGTGACGCCGTGCGTGTGCCGCCAGAGAGCCCTGCTGCGCGAAGCCCCGCCCGCACTGCTCGCAGCGGAAGGGCAGTTCCCCACTGTGCAGGCGCTGGTGCACGCGCAGGTTGGAAGCGCTGGACAGGCTCTTTCCGCACACCTCGCACGTGTGTTGCAGTTCCTCTCTCCTCGCACTCTTCCTCACGTCGCTTGTCACTTTCTTACGTCTCGTTTTAGATCTGGCTTTTTTTACATGCTGAGCCAGAAGCGGAGAATTCTCCGCCGATTGATTCTCGGAGTCCCAACTGATGCGTTCACTTTTCACATTACTATCGTCGCAATTTTTAGATTCTTCAGTTTGTCTTTCTTCAGAGCTGACGCTAATGCATTTAATAGAGTTATTGAATTTAAGATTTCTCAATTCTTTATCAGAGTCGCAACATTTTTGGAGAAATTTATAACAAATTGCCAGTTCTTTAACACATCCCTTACATATGGAGGACGGGTGTCCTTCTGTTCGTATTATTTTGATTCCTGAACAGTGCTCAATTTTTTCACAAATGCTTTTAATCGAGCTGATTTCAAATAAGGAGATCAAGTTATCTTTATCGGACAGACAAACTCTACAAATTTCTGCCAAACTGTCCAATTCCAACTTCATTTTAAAAACTTTGATTCTACTATTTCAGGAATTTACCTAATTTTACGACAAAAGTATTACGAATTCGAAGGTGGTTGAAAATTACGGTGTTGCATACATTTCCCCACTTTTTTGAGTTTAGTAAAATTGATCTAACAATTATATTATCAAAGTTTAATAAGTTATTAATATAGAGTTTTTGTATCATGGTACGGAAATGGAGCAAACATAAATAAACCAATCCCGGAGCAAACAAACATTAATATTGACATTCGACATTTTTGACAGATAAAGCCATAGACATACAACGATAAAGAATAGATAGTGATTTTTCAATAATAATTTCGTAATGGCGTTTAGGAAACAATATCACAAATATATTGCTTTATGTGTAGAGATGTTTATATATAATAAAAATACAATATTTATTCTACAGTCTTTATAATCTTTACGATTTTTTATTATTCTTTAATAACAGTGATTTGACAAGCTAGTGAAAAAAGTATTCTAAAAAGAAAAGAACCTGTAAAATATTCAAAAAAATTAAATTACCTAGAACAGCAGCCAACAGGTAGGGGGCTGAGTATCTACCATAGAACCCACATAATATTATTATGTAATTATAGGTTTATTATGTTTGTTGTACTACCATTTTTATATCTTTTTTTTATTTAGTTCTGCTTTTTATATTTTTGTTCACATTAATTTAGTGGCTACTTTTATATTTCTAAAAACCTACTCGTGAATGTTTGTAAACATTATGAATGGGCCGTTTTCGCACGATTTTGGCCGCTAGGTTCGCTCATAGTCCTACCGGTCCAACTATTTTATTTAACTGTCAGATCCCATACATTATTTAGGCCGTTTGACGCAATTTAGTGTTTTTAAATATTATAATAATGCCTTCAACCTGTTGTAGTGTTCTAATGTGTAGAAATAGGAGTGGGCAGCAGTTTCCCAAAGATAGAGACTTGAAAGCGAAATGGAATCATTCCATCAGGCGTTCCAAATGGGCACCGACTCGTACTTCTGAAGTCTGTAAAGCTCATTTCAGGGATACAGATTGTGTTTTCAATAATATTAACCATAACAGTAATTACATGACTCATTTAATTAATATCTTACTATAATTGAATCCCCAATATAATATATAGAGTACTTGTATAGTATAATGAACACGTAAAAAAACATTTGACAAACAATGCACAAAATTTTGCCTTCTTACGCAGCTGACATTAATTGACAAACGTTTAATATAAGTGTACTCAATCACAGCTAACATTAATAATTATGGTAGATATAATATCTTATTTCCCTTTTATAAATTAACCATATTTTCAATTATTGCAATAATTTTATTACACGGTTATCAAACTGTCTGGCACGAGATTTCTGGGCGGCTGATTCTTCATTGTTGGCGATCTAATTTGCTTTCATTTCTCGTCCCATGTCTGTGTATCTTGTGATTGTAATTTAATATTCAGTAGGAGTGTTTTAGGAAAAAAAAACTAATTATTATTATTTCTTAACGTAGACCGTTTTGTATTTTATATCATGCAAGGATGGAAATTTGAACCTAATTTATTTTCAGATGTACTGTACAGGCAAAAGCTACTGAAAGGTGTAGTTTCTTCTAAATGTAGAAGTAGGTAATTTAGAATTAAGAAACAGACGGGAAAGGCGTCTGATATGTGAACAAAACATATATAAATTCTACAAAACCAAAACCACAAGATGAAGCGGCGTTGCCTGTGAATCTAGAAGACGAGGCAGTAGAAGTCATATTGCCCGGTCTCCGGTGATATTTTCGATGTTCAATGTGACATTTTGAAAGTCACAGGAGACCAACATTTTATTTCCATTTTTTCTCCGAAAAATGTCAGGAATCACTGGTTTAAAGTAAGTCAAGTACGTCCCTTAACACCCTGTATATATTAAAATAAACTTTTGTTTCACCTCAGGGGAAGCTTATGGCGCAGACTACGCCAGTCAGTCGAAGAATACCATCATCACTGCCATGGTTGCCTGGATGGAGATGGAGTCCCTCCTGATGCCCTTCTGGAAATGGGAGCCTGTCAAATATCCCCCATGAACGGATTTTGCATATTTTTTTGGATTTATTATTATATACCTACTATATTTTTCATTTATTTTCTGTTTCATTCTACGTATGAATGCATTGTTATTTTGTCAGTATTTGTGCTATTTCAAAATATGGATAGTATTGCATTGCGCAACATTCTGAAATAAACGATCATTATTATATTTGTTTTATTAAAATAAAGTGTGGGTGTCAGTGCAGTTTTGTCATGGTTTTCTGCGACCTTGCACGACAGCTACTGCCGTGGTTAAAAAAGATTGTTGTTTAGTTGTACTAAATAACACAAAATAATTTAACAAATATATAAATAAATAAAAAAAACATTCTTTTATTTCTCGAGGTCAATATGAAAAGAACAAGATTACAGACATAATATAAATATGTCGTAAAACATTTACAAACATTATACACATAGAAGAACATATCAGTACAGCAAATAGTTAACATTATACATAAATTATTTATTGTTTTGGCACTTATTTTATTTTTTTACATCCAAATATTATATGGTTGTGGTAGCATCGGTCAACGCGTGATAAACTTTGTGAACAGTCAACCTGTTAAAATAAAGAAAAAAGATTAGCAAATTAAATATGCAACTAGTGTAGAATAAAAACATAAATATTTTCAAGTGAGTTTGTCAAATCAATGCCTCCAGGAGGCGAAACAGCTGCCATGCATAGTAATAGATACACTTAGTAAAATATTTTAAATCCTATTTGATTTAAAATAATTATATTAAAAATATGCAAGATATTATTTTTCCAATAATTATATTAGGATGACATGTATTTAATTACTACTTATTTACATTCTATAGAGTCATTGGAGGTTGTCCACTATTTACCCGCCCTGGTATAAGTAACATAAGGTCACTCCTTCAAGGCTCTCGCAAGGATGCAATTTTTTTTGTATAAGAACGATTCTACATTTAATATAACGAAGCTAGACCTCCAATGTCCGTGCATATGGTGTTAGGTAGCAGTATGCAAGTGCTTACAATATACACAAGACGGAAAGTAGTAGACTTATTGCAAGTAGTAGGCCTAGGATCAAAATCAAGGAGCTGTTGTTGAGACAACTGCTGTTTTTTTAGTTGCAGATATTCCGCTTTTATAGGCACACCATGATGTTTCCTCGGTGTATGAAAATTTTGTAGCATGCTTGTACAACTTTGTTGAACAACGATTTTTTTATTGTCACTAAAATCTACTATTCCATGTAGAACTACAAATGCGTGCTTGCAATGTGCCAATACGCCAGCTACATACTCACATTAGCATGCCGTAAAGTGTTTCAATTATAATGTAAATAGACAGCATAAGAAAGATGTTTCCTGTACTACGAAGCACACTTTCCTAAAATATCGGGTGTGCCATATTCATGTGCACTTCGAACACTCAGCACTCACATACTTACCGCTTTGTCGGTGTTCTTCAAACTTTCCCAGGAAACACTGCATTTATGAAGTTCTTCCCGCGTCTGTGCTGGAATATTGGAAGCCATGTTGATGTCTTGAAAATCTTCTGGCTTCGGCGTAACCATTTCCAAGACATCTTCGTCCGCAACGCCAGCAGGATTGAAATTATGATGTTTATCATAGTCTTCGAGTCTTAAATAAAACGCATTATGATAATAACTTTTAGTGATAAATTAGAAAAGAAATTATCGTAGGCAATACAAATAAGCAATAGTGGCGTATTTACTAACCTTTCTTCGAGAATAGTTTTTTTTACCAAAAGTTTTGGCATTACGTCCTTTCAACTCTTCCTTCAATTGGAAAATAGTCCACTGACGTATTTTTTGTGCATTTTACTTACAAATAGAGCAAACAGGTTTGGCTAAACTCATAAATAAGCCAACTTTCGGAAAACAAATCGCAAAAAGCTATCGAAATGACAGATCATTGAAAGACGTCAGTCCATAGATTTGGTCCACAAATTAGATGACAGGAGGACCGGTAACGACCGTGCTGCCATCTCGTGGATATTTTGGAATTACTCAGAAAACGGCCCATTGGTCCGTCTTTTTGTTATCGTCTTCTGAATATTGAATTATTATTTTTTAATCCCCGATGAATATCTTGTTAACTTGTTCATACTTTTGCCTTCTGCCACATAAACCTAAAATTGCGTTTCTAAACACCTCATATAATAACGAAAAACTATGTTAAAACATAGAAGATAATAACTTGATAGGTCAGATGAATTTCAAAAGCCCCTCATTTGACGACCGTCCGTGGTCGAGTGGTAAGACACTTGACTTTCAATCGGAAGGTCGCGGGTTCGAACCCGGCGTGCGCAAATAAATTTTATTTGATTAATTTGTGTTATTTCACAATTAATTAATAAAAATAATATATACTTTATTTGCGGCACGTTCCAGAGTGGAGATACTGTCAGTATCGCCCTGGTGTAAGACCACCATTCAGAATTGAAACGTTGCTTAATAATGGCTTTGGCCGTGTTTAGTGACTAGATCTGAATAGCCAGGTACTTTCCTACCTTTCTCTTCCCTATCTCCTTCCCTTCCCCACTTTCCTTCAGCCTCACAACATACCCCAATTGGGGATGCCATAGTTTCACTGGCTCCAGAAGGGAGCAGTTGGGACTCTTGTGAGGTATTCTCTATAAAAAAAATATATATATATCGCGAGCAGATAATTTTCACACTGATACCCCCAATTAAAATATTTCTTTCCACTGAAGTTGTAACAGCTCTTTGCGGTTTTCTATTAATCAAAAAGTCGGTATGGGTATAAAAACTACACTCATATACTCAAAATAACTACAAAGTATACTCAAAATAAATAGCGTTAGTAATTACCTAAGCAGAGTAGGGAACAGTATGGAATCATTGCCTGTGTTGGCCTTTTAGGGCCTCGACGAATCAAAAAAAATGTTGGAACAAAGAGTTTAAATGTTTCCAAATCTAAAAAATAAATCAACTCAAGAAGAACCCGCTACTTTTTAATATTACTACCCCCAAGTTTTCATACACTTTCAATTTTGATATAAATATCAGTTTATAGATATATTTAAAAAAAAATCAACTGACTGTTTTCGAAACGTAACCAGTATTTACCACTAGTAAAGTTCGTAATGAATTATCTAAGCTTTGGATACCACCATTATGTCAGATTATAAACGTCAATATTGAATATTGTTTATAATATTTCTGATGGCGTCGTCGCAGTTGCTAATTTAACGAAATAAAGATAATCCCAGGTCATAATGGACAAACACACAATTGACTCCACTTGCAGAACCTGTCTGCAAAACGCGATCTACGGTGTATCGTTATTTGACATGACAGAAGGTAATGGATTGAAATTTTGCGAAATGCTTTTTTCTTGCGCCGGTCTGAATGTATCCGAAGAGGATGATTATCCGAAGGTTATTTGTAAATCTTGCGCCTTTGAACTTCCTTCCGCTTGGAAGTTTATAGAAATGTGTAAAAGTTCCAACGAATACTTACAAAAGCATTTCAAAGAAAACAAATTCTCCAATATTTCGGATATCTTAGACGTCAAACTTGAAATTAAAGAAGAATTCGATCCTTCAGTCGAATGTGACTCGTCGAGCGATAGAGAAGATCGTTCATTTCCTCCAGAAGTCCACGAATCCCGGGAGGCCAAACGGCTTCGAAAGAATAAGAAAATAAGGAAAAAGAAATCATCAAAGACCGAATGGAAATGCGTCTCCTGCTTCTATATCGCCGTCACCGAATGCGGGTTGAAGAAACACATCAAGCGCAACCATCCCGAGCTGGGAGAGGAGACTTTCCCTTGTTCTTTCTGCAGCAAGACCTTTAAGAGGAAAAGCGACCGCGTTGTTCACACCCGCTCCCACTCCGGGGAGCGGCCCTTTGCGTGTGCGCATTGTCCGCAGCGCTTCTCGCAGTCTGGCACACTCATACTGCACACGCGACGCCACACCGGAGAGACTCCCTTCCGCTGTGCCGCTTGCCCGCGCCTCTTCTCCTGCCACTCCTCGCTGCGGCGGCATTCGCGCACGCACTCCGGGGAGCGACCCTTCGCCTGCGAGCGCTGCGGTGCCACCTTCGCTCAGCCGAGCTGTCTGCGCCAACACGCCGCCGTGCACTCGGAGGAGCGCCCGTATGCCTGCGCCACCTGCGGGCGCAGCCTCAAGTCGCGCATGGCGCTGCGCAACCACCTACTTACGCACGGTGACAAGAGCTTCGTGTGTGAGTGTTGCGGCAAGAAGTTTTTTGTCAAGGCCAACCTGGACAAGCACTGTAAGAAGATGCACCGCTCTGAGGCGGGGGTGTGCTCCGTGTGTGCCAAGCCCTGCTCCGACCTCACGCGCCACATGCTGCTGCACTCTGACCAGTGCTCCTTCCGCTGCCAGCTCTGCCCCCGAGCCTTCCGTACCCCGGGCAACCTCTCCTTTCACGTCACCACCAGACACGACAACCACCGCAAATACAAGTGCGACATGGACAAATGTTCTCAGGCATTTCCCAAACAGAGTATGCTCGACTTCCATACGCGTAAAGTGCACTCCAACGAGACTCCCTACACTTGCAAACTGTGCTCCAACGGGTTCTTCCGAAAGAGTGATCTCTCCAGACATTTAAACACAGTTCATCCCAATGACAGAATTCCTCTGGCCGTTTAATTTATGTCATTCAACAAATTTTTATATTATTGTATAATTATGACATAGGAAATACATTACTAATAATTCGGATACATTCTTACATTATTATCTCGTAAGTAAAACCTTGCGCAAACGGAAAATTCAAAACCTATATCCTAATTAAAAATCCAGGGGAGGTCTGAGAGAAGAGGAACACGTGGCACTTGGCAGCTTGGAAACATACATGTGATTTTTCGTAGAAGAAGTCGAGGACGCCCAAGGAAGACGTGGCACGATCAAGTGAATCAGATACTTGAGTCGGGCCATGTCAAGAGTCAGAATAATAGAAGGGTATGTATGAGAAGATGTATGAATGTGAATGAGGCAAGGAGTGTGTGCCAAGACCGTGTTGTTCGGACGTCCATCCTCTCTGCCTGCCCCGGCGGCGAAATAATGGTTAGTTAGTCAATGAATTGTCGGCTGAATTATTTCCTTCAGCCTGCAACTGCTGGTAAAATTTGCTGGTGAACCGACCTTCCGATGGGAGACAGCACCAGAAGGGTTAATCTATATTAAAATGGAGGAAATTTGGCTGTACTTAATTGGCATACCAATATCCCAATATGTATAAATGTATGTTGTGCCATGTAGGGTCAGTCGGCAGGTTTTTAGATAGTAGCTTCCTTTTAAAACAATTTAGAGTCTTGACGTGAGAACCGATAGAGGGATCCATCTGGTCCTTAAAACGGTTTGGGAAAGTGGCAGACTGTACTTAATTGGCAGGATTATAATCATGAATATTGTTCTTTAATTATTATCTACGGAAATCTTTAAAATAGATGTCACTATGTAATACATTTATTTTGAATTATTTCCAAACCAAAAATATCATCTAATCTTCGTAGTCATAGAATAAAGAAGAACCCAAAAAATGCCACGCCTGGGTGTCTTTTGTGATACAAAACTCTAAAGATGGGATGTTTCACGGAATTTGAACAACTTTTCAAATTTAATTTAAATTTCATTAATTTCAAATTAACGAAGGATAAGACTGTCGACTAGCAATTTGAAGGTCGGTTCAAATGCTGGCATGTGCAAATAAATCTTATTTGATTAATTTGTGTTATTTCACAATTAATTAATTTAAAATATTATATAGTATATTTGTGGCACATTCCAGAGACGAAGATACTCTCAGTATCTCCCTGATGAAGGATCACCATTTAGAATTGAAACATTGCTTAAAGTGGCTTTAGCTGTGTTTGGTGACCAGATCTGAAAGGCCAGGTACTTCCCCACCTTCCTTCAGCCTCACAACATACCCCAATTGAGGATGCCATAGTTTCACTGGCTCCAGACGGGAGCAGTTAGGACAATAACAAGATACACGGACACGGGATGAGAAATTCAAAGCAAATTAGATTGCCAACAAGAAAAAATTCGTAAAAAATACTTTAGCTCCATCTATATGTATATCCACGTATATGTTTATAAGTATAAAATATAAACATATATTAATTTTCTACAAATATTTATTTAAATTTATTATCATTCGCCTTGCCCGATCAAGACGTGCGCATTGACGTCCGCTCTCCGCCGCGTCACTGGTATTGTGCTTGCTTCTATGTCTCCTTTGAAATGCCTCCCTCTGCCCCTTCCTCATTCCCTAACCTTACAGTCACCCCTCCCATGTGTGTCCTTTCATATGCGTCCCCGTTCCCCTTCCCCGCCTCTCCCTCTTATGTGTTCCCCTTCCGCCTTCTGCCCAGCGTACCTCCCTCTCTCCATCCTTCCTCGTCCCATATTCCCCTCCCTGCCACTAAATTATATGAAATACACACATTTTTCAAAGAACTTTCGCAGCACTGATTATAACATGTTTGTCATTTCATAATGCCAGAGCTCACAGTTATTTATAAAAAAAAATTGCGGGCGTGCATACAACAAATCACCAAAGTTTCTTAGCAATTGGATGAATGGTATAGGAAATAATTTCATAACGCCAGAGCTCACTGTTAAAAATAGAAACCTTTTATTTTTTTTAATATAATTTGTACATTTATTTATAACAATTACAGGCAATATAGCCTAATACGTTATAATTGTACCATTTATGCAGTGTATATGCAATGCCAAAAATCTCACAAATGCACTATAGGACACAAAAAATAAATCAATTTTTTTATCCGCCGCATTCAAAAAGCACGTAGCTCTCCCACAGGTGAGTTCATAAATAAATTAGTGCGGCTTGCTCTACTATATAGAAGATTGTGATGACGTCCTCGAGAGTGAGACTCTGGTACAAAAAATGTTTATTGGGCCAGTATCTCATTATTAGATAAGTGACCGTTTATAAGTTGAATAAAATATTTAAGCAAAGCAATACCTCTACGTGTCTCTAGGGAGTGGTAATTGGTCATGCCTAATATGTAAATCGATGGGTAAAGTCAAGGGTAACGTCCATAGAGCCGCGAGAATAAAAACCTTAAAGGTGCGAGCATGCACACAACAAATCACTAAAGTTTCACGGCAACCGGATGAATGCTTTAGGAACGCATAAGGGACAAACAAAGAAACATTCATTTATATATATTAAGATTTTACAAATTAATGTAACTTGCAGAGTGAATGAATTGCAGTTATTAATTTAATTTGCTACACAAATAGGTACATTTTAAAAGTGAAATGCACTGCTGAATATTTCAGTCCTGAGCCGCCTCTGTTTCAGACACTAATATCAGTTTTTTCTATAATATTCATTATACTGAACCTTAATAATAATATTTTGATGATTAGTGCAGTGTAGGAAAAAAATCTACTAGAAGTGCCAAAATAATACCACCAACTTCTGATATTTCCCATACATTCTGACGGCAGTATACTACACTAGCGCCTCCTGGTGCCGCGAGTTATGCTGTTTGGTTTTCTTTAAAATTATTGATAAACTGCTCATTGATTAATTTAATTAAGGGGGAGGGGGGTCAGTAAAAATCTCACTTCAACTTTAAAAAAGTATATATTATTATAGGGATAATAAAAATTTTAAAAAATTGTTTCACTTCTTTTGAAGTGTCCCATTTTGCCCTCTGAAAACATGGCTATTAAGAAAAACATTTATTTCGAGAGTAAGAAAAAAAATCTCACGTGAGGGGGGAGGGTCCCACTAAATCTCACCAAGGGGTTTTTTTTAAACCGCTCACATAATTAATGTCCCCTTATGATGGTTAGTTTGCACATACCAAACTTAACAAGCAATTTGGTCCAAAATGGTCAGCGCTTCCAGCGGCCAGCGTTGGTGATCCTGCCAGTATCTTAATGGAGTAGGTATATTATATTACATTATATCATATTACAGGGTATTTGGTAGCAGTTATACATATCCCTTTAAGAAAGCTCTAGCACGATTGTGCACATTCAATTAAAAAATTCCCGCGCTTTGCCTAATCAACTTTTCGGAACGAAGACGGCGGCAAACGATAGTGCACAAAATTAGCTACTCACTAGTTTAGATTATTCGCCTTTTCGGCCGGCCAGTTGACATTGGTGAGGTGACCTGGATGGCAATCTTTTTCTCCAATGAGAGCGATAGGCGCAAGTGATGTTATTTTGTACATTTTTTAATTGATACATGAAGCAATTGTTATTAGTTTGTCGTTGTTATGCCGGCGGTTGTATTTTACAAGTATTTCTATTGGAAACTTGTGATTTGTAAATATTATCACACCTTTTGGATCAAGAGTCACGATCGTGACCGTTAGGCCTGACGTGACTTTAGGTGGTTGTAGTTATTGGCTAATATTTCATTGAGTTGATCACTATTATCCACATTTTTGGCAGAGATTGAGCTGAATAGTGATTTGGTACTGCAACTGATGATGGCAACGATTCAGAAGTGGATGGCATGGATGACGATGAATAATTGCCTTTCCGAATGCCATATAACCATGTTGCTGAAGAAGCTCCCCCTATATCCCTTTATCACAAAAATAAGATTATAGATCGCTATTTTCAAGTCTGAAAAACTAAAAGAATTTTTATTGTTAAGTAAGCTGGGAAAATAATATTTTTGTCAGATCTCAATTTATCACAAAAATAAGATTATAGATCGCTATTTTCAAGTCTGAAAAACCAGAAGAATTTTTATTATTAAGTAAGCTGGGAAAATAATATTTTTGTCTGATCTCAATTCTAGCTACACAAATACATTAAAGACATATTCTAACATCTTCATGTTTATAAAATGTATAACTTGATTACTTAAATAATTAATACTATTTTTTATTAATTGTCTTTTATTTCTGTTAAACAAGCACATACAATCCGTAAGTCTAACCGTGCATTAGTACAGTTCTAGCCCAAACGTCACGATCGTGCAGGGGGGTAGTATTTGACCTTGGGGGTAGCTAGAATTTTTTGTATTATTTTTTGTACAAGCCTTATAAGGTCCTTTTCTAAGATCACTGCAAAAAAAATGTGATTTAAAAAAAAATATATATTCAGGCTTGAAAGGTATATAAGATTTTAAAATTATATTTAAACACTTTTTTTGCATTCAGTAATTATTGTTTTATTAAAAAATTACTGTTTAGAAAATACAATTAGGTTTGCTACACCATTAACTGCAAATTTAATAATGTCAAACTGAAGGTACCCTACCTACTGCGGCCCGCGAACAAATTGTAAATGTAAATAAACTGGCCCTGTTGGCTAAAAAGGTTGATCATCACTGCTCTAAAATAAATACTTTTTTAATCGGCTAAAAAAACTTTGTTTCATTATAAAAATAAAATAATTTCACTTGGTAATAAAAACACTTTATTAAGAGAATTTTTCGGAGCGGTTTCATTCAGTTCTATATTGAATATGTTTCCATTCTTCACAACATTTGTTTCTCTTCCACCCCCTCTTTTTAATCTCCACATTTTTCAACTAAAAAAATAAATTACTAATTAACAGCTCTGCCTCGATCTAGCAATGGCGAATATGCTTTCTTCTTACAATCAAACTACATCATAAATAAATAATATCAATAAATCAGACCAAGACAAAGTTTGGGTGATGAATTTTCATGTGTCTTTTTAAATCACCGATTCTCAAGAAACCTTTAGTACAAATTCTACAGACATGGGGCGTTTCACTGGAGTGATATTTCAGGCGGTGGAAGTCCAACAGGTATTTTAGGGAAAAGGATTTTAGGCAGTTCTGTTCTTGGCACTTATGCTTGCCAGCATTGTTGTGCTTGTGCATGTGGACGGATAAGCTGCGGCGCAAGGGGAAGCGCTTATCGCACACTTCACACACATAAGCAGCCTCGCCTGAGTGCTTGCGGAGATGCTCCACCAGGTCGGGGCACTGGCGTCCGCACTGGCCGCATTGCCCCGAGCGCGCCCCGTGCTGGCGTCGGATGTGCGAAACGAGGTTGCCTTTGGTGCTGAAGGCCGCGCCGCACCGCTCGCACATGACGGGCTTGGCCTCGCGGTGCAGGCTCATGTGCTTGTTGAGCGTGTTGCGCGACTTGACCGCCTTGCCGCACTCGGCACAGCGGTAGCGCTTCTCCTCGCTGTGCACGGAGCGGTGCTGTTGCAGCATAGAGCGGTCTGTGAATGTCTTACCACAGCGAGGCTCGCCGCAGCAGTAGGGCCTCTCTCCCGTGTGGGTGCGGCGGTGGCGGATGAGCGAGCTGAGCTGCGAGAAGCGGCGTCCGCAGGTGGTGCAGCCGTGCGGAAGCTCCCCCGTGTGGATGCGCGTGTGCACTGTGAGGTCGCGGCGACTGAAGAAGCAGTGTCCGCAGTGGGCGCACTCGAAGGGACGGGGCCGTCCTCCCGGCGGCGGGGGCCCAGAGTGGCGCCGAGCGGCGTGCACCTTGAGGGTGCCGGCCTGCGAGAAGCGCGCTCCGCACTCCCCGCACTGGTACGGTTTCTCCCCGGTGTGGCGACGCACGTGAATAGCCATGGCCGAGCGGCTAGTCACCAGCAGACCGCAGGTGGCGCACTGAAGTTCGTTCGCTTCTTTCTTTATCTTTATTATTTTAATCTTGCCTTTTGAATGGCGCTTCTTAAGCGCCTTCCTTTTTATTTCATTTTCGCTTTTAATGTGTTCTAATAAATTTATATCTTCTTCCCCGATTTCGTATGGACTGCAACTTCTATCGGAGATGCTCAGATCGAGCTCCGTCTTAACTTCAACTTCTACTTTGGAGGTGCGCAATAATTTATCTGAATTTTGGCACGTAACGACGAAATCATAGGCAATATTCAAATCCCTTCGACAATCAGTACAAATGAAGGAAGGAAAGTTGTCCAGCTCAGTGATGGTAATGTTGGTGCAATGCTTAATTTTATCAGTGTATTTGAAAGTATCCTCGTATTCGAATATCGATATCATTAACTCTCCTGGCTTCAAGCAAACGCGGCATTTTTTTTCAAAAGTCGTCATCATAAGTTATTTATTTTCATTTTATATTATAGAAACAAAACAATATTTTCGTTAGTGACGAAACGATTTACAGATGCTAAATAATAATGTATTTAATTATTAAGATATTTATTCTTATTACGCATATTTCTATAAAAAAAATTTTTTATGAGAAAACAGAAAAGCCATGAATGAAAACTTTGACGTTTGTAGAATAACAAATAAAAGCATTTACAATCTATGGTGTGTAAGTTGAGTTGGGTTCCGACTTCCGACTTCCGACTTTATACGAACATCCGTGCACAACATTTATCGCGATCGCTCTTGCTGTATTTTTTGTATCATTAGCTTGCTACTAGCTGAAAAATACGGTAAAATTTTCAAAAAAATTGTAATAATATCTTTCTTTTCACAAAAAATATGAAATTCCGGAGCGATAATTTTTTTTATTTTTCAAACGCAACTACTTATTGACAAAGACACAAAATAATAAATTTTATCTATGCTCAATACCAATATACTGGCAAATCTATGGACAACAGCAACGAAAACAAAGTTCTCCTGTCAGTTGACAGCGCAGCGTGTTTTGACGTACCTATTTCTTTATAGTTATTGTTATTTTTTTAACAAAAGAATTATAAAATATTAATTAGCGTAGTCGTTTAAAACGCTAATCAAGATGATGAAGAAACTTCCCGTTTTTGTGTTTCCGATCTCTCTAGAGTTTTATTTGGCTGCGAGGCACACACACAAACAGTTGTTAACGCTTTACAATCCGTGTGATTTTCCTGTAAATTTTCAAGGTATGTACGGTATTATGTTTATGTTAGATATGTTATTGTTTTATTTTGGATGTATGCTAATGCTACGTTTGTTGTTGCGCAGTGATGTGCACGTCCCCGCACAAGTTCACGGTGACGGACCCTGAGGGGGCCATCCCTCCTCTGAGCTGCGTGGACGTGGCGCTGCGTTACTCGCAGCCCTCCAGTGCGCACTGCCACACGGAGGACAAGTTCCGCATCACCATGCACGACCGGATCACCAACCAGGTATTTTATATTAACAATCATCCGCTGTGTACAGGACGAGATGCTCACGCCCGTGGCATGACACTCGCGGATAATTATTCCCCTAACCGCTGCACTTTTAGACACAGTTACACAATTACACGACAACTATTTACATGCACAAAATAGGTTTTTAGTTCTTTGTTTGGGTTAACTAAGTAGTAATTCACGCGTATTTAGATTGAAACGAAACTTCGCAAATTTGAAATGGCTTCGTCAATCCATACAGAAAAATCCAAAATGGGGGCAAAGGGATGGTTTATGTAAGAAATTTATAAATTCAAAAAAAAATAAATTTAATTCACCTTTTACCATCTATCCAAACGTAATTACTTGTTTCTTGTAGTAATTTCAGTTGAAACGTAGTGTAATTTCCAAAATCTTGAAGTTGGTTTCGTGAGAACGGGTCGTTTATTCAACTCGTTTTTGTGTAAGTCAGCTCGTACGTGGAACGAGCTACCGGCATCTGGTTTTCTTCCTTCATATAATCCGGGCCTCTTCAAGATCTGGATCAATAAATCCCTTCCTACAGCGCCAAACTTAACCGGCATCATAACGCTGCCGACCGGCTGGCGACGTAGTTCACCTGTCTTTACACTATACAGACAGGGGCGCTCTTGTGAGGTGTCACATAACAAAAAAATAGATAGCGAATGTAATAACTCATAAGTATAAGAAGGGCAACCTACTGGCAGTAGGTCGTCTCATACAGCGTTCCATATTCGTCTTAGTGTAAGTGTATCTTGTCATCTCAATCACACCCGTGATTTAGAATGTAGTATTCGCTGAAACTTTTAAATACCAAAACTCCGCCTTATTCTATTTATTACACATATATTTTATATTATTCTTTGAATGTTTATCTTTGTCAAACATGAACAATGTTTAAATTAAGAATTTACTGGAAATGTGAGTGTTTGTTATTCGCCACATTTTTGTTTAATTTTGTGAGACCGTAACTGATCTAGATGTATTGTAATATTCGGGGATGTGTGATATGTAATATCATATGGTGATATCATATCACCACAAATGAACATTGAAATAATATATGTAATGTGTGTTAATGCAGGTGCTGGGCAAGCGAATCGTTGTGGCCAAATTCCTGGCCGGAGAGCCTGAAGGAGCAGAGTGTGCAGAGGAGCGTGAGGCGTACCAGCCGCTGGCACCGCCCCCCTTGCACGGGGCCCAGCAAAGCCCAGCACACAGGGGGCCTCCGGGACTGCTACTGGCCGTGTGCGCACTGTGCGTGGGAGCCCTGCTGCTGCCCAGCGCGCCTCCGCCGCCCCCCGCCCCCAGCCCCCTGCTGGAACTGTTGCCCCCCCGTCTGCAAGCCCTGCTTCACCTGCCCCCCGCAATGCAGCTGGTCTGCTCCTTCGTTCTTGGCTTGCTTACCATGGTCTTGCTGAGACCATAATACATAGCCTATTGAATACCCATTTGATCACCTTCTCAAATGGGTATTCAATAATATTGTTAAACTTATGGTGGCTGGTTACCTTATTTATTTGTGTTCCACAAATTGTATATATGTATGTATATATTGCGTGCCCCAAGCCAAAAGAACATGAATAGCTAATTTTTCATGAGATTGAAAACAGTGTTGGTTTTTGGAGACATAAAACATAACTGTGTTCGAAGCCATCAATGTGACATTCTTTTCAAAAACAATTTAAGTTCTTAACCGCTTGGAACACATAAGCTTGTTTTCACGACAATTTAACGTAGGTAGACATAGGAATGACGTATGTCCCGCACCTGAGTTATTAAATTTTATTTCTTTTGATCCAAAGTTACCAGCCGCCATCGAATGCTGCCCCAAATACTGACAAGTGTGAAAAGTGTCCATTACTTCTTAGAGTCAATTGAATCTACTACCAATGTTATTATAATCTAGTGTCACACAATGCAATATTCATGAAAACCATTTGGGTTTTATAAAATGATATTATGAAGTTACTGTTTATACAGACATTATTACCTAACACTGCCTTTTGGATTTTTTGACCTCCCATTAATTAAGCCACTTTGAATATAATTTAGTCCTTTCCCACAGGTGGAAAATAAAACTATGTAAATAAATGATCAACCAAATAATGTGGAAATATAAAGTTTATTAATGAACGAAATCCTATAAAATCTTTTAATAATTTTATTTAGTATGACATAGAATATTTTAAAAATAAGCGTGACACGCAATAAAAATACATAAAATATGCATTATATTAAGAAAAAAATGAAATTTACAATATTATATCAATACAGTGAAATTTAATAAGTTTTCCAAGGGATTGGAAAAAAAAACACTTCTTAAACGGAAAAACCTTATATGTGGGATAAATTGGACCGTTCAGTCCTTAAAGGACTAAAATACGAAACTTCTTAAGAGGGTTTCCCTGTAAAAGTTTCAACTACAACACAAGGGAAATAGTATATAGCAAGAGCCTGTGTAGCCATTCATACAAATCAACTACAGTGTAACCCTCTTAAGAAGTTTTCCAAGGGGGACCGGAAAAAAAATGCGGGAAAACCTTATAAGGGGGAAAAATTGGGCCATTTGGTCTTTAAGGGACCGAAAAAACGAAACTTCTTAAGCAGGAAAACATCTTAAGAGGGTTTCACTGTATCCCTTTGTTAAGTCTGTCAATTAATAGTGTTAATAAAGTTGGTATTGACCAATGATGGTACAATATACAGTGAAACTCTTTTAAGAAGTTTTCCATGGGACGAAAAACTTCTTAGGCGGGAAAATCTTATATGTGGGGTGAATTGGGCCAGTCTTCAAGATGGACCGAAGAAAACCAAACTTTTTAACCATGAAAACTTCTTAAGAGGGTTTCACTGTATAGACAAGCTGTAGAAATCTCAAAGTGGCAAGCAAAACAAATAAGTCAATTGTAGTGCTTTTGATTTAGTAGTTTTAGTACTACACTGCCTTTCGTCATACAAAGTTGTGTGCTACCTCTAAGTAAATTGCATGAAAAAGGTGCCAAAATGTCCTTGTGTTTGATAAGAAAGTGTTTTAATTACTCAACAAACACTAGTAAAAACCAAGGAATAACATTTCATTTGTAAGTAAATCAAAATGAATTATTATTGTGAATAATACTGGAGATTTTATGCGTCGTAGAGAAAACGCAAGGCCGATTAGAGTACAGGTCTGGGCCCGCAACAGCCAAATTACGAAGTCAGTGACGACGCTAAGTAAAGTTCACTGTTTAAAATTGTCTAACCTTTTTTTTTATGTGAGTACCTCACAAGAGTCCCAACTGCTCCCGTCTGGAGCCAGTGAGACTATGGCATCCCCAATTGGGTTATGTTGTGTGGCTGAAAGTAGTGGGGAGGGGAAGAGGATGTCGGGGAAGTACCTGGCTATTCAAATCTGATCACCAAACACCGTTAAAGCCATTTCAAACCGTTTCACTTCTGAATGGTGGTCTTAAACCAGGACAATACTGAAAGTATCCTCCACTCTGGAACGTGCCGCAATATACTATATATTATTTTTAATTAATTAATTGTGAAGTAACAAAAATTAATTAATTAGAATTTATTTTCGCACGCCAGGATTCGATCCCGCGACCTTCGAATTGCGAATCAAGACCCTTACCCCTCAACCACTGTTTGAATCACTTCGCTTATTTGACGGCCGGCGTAGTCCAGCGGCAAGGCTTTGGACTCCCATTCCGAAGGTCGCGGATTCGAACCCGGCGTGTGCAAATAAATTTAATTTGATTAATTATTGTTATTTCACAATTAATTAATTAAAAATAATATATACTATTTTTGCGACAGGTTCCAGAGTGGAAGATACTCTTAGTATCGCCCTGGTGTAAGACCACCATTCAGAATTGAAACGTTGCTTGAAATGGCTTAGCCATGTTTAGTAACTAGATCTGAATAGTGAGGTACTTCCCCACCTTCCTCTTACCCATCTCCTTCCCTTCCCCGCTTACTTTCAGCCTCACAACATTCCCCAATTGGGGATGCCATAGTCTCACTGGTTCCACTTTAATGAGGTATTTACTATAAAAAATAAAAAAAAACTTATCACATGTTTCATTAATTCCAAATAATACAAGGCAAAACACTGAATAATTAACTATAATTTATTTACAGTGAAACCCTCTTAAGAAGTTTGGTATTTTCGATCCCTTTGAGTTTGAATGGCCCAATTTATCCCACATATAAGGTTTTCCCGCTTAAGAATTTTTTTTTTCGGTCCCTTGGAAAACTTTAAGAGTTTCACATATATTTATTGTTTTCATCGTAACTTACTTGCTTATTGCAAAATTGTGTTTTTGTAAATTGTATCGTCTTAATAGATAATTAGTTTATATATTTATAAAAATTGTATAATATAATCTACCATATTATGTAGTTTCTCCAGAGTGGCTAGTTATATTCAGAGAAATGATTTTTTAAACGTATCCTTGAAGATACGCTGGCATTCAAAAGGTTGAAGGATTAAATTTGCTAAAATATGCATTAATTACTAAAAGGGCCCAAATTTACATGTGAATAGTAGAAGTCCCATATCTGAATATAATGTAGTAATACTTATTGCATTATGTAATAATATTTTCAGTGTATTTTAATAATTTTCTAACTAGCCTTTGCCTGGAATATGATAAGATTTTCGTTGATAAATGTATATGAAATATATTTAAAATTACTCATTTGTATAATACTCCCTAGTTATAAGTCAAGTTTTGAACTATTCCCACCTTTTGTGCCGCCTATTACTTAAATAGTGTTTATTAGGATTTTCAAAAATGTATGAAATTTTTTTTTTTCGAATTTTCTCTGGATTACCCTTTTATATGTTTTCAAATGTCTAAAAAATTACAGTTTTTTTATGGGGTTTTAGGGTCGCTACCAGCTGTGAAAATGTAGGGATTTGACCAAAAATTAGTTTGTATTTAACCTCTCATTTGTCGTAAGCCCGCCGGCGGGTGACAGTCTAGGGGTTAAAAAATAAAATGCGATTTTAACCCTTATGTATAAAGAAACTGTACAAGGACAAGGTCAGAATCACTTGCGCCAATATCATTCCAGACTTGCTTTATATTACACTATAGCCTCTCGGAAAGCTCTGATATTTATGTTCTATGGAATACGACCTTAACCTCTATATTAACTGTAAATATTGTATAAATATTTAAGTACTATAAAATATTAACTTGTTTTCTTTAACCCTTGCTTGCCCATGCTGTCAACTGATTTGACAGGCCTATAATTATTTCAATATCTCTTTCTGTGTAACAGGCAAGGATTTTCAAAATGTATCCCTTGTTATCCTTTATCGCTATGTCTCCATTGCAATCCTTCACTCTGCTTCTCCCTCTTCCCCAGCGTGTCCTTTCCCAAGCG
Organism: Limnephilus auricula; assembly: GCA_951813805.1. Classification (NCBI taxonomy): domain Eukaryota; kingdom Metazoa; phylum Arthropoda; class Insecta; order Trichoptera; family Limnephilidae; genus Limnephilus; species Limnephilus auricula. Next base: position 7,944,820 of record OX638405.1, read on the forward strand.
TCCCCTTCCCCTCTCGCATTCCCCTTCCACTTTCCCCGCCTCCCCATTTCCTTCGACCACACCTCCTGCATTTCCCTCCCCCCTCGACTCCCCTCCCGCGAACCCCCCTCTTCATTACCCTTCCCCTCACTGCCGGTAAACTATATGAAATATATACATTTTTCAAATGGCAAATTTCATAAAGCCAGAGATCACTATTACATATAGAAACGTTGGCGGGTGTGTGCATAACAACTCACCAAAGTTTCACCGCAATCGGATGAATGGTATAGGAAATAATTTCATAATGCTAAAGCTCTCAATTAAATTTTGAAAACTGTCATGGGCACCTCAAATCACCAAAGTTTCAATGCAATCGGATGAATGGTTTAAGTACCGCTTAAAGGACAAAGAAAGAAACATTCATTTTTACGTATTAAGAAAACACAATATTCTCAGTCGTACGTATTTATTTAGCTGAAGTAAAATAAAAAGCACAAATACATTGATATGTATCTTCTATACACAGAATATTGAGGAAGAGAATGGGGTACAGGAAGAACAAAAACTATGCTACTTTTATATACATAAATGTATATATCTGTCACAAAATTCAAATGCATAAACTAATGAATAGTAAGCGGTGGCAAAATGAAGAATTCCAAGTTGCGAATCCGCAAAAACATCATTCGGAGATATTGAGGTTTGAAGTTTAGAATTAATATGTAATTAGTAATAACCTACCAAACCTCAATATCTGCGAATGGTGTTTTGCGGATTCGCAACTTGGAATTCTTCATTTTGCCACCGCCTAGCCGCTTACTACTAATGAAGCACTGTAACTCTGTACACTTATGACTTTATTAATATTAGTTTTCTACCAGCGTATCAGGTGGTATCATTGCCTTCATCTGTCACAACAGCAAGCTGTGTCGAAACCGGTTGGCGGGTTCATTAAATTAAAATTATGTGCACAAAGTAACATTGCTTCACTTAGTAATGTTCCATCACAAAGTTACAAACAACAATTGCAAATTATTTTCTGTAAGTAGGACCTCTCATCATCGCCTTATATAAATGCTTGGATACTGGCAGTGGTGACAGGGCCTTTAGCGGTTCTGGAAAAGCTAAGCCCTAAAAAAAAAATTATGTGAAGCTCCCCTTATTTTGGCTGTACTGTCAATTGAGAAGCGCTGATCTAGAACAGCATCTGTAGTTTGTTGCCATTCGTCAATTTAATATATTTGTATTCTAAGCAATTAACTTGAAATCTAGATAGTGTCTTGGATAAATATATCCATTTTTATTTTAATATGCGACATCTATTGACTTTTCTGTAAGTCTAGGGTAAATATTTTATTTAAATTATAATTATTTATCTTTATATATAAAAATCTCGTGTCAAAATTTTCGTCCGAGGTAAACTCCGAAATTACTTAACCGATTTTGATGAAATTTGACTTACTGTGTGTAATTTGGTCCAACTTAAAAGATAGGATAGTTTTTATCTCGATTATGGACTTCAATATTTAGTAATGCGAATTGAATGTTGTTATGGGAAAATGATTTGTAAGATTTATAAGTTTCAGACAGATGGCGGTGTGAGTTAATTTATTGACACAACACTTAGTTATCTAGGTTAGAAAACTATCCAGTAGATGGCGTTGTATTTCGATAGCACAGCAACGCTTGGGCGGGTCAGCTAGTATTATATAAACTACAGTCTACTGCTATTAGGAGTAGACTGTAGTAGCTTTGTTCCAGAAGATTTATTTATTATTGTGTTAAATTGTTTATGTAATATAAATATTCATCATTTAAATAAAATATTCACCTAGACTGGCAAGTCAAAAGATGTCACACATTAAAATAAAAATGGATACATTTATCCAATACACTATCTATCAAGATACTATCTAGATAGCAGCCAATAAAAGTTTGCATGAAGAAATTGAAGATAATGTTGGTAGTTCTTAGTTGAAGTAAAATTCAGTTATATGACCAAAAAGGATAGGGTAGAAAAAGCTCAGTGGTTAGAGCAGAGCCCCGGAAAGGCTAAGGTCCTGGGTTCAATTCCTAGATGCGACCGAATCTTTCCCAGATTTTTCTGTTTCAAATTTTTGTTTGAGTTTCTCTAATATTGTCTTAAATGATTAAATCCTTTAATTTTATAATCAATCAACAATTAAAATCCTTTAATTTTATAATCAATCAACAATTAAAATCTTTTAATTTTATAATCAATCAACAATTAAAATTCATAAAAAAATACATTTTAATAAAAATAAATTATTTAAAAAAATATGTATATTTCCATACAAAGAAAAACTGATAAAAACTGAATTTTAATAAATGAGTATAACAAATAAACCAGTTTATAGAAAGCATTACGAGTTAAAAAAAATATGAATATTTCAATATAAAGAAAAATTGATAAAAGCTGAATTTTAATAAATGAGTATCACAAATAGACCAGTTTATAGAAAGCATTATGAGTTTAAAAAATATGGATTTTTCAATATAAAGAAAAATTGATGAAAACTTAATTTTAATAAATGAGAATCATAATTAAACCAGTTTATAGAAAGCATTATGAGTTAAAAAAACACAAATATTTCGATATAAAGAAAAATTGATAAAAACTTAATTTTAATAAATGAGAATCATAAACCAGTTTATAGAAAGCATTATGAGTTAAAAAAATATGAATATTTCAATATAAAGAAAAATTGATAAAAACTTAATTTTAATAAATGAGAATCATAATTAATCCAGTTTATAGAAAGCATTATGAGTTTCAAAAATGATAAAAACTTAATTTTAATAAATGAGAATTAAACCAGTTTATAGAAAACATTATGAGTTGTAGCCTGTATATTAAGTATTTTATAAGTCCTTCTCTATTATTTGTAAAAGATAAACCAACAATAAAATAAACCGAAAATCAACATCAGATTTCTTGTTTACTACTTACGTACATTTTATTTTTAAACGACTAGATATTGAGATTCTTAAAATGAAACAGTATAATAAAATTTAAAATGAGTTAATAATATGACCAGCCTTATAAATTTACTATTAAACTAAGATGCAATCTTTCATTCGTTTCTTTGCCACTCAATACAGGCAACTTAATAAAATGTGATGAAAATAATAAACATTTTTTGTACAAATGTCACATTCAATTAATGGGGCCAACAGACCTAGCTATAGAAGCTCAAGCGTTATTTGGTTTGGCGTATTTCGACATATCGGTTGCCGTACATTCCCATGGGAATGTATGACGAGTGATATGCTGAAGTAGGCCAAGCCAAATAGCGATTGAGCTTTTATAGCTAGGTCTGTTAATTTTAACCCATTTATTTGCTAATAAGGTACCTACGCAAACTGACCATTTTATTAGGAACGCATTCGTATTCGTTTAAATAACGTATTGTATATTTGCTTTACTTTTTATTATCTTATATTTTATTTTGTAAAGGGCACTTGTGTCTATGCTACATGCTTTAAATCCTATTCTAGCAATATAATATGTAATATAGTGGAAAATTAAGTTTGTACTAGTAGACTAGGTCAGGGGTTCCCAAATTTGTAATTGAACCACATACTTTTGAGAACAACAAACTATCAGTTAATCTTTACAACTCAACTGCAATGGGTTCGCATGATGTACAAATTGGGAACCTCTGTACTATCTAAGTTCATATCTGGGGGTTAAAGCTAGAAGTGCCTATATCAGTTTTTGGTAATTTGATTTAGGTACCAAAATATACTTTTAATTTCCGTTATTTGAATGCTATAAGAAATAATGTTAGTGCTCTAGATTGATGAAATTGTGGCCTATCTAATGTAGAAGTCAACATATTAATTTAGAATTTTTTTACATAAGAAAAAGAATAACAATCTTCATTCCTGAGCGATTCCCAAATTAGGCCTTCTAGCATTATGCCCCAGACATTATACTGTATTATGCAAATAGCTCTACAATAATTCCTATAAACCCTAGGCATGTTGAGGTCTCCATCGTAGCACATGCAAATATTTTTAATTAATGCAGGCGTAATGCATGAAAAGCCTGCAGAAGTATCGGAAGTAAACCTAACCTCGTTAGATTAAAAATTTTACTAAACTTACTCTCCAAGCAGACTGTCTTCACTCCTAACTTACACAACCTGCCAAAATGGTTAAGTTAAATGAGCATCACCGATGTACAGATTGCCTTGGTCAACTTACATAATAACAATAGTAGAAGTTAGAGAAGCCAGCCGGACTTGTGGAAGGAATAAGGAAATGTTCCTTTCAGAGCTGCACCACAATGTGCGTGAATAGCGGGTGAAGTTTGGTAGACTTCTCGATGAAGGTTAGTGAGTTCAAGCCGTCAATGGCGTAGCGCAAGGAGGCCTGCGCCAAGAGGGCCTTCCTCTCCGGGCTGGGCAACTGGTTCTGGTGCCGCATCATAGAGTACACGCTGACCTCGGGCTCCAGGCGCACAGGAGTCAGGCTGATCTCACGCAGCCGCTGGTAGAGGTCGTCGTCTTCCCCGCCCCAACCGAAGTAGCGATTGCTCATGCCGTTGGCCGCCACAAACTGCTCTGACAGGAGGGACACGGCGCCGCCAAACAACTCCTTGTAGGGCAAGTTGAACCTACAAGCAACAGACACATCATTCTTAGCTGGCTACAAGTAACAACAAGGGAGCTAAATGATAAAAAAAAAATAAAAAAAAAAGTGCGTTTTGTTTTTATTACACACTAGATGGGGTACCTGGCTTCGCTCAGGGAGTTGATATGAGTTTGTGTGGTAGCTCCCTATCCCCCACCCATACAAAAAAGGCTTTTTTGTTTTTTTTTTATTCCAGAAAAAAAGAAAATAACATTTTCACTTACTTAACTAGAATTTGCATAACATTATATTATCATACGACATATTATCATACAATATATTACAATACTATTCATTCACTTTCAATATTATTCATTTTCACTACATTGTTTTTTGTAAATAAAAATGAATAATTTTTTTTTAAATTTACAGACACTTTTTCCGTTTTTAATATCAACTGGAAGGCAATTATATAAATTGCCCCCCTCATAACTGATAGATTGCTTACCGTAGTTAGTATGAATAGTGTTTAAATGTATGTTATCGTGTTGTCGTGTAAAATGTTTGTGTACTTGGGACGTTTTAATGAATTCTGTGTTTGTATGAATGAGTTTATTATTTATTTTGTATATAAGGAGACATATATTGTATTCGTATAGTTTGAATGGTCCACAATGTTCCAGAACATTCGAGTGTTCTGGCATGTTCCACAATGATCTGGATGTTTCGGGATGTTCCCGAACGCTCCAGACTATTTCCGAACATTCCAAAATGTTCTGGAATGTTCTAGAGGGCTTCTAGAAACTTCCAGTCGTTATATCTTCAAATGCACGCCCTTCAGGTAAAAAACGGGAACCTTCTTCATGGATGGGGGTAGAGGGCTACCACACCATATAACTCCCTTGATCGCACTGGGACTCGTTTCTGAGTTTAGCGGCACGCACATTGTACACTTAATTTTATAATATATATTGATTAGATACCTGTGCTTATCAATACTGGCAGACATGTGGCGAGGAGACTTGGTGCAGGCATACAGGTTCTTCAACTTGAGGGGCAGAAGGTCCACATCATGCAGTACGAGGCACGGGAAGCCGTGTTGAATGGCGATTACGGAGCCGATGTTGAGGAGCTTGGCCCGGTTGAAAGGCTTCCCATCGTCTTGCTCCACTATGTAAATACGGTAGTGTATATTCTGCTTTCCAAGAAACAAGTGAATATACGTGAGGAAATCTTTCAGCTGCTTGTCTCGATCACGGTAAGGCACAATAATGGCGGTACTGAACGAAGGTTTACAATTCGCCGGTACGAATTCTCCGCCGATTTTCAAATTAGTCGTATCTAATACAGCATCACCCAATGAAGCTATATCGATACCGGAGTCATCTTTTAAAATCGCTGTGTAGTCGCACGCGATTCCATTGCGGATAGTCAGGTTTTTTGATATTTCCTTTGCAAAATCTTGCCAAACATTTTCTTGTTTTATATATTCGTAGTGAGAGGCGAATCTTCTGAAATTGAATGATAATACCGCTAAAAGTAAAAAGAACGAATAAATTAAATATTTTGAGATTTTCACGTACACGAACATAATATTATATGACAGTGATTATTATTTAGATCACCGTCACACGCTCGTGAACTGTCATTTCTGACATTCAGTTCATAGAAAAAGAAAAGCAAAGAGGTAGCCAATGTAGAATGTAATGTAGCCGTAGACATAAAATAAGTAAACTTAGTAAAGCGGGAATCAGACAGTTCACTCGAGTGAAGGTTTACGCCATGTTTTCTCGGCCTAATATTCCATGTTTGTTTCATTCCATGTTCAGACGGCGCTATAGAAACAAGCGTTCACTCGTCCATTCCCACCACAGCGTCGCCGAGCGAGGTAAACCGCGCTGGAATTCGTTTGATTTCCAGCGCGGTCCGGCCCCGAATTTTAAGGAAAAACATGTCAGATGCATCGATTTTTACCCAATTTTGTTGACACAATTATATAAAAAAAACAGTATTGTTTCGTCTTATAAACCTTTTATATTTTTTATGACATAATAACACAATTTGATTTTACTTTTTTTATTACGAACATTTACCTACAAATTAATAATCTTACATATATTAAAAAATATATATATAACACATGGATAATAAGGGAGACCCAACAATTTCTATGAGACGTGTTCCCAAAAGCAAACAAATTAGCCGAACGAATACCATTTTGACGATTTGCGTGCGACGTGATAGCGTCCTCCTAGTACAGGACGCGACACAAACTGATTGAGATTTCACTCGGTGTTCAGACGTTTCACTTTGCTCGCCGAGCGGGGTCGTGCGCGCTGGAATTCATTTGATTTCCTGACTGATAGAGAGTTCACTCCGTGTTCAGACGTTTCACTTTGCTCTCTTCCGTGCGCGTGTGAAGGATGCCGAATGAAAATATCCAACATTGTTGGATCGGTTCACTTGAAGATTTCATTCGGCAGTATTCGGCACTTTCGTTTCATTTCATGTTCAGACTTGTCATTTCGAGTAAAATAGGCCGAATGAAATACAGAAATAAACGATTAGTGAACCGTCAGATTCGTGCATTAGTGAACCGTCTGATTCCAGCCTTACGCCTTTATGTGATGATCTATATAAGTCGTTTTCTGTGGTTAACTAGGTTAAAACTTGGTGAAACTCAAACCTCAAACGTCAAATTACTTGAAATCTCAAACATCAAAAACATAACCCTACCGACAAGTCAGTGGTGATTTACTCTAATAAATTAAATTTTCCCTAGTATTTAACTGTAACAAAATGTCCTTAATTGAAAAACTTGATTTTGGCGACGTCGCTTCCGATATCGAATTCACTAGCAAAGCGGTAGAGTTAAATAATGCAATTCTAAATATACAAAAACATGTTCGGTTGATGGAAGAAAACAAAACAAAAGTTGAGGATATGAGTATAGAAGACCGACTAAATTACAAGTTGTTTTCCGTTTACGCCATCAATTCTCTGTGTTGGATACAGTTGCGGTCGCGGGGCGCGGACCCCAACTCGCACCCCGTGAAGCACCAACTGCTGAGGATCCGTCAGCTGATGCAGAAGAAGGACGAGCTGGCGGACCGGAAGAACAGGCCCGTGCTGAACAAGAACGCTGCCAAGAGATTCATTCGCAGCGGTCTGTGGGACCCCAAGGAGAAACAAGCCAACAAAGCCGGACATGCAAACAAGAAGATTAAGTTCACCGATTCTTAATAACTTTACCACCTATCTCGTGTTTGTTAGTCATTGTCATTATTTTATATACAACCTGTTAAATAAACCAAATAAAACAACACTTCTGTTTCAACTTTACAACATCATATTTTTATTAATAAAAAAAAACTTGAATTCGTCACAATTTTGTTTTTAGAATTGTCTAAAGATTTTATGCTCTCTAAGGTACCTACCTACCTAATTCACTACTGCCCTCTATCTTCACAAAAGCTAGATGGCTAGACTCTTCAAAATCACTTTTCTCAACAATCAATTAACACAACTACTGTTGTTCCCCTCGGCTAGTTTGTTTACTTTTGGGAAAAACTCATAGAAATTGTTGTGTCAATGTCACAAATTGTTGTGTACTACCATGCTGAGAAAAATTATCTTTATTTACTTTATAGTGATAGTCCTCACAATAGTCCCTTCAAAATGTCTGGAGCCAGTGTGACTATGGCATCCCCAATTGGGGTATGTTGTGAGGCTGATGGTAAGCGGGTAAGGGAAGGATATGGAGGAGAGGAAGTTGGGGAAGTACCAGACTATTCAGATCTAGCCGGTAAACACGGCTAAAGCCATTTAAAGCAACGTTTCAATTCTGAATTAAGGTCTTACACCAGGGCGATACTGAGAGTATCTTCCACTTTGGAACGTGCCGCAAATATAGTATATTTTATTTTTAATTAATTAATTGTGAAATAACACAAATTAATCATATAAAATTTATTTGCGCATGCCGGGTTCCAACCTGCGACCTTCGGAATGGGAGTCCAAAGCCTTGCCCTTGGACCACGCCGGCCGGATCTTAACAGTGTTAGAAAGAGAAACCACCACGCTTTATGTTCAAAGCTAAAATTAACTGCAAAATAATTAAATTGTACACCTTTGTGAAACCAAAGTTTCCGACCTTAATTTAAAAAATATTTATGATTTGTGATTTTTAAAAATTATTTTTATATGAAACAACAAAAACGTGAGGTGACGATGACGTTAATAATAATATTATAATAGTTTTTTATTTCTTTATCATTTGTTTAGTGATATGTGGTCGTGTTTTTATTTTTTATTACTAACAATAATTTTAGTTTAAAAAAAAGCGAAGTGAGCCACTTTTTACTCTTAACCACAGGAGCGATTTAGGTCCGAATTTAAACCGCTTTAATTTTTTTGTGATTGAAATCGGTCCAAAATTGGACCACATTTAACGAACCCACAATTATGGGATAAACGGTGAAATCTAGGTGGATCCTTTAGCTTTAAACCGCAGTAAACAGTTTATGTTTCCATATTTTATTAAATGATATTTCATTAAAAAAATTGAGTGACATCGGATTCTCTCAGAATTTTCTCGCTTTCGTAGCTAGCTACTTACTCAATTGTCGTCAGTATGTCAGTTACGGACACCAATTTTCTCACGAATACAAAACCAACTCCGGGATTCCCCAGGGATCGAATCTAGGACCCCTCCTCTTTCTTTTATTCATTAATGATATAGGCAAGACCATTAACCGCTCAAAATATCTCCTCTTCGCTGATGATATCAAACTTTTCAGAGCTATTAAAAGTTATTGATTCCATTCTTCTACAGAATGATCTTGATGGCTCTTGTCAAATGGTCGGAACTGAACAAATTACCCTTCAGCATCCAGAAGTGCAATGTCGTTACATTTACAAGATCCAAAGATACATTCCTATTCCCCTACCAGATTAATAAAAATATATTAACACACAAAAATGAGATTAGAGACCTTGGCGTGATTTTTGAAGCAAATCTCTCTTTCAAATCCCACATATTTGTCATTGTCTTCCGCGCCAACAAAATGCTTGGATTTGTTCTTCGTAATGCGAGATCATTTACTAATGGAATTGCAATACGTCGAACATATGAAGCACTTGTTCGTAGCATATTGGAATATAGCTCCATTATTTGGGCCCCTTCTGAACAAAGCCATATCCTGGAAATAGAAAAAGTACAAAAAAGATTTTTGCATTACCTGTATATGAGGGAATATACGTACTATCCATTCCTGTATCCATCCTTGTTCTTAATCTTCTTAACAGGATGGATACAGGAGCGAATCTTTTAATCAAAATCAAGACCTCAAGGATTCTGACTTATTTTTTGATACACAAAGTACTTTTAATAGAAAATTAAAGGCTCTTTTCCTACATAGTACAAAGTAAACATTTTAGACACACCCGTATAGCATTGCTTTTTTTCTATCTATATATATATATACGTATATATTTTTTTTTTTTTTTGTCTTACCCTCTGAACTTTTCCAAAATAATTTGTAAACCTTTATAAGTTAAGGATATTAGGCATTTTCTTTCTTTTTCATCTCTAATTGTAAAATAATATTATCATTTATATATTTTTTCCTTATTATTTATAAGTAAAATTATTTTTATCTGTTTTTATTGCTGTCAAAGTCAATTAGTGAGAAATAGTTTGGATGCAGGTGAGTTCTCTAGTTGTTGTTTTTATAAATTATGAATTGACACCTGTATCTGTATTTTCTCCTAAATAAATAAAAAACAAAAACAAAAAAAAAACAGGGATGCTCGATTTCAACACCTTAGAAGCCCGCAGAAAAGTATTTTTAGGTAAACACTTTTTTAAGCTAATCTCTGGTATTTACTTAATCCGCCTAAGTTAAAAGAGGTTAATTTTTATGTCCCTAACACGTATACTCGTGGGAGATCCCATGCACTTTTTTATGCTCCGAAAGTGAGGACTTCTGCCTATCAAAACGCGCCAATAAACAGAGTGACTCAACTGCTTAACGATTCTGCATTGACCATCGACATTTTCAATTGACCAACACAGTTCAGCAACTATCTTTTAGCACATGTCACTAAGTAGTAAAACTGCCCTTGTGTACTTTGTAATTTATAATCTTCTCCATGATATATTAGTGTATAACTGTTTTATGAAGAACATGAGAAAATAAATAAATAAATAATTAGTATTTTGAGGAATGCTATTAATTAAATCGAATGGCCAAATCAAAAGCTGAACACCAATCGTTCGAGTGGTTAATTAATTTAAAAAAAATTATATTTATTTCTAATAATTAAATTTGAAAGTGCATTTCAACCCCTTCCGAAAATAGTTTTTAGCTTTCAGAAATATTTCATTTATTTAGATTTTATTGCAAAGCGGAAATATTCTGACAGAAAATGCCCGAGGCCTGACGGGTTAACACTTTATATTTGTTTGTATGTGTGGCAATTTCCTCCAACCAACGCAGATACCTTTTCTGCATGGTTTGCAAACAACGGCAAAGGCAGAAAAAATGCTAATAGTAAATTAAGTATTTATTGTACTTTTGGGGATAGAAACAATATTGCCTTGAAAGTGGTATTTTAGTGAGTACGCACAAGCATCAGCCTCGGCGCACCTTACTTTGGTTGCTTTCTGGATGGAAAAAGATGGCAATCGTAATTAAAAGATTTATAAACAGGTAAATTTTTTTATTAATTTAAAATATTACAAACACTAACCAACCACGTACAATACAAATTACAAAAAACTTTCAATATTATGGAATAATAATAATATCAGTCACAACTTAACATCCTAATCCTATAGCAGAATGATTTGGAATGCTTCGATAATCGCACAAAACACATGGCTGAGAATATTATAACCTTCGTCAGTAGGACCTACGCAGATCAAATCAATCATGGTTTGTCGGCAATTCAAACAACACTTCACTGAAAAATTTGTGATGAAGACCAACTAGTGTAAACACAGTGCAATTTACTTCAAAGAAATAATGTGATGATATAAATAAAAGCACTGATAAGACACAGTTATAAATTAATATGTTTTTTGAAAATTTAACCATATTTTTGTGACTATTTAAATACATTTTTTTCTCTTGTAACAAAAATTAATTATATGCCCGGCTCCAATTTGTTCACATTACTTGTAGTAAGCGACTCTTACGTCATATGGTGTAGGCCATCAGAGGCTGGAACCGGGATAAACAGGCTAGTAAAAAGCTGAAGGCGCTGTATTAGGTGTTATTATCAGCTCTTGGCAAGTTGGCATCCAGAGCGGAGTGCTGCAATTGCACCTTCACAGAGCCTGAAGGCCATACCAGCTTAATAAATAGACTACCGAACCTGGACGTCATGTTCTAATATTGCTTTCCTGAATGCATTACTAAAAACCAATATATTTTTAGTGTAATATTGCAAACATGTCAGTTTTATACTGCAACAAATTGCAATTTAAACCGAATCAATGAAGGCTTAAGAATTGATACTGTTGTATTATAAGACTTTGTAAAAATACACTAGTACTCGGAAACTTTAAATTTGAAGACCGGTTAATAGCCGAGAGGACAAATGCGTTAGATTCCCGCCCAGGCATCACAGTTTTAATCCTCTGCTAGCTAACGGCCGATGTTCCCAATCCAACTGATCAACTGTAAGTTGAAATTTTGGCTCAACACTCCTCGAATGCACAAATATGTCCTCCCCTACGCAACTCTCCGACCAACAGGTGAATCGAGCCTTACTAAACAAATCGCTTAGCTCAAGGCTGCACAACCCCAGGCCCGCGGGCTACATTGTGGCCCGCGAAAGAATTAGAAATGGCCCGCATGAGAAAATTAAAAAATTTCCATTAACTTGCAAATTTTTGTAAATCCTTTTATAATCAATTTGACCAAAATCAGTCTGAAAATAATCAATTACAACTATAACATACAATTTTGTAATTTTTTGATTCCAATAAAATGACTAAAACTAAATAATCATTCCTGAAAGTCTCCAGCCACCCCCAGGATGGATATAATTTCAGAAACTCTCTAGCCACCCCACCCAGGATGGATGCAATTCTGACCGATGATCCGTTAATCTGGTAACCCTATCAGTGGTCCGCTTGTGATTTTGCCTCGTCAATTTAGCCCGACTGTTAAAAAGGTTGGGCAGCCTTGGCTTAGCTGATCGATTGAAAAGTTGGGAACAACGGCCGTAAGTCCTCCATCATTGTACAAGCAATATTTTCCATTTAAGTAGGAGGAATTCAAATATTTTCCAGTTATTTATAACCAGGGAATGTTTCTTTCAATTAGTATAAAATAAATATTAAAATTTACCATAGTCAACATCTTAAATATTGATTATTTCAAAAGCACGTATTCTGATTTGAGTTGGTAATGCATTAGCTCAGCGATATTACAATTACATTATTTAAAACAAAAACCATTCAAATGTCAGTTCTTTAAGATAATTTAAGTTATCCATGTCTGAACCAAACTCCATACATAAATGCCATCACCATCAGTCAGTTAGTGAGCTAAAGCTACACAACGAGGATGTTCAATCAATCCTACTAAATAAAATAGTGTATAATAAAAATGATTGTAAAAATATCACTGCCAAAATGGAATCTGTTGAGTAAAGATAAAATGCATGGAAAAGAATACAAAGATTATTGCTGTCATCGCTACATAAATTACACAATATAATTATATGTACTTAAGCTGATTATTGCAAGGCGTGTTGAACAAAACCTTCCTTTAAATGCGTAGGCCATCTTGTTTGAATTTTCACATTTGGATGTCATGTAATATTTTTTACCGATGTATATATAATTATTTTTCTTAATATAGCTGTAATGTTTTTAAGGATTCCACTACGTAAGAAATAATGTTTGATCAAAAGGGGAAGGGCCAGCTAGTGTCTAGGAAGGATTTGGTTGTAGCAACACGGGAATAGGGTAATGGAATTTCAAAACCATTACATGTAGGTTTTTTAGTTAGTCAGCTTCGGGAAACACAACATACATAGTAAATATCAACAAATATTTCATCAAATACAACAATTGTCCTTAAATAATAAATGACTTGCGAGAATTAGAAATGCGGTTACATACTAGGAAAACAGTGATATAGTACGTGCCAAACTTTAATACTGACCGAAATCGCCACAATAGGTAAGTTTAAGATCAGAAAAGCGTTACGCCTCCCGGCCCATGCCTTTCTCTATCGCACATATGTTTTGCGCATCTTTCTCTTACGGTCATTAAAATGACTACCTGAGCGAGAATGGATCGTATCAAATTCAGGTCGGCTTTAAAGTTTGGCGTGTACTATACAGGTGTTCCGCTGATAGCTCCATTGGAACCTCTCCCTCTTTTTGTAAATGTTGCATGCAACAGAAATAGAGGTTACAGTGGGCCCTCAGCGGCGGGACCATTATTATGTCAACCGGGCAGAATGATTAAATCTGCAAAACAAGGCCGGCTGCGGAGATATTGTCTCCAGCCCCAGCAGTCTGGCGGGCGTTGGTGCAGACAAGCACAGGGGCCACGCAGATCAGCACCCGCACCCCCTCAGCCTCCTCCCAGCAAGACACGGGGCGTGCAGGGTCCAGGCGAACACGCGAAGATCCAGCGCTCCCGGCAGACGTGGAGAAGCTGTCATCCATCACCAGGCGCACCTGCGACGGCAGGATGGTGGGGGTGCCGCACACGTGTCTATGCGCTGTCAGCGAAGCCTTGGCGGCGGCAGCCATTGTCTTTTTCCACGCTGTACCGTGAACTGTCATGATGGCTTGATACGCTAATGTGTGAACGTGAATCCTTGTAAGTTGTCTACTATTTGGAACGTTAACACTTGTTTTTCGAATAATTTTAAACACATTCCTCATCTGATCCAGTGCGGACGCGACTCTCGGGTTTGAGTCGGCTACGACGCTGATATTCCCGTATTTCAAGGTGTGATACAGGTTGACTAGTTCCTGTTCGTTCATCCCCAGCGAGTCAGAATAAGGAATGATTTCTTTGGTTAAGTCTGTCATGAGCTTGGCTTCCACGTAGCTCGCCATTTCAAAGTGAACCATTGTGGAGGTCTTCTGAGATATCATCTGTTCCTTAATCTTTGCGAGGCGCGCTTCTCGAACACCTAAAAGAATATAAATTTATACATATAGGATAATGTGAGCAGTTGTAACCTAGTTCTTTCTCATAAACAAATCACGAAAACAGAAACGGAGATTTCAGTGACAGGACCAAATAAATTTATAAATCTGATTTAACCGAAGGGAAAATACTGTCTTGGTCACTTTAAATGTTTGCCGAAGAAAATAAAATAATTCATTTGAATAATTTTCTAGAGATGTTACAAAAGAAATGAATAAAGAAATAAAGATTTTCATGGCCAAAAGTATTACGTTTAGTGATTTAATTTAGAGGTATTATGCGTAACTGTAAAGCCGTCTGAAACGTTGGCTAAAGAAGGTCATAGAGCAACACGGCATTATACCCGAAAAATAAATTACTATAAGTAGAAATTAAGTATGAAAATAAAAGTGGTGTTACGCAAAAGGGTTTTTACGGCATTAAGTTTAAACATAAGAATTATGTTTATTAAGTTATTGTTTTATTTTAAATTATAATATCACATCACAAAATACTCCTGGGATGCTAGCATGGTCGATCGTTATGAAGTTACCGACCGATTGTCGGTAACTTCTCTTCGTTCCCTAGGACAACTGCAGATCGCAAACGAATAGGTGACAGTTCACAATGACTAAGTGTCCTTAATATATTCAATATCAACTGTCGTTTGTACGTTAGTGATCTGCAGTTGTCCTAGGGAACGATGAAAAGTTACCGACAATCGGTCGGTAACTTCATATCGATCTACCATGCTAGCACACCTGGATGACTTAATGCTCCAAAATTCTACAGAGAAACAAACGGCTTCGATGAAAGCGATACCCAGAACCGAAGAAACTATTATCTGAGAAAGAAAAGAGCTGACTCCAACAGCCTACCTAGGCAATGAGTTGGGACAATGCAAGGAAGAAGATAACAAAGTATCTGCTTCATCAAAACAAATAAAAAAAAATTATGAAGAAAGTTGGTTGGATACAATACAGCAGGGACTAGAAACAAGTATTGAGTCGAGTAAGTAGGATGAATGGTGATTACCTGCAGGGAAGGGATAGCTATCCATCATCTGCAGCCCGCTGACCACCAGCAGATTGGGCTGGAAGGTTTTCAGCACCTCCCCGAGTGGCTCCAGCGAGCTGACCATGGGGTTGTTCTCGTCATTGTGCAGGATGTACCGGTTAGCCCGCGGGGCTGTAAAGGGGCCCCACTGAGCGTCAGCCTTGTACTCCAGGATGAGGTGCACATCGTCCTTGTCCAGGGCGCCTCCTACGGCACGCAGGCCCTCGGGCAGTGCTCCCAGCAGGCGGGGGCTGGTGCGCGCCGCCAACACAACGTCGCAGCCCTCCAGAAGGAAGCGCGAGGCCATGACAGGAGCGTTGCCGCCTACTTCCCAGCGCGCTCCCGGGTCCTTCTCCGCAAAGGCTACCAATTCGTCAAACAGGGATCCATTGGACATGTACCTCCTGAAATTATATGACAAACTATTATTATACGCCTTAGGAAAGAGGATGAACCACCACACGACTTTGTTTTGGCACAACCTCCTTGCTTCATTCACATTCATACACCATCTCACAATAGTGTTGTGTTTATAACAAAGTATGGTAAAACCAAGTGACATGTTCAGTGATTATATTAAAATGAGCCGTTCAAGATTAGCACTTAACCCGTCAGGCTAATTTGTTCTCTTTTCAGAACAACTCATGTGGTCTCATAGAAATCGTTGTCGCCCTTACTATCATGGTTAGAAATATAATCTAAACGGTGTTAAAAAGAAAACACCATATTTTATAATTAAATGAAACAATATATCTTAGTTACAACCACTGATTTATTTAGTTACACGCCGACCGGTTTCGGAACAACCGTTCCTTCTTCAGGGCAAACATATAATGATGACAATTACAAAATAGTGGGTGGGTACAATTTATCAGTAAGTGTTGTGGTAGGGGTGGGGGCGTGGCTAGGAATTGACCCCTACTGATAAATTGTACCCACCCACTATTTTGTAATTGTCATCATTATATGTTTGCCCTGAAGAAGGAACGGTTGTTTCGAAACCGGTCGGCGTGTAACTAAATAAATCAGTAGTTGTAACTAAGATATATTGTTTCATTTAATTATAAAATGGATAACCACAAAGTGATAGCTAATTTCAAAAGTGTACCATATTTTATGTTCAAATCTAAAAGTTAATCATAAAATAATTTATAAAACCAAAGCTTACAACCGCAATTTGAAAAAAAAAAAATGAAATTTTGGGATTTTTTTATTAATCATATTTACATGAAACAACATAAAAGTTAAGTGACGATAACATTTACAATACATTTGCCTAATAAAATATGTGTGTGTGGGGTTTTTTTTCATTATCAGTAATTTTAGGTAGAAAAAACGGCAAACCATTTTAAAAACTTTTTTTATGCTTCAAATTATATCACCTTTTAAAAACAGTTTTTAGTTTTATAATATTAAATATTCCATTTATTTGGATTTTATTACAAAGCGGAAATATTTTGACGTTCTGACAAAATAAACTCGAGGCCGAGGGGTTAACTGAGTTTTTACAATTGGATTGTTCTCACGTAAAAGAGAACATCTGTAAAACTCAGTATAAATAAATTTATATTTGTAAGTTTAAAGTATACTATGCAAAATTTTTTCAACAAGGCTATGTATATTTTTTATTTCCTCTACAACAAAGGTGAATATAGGTCAGAATACATCACTTGTTAGTTTTGCATTGTATTTGTGAAGAATTAATAAAAAAAAGTAAATATGAATACAAATTGACGCCAGTGCAAAAAGTGAGGCAAGACCAACATTTTTGAGCAAGATAAACACGCAAAAGCCCCGTTTGGACTTAGCAAGTAGTTTAGTCAAGTAGCGAGTAATTCAGCAACTAAAGTGTCCGAACACTGTAAATTTGTTTAGTAGAGTCAATCCATTTTGTTCTAGTTTTTCAGACGAGTAGCGCCCCCCACCACGTGTGTCACTGCTCACCGGCTCAATCACTAAACAATTCTGAACCCATTGTTTTAGTAGAGTTCATTAGTGGAGATGTTACTCTAAAATTACTTTAATTTTTCTGTTATTACTCTATTTTTGTATCCATAGTTTCATCTAACTAATTTCTTCTTCCAACTCTTCTGAAATATCCATTACAATAAGCTTAATTAGCCTATTTACTTTGTTGCATTGCAGCCTGTTCATATTCCAATCGATTTTTGGTCAGTCAAGTCGTGACTTAAGGTAGAAACACACCAGGTAGACATACGTACGCATTGCTACGTCTAACAATATCTGGACTGCTTAGCAAACATACATTTTCTATGAAAATGACCACACACACCGCACGTTGCGATGCGTGTGGCCAATGTGAATCTAAAACATATATTTTCATGAAAAACTTATGGTTTCTAAGTAGCCCAGATATTGTTAGGTGTAGCGATGCGTACATACGTCGACCCAGTATGTATCTACCTTTACTCGCTATACTGAACTACTGGCCTAATCCAAACAAGCCTTTAGAGATGTGGATTTTTACCATTAAAAGTTGTTGAAAATGATTCATAGAAACCAACTAGAATTTCCAGTGAAATATTTTTTTTTCATTGTTTTTTATTTCTTGCTAGAGCAATCCAGATGAGTTACAAAACTCATTTTAGGACAGGAGGAACTTACAATTCATAGGTAGGAGGTGGTAGTTACAATTTTACAAAGGTATATTGATATCATAATATAAGTTTTACATTCAGTACAGCATAAAAATAAAAATAAAGACAGGTTAAGTAGAACAAACAACAAGAGAAAACAAGTAAAGAGAGGGATAAACTGATACGAGTATATAAGATATAACAAAAAATGACAAGACGATTACATATTTTCATTTTTAAATGTAGTTAAAAAATATTCTTTTAAAGCATTGCTTTGCAATTTTTTATTATGCTGGATGTTTTTGTACATATCTGGAAGCGAATTATATAGTGTATAGGCAATATAGTTCAGAGATTTTATCCCATATTTTGTAGTGTGTGTTTGAGGAATGCGGGTTTTATTGTTATTTCGAGTATTGTGGTTGTGGATGTCTTGATTGTAAATTGGCTTGGTGTTAGTATGAGTTGATTGTTGGGTAATTTGTAGTATGGTGCTTGTGATTTCATGTTTAGGAAGGATTGTGATTGGAAGGATACCGGAAACTGAATAGATGTCCCTGACATGAGTGTCCCATGGAAGTCCATGAACATTTCTGAGAGCTCGGTTTTGAACTACCTGCAGGTTGGCTATCAATTTCTTTGAGGCAAAGCCCCAGATACAGCAGAGATAGGACAGGTGAGAGTGTACCATGGCATTGTAGACTGAAGTTAATAAAGGGATGGGTAGTAATCCTTGAAGCCTATATAGTACACCAGTTATGGGTGTAATTTTCTCCTTCACATGATTTACGTGGAGATCCCACGAGAGTTGGGAATCTATGATCAGACCCAGATATTTTGTGCTCATTTTCTTTTCGAGGGAGTTGTCTCCAATTTTGATATCGAGGCTGAAATTTTTTTTGTTACCTTAAAGTATATAGTGGGTTTTTTTTACGTTAAGGGTTAGTTTGTTTATTCTCAACCAACTTGTGAGATGGGAAATATCAGCATTCATTTCCGTTTCAAGCTCCGCTAGGTTCGGTTTATATACATTATCAATTGATCTAGTAACTAGATCTATGCTTCTAGCCACTTGTCTTTGATAAAACAAACAATTATAAATAAAAAGGAGAACTACATATTTGGATTGAGTTGCGTAACACTAAATGTAGTGTTACGCAACAATGCTTCATAGCAACGCTGTGCGCATTTCAAATAAAGTATTATATAATATTGCAAGAGTAAATGCAGTTTATAATTTTAAAACACACAGTGAACTTTCTTATCACACCGTAAGGAAGACAATAACATCAACAGCATAAAACATAGTAAAATACAAATGCCGCCGAAATAATTAAACATTTCAGTATGTAAAGGTTGTTGTGCAAACATTTTATTGATAATAAAAACTTATCAGTAAAGAAATAATTCTTAAGCTCATAGTATCAGTTTTTTTTTTTTAGATAATAATATGATTATATTAGGCAGGGGCAAATCACAAAAAACATGTTTGAAACATTTGTATTATGTAATAATGAAAACATTAGATAATGGCTTGTGCACTATTATATAGGTCAGGGTTGAGTAAAATTCTGTTGTTTTTATCCTGTTTTTACTAAGTATTTACGACATTAAATTTCAAACACATCATCTTGATAAAATTAGATTTAGTCATAAGCCCAGGGCGGCCATGAGCCAAACGGCGGTGATAGTAAAACCTGAGGGACGCTGTATTAGGTGTCAGGTATTAAAAGTGCCTTGGCTAATTGGGAAGTCGGCCCCTAGAGCGGACTGTTCCAATTGTGCCTGCACGGGGCCGGCCCTGCATAAACCCCAAAAGTTCTTGTTCTACCGGTATTTTGATGGAAGATGCTTTGAGGAACTAGTGTCATTAATCCCTTCAGCACTGGTGCATGGTTGGGAAATGTACGCCCATCACAGTTGACACTCGTCACAAGAGAGTGGGTTGTTCCTAGGACTCGTTCTTGTGTTGAACAGTTCAGTTGCGGAATGATTTGCTGGGCTTTGTGTTTCATCCCTCCTATAAAATGGTCGCTTCAAGACCCAGGTTTATCCCTTCGTTTGCTCAAAAAACCATCCATGTAGCATCCCCAAAGATGACAATGCTCTGAGGAAAATTATTCTCCTCATGCCCCCTTCTACGGAGTTATTGTAGAAAATACCGCTTTTACTTTATTTTCATTTGCTAGGATTTCATCTTTTATATTAAATAGCTGACCCGGCAAACTTCGTACCGCCTCAGAATCAATAAATGTTGTGTTTAATTGATTAGCTGGTCGAATTGATTCAAATTATGTCGACTAACGCACATTATTTGAAAAGCCGTTCCATACAAAATATATGAAATATTTTATTTTCTTCATAATTATTTTTCCTGTGATTTTTTCCGATGTTTTAATAGTTATTCTGTTAATCGGGACGAAGACAAATCCAACAAATCAAAGATCATAAAAATTGGTCCAGCCGTTCTTGAGTTATAAATTATAAATGGTGTAACTAACCCGACTTTGTTTTATATATTAAGATGAGTTGACAAATAAGCTATTTGGAAGGAAAAAAAACCATTGCAATTTCTTGTGGTTATAATAAAAATGAAAGTAAGTCCTAATGGCGACATGTCTTTATGGTTTTATAGCTTCCATTTCTTATGTAATTGAATAAAAACGTAACAAATGTATAATGTTTTTGTGATTCCCCCACTATATTACGTAGTCTTAAGGAATTTGCAGAGTTTCCGGGTTTTGTTTACAACAACATAAGAAAAAAACGTACTTTCATTTTACACGCCAAATCATAAATTTAATATTTCATGCTTTCTCAAGTACTTCTGTATTGAGTCTCTAGTCAAAGGCACAGAAATTCAAATAAAGAACAGAAATAATATAGTCGAATAAGAACTATAATAGTTGAATGATACTGAGAAAATACCAGAAGGAGATAGGTGCCTAGTACAATACATTATGTAAATACCAGAAGGAGATAGGTACCTAGCACATTACACTATGTAAATACCAGAAGGAGATGGGTGCCTAGTACAATACATTATGTAAATAGCAGAAGGAGATAGGTGCCTAGTACAATACATTATGTAAATACCAGAAGGAGATAGGTGCCCAGTACAATACATTATGGAAATACCAGCAGGAGATAGGTGCCCAGTACAATACATTATGTAAATACCAGCAGGAGACAGGTGCCCAGTACAATACATTATGTAAATACCAGAAGGAGATAGGTGCCTAGTATAATACATTATGTTAAATATAAGAAAAAAATTAGGTAAATATTCCACATTTAATAGGCACTGATTTTGGAAATTAAGTACGCTACGTTTCAACTTAATTACTCCAAGAAATAACAATAATGTTTGGATAGATCGTAGTAGATGTCCAAGAGGTTAAAAGCAAAAACGCCACTCTCCATAAATGACGAAATTGAGTTATAAATGCCAATCTATGCGCAATATCTGTAGTTACAAGATGGTTTTTGAGATTCTTAGAAAAATCAACTGCAAATCATAGAAAAATGGAAATGAAAATAGGGTTTGGATGAAAATCACCACTCTCCACAGCGATTAACAATCAAAATTTAATGATACAACATCATTGGATTCACTTTTTTATTTAAATGATATTTTTACATTTGATAATCAAGTTAATTATCAGGAACTATTCAGAAGGATAAATTTGTAGATAATAAAACACAACCAACCAAGGAGACGCGCACAACAGAACGGCGTTCCGATCGTTCTCTTTTGTTATATTCGCTGTCGCTAGGTTACTGATCCAGTGTTTTAAATTATAAATGTTTTTGGTTGATCAGTGCAATCTACACACTTCCCCTCCAGTTGTTAAACGATATAAGGGCAAAATTGACCATGCTTTGTAGGGCACATTACACAAACATGTCGCTTAATATTTTGTGGCCCAACCATATATATGAAAATAATAAAAAATTCTAAATTAAAAACTCAAATAGTTGTAAAACATGAATACAGAACTATAAGTATGGTATCTTTAAATATCTATATGGTAAACAAAAGTAGTATTTTTTAACTTAAGTTTAAAAAATTATGTCTAGGAGAATGCTTCGACTAGATTTATTTATGTATCTATATTTTAAAAACAAATGTTTTCATCTACAAACATTTCGTTTGGAATAAGTGTTCAAAGTAACTGTGACTATGACACAATATTGTATATCTAAAAATAACTGGATTCAATAAAACTTATATATTAGTATTTCTTAAAAATAAGGTACATGTTTATGAGACGCTATAAATTTTACAAAGCGTTTGATAATTAAATTTTATTTTTTTTTTTTTTAAACTGTTTACTGGAGTGCGTTATTGATGAACTCAACATATTTATTGAGTTTTTTGTAATTACAGTAAATTAGACTGGGTAGTGAATCATCCAGAGTAGACATATTTGTTTTCATTAAAACTTATCGCTGTTATTTAAATAAATAAATATAATACATTTTATTATATTTAAACATTCACACGTCTCCGTAAACACTTGAAAAGAATTATTACATAATATAAATAAGAAATTTCAACGACATGTTCAATCAGATGTGAGTGCCATTATACATCTGAATGATCATGGTTAAAATAACTAAAAGTAAACATATTTTCACAGTAGGTATATGATTTAAAAACTTATTTTTTAGTTTAGATACAAAGTTTGTTTAGTAACATTAATATATACCTCTGAAATTTTGTAAATTTTTTTTTTTTGTAATTTTTAATCAATTTAGTATGATTTAGAGAAGATAATTATAATCGTAAAAAATAATAATGCCCTTTTTATATTTTGAACTGTCCCAATCTGTCTGGAAAATGAACTTTTCGACCAGATCTTGTGGTTCTCAAGTGTTTAATTCCAAACTTTTCTGTGAGTTTTTTGAAGAGATAACTCTCAAATTGACGACCTTGATCGGTTACTATGCTGTCAGGGGTTCCGTGACGAGCAATCCAATAGGTTGTGAGTGCAGTGGCAACTGTTTCCGCTGTCATGTCTTTCAGGGGAATTGCTTCGGGCCATCGAGTAAATCTATCAATCATTGTTAGTATATACTGGTACTCATTGCACTTTTGAAGGGGTCCAACTAGATCGATATGTACATTACGAAATCGATCCTCTGGTAATATATACGTTGCTAATGGCGCAACAGTGTGTCGAGAAACCTTATCTTTTTGACAATGAATGCATTGTTTGACAAAGTTTTTTATGTCCTTTGCCATGTTAGACCAAACAATTCTTTGTTTAATTGTCTTTGTTGTTCCCGAGATGCCAGGGTGGCAAACATTATGTACACTTTCAATTACTTGATTTCGCATGCAAGCAGGTACAAACGGTCTGACGTGACCTGTTGATATGTCGCACCATACTGAAGTTTCAGTACCAGGCATCACCATTTGACGTAAGGCGAGGGCGGTGTCATCTTTTGCCTTCATAAATCCGTCATCTTGACACTGCGCTTTTCCCATCTGCCTATAGTCAATAGAAGTAGGACAATTAATCTCCTCTATTCGAGACAGTGCGTCAGCTACTGTGTTGAGTTGTCCTGAAATATGTCTAATGTCCGTTGAAAATTGTGCTATATAATCTAACTGTCTTTCCTGGCGTGGAGAGCTAGAGGCACGTTTCTTGGTAAAGGCGAAGGTGATTGGTTTATGATCCGTGTAAATTATGAAATACCGTCCTTCAATGTGATTTCTAAAGTATTTTACCGCTTCATAAACACCAGTAAGTTCACGGTCAAAAGTACTATACTTTCGTTGCGCGGGTGTGAATTTTTTTGAAAAGAATCCTAGCGGTTCCCAAGCGTTTCTGTTGGACTGTTGTAGTGAGGCTCCCATAGCTACGTCACTGGCATCTACCATTATAGCTATTTTTGCATTGGGATTTGGATGTGCAAGTAAAGCCACGGTCGCTAGGTTTTGTTTGCATTCCTCAAATGCTTCCGTCAGTTCTTGATTCCAAACCAATATTCTCTTGTCATTTTTCTTGTAACCAGCAATGCAGTCGAATAATTTTGTTTGAGTGTTAATTGCATTGGGAAGGAATCTTCGGTAATAATTCAACATGCCTAAAAATCGTCGCAATTCCTTTGCTGTTTTAGGTAATGGAAAATTTATGACGGCTTCAACTTTTTCTTTAATAGGTGACATTCCATTTTGGGTAATTGTGTGACCCAAGAAGTTGACTGTAGGTTCGCCAAAATGACATTTGTTTATGTTTATTACTAGGTCAAATTCAGCCAGGCGTTTAAGTAAAGAATCTAAATGTATTTTATGTTCTTCTTCATTTTCAGAAGCAATCAGAATGTCATCTATGTATACAAAGCAAAAATCCAAGTCTCTAGTTACCGCGTGCATGAAACGTTGGAAGCTTTGTGCTGCATTAGATAAACCGAATTGCATGGATGTAAACTCAAATAATCCAAACGGTGTGATGATGGCTGTTTTTTGTACATCTTCTGGTTCAACTGGAATTTGATGATATGCTCTGGTCATATCTATGGTACTAAAGATTTTTGCATTTGAAAGTTTGTGTGCAAAATCTTGCAGTTGAGATATAGGGTATTTGTCCGGGATTGTTTTAGCGTTCAATCGTCGATAATCGCCAACAGGACGCCACTCTCCGTTGCTTTTCTTCACCATGTGTAAAGGGCTGGCCCAATTGCTTTTTGATGGCCTGCAAATCCCTTGTTCCATCAGATACTTAAATTCTTTTTTCGCTGCCTCTAATAGGGCTGGTGATAGTCTGCGGGCACGTTCCGTGACAGGTGGTCCTTTTGTTTCGATGCAGTGAGTCACAGAGTGTTTTTTTGTATCCGGTATTTTCATATTAGGCCTCATTAATGTAGGGTATTTGCTCAAGATGTCATGAAATTTCTGTGACGAGGAAATTGTAGAGATACCAGATGTAGGTCCTTTATACGTTGTTCCTTTGATCATTAATTTTGTTGATTGATCTGTGATTGTTGCCTTTCGTAAGTTTACCGTTAGGTTAAAATGGTGGATAAAATCTGCACCTAGAATTGGTCTTGATACGTCAGCAATAATGAAACGCCATTTCAACGCACGGCGTAGTCCAAAGTCGAGTTCGACTGTTCTAGTGCCATAAGTCTTGATGGGGTTTCCATTGGCTCCATACAATGTAGTTGGGCAGTTGTCGGAAGTGATATTATTTTTGTTATACGATGGTTTTTTAGGCATTACTGAAACGTCCGCGCCAGTGTCCACCAAGAATTTTTGTCGAGTTTGCAGATCGTATACGAAGAGACGACATGTATTACTCGGAATCTCACATGTCCCTACTGAGAGGTTCCGCTGTCGTTTTCCGAATTTTTATTTTTAAAAGTACAAGGTTCGTAGCATTTGTATGCATGTTCTCCAAACCGTCTGTGGAAATAACAATATCCATCAGGATCTCTTCTAGGTGATCGACCGCGAGACCCAGACCTCGGTCTTCTAGCAGGATTCTCCTGAGATGAATTCTGATAGGAATTATTTCGACGAGGGCTCTGATTTTGCCGTCCTCGGAAGGTTGAAAAACGGTTATTTTTAGACATTTTCAATTGTGACACTTCGTGTGTTAGCTCAGAAATTTGTTTTTGTAGCTGAAGTAATATTGAATTTTCTATTTTCTCGGATCTTGATGTGCTGGATTTGTTATGTTGATCCATTGCACCACATTCTGTTGATGTATAAACATCTGTGATTTTGTCGGCAGCCAATGCCAGTTGGTTTGTGTTGTTATCAGGAAGAGCTGACAGGATTGCCTGGACATGTTGGGGTAGACGCTGTAGCCAGAGTGTACGTACAATTGCACTCTCTGCTAATGTGGGTCCAGCTAGCTCCATCATATACCGAAGAAGTCCGGAGGGCTTTCGATCTTCCAGTTGAATGCCCGTTAAAAGTCGTGTAAGTCTTTTTTCAGCAGAATCTTGTAGTCTGTCGATAAGTGCAGTTTTCAGTTTTAAATATTTGTCTGATTCAGGTGGCTTCATGACAATATCACTAACACATTGTAAGGTTTGTGAATCGAGTGCTGCGATGATGATATTGTATTTTGTAAAGTCTTCTTTAATACGTGAGTTTGAAAATTGAGATTCGGCTTGAACGAACCATAGCGATATGTTTTCTTTCCAACATGGTGGTAATCTGACTGAGACATGGTGGATGTTTGATTCATTACTAGTTCCGCTTGATGATTCCATTGTAATTGAATCTGTAATTATCTTGTTGCTTGATGTTTGTAAACTTGATGTTTGTAAACTTGATTCCGCTGTTTGCTTCAAGATGAGAATATTTTCTTCAGTTGTCATGGCATTATTTCAGATATTGACAATTCAACGCATATAAGGCGGTTACTTTAAAAAATATTCATCAGCAAAAAATTCGAAAAAACATTAAATTAAATCATATTAAAATATACATATTTAAAATTATCGATAATTTATCAAACTGATTTGGGGTACCGTCTATGCATTTTTCTATAAATCATAAGTCAGATACGTGTGATATTATCTGAGGCGCAAACCTTTTGAAATTCTACTAATTTTAGAACATTTTTATTAGTGTTAAATTATTTCAAATTATTTTTTAATAATAGAATAATTTCTCAAAACAGATAATAATCATTAACATTTAATTCAAATTTTAAATTTTGAAATTAGGTTATGTAAAAATAATAGTCTTTTGTTTAATTATTTACGTGACTTGAAACGAATTCCTAATGGTCTGCTGTCTGTGATGATGTTTTTTTCTCAGCCAAACGTCTCTCGTGAAGATAGATTCGCTGCGATTGGCTACTGCGTCATGAAGTCTCCTTGTTGTGAAGCTCCGCTGCGATTGGGTACTGCGTCGTGAAGTCTCCGTGATGTGAAGCTCTGCTGCGATTGGATACTGCGTCATGAAGTCTCCGTGATGTGAAGCTCCGCTGCTTTTGTATTCTCTATATGGTGTCAGCAAAACTCGTTCAACTGTGCAGCCATGGTCTCCATGTGCGATGATGGTCCCTAATTAAATCGCCATTTTCGATTTCTCTGGCCTCAGGATCCTATGCGTCGGTCGTTCTGACTGGTTTGTTGTGGTGCGGAAATTTAAAAAGAAATTTTTCGTATAATTGTGTCTAATTGCGTGGAAGGTCGGGTGGTCACCATTTTAATGATACAACATCATTGGATTCACTTTTTTATTTAAATGATATTTTTACATTTGATAATCAAGTTAATTATCAGGAACTATTCAGAAGGATAAATTTGTAGATAATAAAACACAACCAACCAAGGAGACGCGCACAACAGAACGGCGTTCCGATCGTTCTCTTTTGTTATATTCGCTGTCGCTAGGTTACTGATCCAGTGTTTTAAATTATAAATGTTTTTGGTTGATCAGTGCAATCTACAAAAATAACCACTCTCCACAAAAGCCAATCACAAGCCTGAATTCAAAATAAATTCAACATTACCAATGAACACATTATTACAACATTTTTTATTATAATATTTCACTTTGAATAATACTTTTTAACATTTTACTAAAAAATCATACGAAAAATGCGAAGCATTCTTTGATTGGTTTTTTGTCATTTACAGAAAACAATACTTTTGGAGAGTGGCGTTTTTGCTTCTAAGGCCCTCATATGCCAGGTGTTTTTGGAAAAAATCGCGCGAAATTATCTTCCCGGCTTTTGTTCAAATATCGTATAAAAACAAAGGAATTGTTTTTTTTTGTGATTGTTTTCTGTTTGCCAGATAATGTACCTTATTATTCATATATATTTCATGATAATATCGTTACAAGTTTCCCCCAAATAGCTATTTTTAACAAAAAAATGTGAAAATATTTCCCATCCGACAAAAAAATGTAAATAAAATATATTCATACGAAAATGATATTTATTTTTTATTTCTCTACAAACCTGAATAGACACCCTACATGAAAAAAACCAATCCAAAGGTGTTTTCGAAGAAGTAATGACATAAATACTTGTTTGAAAATGAAATGACAGTTGAAAACCGTTTGTAAAAGTGACGCCAAGTTGACCATAGATATTTATTATAAATTATTCAGATGGGTTGGCGCTATGCGGATTTTTGCTATGTCAAGACCGAGAACGGCGCAAGCGATTCGGACCTTGTTCTTCATACAACTTCTTTATACATAAGGAACAAAATCGCTTCAAAATTTTTTTTTTTTTTAAATTTCGACCCGCGGCCACCGGTGGGCGAACGGCAGTCGAGAGGTTAAGCCCCACATGTATTAAAATTCCATTTTTATTCAATAAAAGTTTTAAATTTCCCATATAACCTCTTGCTTCCTACAGTCCACTATATAGTACCTGGATTATTCTTTTTTTCCTGACAATATTACTATATTTTTTACGTTGATAACTTTTCATAGACAAATAATACAAATTTCTGCCGCCAGGATTGATCAGCTGAGGCATTTTCGGAAAATTATTATTAAAAACGTATTTTGAAGTCTTGTCAAGAACAAGTTGAAAATGGCGTCCGGTTCTTTTTCTCACCCGGGTTAGTTATTAGATTACTTTTGATATGTGGAATAAATTAATGAAATTGAGATTGATTATAGTTATGAGAGATACATATTTAATTGTAAGATTATTCAATAAATATATATTGTTTGTAAAGTAATCCATTTGAATCGTTTTGAAATGTACCATACTTTTAGATTATAAGATTATCGTTAATTTTTTAAATATTATTCTATTTTATGTAAAAATATAAGTTTTTTAATTTTAATTTTATTTTTTTAGTATTCCGACTAGTCGTGTTTTTGTTGCTCTTCTGAATTAATTTTATATCAGTGGCCCCTTTGGTCCAATCTCATTGAAAATGTGTCAAAATACGTGTTTTAGTTATAGCAACATTATTTCATTACGAAAACTGATTTTGCATTGTTGCAACAGTGGTAAAAATGACAAAGTTTGCAAGTGAATTCAAAGTGAACACAAAGGATTTGACGAAGGCGTCATCACATCGATGAGAGATACTCACTCACAAGCAAGATAAGAACCACTTCACTTTTATTTATATTTTAGTTGATGGGGAAGAGGTTTATGTTTTCATAATATTTTAAAGCACTAAACTTGGATAGCCATCTCACAACATGAATAATGCGTATTCCACTTGTCAACTTAATAAATGTTTATTTCTTTCAGCATTTTGTTTACAAAACCAACACATCATAATAATATGGTAAACGGTGTTCGACAACCATTGGCGATGGTAGAAATATTATTACATTCACGGAGGCGGGCTCTGGTTGATTGATTTCTACTATTTCAGGAAAGGTTGTGGATCACTGAGGTCTGTAAAACTTTAGGAATTCTTAAGAGACATCTCAGCTTAGTCTACTTGGTCGAGTACCCAATAATCTCACTATTACATTTTACGTTTCAACTTCACTCTGGACAGTTTTTTTTTTTTTTTTAAATATATTTAGTTAGGTAATTCACGAAAGCGCTATGGTGGTTGACCGGACACTGGAAGAAGAAGCCTTGGAATATGGGACAGAAATCACTTACCAGCAATAGAAAATGGTTACACATACAACCTCCTCAACAAATAAAATTAATAAATAAAAAAAACCCCATATGAACTAATAAGAAGATCGAATGCTGTTGACCGATAGCGCAGCAGGAAGTAGTCGAAGTAGACTGAAACTTTTCTCGCGGTGATAAGGCGGGATACGAATACCGAAAAGCAAGCGGGAGCGGAAAGCAAGAAGCATCGAGAAACGTGAAGTCAGTAATGGTGGCGGGTAACGCTAAAAGGGAACCAGGTTGCAATAAGCAGGAAGTAAGAAACAGCGTATAGCAAACAAGAAACTAAGAAGCAGGAAATCGTAAGCAAGAAGCAGAAAGCAAGAATCAAAAGCACGAAGCAACGGAAAACGGGAAGGAAGAAGCAGAGGGAAGCTGGCAGCGGAAAGCATAAAATAAATAAATGAGAAGCAAGAAGCATCGGGAGGCAACAACAACAAAAAAAAGCGGGAAGATGGAAGGATGAAGCGAAAAGAAATGAGAAGCAAAAATAAGCGAACTTGAGAAACGAAAACAAAAGCTCAACCACTTCCTTTATTCCTGCCCATCCTACATTCCAATATTGGCTTATTAGGTTGCCATGTATACCGGTCGATTAAACTCCAACCTCCTTCCCTTCCTTAGAGCACGTCTTCCAGTCCCAACAAATCAGTGCCCCCTGGTGTACCGGTCTCACCGGGACAGGATTGCTCCTGGCTGGGGTGGTACAATCGTATCGTATCGTATCGTATTTTATTATTTTAATATGTACCTTTAAAACGTCTTAGGATATCTATTGTGTCCTAAAACTATTTAAATTTTTGTTTTTATTTGTGATTTTAGACTTTTTTTAGTATTGAATTGCATTTTTTTGGTCTATGTTGTGACCTAAGGTACTCTACAACGTACCTTCTGTAATTAATTAACTATGCATTAAAAACAAAAACAAAAAATTGTTGTTCTTTTACATTTATAATGTAGAATTACACCAACATTTTTTTTCTGGTGATTGGATTTAGCCTAGGGTCTCAAGAGGATAAAACGATCCCTTTACCGCCATTTTTTTGTATGGATTTGACATTTGTGATAAATTTAAACATTCAACCTAAATACGCACGAATTACTTAGTTTACCCAAACTAAGAACCCATTGTAAATAGTTGTTTCTTTTAGTAATTGTTGAAATGAAGTGTAAACTAAGAACCCATTGTAAATAGTTGTTTCTTTTAGTAATTGTTGAAATGAAGTGTAAGTGTAGCGGAATAATTAATAAAGTAAATGATTTTGGGAATTAACTTTTGGACCCTGGAATTAATATCTGGGCTGGGCAATTCTACAATATGGTTCTACGAATAAGAGTTTCAAGAAATAGGGCAGAAGGAATACTCACTCAGCTGCAGCGCCGTGTCTAAAATAATAAGCAAAGCTTTTAATTAATTCAGCAAATGTCGATACATCGTCGAAGTGCTCCGGCTCCCCTTCCATTTCGTCGAACTTTAGCAGCGGCACGGCATTGGCAAATATGTCATAACAGGCCCCATAACCCACGGCCACCTTCGGCTTAGCAGCCCCAACCCCTACCAGGTTTTTATTCTCAATCCGCAGTAAACTATCTGAAATCGATGTTATTTTCAGCAGATTACTATCTTCATTTTTGAAATAGACCGCCCAGAGCACTACCGCGATTGCCAGCACGGAGCTGATCTTAAACGTCCGACCGAACATGTTGAAGTTTTAACTGAGACAGAACCGGCAATAACAACTAAAGTGAAATGCATATACTAAAACTTTGCTAGCCACGTCAATTAGCATAATATCTCAAATGTCAACGGAATTGGAATGTGATAAACATGAATGCAAAAGTGACAGCAGAATCATTGCCAGTGATTAAAATAGTCGTACGTCAAATCGGCAGGTAGCATATCGCCTGGCAGCACTGAACTTGCTCTGAATAAAGTAGATAAATTAATTTTAGGCGCCAATCGATCTGAACGACAGAAAGTTCTACTAAAAAATCAAGCGTTTTCAAAGATAATAAGAACACATTGCATTTTATCTTTGGTCGTTATCGTATGAGAAATTCGAATTTATCTGTTTCGATACATTATTTTGCAATGATTTTCTTTTATTTCTTCTGCTCTGTTATTAATTTCTAGTGGTATTAATGAATAGGGTACAATTATTTTTTTTACCAAAAATTTACCAAGGAATATTCAAACATTTTTTTTAGATAGGAATAGTCTTTCAACAACGTTTTGAATATTCACATTTCAAATTAAGACCAAAACGCCTTCGTTCGCGCGGTTTGGCTTGTGACGTCACTGCGCACTTCTTGACAGCCGCCATTAGTCGAGCTTAATGTAATCCAGTAATCAATCTTCTGTTGATCATTTGTTTTTCGAATAAAATGTCCGTAAATACCGTATAGTACCAAAGTGTACAAATATAACATCATCAACACTAAACAACTCGGACTCATGAGTGACTCGTTTCTGATATTTGAATTTTCACACAAAATTAAAAGTGAATTAATTAATTTAATATTTTTGAAAGGGTTTTAAGTACGATATTCGAGTTAGAATATTTTATTACATATAGGTTGAAACAGGCCTTACCCTAGGACTTTTGCCCAGCGATTCCTGAGCTTATTTGGAGAAAAAAAAATATAAGAATTTGCTGTACGGTGACATTTTTTTTTTTCAATTAAAAACATTTTTTTATGTTTTTCCACACACCGTCGCTGATCTCGTATCAACCCCGCTGACCCCTTCACCCTATCCACCAGCCAAACCCCCGCAGTTTGGCAGCGTGCTCCCTCGCTCTCCCTACCGCGCGTTCGCTCCCTTTCTCTTGTGTACGCGCCACAAGATCACACGTGCACGTGTGGACTCGTAACATTGTCTCCCGACTACGCCAATTATAATTGCCAGTGGCGACGTGTAACTGAAAAATTATTTTTTTTGTTGTTTGAAAAAAAATATTATCGGAGAGCAAAACGACATGTACCTACATGTACATTTCTTACTCCAAATAATCTCAGGAATCGCTGGTTAAAATCCCTCGGGTATGTCCTGTTACACCCTGTACCTATATTAAATGCATTGAAAACACTATAATACATGCACTGCATGTACCCTATTTAGTTAGGTTTTTTTTTAAATTATAATATAAAACATAATATAAATATGTATTTTGATTCTACAATGGGTATTGCATTATATAACTTAATTACGACCATCGTGTTACGGACATGGGCCTAGTATTGTGGTCGAGATAACTTAAATAAAATGTAACATGTAATTGAAAAGTATATAAAAAAGTAGGTAGGTAATAGGATTTTTTTTTTAGTTTTTATAAAAATCGAAATGTTTCTAATCATAATTTCCAAACTTTCCAAAACCCCTGTAATTCGAATACGATTATCAAATATTTGATTCCTCTAGGTATCAAGTAAATCTTTAAAATGTATTATTACTGCAGTACCTACCTACCTATTCATAATTGTATTGAAAAATGAGGAAATTATTTAATAATTGACTGCTGTTCCGGTAGCTTAGCACACGGTTTGAATGTAACTTTAGACATTAGCGGTTATTATACTCGTACTTATAATTGTAAGAACTTATTTTTCCAGTGGGTTACGTGATAACTTAGAATCAAGTCAATTCCACATCCCTTTGAAAAGTCATTAAAAGCCATGAAAAAAAAAAAGAAAAATAGTCCATGACCTAACTTAACGTAACCTATTTGGCCAATTTTTTTAATCACTTTTAATGACTTTTCAAAGGAGGTGTTGAGGGGTGAATTCGTTCTGATTATCCGATCACCGTTCAAGTGCTAAAACTAAACGTGGTATCGTGTTGCAAATTTTGACATTAAATTTGCACTCATTGGCGATGCTAGTCGATAGTAAGTCTTTACGTAAATTTTGTGAATGAAAAATTCTAAAATCTACATACTTCCATGCTTTGCCCGCTTTAGGATAAGTGTGCTAAACGATGAATCTAATAGTTTTTTTTTGCGAAGATGATATAAAAAATACTAAAAAAAGTTTTGGCGAAATATAAGTTTGCCCGTCAGGATATAAAGAATCCAGCCTAAAACTAACCATTAAAGTTCAAATAAAAGTACGAGTAGGTATCCACGCACTCTCTCTATATATCTAAGTACGCTCCCACATTAAAATAAATAATAATGATAAATTATTATAAATACCTGCCACCTACTTATGTTCGGATCAGCGGTCGAAGAGTCAACCCGAAGATAAAAAACTGTAGGGTGGATCCACCCCCGCGTGGTCACCGTACCCCACCCCCCGCCACCTCATTCCTCCACTTTCCGGCTAGCCCTCCTACTCCACCCACACCCACCCACAGCCTCATCTCACCTCTCGGCTGAGGTGCAGATCACTCAGTCAGTAATCACTAGTCAGTCTGCAGTTAGAAGGCTGTGGCGGAGGACCTCTGCTCTGTACTCGAATTTCGCGATTATTTCTTTATATTATTACGAAGTGCAGTTTTCCTTTTCAAACTAACTTCTTGTAGTGTATGAATAATGTGCACTACATTTTAAGTATTCAAAATATTATGGTGAAGTGAATAATGAATTATGATGTGATGCTAAAATGTTAACATAATAAACGAGGTGACCGATTTTTTTCGAAATTACTATGATTTATCATTAGTATCGTCAACACGAAAGCTTTTCTGTTAAGAACAATAAAAAACGTGAAGATGAAAGTTTTAAAACATGTTTTTATAACGATTCAAATATAACCAAGTTGTGATTGTGGGACAAAATAAAGTTCGATTTTTTAACTGTAAAAGGTTGCGATGAAGTCTAACGTCGTACTCCAGAACTCCGGTAAGGGGAGGCTGTTCCCCGACGCCAACAACAACCGCGGGGAGCGGAACAAGGGGGGCCCGGGCGGCGGAGGCTACGGCCTGCGCCCCCGCTCGGAGCGCCGCAAGGGGGCGACCGGGCGTCAGAAGGCCGAGGGCGCAGTGCCCCTCAGCAAGTACCGGCGTCGCACGGCCAACGCGCGCGAGAGGACGAGGATGCGGGAGATTAACGGAGCCTTCGAGGCGTTGCGACGCTGCGTGGGAGGCGCCGAGTCGGGTCCGGGGGCGGCCAACGAGAGGATGACCAAGATCTCCACGCTGAGACTGGCGGCGAGGTACATCTCCGCGCTGGCCGCAGCCCTAAAGGAGGAGCCCGAGGAGCCGCTCTCGGGGACGGAGGCGGGGGTGGACCTTCTCTACTATCAGCACATGGACTTGTCACTGTCGCCGGACATCAGCCTGTCTTCAGAGGCGCCTATGTCTCCGGCCTTCCCCCACGAGGCTTTGTCGCCCGCTTTTCCCCACGGATGCATCTCCCCCGCCTTCCCCGACAGATCGCTTTCTCCCTTTGACCCCTTCTTCACAGAGTTCAGCTAGCGTAGCGACTCCAATTAAATGTACATACATAATTTCTAAATTCTATATTTTTCTTGTTAATATTTAAATATGGACATTGACAGTTTATTTATAATCAAGCCTTTAAGGTGACTGTTATGATTATGAGTTATGAGCGTGCCTTCTCACAAAAAAGTGTATTATTATTAAGAATATTATGAATATGAATATATTTTTTATTTATGTGGTTCCACGCAATATTACTGAAGAATTGATTTTAAAATCTATACCGAGATGGACATAGGACATAGTAAATCTTTTTGTTGTTTATTTTTTAAATTGTGTAAAAATATTAGTATTTTGTGAATTCTCAGTAGAGTGTGCCATTATTTAAGAAATTAAGATAATTACATTCGACTTTGTTTGGTTCAATGAATGAATACAATATGGAAACACTCCAACCTATTAAACGATTTTAGTCATAAAAATATGTAATATAATATTGTACAAACGATGAAGATGTACTGGCTTTTAAAATAATGTGATTTCATGTTCAATTGAGTATATTTCTATTTACTTTAATAAATTTATTACAGTTATATGAAGTTTATATTTATTATCTACTTAAATTAATAATTTCACTGTATTTTAAATGCTCACATTTAGGGTAACGGATGGGTTGCCTTTTTCGTACAAAACTTAAATTTGGATTTGAGGTCAAAATACCCAATCAAACTTAAAAATATTCATTTTAAATAAAGAGCTATAGCAAATAAATGGTGTGGTTGTATGCTTCGGTATATGTTTGATTTTTAAATTATAAAATATATGCCATTAACGAATTGAATTATTCCTGATTTTAGAGGTAAATTTGCCAAATATTAGTGAGTTAATTATAATTATTTAAAAATGTTTTACTTAATTTATTGCACAAAATGAAATATAAAATAAAAAATGCTTAAAAAGCATTTTCATGGGCGTTAATTTAAATTACAATTGGCCGATTCATTTTGGAACTCAAATTTATCGAATATAAATTCAAATTTCTATCCCAAAAGTTAAATTTTCGTATGTTTTATTTTATATTTACAAAGATGGCAGGGTAGAATCATTTTTAAAAATAATTATCTTTAACTCCAATAATGCCAAATTTTCCACTAAAATCATAAAAAATCGACTTCATTAATGGCCTATATTTTATATTCCTTTTAAGTTCCAACAAAGCACATTTTCCATTGTTGATATTTAAATATGCTTTTGAACAGATCCGTGTTAAAGTTTCGGTGGTTCACTTGCTTCAGAGAATGGAATAAATGAAAACAAAATAAAAAAGTATTGTCTGTTCAGTGATCCTGAAGGGATGAAATTCGGAAAAGTCAACAAATACGTCCATTCAAATCTACATAAGAATAAAGAAGATATACTCGTATATTTATTGTTATCAAGTTTAATTTGTAGAACTCCATTTTAATATATGTTTAATAATATTGTTATTAAATTTATATAAACAGTTTTGTATGGAGTTAATATAAAAAAAACAAGTTCTGCTATGTAATTATTATTACGCGTGACAGCTGTTTCGCCTTCTTAAGGTATTATCAAACTGTTTGATAACGCCTTCAGAAGGCGAAACAGCTGTCACGTGTAATAATAATTCCATAGCAGAACTTGTTTATAAAAAAAATCTGTTTTTATAAATTATATAATAATATTATTAAATATATTAAAAAATAAATAAATAAATAAATACTCGTATTAAGTGGTTTTCCATAATTAAAAAATTATTAATACGAAAACAAAAAGGGAACATATTGAAAACTTCTAGTAAAGCCGAATTAACATTACGCAACCAGTTGCAAGCATGTTTCAAAAGATCTCATGACTCAAAAAAGCGGGTGTAAATTGAGCAAATTTAGTGTCGTGTAACCTTCAGTATCTTAGCAACCATGGCGCCATTAGAATCTCTCACGCAGTCACAGGAACACACACGTCCGCTCAGCTGAAATGGTTTCGCGACGCTAGTTGCATGACATTTTTACACTACGCAATTAGTTGCATACCACTAATTTTGTAGCGTACAACTAATGCATGCATGATAAAACTATATGTTTACACGTGATACTAGCGTTGCAACTAATGTCATGAAACAACTTTTGCGCAACTAGTTGCTTAATGTAAATTCGGCTTTAAGCTAGTGACTTCATAACCATATATGCCAAGAGGTGCCAATTCTTTATAAATGTTAGCTGTTTAGTTGAAAGTGGGCACACTTTATCAATTTACATGAAATACAAAATCAAAACAGTATAAAATCAAGGAAATGTGAAAATAATGATATTATTTAAATAAAATATGTGAAATTTATACAGAAAGTTATTTTATTATCATCTGGGTATATTGGGATAATTGTTTAATGTGGTTTAGGTAGGTACTGTTATTTTCTCTGATGAACAATTCAATTCTGATAATTGGGAGTTTCAATGATACTTCGGTTCATCCGGTTACGAGTCGCATTTATTATCGTCTTATTTACAATTAATACTTAACTGGACTTAACGTCCGTTCTAAAGAATGCTCTAAGTAAATCTGTGGCAGAAGAAATGGTCACTGAAGGTGCCCACCTGTCCATCGGATATAATCGGCTATCTTCGTAACCGATCGGGTATTAGACCCGAACGGGTGACAATTTTCTCTCTCATATAGTACATATTGTTGCATTTCGATAAGTATTTGGATTCCACTATGTAATACCAGAAGTCGGAATTTATTTCAGTGCAGAAATTCTGGACCTAAATATCATATTTTTGTATTCCTCATTGCACAAAATACTAATGGAGGGAAATAATTATGCCAAATCACTGAACATCTTCAATTATTTATCACTAAATAAGTTCAAAAGATAACTGAGGCATTTTAATTATGTATTTTTTTAGTTACTGTATAATTTTCAGTATACAAAGTGTCAAGAGATGCGATTGACTAAATTTAACGAGCGATTCCTGACATAATTTGGGTAAAAAATGTTTTTTTTTTCCGAAGAAAGCAAGTACTTTGGGGTGTGACATTATAATATATCAAATGAAAAACCCACTGTATATTTGAACTAATAATTAATAGCCTACCAGGTTTCGCTTAACCCAAGCTGTCTTAATATATTAACTTAATAACAGGGCTTATTACAATAACTTAATAAAGCCCCTGGACGTGAAGTCAGTACCTCTCACAAACATCCGTGGATACGTTTTTTTACGCACACACCCATATTTTTTACACTTTCGCAAAGTTTCGCAATCATTGGTAGTCTCTACGTTTATACGTCTCGTTCTCGGCCGACGCCGGGCGTCTCTCCTTGTGTTTTGACAGTTCTCGTTGAATTTGGTAATCTCTACGTCCCATGTGTGAGTCTGAGACATATTCATTTCCTGATTCACAAAACAGCTCAACAGACCTCCGGCTTGGAATCCTTACTAACGTTTTGAGTTGACACATCGCCGAATGACATTTTTCTTGAAGTTAATAAAAACGAATTTAATAGTTTTAAAGTGGTTTTAAGGTAAGTAATATGATTTATTTCGAATTAACGACATATCAACCGGGTTGGTAGATGTTTTTACATAAATCGCCGCACTTTTAGGCACAGAATATTGTAATTGCACTTCGTTCCAGCAATTACTATAAGAAACCACTTTTTAAAT
Source organism: Limnephilus auricula (assembly GCA_951813805.1). Lineage (NCBI taxonomy): Eukaryota > Metazoa > Arthropoda > Insecta > Trichoptera > Limnephilidae > Limnephilus > Limnephilus auricula. The sequence goes on from OX638405.1 coordinate 7,983,873, forward strand.
GCACAAAATAGTTCTTAGTTTGGGTTATTTAAGTATTTTGTGCGTATTTAGACCAACCCGGCAAAGACTCGTTTTATAAGAAAATTTTAGCTTGAATAAAGATGGAATTTTGTGACATAACCTCTCCTTAGAAAATAGTTGTTGGTTTTAGGAAGTCAAGGAAATATTTTCCTTTAGTATATTATTATGTACCAAAAGGGTGCGGGTCTGCTAATAATTTATGTGTATTATTTTAGCCACAGCCAGTCTACAATGGACAATTATTTCCGTCTACATTTTTTTAATGGAGTTCTGCGCAGCGAAGAGCTGAGAAATGAGTCAGTCCAAAGACGGCAGTTAAGGGATCTGTCAAACCCTTTGACTATTCCTGTCACAGTATTTGTGGCAAACTACAGGCTATCCCAGGACCTATACAGAGCTTTGTGTGAGGAGTTGCGGCCAATAGTCCCTGTACGTAGACGAACAATCGCAGTGCCCTTGGAACTCAAAGTGAATATGAAATTATTTAATTTTTCACTAGTCTTAGCGATCTCAGACCGAGCAGCATAATACCAGCATTATCCAAAGTACTCGAAAAAGTTGTGTCAACACTGAAACTTGCGGGATTATACCTCGTCATCAATCGGGGTTTCGTAAAGGTCACAGCACAACAGCTCTGCAATGCATTACAGACGATATTCTTACCTCCAATGATGCAGGCAAAGCCTCGGTATTAGTTCTTCTAGATTTCTCTAAATTTTTTGACTTATTGAGCATTCCATTGCTTGTTTGAAAGTTGCGTTACTTTGGTTTTAACGATGAAACAATAAAATGGTTTCAGAGTTACTTCAAAGATAGAACTCAGCGCACAGTTTACAGGGAAATCAATAGGGCTCTAAAACATTCATCTGATGTAAAGATAACGCGAGGGGTACCGCAGGGGTTGATACTGGGGCCATTGTTTTTTTGCTATATATGCCGCTGACATAATGCAATCTATTAGATACTGTATATCGCAAATGACACACAATAATATTTATCATTTGACATAAGTAACGCTCATCTGGCGGTGGATATGGTAACGGATGATCTACGTAGAGTTTGCACTTGGGCACAGGAGTGTTACTTCTTAATCCTCAAAAAACTGTTGCTTTATTAATGGGAACTAAGCAAAAAATATCATGTGTAAGGAATGGAGGACATGTTGTAAAAATACATGAAGCCACCGTTCCCTTTGTTGACGCTGCGCACAACCTTGGAATAATGGTGGACGGTAAATTGAGATATGAACATGTTAAAAGCAGGTCACAGTGGTGCTACTCGAGGCTTCGTCTGTTGTATAAATGTCATAAGAGATGGCGTTTGCTAAGGTTTTGCTTTGTTGTTGTGTTTTTTTTATAAATAGTTTTTATTAACTGGCTTCACGTGATTCCTCTATGGATAAATTGATATCTTAATCCATTTCAATTAACCCTTGATTTACACGGTGACTTCATGCATACATAATTTACCTGGTGGAGCCCCAGGACTCCCGGAAATAAAATCGAAATTTTAACGTGAAATAAACAGTTATAGTCTTGTTTTCTTTCTGCCTATCTTATTTTTTGATGTATTTGCTATACTTATAATATATTATTTATTTTTAAGGTTCTAACGACACTGTCGTTCCTTGCGACAGGGTCGTATAAAAAAATAGTAGGAAATGACTTTCATTTGAGTCTTTCCCAAAAGTCAGTAAGCCGACACATGAATGAGATCGTGTCGGCTATTAATCAAATCAGGGTACGACATATCAGATTCCCAAGTACCGAGCAACAAAGGAATTCTGTCAAACAAGGGTATGTTCAGATTTATTATATTTTGTTAATTATCTTGATTAAGGCATATTCAGACAACAGACTAATGTGTAATTATTTTATGTACTCGTAACATTATGTCATATCTCCATCACCTTGTGTCGAGGAATGAACACATCAATCAACATGAATATTATATTAACACACAGGGATAGTCTAAGGCCAATTTAAATATATAATACATAAACTCAGCAGATGATTGTAACAAATTACAAGATATTAATAGAATTAATAAATATTGCATAGAAAATCAATTAGTCCTAAACATAGATAAATGTAATGTGATAACATTTTCACGTAAATGTCACCAAATCATCCATACTTACCGTCTAAACCATGTTCCTCTCCAACGAGTAGAAAAAATCAAGAGACCTTGGAGTATTACTTGACTCTAAATTACTGAGATCATATTGAAAACGTCTTAGAAAAAGCCCAAAAACAAATAAGCTTCATTCTACGAGTCACAAAACCATTCAATAAACCTTTTACACTTGAATTACTTTATATGGCATACGTAAGATCTCACCTCGAATTTGTATCTGTGATTTGGAATCCTCAATACCAAACTTATATTAACCGAAATGAAAACATTTAACATTAATAGGTGTTATTGGCCTATTTCAGCATATCGCTCGCCATACGTTCCCACGAAATACGCCAAAACAAATAACGCTAGCACTTTTAACACTGTGTGCGGCACAAGTGTTATGTTCAATGATTTTTTATAAAATTGTTTCCTAAAAATAAAAATATAAAAAAAATTACTAGTCATAGAATAGAAGAGGACTATACAAATGCCTTCCATGTAGATTTTAAAGTCACCACTGATTTAGTGTCTTTTGGTTCTAACCCAATTACCTTTGCTCTGTCTTTCTTACACTTACTTGAATTTCATAATGATGATGAAACACAGTGCAGTGTGGTTTTGGAAATTCATGGGAAAAACGGTCTGACTTATTACGATTACAGTAATATTAATTTTATAGCATATCGTCTCTGTCGAGGTTGAAGGGAGGAACAATAAGAATTACAAAAACAAATAAAATTGTGTATGTGGTGTTATATTTTTATATTTATAAGAAAACATAAGTCTCCACAAAACAGTCCATGCTTCTACACTCTAGGAAAAGCTTTGAAAATCTGTGTAGACACGTTAAGACAAGTAAAATAAATGTACAAGTTGTTGCTTCTCATCTTGGAAGGGAAACGTCAATATCACTGAGTTGATTGATTCTAATTCTATCCCCCAAAGAAAACTTTTGATAAAACTACCGAAAAAAACATCCTCCGCAAAGAGATTCAGAGTTAAAAACCTAAGCAATATATTTTACATAAATGCAGTGTACATAATACAACAACATCAATATGTCGGAGGGGCCAAGTATCACGGCATCTGGGATGTTGGAGTCAGCAGCTTCCTATGCCACGAAGAACCGCGAGTAGTGAATGATCCTCGTTCATCAGGGCTTTTGAAGTAGGAGTCTCGATTCTCAGCAACAGAGGAGACTCAAGATAAAGCGAGAATGTGAAAGAAAAATAACAAAATAATTAGAAAAGTACAAAAATAAATGCATTCATTATTCACAAACAACAATCATCAAATGAAATAAAAGCAAGTTTTTCTCTGTAACGTATCGTTACTTTATTAATTACATCTAAGGTAAATTGATGATTTAATACAACCTAGGAATGATGTCTCTTTGGACAAATTGTATAATTCCTCATTTTAAATTTTAAAAAATGTTTCATTAAATACAATTTAGAACACATACAGTAAAGGAGAGATGGTACAACTAAGTACACGGGTAAATGTCTAATATAGTACAGCCTTTTCCTTAGGTTCTTCGGGCATCTCCCACTTACGGTTCTTCAAAGCATTAAGTGCTTATATTTTATTTTGAAACCCTTGTATAATTTTTTTAAATCATTATGTACTCAATGTGAAAGCCCGCGGGCTTACAAAATAGTAAATAAATTATATCTTACACTTTCAACAGCTCAGCTAAAATGCCATCTCTGAATTTCGCATCTTCTTGCCTCTCCGCGGCAATGCTGGCCAGCATGGCCGCACCCAACTCTTCCATCTTCGCAACTTTCTTCTCCTCCAATTTTAATTCATCTTTTTCCAGAAGAAGCTTTTCCCTCTCGTGATTGGTGTTCTCAGTGGCAACAAGGTACCTGTGGTCAAAGGAGATGGCTCTTTTACCAACTGAAAGCAAAATATTTTTATGTAATATTTTTATGTAATATTTTTATGTAATTTTTTTATAAATATATTTGTTAAATACGATTTTACTCTTTTTTTTACATTAACTCTACACAGGAGGTTGTTGAGGAAAATAATTTCCCTCGTGCACCGGTGCCGAGGGGATCAATGACGCTAGTTCCTCGGAGCATCTTCCATTGTAATATTAGTAGAACAAGGACAGCATTCGCACCTGACGCCTGTGCTCTAAAGATTGCAATCAGTTTGTTAAGTTAAAGAGGAGATGAAGGAGAGGGTCACAAAGACGGCCCAATCGGAAATCCAACTGTGAGGAAAGCCCAGGAGATCATTTTAAAGAAATTACAATTTGATAATTGTTTTGTTTACTTAATCTTTTTATTTAAATTTTCATCAATCATGTCATTAAATTAAATTAAATTCATGTCATTAAACGAGTCTACTCTAATAATACCAATTTACTTTCATAAATAGAAAACACAAGAAATAAGTAACACACATATTATTAGATCTCAGGGTCAAAAACATACCCATCAAGCAACTACGAGTAGTAGTCATACATACATATTATTTGCAATAATGTCTCACATTGTTGGGAACTTCGACAACGCCATGGATCCAACCTTGTGGATGTTCCTCCCCACGATTGATGCATGAAGAACTCCACATGCGACTATAACTGCCAATGTGGTGTTGAGGTTCAATCGAAAGCCTAATCGGACGGCTTCCTTAGATTAAGGTGTGCTTAAGCTTGTGTAATTGGAAGAGCGTAGTTGTGTAATTGAGCAGTGTCGAGCCAAAGTTTTGGCTTAGCATTTGATTAGTAGGATTGGGAACAGCGGCCGTTAGAGCTCGTACGCACTAGTGGGCGGTTAACCGCGCGGCTGGCTGCTTTTTTATTTTAATATGCAACCGCTTATATTTGTACAAAAATTTGTAAAATTCAAACCGCAGTGGTTGGTCAGAGGACGGCTTCGCGGTTGACCGCCTTCTTGACTATACGAACTAGACGGTTGGGGTTTAGTTGTAGTAACTGGCCTTATTCATTACGTGTTTGCAGTAAAGTAAAATATTTTATTTTCTTGGTTTTGCGTCACTGTCGTAGATGGTACAAATAAATGACACAAGCGACCTCTCGACAGCATCCATTTTATTTATGATGAGACAAGGCAACATAGTTTTCTGCCTACTGCGGTTGAACCACGTCAGGCGGCCAGCCGCTTAGCCGATCCGCTCAAGCGGCTGACCGCTAATGCGTACTAGCTCTTATAGTTACACCAAGCATATCAATGGCGGGCCTATTCGAAAGATTGCTTTCACGAAGGAGACTAGATTTTCATAGCACATTTCATCGTAAGTACTTACACAGTCCTTTGTTAGACGCCTTTCTTTTGATGCCGGATGGCCCAGGCGTTGCGGGTATCTCGGCCAGCACCGGCCCAGTGGAGATAACTTCCTCAAGCACCGGGCCAGGCGATTGAGGAACAACCTGGCAAGTCGGGGCATCGATTTCAATTTCAGTCTACAAGAAAGTAATAAACTGCATATTAGATTTTCACCATCCATATTAAAATATAAATGTGCATGAATATGATCTGAAACATACAACGTATAGCGTACACTCTTCCGGTAATCCATCAATGGGTAATCGCCCCATGATGGCCAAGACCTTTTCATCAAGTGGGGTGAGAGGTGGGAATCTCACCAATCCACCTCCCGTTCGGTTCATCTCCACTTGGATATTTGATGCCTTCTTCTTGGCATTTGTTTTCAGGTCCCTCCATGACTGAAAAAATTGATAAATAGTCAAACTTCTATTCAGAAACCCATAAAATAAGATTATTTTCAAACAACTATTCAGAAACCCATAAAATAAGATTATTTTGAGTAAGGTATTTGTTTCAGGTTCAATAGTTTTATTTTATTAAATACGTACTTGCTGCCATCTGTCGCCCGATTTCTGGGTCCCAAACCTGATGGCGTTAAGGCTTTGGGCCAACTCGTCCCATTCTCTCTTGTTGGCCGGCCTATCTCCGAGTAATGACACCAGAAAATCCATCTGCTCACTCGTAGCCCTTTTAGTCTGTAAAAGAATAATATTATTATTATTATATAACTACATGAAATGTTATCATTAAACAACATTAAATGCGGTTAGCAAAATAACGGAATTAAGAATCACAAATTAGAAATAATACGTATAAATGAATACTGTGAAACCATTAAATGACGATTGACAAGTCCCTTGCTTTGACATGCAGTATTGTCAACTCTAAAGAATAACATATATATATATATATTGCTCTGGATTCTAGTGTTTTTAGTCTATGTGAGGAGCTTACTTTTCATCTAACTAAGATCACTTAATGTTTTTGTGAAAATGTAATTTGAAGCCACAAATATTTGAAATACTGGTTACAAAATACCTCCGCATAAGGTATTTCAAATACCAATTACAAATTACATTTTTAGGAAGGAATAATTGACAAGTAATTCATATAATGCCCAACCCTGACAACAGTCACGTTTACAGTACCCAATATCTAATTGAATAGTTTCATCAACTGAAAAGAAATCTACAAATAGTCACGTTTTACATGTAATTTTAAGATAACGTAATATCTTGACATGTAAAAACACAATCGTTCAAAGCAAATTGCAGGTTATAATGTCTTTTATATACTAATTATTTCTGGGAATGTTCCGATATCTTACAAATTACATTTGCGAACGTAAACAAACATGAATGTAATAAATAATAATAAAACTTACCGCCATTGTTGCTGTAGTAATAATATATTATGTTTGGATGTAAAAAAAGCGCAGGCTGTTTGCCGCAAATGTCAGATGTGAACCATAGACCATCCATAGACAATTTACCTTTTTCTATGTAGAGTATGAAAGTCAAACCAGACCGACGCTTACCGACGCTCCAGAGCACTCCCAGAGTAGCGTATTCGATCCAATGTCCATTGTCGAATGTGAAACCATATCGTCCACAAAAATTACTGACTTAACATCCTGACGAAGCTTGAGCTAAGCGAAACCTGGTAGGCTATTAATTATCAATTCAAATAAAAAGTGGTGTATTACTAAGTACGTTTTTTCATTTAATATATATATATTTATTTAAATCTAAAAATATCTTCCACCACGTCATCACTGGTCACTCAGCCTAGTAACCAACTAATCCCTCAACCAACCCTGCTCCTCCAATACCAACTGATTTTTAATGTTTTATGTTGGAAAAAAGTTAAAAATTCCATAATTGGGAGCCACTGCTTAGTAAAAAAAATTAAATAACACTGGGAATACCAGAACAAATTAATTTTTTTTGAAATCTGGTTGCTATTTATTCAGCAACGAATACATTACCTACATACATAATACCAAAATTTATTTGATCGCGTCAAGAGTCATAGACAATACTAAAGTATTCTTATTGTATATTGAGGTAGAATCTGCAGACAAACAGCCATGTGGCAGCTTCGCGTAACTACCTACTGTTTGAAATAAAAAAAATAGCAAAAATACGGCAAATAGACCTAAAGTTTAAGATGATACCCGGTGGTGCAGAAATAGATTTTACTAAAATATTGCTGTCACTGTTGCTCTTACTCCACCGGATATTGAGCGAAAGGGACAATGCACTGACACCTAACTAAAATGGAGGTTTTGTATTCCCCACTTTTCTCCTCCAAAAGTGGACTGATTTTCAATTTTTTTTTACCAACTACATAAGAAAAAACTATTCTATGTCTGTACGTTTTGCCTTTAAAAAAAAAAACATTGTCTGGTTTGTATACTGAACATCTTTTGACGGCGTTTAAACCAGTCAATTTTATTGATTTTTGGAAGGTCATAACTTCTATAAAAAGTAACAAAAAAAAAACAAAAAGTACCGACACGCTAGTAGTTGATATCTATTTTATGCAAAAACAATATTTTCTCTAGGGTTAAAATCCAGAGAGATAAATAGGGAATACGTTTGTATGGAAAAATCACCGCCGGGTATCCTCTTAAGTTTAGACTTACGGAATTCAATACTTCGTTTGTGTGAAAGCACTATGAAACGATACACTATGAAACAAAATCAGTTTTATGAAATTACTCAGAAAATAGTCAACGCAAGGTACAGCACAGAACCCAGACACGAATACTATGACTGAAGTAAATTGTCAATATACACTAGTGGCGGTCCGTAACTTTCCAGTGAGCTAACATGCTGAGATTGAAAATTGCGACATTATTGAAGTTTTTGTAGCTGAAAATGAACTTTATTAATTTTTAAATTAAAATTTTTTTGTATTTAGATTTTTAGGATTCTTTCAATTTGGGGATGCGCTCCATCCACAAATTAAGTGGGTTGAGAGTCTTGTGTGGAATACAAAAATATTCGAAGTATTCAGGGTCCCTTATTACTAATTAACATGAATTCTGACTTTTGAAATTGGCTTATCCTCACATACGTAAAAACATTTATAGTTTTAGAAAAGATTTCTTCCAAATATACTAAACAGAATAGTAGTAATGACATATTACTTGCCTCAGTAAAGTGAATATGTAATTACAGTTTAATGTCGGAATACGATCGTAAGGAAGTGATTTAGTACGGAGTTGTCCTGCGCCAGAAGGTCACAGGTCTCAGGTCATAGGTCATAGCTCAGACCGTTACACCCGGTCCAGATCCTGTACATCCGACAGTCAATGGTAAGCAATAGAGAGTGGACATGCAGGCAATAAGGAAAGGTAGGCAATGATTGACCTGGGATGAAGGACAACACTTCCTTACTACATATTTTTTACTCTCATTATAAAATAATATACTGGATGCTTTGTGCACATCAGTTTTAAATTTATTTGTGTAATAATGTAAAAAAATTAAAGATTTATAATGCAAACCTTTTCATTTGCACAGCTGAATGTGAACTCGTTATTTTAGATTAATCTTTACTACAAATTGGGTTATATTATATATACAATTTTTATTTATTTTTAATAAATTGAAGCATTTTCTATCGTTTCGCTTGAGTAGAACTAAAATAAAATTGTTAATTATTAAAAAAAATAATAAGCATAAACTGAAAAAACTTTTAATAGTTTATGCAGAAGATATAATAAATATCTTCTGCATCTCGGGGACTGTAAAAACCTCCTTCTTGCCTGATACCTGATGGTTGCGATAATATTATATTCAAGAATTTCCAAAATCTAACAGATTTTAGGTTTTGTTTGTTCATTATTAATTGCTTTCGTGTATAATTCGTGGAACTCAATTTAATTAAAAAAATATATATTTTAACAATTTGATTATTAAGTCCTAGAAGTATTTTAATTTTGTATTATCGCGAGAGCTGTTTCGGCTTACAAGATCATTTTCAAACTTTGTTTGTTCACTTGAATGCAAGCTATCGAAAGTGTCGCGAGTTCCAATTCCAGATATAATGGTATGTGCGAGCAACATAATTTAATATTTACTTAATTAAATGAAAACAAATAAATTTTTACATATACACCCCTTGTTTAATCAAATTTATCAAAATGAATCAAGTTCTTATTTGTCTTGTGCCATTTTTGTTCATTTTAATTTTATCCCATTTTATAACATGTTGATAATTTTTATTAAATGAGTGGTGTACACGAAGTAATTTACTTTAATTTAATTGAAATGATGCCACAAAGTGAATTTGCGATTATAGAAGAAGTAATAGGTATTTACGTATTTATGAATATTCCTTACGACTGCTGTAAGCATTTTTTGTAAGGTCAACATCAAAACACCTAGAGCCTAGATCTGACAGCACGGAGATGCCTAGGCCCCAAAAATCCATGTTTCTATGATTACCTTTATATTTTTAAGCACTGCGCGAAAATCAAACGAAAATAACCTGACATCAAATACGTAGGCCAATGCGACAACGCTATGGAGGTCATCAATTTATACATGATATATTTATAATGTTACATGGAGATAAGGTGAAAGATTAAATAAATAATATCTAGGTAAATAAATAACCAAGTAAAATTCATTTAGCGCGGCCGCAAAACACAAAAATAAGAGAAATTAAAGAACAATACTAATTAATAATAGATTTCACAATACTGTCGAGTAGATACAAATTGAGATAAATCACAAACATATGTAGTATGGATGTTTAAAAAAATGTTAACATTATATTTACCTATATAATAATATTATACAGTTAATAGTGTTGACCTTTTGGTGTGTAAGAAAGTTTGCACCTACTTATCTCAAGAGTTATTAATTAAAAGTTTTTTTTAAACGTTACCCACATTCTTAGAGTTGTTAAAAACGTGTATGTTTCTGAACACACATTATTCCACTACGGATTTTAATAATTTAGTATTGGTTTGGCAAACAGCAAACATACGAGAAACAAACTCGCTGAATGCCTAAGGCCCTTCTTACATGGAGATGCTTACAAGCTGCGTGAGTGTGACAAAACAAGTAGCCTACCGATATGTGCTGGTTTCCGTACACGGCGCTACCAGAACTATAGTGAACTTAATCATTTTTTCATGTGCAGCCACGGAGTTATAACTACGTCAAGTGACTATAGCGCCGAAAACAGTAATATTGTTCTTCTTTATCTTTATAAGCATGAACAACGATCGGAAAGAAGATTTTGGGTTCACCCATACAACAAAAATAAATTAATAATAATTGGAAGGCATTCGTCGCCGTCAAGAAACTACATGAGAATGATATCAAATTAAGTTTTTTTTCTAACCTCAATTTACACCTTATCGGGTAAATCTTTTCTTACGTATTTTTGTAAATTATAGTTATATAAATGGATATTTTCTCACCCCCAGAACAAATTTAATAATAACTTATTCAAATCGTAACGCGCTACAGGCACTGTCAGTAGCGTGCTACTCTAGCAAAATAATATGGCGGGTATGCTACGCGCATGAAACTCGAGTCGCTTGTAGATGAGCGTGTGTCCTCTCCATAGAGAGAGAGAAAAATTGGCCTTATTTTTAAACGTCCGGGTTCTCGAAAGTTGCATAATATGATCTGTAGCTACGTTTTTAGATTTTCACGGCCAAAAGCATTTTCGTTGTTTGTTTTTGGGGTGTTATGCCGTGTTGTGCTACCTCCTTCTTTAGCCGACGTTTCGGACAGCGTTGCAGTGTCCATCATCAGGGCAGATCCGGCAGATCCGTCGATGTGAATTTGTAGTGTTAAGTGTGTGCTTATTTAGTTGGAAGCGATACTGACGCTTCCAACTAAATAAGCACACACTTAACACTACAAATTCACATCGACGGATCTGCCGGATCTGCCCTGATGATGGACACTGCAACGCTGTCCGAAACGTCGGCTAAAGAAGGAGGTAGCACAACACGGCATAACACCCCAAAAACAAACAACGAAAATGATCTGTAGCTATTCGAAAACGTAAAAATAAATGAAATTGGTGTTCACTGTTATTAGCTCGCTAAAATGGCCGAAAGTTTTGAAAAAAAAAATAGATTTCGTGATTCGGGGAAAAAAAAACGAAGTGTCTTATATATATATTTTGTGACAAACTTAATATTTATCCCATAACGGTAGTCCAAAGAGCGCATTTTTTTTGAAACATATGTGATGTGTTTGTTATAAATATAAAAAGGGAAAATTGCACCTTTTCTGGATAAAATCAAGATACTAAACAATAACTACCCAAAAATTTTCAACAAAATACAACGAATAAAAAATAATGAATGCTCAAAATTTAATGATAACATGTTATGACAACAGTAATTATTGTGAAAAAAATATTAATTACCATAATTTAAAAATACAAGTTTAGACGTTTTTCTGATTTTCAATGCACTTAAGCGAGCTAATAGTCATTAAAAAAAATTATAGGCAGTTCTCATTTTCTTTGTAAGGCGATCCTATCACTGACGCAACTGAAAACTGTCAACTGGCCACTGTATTTGTATGATAATCTGATGGCCCGCACACTACACAATCACTCAAAAACCCGTTGTCAATGGTAACGCAAGTGGTGACTCGTGACTCGCTCTGCTGATTGCCGTGGCCGGCCGTTGCTAGATACTAGCTGTCAGCTGATTGTTCTTCGTCTTTGGTTAAGCAAGCTTTTTGACCAAACCAGCCGGTTTTAGTTTGGTTTCAGTTGCCTCGTCAGCGGAGCGCCTAAGACGCAACTTTTGAGACCCCAGGTGTTTCTGAATTCAAAAATTGAAATAATTGACACACCCTATTGTAGATATCCCCATGTACGAATGGCTTGAGCCCACGAAGGTAACAAGCAATAAATATGTTTCCTTGCCCCTGGCCCCTGATGGGAATATTATGTAAGATATAGCTGGACTTGCCAATTCAAATCCAGAAGTTTGATTTGAATGCTAGATAGGAGGATGATATGGAAGGTTCTCCGTTACATATTTATAGGGCGATATCTAATCTGAGTACACAGTTTACACGCAGCTCCCGATGCGAGATAACGAGAAGTATTGTTCCTCGGAAGCACCAAGTATCTAACCAGTATTCCACACAATATATTTTATGCACAGGGCCGCCCGCGATGGGAAAAACTACAGCCAATGTCCTGTGTGCGAGTTTAACCTCTTGTTGGAGCACGGTACAGACTCGAAGCTCGCATACAAAGATACTGTGTTATAAAGTATCTTTTCTACTGACACACTACGTTATAAAATATTTCTTCATAAGGCAGGAGAAGGGGTCAGTTGAAATCGGAAGCGGTCGAGAGAATATCATTTCTTTGTACTGGATATGTCAACTTGACTGCTCCGTGTATTCAAAATGATCCCCTCTCCTGTTTACGGCGAAGGGGGATCTCATAACTTTTCTGATATTGCGATCGTAGCGGTCACGAAAAATAACGCCGATTAGCGAAGATTCAAACCACGCTTATAACACATGATCTTTTTACGTCTGGCGAGTCTCACGGGATTGTATGGCGAGCGCTATTGTGTTATAAGTATCTTTTTGATGTGAGCTGCGAGTCTGTCGATACCTTTAATAAAAAAGACTTCCGTAACTAAGAAAAAACGAGTGTGCTTTAGACCACACGACTGAAGTAAAACTTCTTTAGCTCCATCTATATGTATGTAAAAAAAATGTTTATATGTATAAAATATAGGTAGGATCTGACAAAAAAGTTTTAAAAAGTCAGGCCGACCAATATCTGTAAGTAATAGTACGTAGGTACTTTGAAATGACTAACGTAATTATAATAATAGTACGATTAGTTGATTATTTTTTTAACCTACCTTTATATTATAATATTTAATACTTTTTAGTTACTTTATACTTTTTGTTTATGGCACAATGTTGGGCCGCATGCATAAAAATAAATAAATAAAATTAATCCTCGTGGTAGGTACCAACTTTGAAATTATGGAATGATACCTACTAAATTTTTTTTTACAATTTGTGCCCTTGAGGTGATTTTTAACAAAAACGGCGCTATATAAATCGGCAAAATATTATTATTATTATTATGATGCCCTGACGAAAATTATTTTCCTCGGGGTGTATGCCATCTTTGGGCATGCTGTGTACATGGTCTTTTTGAGGAGAGGGAGTGAACGTGGATCTTTAAGAAACCCTTACTTTAATTTTTCAGTTCGAGTGTAAACTGTACACCCTAAAGTGTGAGTTTGGACTTACGAATTAAATTTTTCGTGTGTGTGAAACTATGAAACATACGGATATGAACACATGCTTCTATGAAACAAATATACAAAATTGCAACAATATTTTCTATAAGAATTCATATTCACTTTTGAATGCGAACCTACACGTACCTAGCAATAAGATATATCAGAATTACAAACAGGTGAGAAGCCGAGTGTGCAAATTCGTCGGGTTTCCACCCAGGCGTCGTGAGTTCAATTCCTTGGCTGCCTAAGTCTCTTTGGCAAGCAACACCTTCCGTAAATAACTATAGCAGTGGGAGATTTTCAAATATTATCGGGTGATTCGTAACCCTGGAAATTTGTCTTTCTTTCGCGACACCGTCCCTTGGTTCAGATGCCCGTGTGCACAGCACGCATTGTGCATACGGATAGTGTACCCCTGCAGACCTGCATGTGTACCGTCCATACAAATCAGTGGTAATATGGGACCCGATGTATGCTTCTGGAATATATCCGTATCTTGTTAGGAGCTGGCTCCAGCAGTGTCGGTCAGAACGATAACGTCGATAACATCGTGAAATCTGACTTTACCTCAGTTTGGTATACTGGGATCGTCGCGTCGCGGTCGTCGCGCACAAAGTGTTTCGATCAAATTGCATGTTTTTCCAATAATTTGTTTTTTTAATGATTTCTATGACTGCAAATAAAGTTTCTACATAAAATTAAACAAATAGCCGACTGCCGACTGCCGACTGCCGACTGCCGACTGCCGACTGCCGACTGCCGACTGCCGACTGCCGACTGCCGACTGCCGATTGCCGATTGCTGACTGCCGACTGCCGACTGCTGACTGCCGACCGGTGACCATTGACTGGTGATTAGACACCATCAAACAGTAAACAATAGACAGTAGAGAGAGCAGCGGAGATAGAATCGGGAGTAGATCTGAGTGCGGTGATAAGTTGCGCAGAAACAGCGCTGAGGGAGATTCCATATCTAGAGGAAACACACCTATCCCAATATCCCTACCAGTGGAGGTGCGTGGCCTATGTCATTGGAAGCTCAATCTGAGATTAAAAAAGGGAGACAAAATTTCTTCATCTAATCCTATGTCGGTTTTTTTCCTTAAATGTATTTCTTTTTCTCTAGATATTAAAAGAATTTCGTCATACATATCACTGCACTAAAAATTTGCGACGCAATATAGCGATTCATTTAGGCGTCTGTGGCTAATGAATATATTTTTTTTAATTTGTGAAAGTGGTTTTAAATACGAAAATCACCATATACGCGTGAAATTATTATTTTTTAAATATAAAAAGTAAATTATTTTCATAAAAGAAAATCTACTGATTCTTGCAAAATGCTATTCCAGGGGTGCTAGCATGGTCAATCGATATGAAGTTACCGACCGATTGTCGGTAACTTCTCAACGTTCCCTAGGGCAACTGCAGATCGCAAACGAATAGGTGACAGTTCACAATGACTAAGTGTCCTTAATATATTCGATATCAACTGTCGTTTGTACGTTAGCGATCTGCAGTTGTCCTAGGGAACGATGGGAAGTTACCGACAATCGGTCGGTAACTTCATATCGATCGACCATGCTAACACACCAGGAGGTTTAAAGTAGTAGTAGTAGTAGTAAAGAATGTTATGTTATCAATGCTGTGTTTGTCTTTAATTAGTGATAGCATTAACCATGCTCATTGTAATTGTTTTTTTGAGAGATTTGATGTGAATCACTGTTGACAAAACTTTATTAAAAAATAATAAAAAATAAATGTAAAAAAAGTCTAGCATGGACGATCAATATCAATACGAACGCTATTACAATACGATATTGACTAAATCCGTCATCTATGGTCAGTTATCAATTTTTACGAGCACAAGGCCATAACAATTGGTAACAGATATTCCGACCAACGATTGATAAATTTTAGCGCGGCTTCCATAGTATCAAATAAGCTCCGGTTAACTGTCAATATACACATATTTTTTCAATAAGTTCGTTCGTTATGCAACATTACTGGCTTATTTAATGAACGGATTGAACTAACGAAACTATTAGTATATAAATAAGTCGTATACGCGATCCATAGACTTAAATAATACATCTAAAACGCGATCAATTTATTCCGTTCGATCTTTGAGAAAAAGGTGGTTGAAATATGACTAAAGACCTCGTTAAATAATTAACTCCCACTCAGCGTCAAAAAGTAAATGCAGGCTGCCATTGCATATTTAGGTTTGTATTTCAATTCAACATTTCCAATTTATTAATATTTTTACGTAATTGTTTGACGTTTCTCGTTTCAGAATGTGAATTCATAGAAAACATCTCCAGTGTTGCCAGCACATATCGATTTCTCATTTACTCCCTGTTGATATCGGTTCGGCTGTCAACAGTGCAACCGTGCTCGGTGTATCGATATAAAATCGTCTGTAGTTACGCATATCGATCCGATATTGTAAAAGTTATCGATTTCTCCGTGCTTGACGCCCTGATAGCTAACAGATTCCCAAGGTTACGCTAACGCTAATGCGACAATGCGAACCGCACCCGCCTCACCTTCTGTTACATTTTAGTAACTTTTGAAAATCTATTTCGCAATAAGTGCATCACTATCACCTTATGCTTCGGCCGCATCTGCGCCTATCGTTCCGAAGTAATGCGTGTCGATACTTCGTACGTTTTGACACTAAAAAGTTATCGCGATAAATCCTGTGGTCATATTAGCGACTTCTTTAATTTGTACGAACTATCGTGCATTAATCCAAGATGTCCGAAATCATTTCCAGACATTTAAGTATGGACGATGACTTTCTTTACTTCTACGTGTGTGCTAACAATTATATAATGCATTTATTAACATAGAGGAATTCCAGTACCATTTCATCGCTCCACTCCACTTTTAAACCCCTTTGACTTATCGCCTCCCACTTACAGCCCGAATATTCGCGACGTTGTCCGATAATTTCTGGTCACATTTGCGCGTATCGTGTCATAGCACGAAGCTTCGAGACGATACACGCAGGTGCGGCCCCAGCATTAGAAACATGCTAGTACGCCGATGTTACACTCAAAGACACGAAAATGAATGAAATTATTATGTCACGTTTGGGAACTTTACTGCAGAACTGCTCGAACAATTCAGTGGAACTTCACTTGTACCAGTTGCGTATGTTTAGAAGCCGTGAGGTGCAGCGGGCGTCTTCCTAAAATACATCTTTACATACATTCAATCATTTTTACCAGCCAGCGTGGGCTTTTTGTCTTCCGCGTGCATCAAGTACCGATAAATTCGCCCCTGCGCGTTGGTGTTTAATGTGTTGTAGTTTGTAGTATTGCAATGTTTTAGTGTTATAGTGTTATTGCTATGTTACCTGGGAGTGTTGTCAGTTAGGGCGGGAATTGATTATTGTCGTCAGAAAACATTTTTAGTAAGAGATAAATTCTGGTTGGAGCATACGACAGCGATCGCGTTGTGCTCTTTGATTTTTTTGGCTGCCCACGCGTGACATCGTGTCACATAAAAACAAATTTTCTAAATACATTCTTTGTGGTTTCTGATAACAAATTATGATAGCTAAGCCAAATTCTTACTCAACTGGAACGGTGTAAATATAACGGACTGGTGTCACATCGGAATTAGATTGCGACCAGAATAACGTCAGGGTATAAATATTTTCATTTATAACTTGACAGCAGAATGGCAGTCAAATTAAACCTAATTTCTAGAGCCCGGTTTAATACTTAACCTGACATGTTATTTAAGTAAGTAAGTACGAGTGCGTTATACCTACGCCTATATTAAATCGAATTATAATAGGCGTCTCCTTTGACCTAGGTAATAGATACTCCAGATTGGGCATAACTACACAAAAAATGACGTCTTTTAATGATGTCGTTTGATTCCCCAGATTGAGCCATGGTGTTCTTCCTCCACATTATTGAGCCAACATTTATGATGATAGACACTGCAAGGCCCTCTGAAATCAATCACCTTATAAATAATATAATAAATATCACCCTGTTGATCCCAGTGACAGGCCTAAATCTCTTCATGAAACTAAATTAATTTATTGAAACGTCACATTAAATTCATTCAAATGGGATGGCGATCTTCAGACGAGTGTAAGTAAAAAATATAGCGCTGGACTATTGGGTTAAATGGAACTATTTAAATTTGTATGAAAGGCACTTCTATTAGTTTTCTTCTTTATTCTATGTATTTTCGAGGGGAGCTCTTGTTATTTTCGGAGCATCATGAAATTACCGGTAGAATAAAGTCAACCCGTGAAAAAGAAGTTTTTTTACTACAAAACAAACGTATATACTTTCAAATGACCTTCATTAACAAAAAAATAATGGTTTCACTGAATACTAAACCTTTCTACCCGGGAACTGGAGTTTACAATTCTACCAACCGATTAATATCCTGATTGTATAAGACCGACATTTATTGCATTAACTGCTGTAATGTCATCGAATTTTGGTTTTGAAAAATTTGAGAGAAAGCATTGTCATCAAAAACGAGTCTATCTGCCAATCTGCCAAGATGTCAGGAAGCGGGTTAATTTCCAAGAAAAATCGATTCAACGAAAAAATACGGTGTACCAACAATGTATACGTACGAAATTTGTTCTAATAATTTATTCTTACATTTTCCCGACAATAAACATTGAAACCTGTGAATTTGTTCGTAAGAACTTCAGTCCCGTGTTTAACCGTTTTACGAATAAAATGAACGTATTTTAGAATAACATTTTTCTCCGCAAGATTCCATTTCGTTCATACATTTATTAAAATAAACAAAATCAAAATTCAAATAGATACATTTAAAAAGACAACCGTCCAACCTTTACCGCACATGATCTCAATTCTCAATATAGCAATACGTTCCTTTCATCAAAGTATTTCATCATTAGCTACCTAGTAATTATGACTTTATGACCATAACATTTTTTAAATAATTTACGACACTACATTACAAAAAAAGTTGAAGGATCCGACTTAGTTCTTTCTTATTTTCATGTGGGATTGTCGACGTGTATACCTAAGTTTACGGTTGTACCATGTATGATGTAAGGGCTTATTTAGCGTGTTGTATCTCAATGGATGGACTGAGGTAGGTACTAGGT
The DNA here is from genome assembly GCA_951813805.1 of Limnephilus auricula. NCBI lineage: Eukaryota > Metazoa > Arthropoda > Insecta > Trichoptera > Limnephilidae > Limnephilus > Limnephilus auricula. Next base: position 8,002,716 of record OX638405.1, read on the forward strand.
TACGTACCCTTGTCTCTATCTCTAAGCTTCTGTATCGGTAGCGGGAACAGGTTTGAGAAATGGCCGCTTCAATCATGCTCGATTAGTTGATTTATTTCTACATTTAACGAATCGGTGTCATTTATTAAACTCGATTAAGCGTAATCATGAAAGAATTTTAATCGATTATTTTTTTGGGAAAGTGCACCGCGCAGATCAAATCAGATTTCACGAAAATCGTCAATTCAACACCTTCCAGTCGATTCATTAATAATTTCGGGTGAAACACAGTTATATATGTGTGACATTTCAAAATAATTTCATCAATAAGTGAGAAATAGTTAAGATTTAGGCATGTTTTATTTTATTTTGTGAAGTTCAGGCACAAATATCAAAATGTTTTCCGATCACTTTCAAAATAACTTTTCGACAATCTTTCACTCCATACAAAAAATATGGAATAAAAAAATATAATTTACAAAATTATAAGATGGATAAAAGCAGAATAAGATTATATTACCAAAAAATTATAACGTTAAAGAAAAAAAACATATACGTAATACTTAATACACACATCATTAAAGTATACAAAGGAACCTTATAATTTATCGTCGTTGCATGTAGAATATGAAGCAGATAAAAACTGTTAAAAAATAACGAAACGGAAAATAACAATTCTATTTATGGACAAAGTAGGAAAAATATATTTCGTTCATTATAAGAATATGTTTATGGCAAACATTAATTATTTTATGCCATTAAATTGAATTTTAACGTATTTTTCTCACAAGCTTCATATTCTACACGGAGAAAAATGTTATAAAAAAAACGATCATTTTAATAGTAAAAACGGGACTGAAGTTCTTACGAACAAATTAACAGGGTTTCTATGTTTATTGGCGGGAACATGTAAGAATAATTTGTTGGTATACGTAATTTCGTACCAACAAATTATTCTTTCATCTTCCCGTCAATAAACATTGAAACACTGTTAATTTGTTCGTAACAACTTCAGTCCCGTTTTTAACCGTTTTTACGAATAAAATGATCGTTTTTTCGAATAACATTTTTAAGTTTTTCTCACATGCTTCGAATTTTGCATACAGTTTTCGTCATAATTATAATAACATAATAATGTCAAAATGTTTAATTTAAATTTATTTGACAGCTAGGCATCATAAAATGATGATAACATTATGTACATACCAAGGCAATTGAATTGTGTAGGGTATGCACAGGATATGACTTTTGAATTTTTTTTATTATGTACTATTTTGATTGTCTTCGCATGGATTATTTTTTATCGCCTTAAATATTTGATATTTTTACACGGCTTATATTGTAGAAGATGGAGAGAAAAAAAAACTGTATATTTAACTTATTTTCATAAAAATCTTCACATTGCTCATATTAAATATTCAACGACGTTATGCCGTTTATTTATATATTTTTATCTTTTCATTACTGCTTTTATGTATTTTATTTTATTTCATATTAGTTGATTTAAAAAAATAAATTATTATTGAATATTTTATTGTATTATAAAATTGTAAAATGGGGGCTGCAGCACAGGTAAAGCAGCAAGTGGTGCACATTATAATAGATGTACGCTCAAAAAGTGTTTTAAAATATGTAAAGTTATTATATGAAATAAAGAAATAAAAATTTAACTTAGTTGTTGTCAACGGTATTGTTTATAGTAATTATTGTACTAACTATAGCTGTATATGATTGGTCATGGTGCTGGGCTGAGTATAGGAAGGAATTACGGGCCATTGTTTAGTCGAGTACCTACCTACCTACTTCAGGGCCCGCCTTGTCGGAGATAAGCCCAAACAACTCTACCAGCTACCAGCCCAACATTGATTGTTTATGATAAATTGATCGGCGGCCAACACTTCCTACTGAACATCTTACTATATTTTCATACCTGTACAGAGGTTACTCAGCGATATAAACGTTGTAGGCAATAATTACAACAACAGTGGGATGAAACTCAATAGCGCCCTCCGTCCTCCAATGACCGCACGGAGAAAAATGTTATTCTGAAATACGATCATTTTATTCGTAAAAACGGGACTGAAGTTCTTACGAACAAATTAACAGGGTTTCAATGTTTATTGGCGGGAACATGTAAGAATAATTTGTTGGTATACGTAATTTCGTACGTGTACCAACAAATTATTCTTACAATTTCCCGCCAATAAACATTCTGTTCGTAAGAACTTCAGTTCCGTGTTTAAGCGTTTTTACGAATAAAATGATCGTATTTTAGAATAACATTTTTCTCCGTGTAGGTAGGGTGTAGGATTAAGGTAGGTTAAGGTAGGATGTATAATTTAGTATTTGATACGTTTTTAGACTTTTACGGCCAAAAGCATTTTCGTTGTTTGTTTTTGGGGTGTTATGCCGTGTTGTGCTACCTCCTTCTTTAGCTGACGTTTCGGACAGCGTTGCAGTGTCCATCATCAGGGCAGATCCGGCAGATCCGTCGATCTGCCGGATCTGCCCTGATGATGGACACTGCAACGCTGTCCGAAACGTCGGCTAAAGAAGGAGGTAGCACAACACGGCATAACACCCCAAAAACAAACAACGAAAATTTAGTATTTACTTAAGGTTTTTACATTTTATGAGATTTTAATACTACCTACTCTTCCATGGATGCGATAGCTTGTGGTTGGATGATGGGAACGTTTCTTGGACATATTGGATGGGACCCACCACTTTCCAAATAGCTGTATGAGGAAACGTAAATGAAATAAAATCATATTGCAAAAAGGAAGGTAAATTTATTTTGAAAACGACTATATACCCCCCAGTATTACTGTACGCAGGATTGTTAGTCCTATAGAAAAATATTGCAAAAAATCTACCTAAATATTATAGTTTAACATTTTTATCTAGCATTGCAAAGTGCGCTTGAAGTGGTATTTAACAAAAATTACGCTATTTTAAAAAGATATTTATTTTTTATAGTGAATACCTCACAAGAGTCCCCAACTGCTCCCTGAAACAACACAAAGCAATTAAATAAAATTTATTTGCGCACGCCGGGTTCGAACCCGCGACCTTCGGAATGGCAGTCCAACGCCCTGCCGCTGGACTACTCCGGCCGTAATAGCTATTACTGTTGAAAAAATATTGTAAAAGGTTAGGACTTGAGAAAAGAAGGTAGATATTTTTGTTTTAAATATCCATCGATTTATTGTTATGTTTTTTAAATGTACATCGCTTGCTGAGGGGTTGGTTTGTACTATGTCCACAAAAACTCGTATTGAGAAAACGAGATTTGAAGTTTAAAAATATTCGGCCACCATAACACGGGCATGTGCCTAGTATGGCGGCCATAAATTTCACAAATGTTATATTTACTATTCAAAGAATAAAGAAACATTAAAAAAAAAACTATTTTTGTTTCCTTTAGCTCAAACGAATTGTTATAAATAATAATATGAAATATAAGGGTAAATTTACCTATAAGTAAAATAACAACATAATAAGCGAAGTTAGCAGTCTACAATGGAGTGCTTGTACCTACCGTGATGTATGGCAGTGAGGCATGGAACTGGCAGAGGAAGGATGAAAGTAGACTGAATGCTGTTGAAATGCGATCCCTGAGGCGTATGTGTGTAAAACCATGTATGATCGTGTGAGAAATATGGAGATTCGAAAAGAATGCAAGGCTGATGTAAGCGTAATGAGTAATGAGTAAAATTAAGAAAGGAACCCTCAGATGGTTTGGGCATGTAGAGCGAATGAACAAAGAAAGGAGCGTAAGGAGAATATATGATGCAAGTGTGAATGGTATAAGAAGTAGGGGACGTCCGAGAAAGACATGGCACGATCAAGTGAATCAGATACTTGAGTAGGGCCATGTCAAGAGTCAGAAAAATAGAAGAGTATGTATGAGACGATGTATGAATGTGAATGAGGCAAAGAGTGTGTGCCAAGACCGAGGTATTTGGCGGTCCGTCCTCTCTGCCTACCCCTGCGGGGAAACGGCGTGATGGTTAATTAGTTAATTTTTTACACAAAATAGTTTAAAAAAATGAATGTGTATTTATACTATATCCATATTCTGGGTGGAGATAGACCAAACCAGCAGTAATTTCATCCTATGGCACATCAAACAATAATAATTTAACATTCACATACATAAGATTTTAATAAATAATAATAAAATAAAAAATAATTAAATTTCTTCATTAGAAACTAGAAAATTTAGTATTATCGTATGAATAAATAAAATGTATGAGTAATCAAACATTAATAATTTTTACATAAACGTACATGAGGTTTTAATAAATAATGATAATTTTTTTTTTTTTTTAACTAAACTGGATATAGCAGATACAAATATGATTAATATTACTGTATTCACAGTTTAATGAAAAAAACAAAAATGAACATAGTACAAACCAACCCCCAGCAAGACATGTTACCGATACTTTAATGAGAACATCCACCGACAGACAAAGGTTTATTAAAATACTTGTTATTTATGCAAGAAATGAACGGGAATACAAGGGTTCTAGCTAAAACAGAGTTTAAATAGATTTATTTCTTTGTCCATTCAGAGGGGATGAATACATAAATAATAATGGGGCCAACAGACCTAGCTATAAAAGCTCAAGCGTTATTTAGTTTGGCGTATTTCGGCATATCGGTTGCCGTACATTCTCAATGGGAATGTATGACGATCGATATGCTGAAGTAGGCCAAGCCAAATAACGCTTGATCTTTTATAGCTAGGTCTGTTGGCCCCATAATACTGGCGCTATCTATGCTCCAAATCAATTAGTTTGTATTAAAAATTCGTAATAGGTTTGAGACTTAGATCAAATTCGAACAAATATTATATTTATGAAAATGAAATGTGTACTCGTGAGGCTTTTATATTTATTATTTTAATAACAATAATTACGGTACTTACCGTACTGAGTAGTTTGAAAAAAATGTGTGTATTTCATAAAGTTTAGCGGCAGGGAGAGTAGGCGTGAGTGGGGGGATCCGGGAGCAAGGGAAGGAAGCGAAGTAGAGTGGTCATTTGCAAGAGTGGGGAAAAGGAAATTAAAATTGACCGGTAAAGTGATTTTCAATTTTTAGCAGATCCGACATTGTTCTTCGGGACCGTCGATACGTCTATATTTTTACTCTATTCAGATACCCCGTATGAAACTAGGGGTGAAGCTGGGGTCATCTCGTGTAGTCCTTATCAATGGTTTACACAAAAACTTTAGTTTGGAGCTCGTTGTTCCCGGGGGACGGTGGGTGGCAGCGGGTGGCATTGTTCTCGGGAGGCTGAGGACTCCGCACATTGCGCACATGGCTTCACGCATGACCAATAATCATGTTCATTGAAGCTCCGTAGCCATCGAAACCCATTCAACGTTCCCGATGCGGATGATCTATTTCTTATCACATCACCTATCACCTAATGCGGATATCATTACTGTGCATTGTGTGTCAAGATTTAGTTCATGGACCCATGAGTATTTGCCTCGATTTAGTAGAAGGCCCAACCCAAACCGAATCAACAATTAACAAAATACAAAGTTATGCAAACACGATTGCAGTAATGTATTTTTTTTCTGTTTTTGCCCTCCAAAAGATTTGACATAAATGAACTAATCTTTCTAGCAATATATTAGAGAAACCTCGGCTAACTTATCCGCTAAATTTAATTGCCACTGTACATACACAGAGAAAATTTTTATTCTAAAATACGATCATTTTATTCGTAAAAACGGTTAAAAACGGGACTGAAGTTCTTACGAACAAATTAACAGTGTTTCAATGTTTATTGGCGGGAACATGTAAGAATATTTTGTTAGTATACTTAATTTCGTACGTATTTTAACAAATTATTCTTACATTTTCCCGCCAATAAACATTGAAACACTGTTAATTTGTTCGTAAGAACTTCAGTCCCGTTTCTAACCGTTTTTACGAATAAAATGATCGTATTTTAGAATAACATTTTTCTCCGTCGAGGTTCGAGTATTAAATATTAAACTCCGATATTATTATAAAGAAATAAATCGTTAAATCGAAATTATACGTTATTCTATTATGGGTAGTGTTTTTGACAGATTATCGAGGGGATTGTGAAATATTCCCTTAGGTTACCAAATATAGGTGGAAACTGGAAATAGATAGTGGCAACTTCGTACCCATATAAAATAAATAAATTTCATGAATACCGCACAAGAGTTCCAACTGGTCCCGTCTGGAGCCAGTGAGTCTATGGCATCCTCAATTGGGGTATGTTGTGAGGCAGAAGGTAATATGGAGAGGAAGAGGAAGTATAAGGGAAAGTACCTGGCTATTCAGATCTGATCACCAAATATGGCTAAAGCCATTTCAAGCACCGTTTCAATTCTGAATGGTGTTCTTACACTTTGGGACGTGACGCAAATATACTAGATACACAGGGTGTTAAGTATCATACTTGACCTACTTTAACCAGTGGTTCCTGACATTATTTTAAGTAAAAAATGTAAATAAAATTTTGGTCTCCGGTGACATTTTTGAAGTTTTTTTTTGTTTTTCTACCCAAACATAAAGAAAGTTAGGGGCGGGGTGAGGGGTTGGTTGGTTACTTGGCTTAGGGACCAGTGACGACATGCGGAAGAATTTTTTTTTCTTTGATTTTGAAGAAAAAGTTTTTGAAAAAAAAAGTCATCTAAAAAGTCACCGGAGACCAACATTTTATTTACTTTTTTTACTCCAAATAATGTCAGGAATAATTGGTTAAAGTTAGTCAAGTACGATGCTTAACACCCTGTATGTATTATTTTTAATTAGTTAATTTTGAAATATCACAAATTAATAAAATAAAAATTATTTCAGCACGTCGGATTCGAACCCGCGACCTTCGGATTGGCAGTCGAGAACCTTATAATATTTTAGGGAGAAGGTGGAGAGAGGAAGTACAAATAAAATGATATAGGAATAGGTAGTTATGTATATACACAGTGTTCGGAAACACGTAGTACAAGCGGGAAATTGATAAATATACGTCACACTATTTGGAGTCCGCTTTGTGGTATATGCAATTTTTTTTTATTGAGGGTTTCGTTTTTTAGGTCAAATTTGGTATCTAGGGGCTTAATATCAGCTGTTTTATGTATTTTAAATTTTTTCGAAGTGTAGAACCGGTCACAAAAGTTTTTAACAATGAAAAAAGTTTAAAACAAAATCGAATTGCTCAGATGGAATTTTTTTATTTATTGGGTTCTCTATGTGATGTAGTAGTATGTTCACCAGTCGCTCTTATGTGCTAAGAGTTTACGGACATCATGTACATAAAACGATATCGTTATGTCGTGGAAAAGCTACTGTTGCTGAATACTGAATGGTCCGTTAGATTTTAGGGTATAGGTATTGAAGAACAATAAACGTCGGCGTATACTGTATATACATATAAGTCCATACATTACAAAACAAATAGGCTGACTCCCAGCTTACGCCGACCCTAAGTGTAGAAACATGTGATACGCGTGATAAATATGTGAGTTTTGGAAATTATATTGCATCGAGAGAGTCAAAATAATTGCGTTTCCTGTTTTTTTGTAAGAAAGACAAACATTCCCGGGTTACGAATAACCTGACGATACTTGAATGTCTCATACTACTACCACAGTAAGCGGAAAACGTTGCTTGTGTCGTGATGAAGGTCTTGAAGACAGCTGAGGAATTGAACTAATGTGCTTTGATGGGTTTCTTTTTCATTAGCTCTGCATGGAAGGACCCGAGAAAAAAAAATCGCTCGGGGGCTGTCATCTTTTGAGATGCTGTGTGGTGTGTCGTTTTAGGGAAAGGAAGGAGTTGAAGTTCTGGGAAGAAAAAGTTACGAGGGGTGGGTAAGCATTTGGGGGTCAGTGTGTCTAGGAATAACGGACATGTGAATTCATCCCTCCCATGCACAGCGGTGCAAGGTGATGGGTCGAGAGAGTCTGGCTGGAGAAGTCTAGGTCAGGTCTCCTTCAACCAATCTCTACCGATCCGGTCCGTCACGCAGAAGGTGGTTAAACGCATTGGCCGCCAAGACCTAGACAAACCTCACTATTTGGGGTGACCTATGGCAGGGGCGTTGGTTCCCGGAGCGGTGGTTCCCATACCCGCCTCCCGAATTGAAATGGAATGCCATGCCACTGGCGATGCCAACTCAGCCACCATATACAACAGACTTTATCTAGTGAGGCAGGTAAAAGAACAGAAAATTGTAATCATCCAATTTATATTAAATAAACGCCCGGGTTGCCGGCACTGAAACTGATTAAAAAAAAGGTATTCTGAACAATTTACGATCGACGTTATTACGTAATAATACATAATAAAGAATATTACAATCGTTGGTTTTAATCAGATATTGTTAGTAGGACCAAGTGGGTAGGTACTTGTCCGCCTAAAAGTTGAAAGCAAAGTCGTATATATTTACAAATAACTAACGGTAAGATCACAATACTATCTGATAATATCAAATCCACTCGTGCCAGTCAAAGTATATTATAGTAAGCATTGTATTGTTTATAGAATGACAGAAGAGCGAGTGGTTCGGGCGATTAGAGGCAGGGGCAGTTGGGCAATGCCTGACATCTCTCATTCAATCACACAATCAAATCAACCAGTACGGTATCAGGTACAGTACAGTGCCTCCACAGGGGGAGTGGGAGAGACCCTCGCTTGAAGAAAGGGAAACTTGCAGTGGTATGTGTTCAGGGGCGGATTTCAGTACACAAATAAGTCATCATCGGTGATACTTCAAATCCGCGTAACTTACTTTTGCAATACCGCATAAGTTCGCCGAGCAACAAAATGAAATTTCGTAAAGTTGAGTAGATTGTACGTTACATCTAGTTGGGGAGTACAAGTATTTTAGGAAAGAAAATAATTTTGTTTCCAAAATACTTAATACTTACTTAACTTAATCCCCAACTAGAACGGCCGCTGTTCCTAACTTTTAAATCGATTAATCTAAGGCCGCGATCAGCCAAGCATTTTGTAGGGTAACGCTCGATTTATGTTGTCCCCAAACATCTTATGTTATCTGGCCTCGCCCACTTTCATAGACAATAAAATGACATCAAAGTAAGAACTTTCGAAGTTAAATTAATATTTTAGAGTTAATTGTTGTATTTATTATTAACACACATAATTTATTTAAAATATTTTTATCCATATTGGCTTAGTAATTGATTAGTAGGATTGGGAACAGCGGCTTAAGGCGGGAAAAGTGTCTCGTATACTCTACTCAACTCTACGAAATCTCATTTTTGCTGCTCGGAGAAGTTACGCGGCATATCAAAGATATTTACGCGGATTTGGAGTATCACCTACGCTATGACTAAGGGAGCCCGAATTTGGAAAGGTCCCAGAAATTTCCGTATATTTATGTGTTTAATTATAGGTAGAAACGTTTTTAGTATTAATATAAATATTATGTTTGATTTTAATCCCATGTGACGTTCTACGATTTATTCTGTAGGGTGAACAGAGGGAACCAGAAGAAGAAGATGTTTGGTTGACCTACAATAATGCATGGGATCTTTACAATAATTTATGCATTTGACATTGTGGTATACTATTGTTTCCTCCGGTTACTACATTACATTGAATATTTAACTGGAGTTAATGTCCGTTCTATCGGATGCTCCGAGCTTATCTACGACAGGGGAACTGGTTACTGAAGGTTCCCACCTGTCGATCGAATATCATCGCCTATCTCCGTAATCGTTCGGGTATTAGTCCCTAAGGGGTGACAGTTGACTCTCTCATAAAGTTCACTTAACTGACCTCTGTTCAAAGACATTGAAACTACATACTTATTCATGTACACTTTAGATATAAAATTGGGTTAGGTTATAATCAAATACGGGAAAGGTTACTAAATCTTAAGTTCATAAAATCTAAATTGGGATGATGGTTGATATTATGCAATTTGGAGACCAAGAGGAGACAACTTTCGACAACGAAAAGATCAATGTTAATTTATAAAATCGCTTAGACAATTCTTTACAACACATCTATCTATTAAGAGAGTGATTCAAATGTTTTGTTATATTGAGTTGTAAATATTGTAACACCAAACATGTTTAAATAAATAAAAAATAAAAATTATACTGGTGAGTTCTGGCATTATGAAATTTGCATAAAAAAATAACACGCGAGTTGTTAGAAAAATGAGTGTATTATATGGAGTTGGGCGGCAGGGAAAAAAGGCTGGAGGGAGGGGTATGCGGGAGGGTCGGTTGGGGAAATAAGGAGGGGGCTTCGCTGGAGGGGGGACGAGGGAGAGGGAAAGGCGAAGAAAGTGGAAGCGGAATGCGTGAGGGAAGGGGGGGGGGGTCACGAGAAAGAGGAGAGCAGGTGGGCGGAGGGAGAACGCGGGAAGATGAAAAGGGAACGCGGTAGGAGAAGGGGTCGCGGGAGGGGAAGAGGAAGAGGAGTCGGAAGGGGAACGGGGACGAATGGGAAATGACATGAAGGGAGAAACAATTTATGTATTTTTTTTTTAAAAGAAAGACAAACAATCCCGGGTTACGAATAACCCAACAATATTTGAAAATCTCCTACTACCACCACACTAAGCGGAAGATGTTGATTGTGTTGTGATGGAGGACTTAGCCAGCCGAGGAATCGAAAACGGAACGCCTGGGTGGGACCCAAACGCGATGCCCACTCAACCACTGACCGGTCATCATTTAATCGGCATTCAACGAATGCCGGGTATCAGCTAGTATATTACACGACATTTTTATAAATAATAGAAACATACTTGTAAATGTTTAAAATTGGCACATAAACAAATATTTCTGTGATCTCTGATATTGCCTATTAAAGAGTGTCTAGTTTCTAGACTCTAGAATAAATCCGACTCTGAATAAATATATTCTAAGATACGAGAAAAACGGCGTCACCAACACACTACAGCGAGAGTATCATTTACGTCTGTTGACTTGACCCGCCCGCATGACCTAATATCAAATATATATTATGAGTGCCGACAAAGAGGCTGGGTGGGATACCAATCAATGGCCTGATACAGCATCTAATTGGCGGATCGAATGGAACCAAACACTGTCCATTACTTCACCTGGTCACTACTTAGTATAACATCCACCTCTCTAAGTCTCTACCTGTCTCTCAGCATTTTAATTGCCTCGGATGATTAATTAAAATATCTTTAGCTGGTAGGCAGTAACCGCAGTAAAGCAGTGTCTAGTTTCTTGGCTCTACCCTCCCAATAATATGAAAATATTCAAGTCCTTGCGCGAGAACTGTGAATCAGTTCGTTTTATTGCACAGATTAAATCAAAAGCAGCTGTATTACATTTCATTACCGTTAATCCAGTTTTGCATTATTCGAAACAATAAATCAAAACATTTTTGCAGCGAACTTAATTGGACGCTAAAGACATTAAATCACAGAACTTCAATAGCTCTGCGTTTTTAGTATTACAGCGAGTTTATGGGTTGGCGTAGATTACTCGATCTAATGCAGTAATTGATTCAATTCAACTTATTTCAAAGAAGTTAATGATTACTATAAATATCAAAATACATAGTTGAAAGGTCAACGGAGCAATTAAAAAATTTGGACGCTAGATGAATGTTTTCAAAACAACCTCACACACAATGAGTTTAATTACTAATTAATTCACAATTAACCGCTTTACAAAGCACTCTTTTTAGGATGAATTGCCTATTTAAAAAAAAAAAATCTAAAAAAACGGCTCTTCGTGTAAATTACATAGAAACTTGTGATGCATGTTATTCCATAAATATACCAATGCATACAGAAGTCACATTAAATTAATATGCAAGTCTCTAAACGTTTCAGCTGTTAGAGAATTATTATTATACAGGGTGTTAAGGTACGTACTTGAGTTACTTTAACCAGTGATTCCTGACATTATTTGGAGTAAAAAATGTAAATGAAATTTTGGTCTCCGGTGACTTTTTTTTTGTAATTTTTTTTTTTTTTCAAAATATTTTTTCTTCAAAATCAAACAAAAATTTTTTTTTTTCACATGACCTTATTGGTCACTCAGCCGAGTTACCGCCCCACCACTTACCCCGCCCCCAACTACCCAACACCTACCATTATTTATGTTTTTGTAGAAAAAAAAAAAAAAAAAAACATCAAAAATGTCACCGGAGACCAAAATTTCATTTACATTTTTTACTTCAAATAATGTCAGGAATCACTGGTTAAAGTAACTCAAGTGCGTACCTTAACACCCTGTATAATACTGTAAGTCAACATGTTATATTGTCTGATTCCTTGAGAGCAGTGGCGGTTCGTGGTCTTTTTAACGGGGGTTCAGAAATTCAAGAGAAGATATAGTGCCTAAAAAAAATTTACTCTTGTCACACAAATTAAATAAAGTTAGTGGAGGGGTACCTAAATAGGTATTATTGTTTTTAAATAACTTGATTCTCCTCGACACAATTATTAAACAACCAAAATGGTTTTAGAGGATTTAAATTGTTTTTTACATTTGTTTGGTTTTTACAACACTCAATATACGTTGCTAATTATTATTGTTTTATTCAATAAGAAAAATTGCGTAGAATGTAGAATATAATATAATTGCTATTTTTAAAAAATTATTTTAAAAAAACAAGAAACATAAATAAAGGTGGCCACGAAATAAAATTAGCTTTTTTCACTTAGACAAAAAAACCATTATACACGTATACAAAAAATAATTATATTTAATTTCCAAACTTTTTCAAAAGCATTAGCGTTTTTTTATATAACACTGTATTCCGTCATTGTGTGACAAAATTAGGACAGAATATTCGCGACAACCGATAAACGCAACCACTTTCAATTTGAAAGCCGAAACAATACTATGAAAGCTCAACACAAAATTGCATAACTAGCGACGTTGTTTGCCGAAACTTTAGTAAATGTACTCGTAAATAAGGGATATAACGACTTATCTATAAAAAAAATACGAAAACAGAAGTCAAAATCGGTCCACTTCAATAGTAGATTTACAAATGCCATTAGTAAACGGTTGGAGATATGCAGAAACAAGAAAATAAAAAATGTACAAAAATGACTACAAAGTTAAATATATAACATTTAACTTGCATCCGTCGTGCAAAAGTCGACCGTCAGCCGGTCATCCTGCGACAATCTCGGTCTTCGTTTCGGCGAGACTCGTCAAAGTTCGGAGGTCACGTAACATCTTGACTCGTGAGCAGCGCACCAAGCTGGGTAGTTTTGTCCATTCTACCGCCACAGCGATTCCTATCGGCTATGATTTTTTCGTATGGACAAATGTGTGCGGATCGCAACGCGCACAAAATGGGAATAGATAGGTACCGTATTTTTCGGTGGCGCGAGTTTTAAAAACGGAATTTTAATGTCGATAATCTTTTTAATGGGGGTTCACCGCACAACCGCACTTTAGAGAAAACCGCCACTGCTTGAGAGTGAAAGAGAAATAACACAAACGTAATACAAGATTCAAACAAAATGAAGGATCGATGGTTCCAAAATGTACCAATAAATACGGTAAAAGAACCCTAAACTGTATAGAACCCAAAATATTTAATAAACTAACAATCTTACTAATATTATAAACGCGAAAGTTTGTATGGATGTATGTATGTTTGTTACTCTTTAAATCGAAATTTAATGAATGGAGCGAAATTTAATGAATGCAATAATATAGCTCATACATCAGAGTAACATATAGGCTATAATTTATAAGGCTAGCTATTTATTTTCAATAGGTATATTGAAAATAATAATTATTGTTTAATAGAAAACGTCAAAATTTGAGAATGACATTTTGCAAAACAATAATGGTTAAATCAAAATTCTATTTTGGAAAATATTTAAATTAGTGAATTTATTTAAAGTATTCGCCTAATACTTTGAATCGAATCAAGAATTATACATATTTTAAATAAATAGGTTAAGAATTTTGGTATAAACGTAGATGGGACCGAAAAATGGGAGGAAAAGAAAATAGATTACTCGAAGTACTAATCCTACGCAGACGAAGTCGCGGGCAGAAGCTTGTGACAAATAAAAATAAAACCATTTATACTGCTGTCAAATATAACCTTAAAAAATGGCTGTTAAATACGAATGATTTATATTGATGCCCTCTGCAGCTCTGCTAAAAAATATCGCTAACTGGAATTTACATTAGGACTTATAATTTTATAATAACCTCCCCTTATATGTAATATTTTGTAGTTGTTTATTACGTAAGGCTTAAATGCCTTTTACATATTTATATTTATACTATTCCATTAATTTAACCATGTTATCACATACATTGTTGTCTATATGTACCTGCTGATAAACCACAAAAGCAGTTTAGCAGGTTTGAACGGAAAAGGGCAGAATAAAGTATCTTAATTAAAGATTTAATCGACAATTGACAATATCTTGTTCTTATCACAAAGAGCAACAAATATCTAAAAAATTACCCAAGATTATATCCAAGAGAAGAGCGACAAAATAAGATGTAGGTAACTCATGACTTCAAATCCACGAATACGAGTGCAGTTTAGCTGATATTTTTCTGAATGCTTAAAATTCTTTAAGTTGGGTATTGCCCTGTAGATAGCTAACATTCGATAAGAGAGGGAATTAGAAAAAAAGAAGATTGAGCACTTAGCACGTGGAAAGTTCTTCGAAGTCAGCAAAACCAATAGTTCGAAGAGACTGACATTTAGGGACGATAAATAGACGATCGTGATATTATTGGCGATTTATCTTTATGGCCACCTTTATTTTGCTATTCGCGATCATTATCCTAAATATTTTCAGTAAAGTTTGATTTATAAATATCAATTTTGGCGAAATTTTGCTGGTACGATAATAAATCACGAATATTGGGCCAATCTTGAAAAAATACATTTATCTAACGATGGATGCTGATAACCAAGTATAACTCACGCAATGTGTAATGTTGGTAGGTCTTAGATCAAGGCTGCGCGGCATTTTTCATACAAAACTTAATTTTAAAAAAATTTGGGCATTTAACCTTAAAAATAAGAGAAAGGTCACTAAGTACATTTGACGGGAAATGCCGGGGACTACTAGAGTATATAAAAAAGGGTCTTGGTGGCGGTGTGGATTTTTTTTTTTTTAAATAAAAATCTTTACTTTCAAAATAAGAGAAAAATTACTATCTAGGTACGTACATCTGATTTCGAAAATCTTTGCGTAAAGCCCGGGCAACGCCGGGGACTTCAGCTAATAATAAAAAAAGTTCTCTCTAATGATTCGAATTAAACGCTATGAAGTTGGTTCCGGGATGTTCCAGGAAATGGTGGGACTATCTCGAGGTCACGTGATCTAGACGGAGATTGTTGATTGGCTACTTTCATTCTGTGGAAGGATCCAGAGCACCTCAGAGGGGCGAGAAGGGATGGGGTGGGAGGGTTATAATCACGATCACCTTTGCCAGAGAAAATCATAAGTTAGGTAAAATTCATTCAATTAAAATCTTGGCTTAGTGATACGCTCATTGGCTCTAAACCCATAGGTCTTGGTGTTTTTATTGTAATGTTTATGCATAATAACTGCAACATTACAGATATCCTTTTCTAAAAACTTCTTCGCGAAACTCTTTGTGGGGTTCTAAGAATAAGTTGAATTTTACGTTCACCGTTCACCATTCACTTTTCCCCTGGACGAATTCGGGTACGGATTTTAACTTTCTCGACAATACTAGAAGAATGACAAGTGCATAAAATGCGATGATGGGGATGTCCCAGGAACTAAGAAGGTTGATTCAGTCCCCAATCAAGTGATTTAAATATGTACTAGAGTGGGGTCATGTTAATAATCAGTGAGTATTTTTCCGCCAGAAACATTGCTTTAAAAACTTTACAGATATGCCTGATACGAAACGTTTTAAATCAGACAAATGTAATAAATGCATTATGTGAAATTTACAGGAAATGGAACTTCGTTAAAGTAAATGTCTTTACGCAAGAACTCAAAGAAAGAAAGCAAGAAATCAGATATAATTGGAGATTAGGTGTTCCCTCTACAGTTAATCCTATTAGATGAAAGTCTGGGCAAATGCATTGATTTGTGTCAGAATTTCACTTATAAATACGAGGTCATTGAATAGTTTGAAAATATATTTTTACATGGCAAAATATTTACAAGTTTCCTGTGAATGGTTCATCTAAAATAAAATGAGATGGATGTAAATAAAAGTACGTTCCATGGAGTCGCAAAAATAAAAAAAATAAACAAACACGCCGAACCTCATCGGACAGCAAAATGTCATCTACTTTTTTACTCCAAATATGCTCAGGAATCGCTGGAAAAATCCTTCGGGTAAGTGTTGTTACACCCTTTAAAAATGATTTTTTTTTTCTGATTTTTTTTTTGATTTTTTGAGATTTTTTTGCGATTTCAAAAAGATTTTCACTTTTCGTTCTATCAATTGAAAACTAAACACAAATAATAATTTATTGTTAATGTTCCTTGAATTATTTTCACGTTGTAACAAGTAACAAGGTGGTGTGATCTGTCTTTCCCTGTGTGGTGTGGTTTGATTCATTGCCGAATATTTCGAAATAATTGTGAACAAATATATTTATAATTTCGATTGCTCCGGTGTACCTATGGAGTGAGGTGGGTGGGACATTATAAAAGTGGATTGCACAAAGCGTCATTATTTGTAAAGTCAATTAAATAGCGATATTGGAGATAAAATGTGATAATGTCGGATAGAATTTAATTTAATGGTCACGAGTAGAGGCGCCGGTACCATCTGAAGAATGAAATATATAATTTAATGTGAATCTCAATGCTTTACTTCCCACATATATAATACTTCCCATCAAATTGTGATCATTCTCTGTGTTGTTAAACAGGGCCGAACTTGCAATATAAAGGGCACTGGGCTACCATATATATGATTTCATTTATTTTATAACATTGACTGTATGGCGGACCTAGATCGATTACAGCAGCGAGTACCGATTCATTCCCTTTCAAACAAGTTATGCTTTGTGAATAACGCCATAACACTTTTCACCTGAATACATTTAAAAATAATATAGCCTACTTTAGCCCTCTGACCCAGATGTGTCGACTATATCACAAGATAGAGTGTGCCGAAGTAGATATTTTCGTCTATAATGTGTACGGATTCAGAAAAAAAGTTCTGGCGCTGTTAAAAATTATGTTTAACTAATTATATTGTGTCAATTGTCTCTCTTTGCATGCCTCTAGTGATTTCAATGTCTCTTGCCTCTCATTGTAATATATGTTACTTGAGGAGCTTGTATAAAATTTTGTATTTTTTTTATTTATTTTTATTATTACTTATTTTTATTTATTTTTTATTTGTGACTTTTCTGTTTTTCTAATTGTATGTATCTGTATTTAATTGCATGTAATTGTAGATTGATTGTAATTGTATGTCTCTATTTGTACAATAACTGAGTTTTTATAATTGGATGTTCTCACGTAAGTGCGAACATCTGTAAAAACCCAGTATAAATAAATAAATAAATAAAAGGGTACGCAATATAATACCTATTTAAAGCATAAGCAATTTGAACTTTTGGAAATTTTATTTTTAGTAGTTAACTTATTAAATAAAAGTTTTTTGGTGAAAATTTAAACTCTCAATGTAGCCAGAACCTCAATAAATAGGTGCAAGTGAATTTAATCGATCGTGGCTAATATGTGGCAATCCATGTAACAATAAAATGTAGCAATCCATAAACTTTTTGAAGATCCAAATTTTAAGACATTTACATTACATTTTTGACTTTTTTTTCAACTAAAAACAGTTAAAAATCACTAAGTTATGGACATTTTTAATGGAAATGTGATGACACAAATTGTTTGAATTTGAAGTAAAAATATTGAAAAACGGACATCAAAAAAGTGACCGGAGACCAACATTTTATTTACACTTTTTACTTCAAATAATTTCACGAATTACTAAAAAGTTAAAGTAAGTCTGTATACTGTTGTAGCAGGTACACTGAGAAAATTTTCAAACTAACTCTAATATCTGGCAAAAGTATTGAAGTTTGGATCTTCAAAAAAGTTATGGATTACTACATTTTGTTGTTTTAAAGGTTTTTTAAAATTTTTATTTCGTATTTAATTATTACAAAAGAATTCACACACAAACTCAACTGCTTGAACATCGAATGATTCCTATGTATGTTTCCTTATTTCCAAATATCGCACTATTTGTTTATATTAGGTACATAGTGTATTTTTGAAAATTCCTGACTCGTGCACTCAAAAGAAATAGTAAAAACAATACAATATTTTTCACCGCCCCTATTAAGATGAATTTTAACAAAAACGGCTCTAGACAAATTATCCAAATATTAGTAGTTACGGAAAATTGTAGCCCAGAGACCTTTAAGAATTTGGGGCCTTTGTAAATCCGGGACTGTTTGTTAATGCCCGAAGTAAAAACAACAAATTTACACAACTATAAATATGTGACGTAGGTGGAAAATACGAACAAATAGAAAATATTCGTTCGGTTCATCGCGCAGCGGCATTCCGATGGGAGAGGTACCTACCGCTCGAGTTTCACACAGGTTTTCTCAAATCATTACTTGTCCCGGGAACAAAGAAAAGTATCACGTGGTGGTGATTTGGAAAAAGCGCACGATTTGGCATGACGCCATCTTGAGACGGAGTCAGATCCTGAACCCAGATATCATCAGGTCCCGTCGCCAGCAGCTCCGGATCCCGGGCAGTTAAGCCCCGAGCCAAACGACCACAATGTTGACTTCAATATATTGGAGCACTTAGTAATTGGCTTATTCCCTTTTGACTAGTTCCTGTGTTGTATCTTCTTCTATAGCACCCTCGAGAGTCGATAATAAATGACATCCCGCTCGCAAGATAAGATGCTAGACAAAAGGAGGTGACATATTTTAACCTCGCATAATATGAAGTCAGAATGCATTGAAGCAAAGTTCATATTTTCCGAACACCACAGCATGTGTTCTTATTATTAAATGTAGATACACCAGGATTAAAAAATGGCATTTCCAATTAGATGTATTCCAATTATGCCCTCTGCGTGCAAACCGTATCCATCTAAATTTCTCTAACTAAACAATAAACGGCGTTAATCTCAAGTGACCTCCCGGTTTAAGTATGGTCTTGTATATATTCTGCTTTTGTAGAGTATAATATATATTTTGTTCTCTTGGCATTGCTTCGTAGCTATATAAATACTGTATATTTTTTTAATTCATATTGTTTGATCAATGTAAAGGAGCTCTGTAGAATTATTTTAAAGTTTATTATAGTTAAGCGTACTTGAAGTGAAAAACACAAAATTGCGCTAAATAAATTTTATGTTATTATTGTTACTAACCCCGTTTATTAAATTTAGTAATCGACCTCAGTTTGAATATCCGGTGAATCCGGATAAATGTCTTATCGTCCTTAATTAAAATTTAGAACTCATTTGCATATCACTAATACCCTGTTATTAAACGTAGGTCAGTGTAATTAACAATTCGATCAGCCAATTGAGACAGCAAATAATAGACAGATTTTGTTTGAGATTTAATTCTGGTGTCTGTTTTTATCTTAATCTAAATTAGGCATATTTCCAAAAGTAATAATAATTACTAGGCCAATCAAGAGTAACCAAATACCTGCATGTTTTTTTTGGATAGCGTATAAATCAGTGATTCCCCAACGAATTCTCAGGACGATATCGTCGCCTTCCCCTGAGAGAGAGGAGAGGCCCATGGGGGTGGTAACAAGAGGGCGGCGAGGACAATATATTGGTTTATTTCGATGAAATGTGTAAAAAATGCTTATAAAATTTGTAGTAGAGAACCATATATAAGCCCACAACACGAATGCAGCAAATAACTCGCCAATTAGTCGCGCAATCACAACTTATACCCATTACGAAAAATTACTACAATTAGACAATTTTCACGATTCCTTGCAAACATACAAATCAAAATTATTAAATTTCTTGTATTTTTATTAAACTTTCAATCAATTCGTCGACGGATCTGCCGGATCTGCCCTGATGATGGACACTGCAACGCTGTCCGAAACGTCGGCTAAAGAAGGAGGTAGCACAACACGGCATAACACCCCAAAAACAAACAACGAAAATGCTTTTGGCCGTGAAAATCTAAAAACGTATCTTTCAATCATTTATTCCTTTTGTGTAATTTTTGTTACTTTAAGTAAATAATTGTTAACCTCAACACAGGCTTGTCCTACTGAGGTTAAAAATTGTATTGTAAACTGTTATACCTAAAATGTGAAGAAACAATAAATAAAAATATTTAGTGAGCACATTTTTTTTATTTTATTTTAAAACGTTACTTTTTCTCCACCTACATTCTTCCTTTTTGTTATTATTAGTCATCCAATGAATGATTCTTATCTTCAGTTTCATCATAATTAACTAAGTTTTAAAACCCAGGCGAAATTATTTAATGACATTTTACATTTTACTGGTCACCAGTCTGGAAATGTCCGTAGTAGAACGAAACCGGTCCTGGTGAAAATAAATAAGTGGAACAATGTGAAAACATTGTTTAATTTCATATCTAATACAATGGAATTCCACCACGAATTAACAGTTAAAAAACTAGACTCATTAAAATATTTTAATTTAAAATTAGTTAAACTAAAATACTTTACACAAAATTAATCCTCAATCATCAGAAATTGTTGAATAGATTTTGAGATTTCGTCTTTGCAAGCTTGACACCTCAGAACGTGGTAAGGCTATGTTAGAACCCTATCCAACCAAAGTGACGAACATAAATAAACCAATCCCAATAAATGGTGACGAACTACTAACTCATAAATAAACCAATCCCAAACCAATCCCTACTAACTGCGCCCCGTAAAAATGATCATCTGTCAGATACAAACAAAATGGTAAATACAAATGGTTCAAAATGATATCAGAATCTTGTAAAATAAAAGAAAGCTTTCAAAACTTGATTTTTCAACTTCTTCAAACAAATATCTACAGAAATACAGTACAGATGGCTCTGAAAATTATTTTGTTTTTGGAAATGAGCAAAAGAAATGGTTTTGCATTCAAATGTCATTTTTTAAGAAAGTGTCAGTTCTTGTCCAAATAAATTGACGAAATATGTTTGAGAAGCCCTGATGTAAATCATAATAACAACGAGTTTTGCCACCGGATCATTTAAAGTTTTCAATCAATTAATGAGTAAGATAACACGGTTAATGCGGTACCATTACTAAATGTACAAAAAACATCCCAATCTACCTGTACCTGCATAGTTGGAGGATGGTGTAGTCTAGTTTCTATTTGTGCTTACGATACTCGGCAGGTTAATTCAAGGGTGCTGCCTTTACCGTTGTACTGAACTGGATTTTAATTAACGTAAAAAGAAAAAAATAAATCGAATATTTGCTTCATGCCAAATGTTTTTATTGATAAGTAGGTATACTATATTTCTGTTTTTACATTGAACTTGGAATGGAGCTCAGACACTGAATAGAAAATATTGTAGTATATAGAATTATGTATGTAATTTTAATAGCCTTCAACAGATGTCGTTAATATAGGTAGCTATATGTAGTTTTTTTGGTTCTCCAAAGAATCGAAGGAGGAAAGCACCTGCTCAGAACCTTGTCCGAAAGGCGTGCAAGATGGATCGGCCATATAATACGACAAGAAGGCCTCTTGCATGCCATAATGGAGGGTATGACCGAGGGGATAAACTCTAGGGGACGCCCACGCCGAGAGTACCTGGAGGGCCTGCTGGTGGACACGCGCTGCTCATCATATGCAGACTTCAAAAGAGCCGCACAAGATAGTGAAGAATGGAAGAAAAAATAAAGGAAATAGCTGCAAACCAATCCCAGGATTGAAACCAGAGAGAGAGAGATGTAGTTTTTGGGTGTCTCAACAGATGTCAATAAAGTAGTACAAAAAATAAAAATGTCAGAGTGTATCCGATTTGGGATTCTCATGTTTTAAAACTATAGAAAACTGGGAATGCTTTTTTTTGCAATTTAACATTGCCATAACATAAAAGAACCGCAAGATACTCGTATACACAATGTTCGGAATCTGGTAAACTATCTTCATCACAGAGAACCCAAAAACTACATATTTGGGTTCTCTAAACAACTTTGTTAATAAAAAAACTTCTGGAGCCGTGAATACGTTTCATATCGCCCCCTAGCTAAAGATTTAAAAATTCCAACGATTTACTCGAAAACGAGAGCACAAATCAAAAAAAAGATTTACCACAAAATCATTCCAAAATGTGATGTACCTACCTAACTAAGTAGTTTGACCGGTTTCCGCTTTTATTACAGATTTCCGGACACCGAAGGTATTCTGGATATCTGAAGGTTATGGTTACTTATAATACCTATATGAAATGATTTTTATAAATCAACCAAAAACAAAAAAGGGCTTTAATCACAGACATATATTCATATGTCTACGGCTTTAATATTTTAGGTACCTACCTACTCCATCTTATTTTTTCTTATGTCATGGGGAAGAATGTTATGGAGTTTTTTGTTCAAATGTCAGTTTCAGTGCCGGCAACCCGGGCGATTATTTAATATAAATTGGATTATTTACAATTTTCAGTTCTTTTACCTGCCTCACTAGACAAAGTCTGTTCCGAGGCGGGTAAATAACATAATAAGTATATATATTTAAAAAGGATATCAATCATAAGAGACATGCATTAAAAATATAATGTGGTTTTATATTTTTAATAACTTGGAATGTTTTTTATGTCATTTTTATTTGATCTAGTGTGATATATGCACGCTCTAGTAGAGGATTCTGAATAATTAAAAAATTGTCACCACTTGTTCGAGTTATTATAACTAGATTAATCTGATTATTATCACTTGTTATTCAAGTCCAAACCGAGAAACAAAAGAAGTAGGTATTCATAAAAATCATAGATAACAAAGTTGAGGAATCCCGCATAAAAGTAGGTTCCCGCCCACACGAAGAAAAATGTTATTCTACAATACGATCATTTTATTCGTAAAAACGGTTAAAAACGGGACAGAAGTTCTTACGAACAAATTAACAGAGTTGCAATGTTTATTGGCGGGAACATGTAAGAATAATTTGTTGGTATACCTACGTACGAAATTACGTATACCAACAAATTATTCTTAAATTTTCCCGCCAATCAACATTGAAACACTGTTAATTTGTTCGTAAGAACTTCAGTCCCGTTTTTAACCGTTTTTACAAATAAAATGATCGTATTTTAGAATAAAAATTTTCTCCGTGCATCAAGTGATTAAGGACGGCGAGAAGTAGATGAACCCTATCGAGCCTTGACTCTCATAGCCCATGGTGTGGACTGTGAGGTACGGAGGTTACATAAGAATAGGTAAGGTATAGTATGTATAATAGGACCTCCGTGGGAACAACCGTCATCTAAGATCTAAGGCAAGTTCACGGGGCGATCGGACCGGGAGATAGAACTGATTTAATGAGATTGCCAAATGATCCCGAGCAGGAGTCTACCAGGAAGATCCCAGTCTCGATATTATTGTCAAATCGGAAATTGGGGTCAACCGCCATTTGAAGGCAGATAACGATCTAGAATCTTTTTCTCACAGATTTCTTTGGCGAGATAGTTTTCATTGCATCGGAGTTAAAGGTCGTGCAAAGCCGACATTGATAACTACACTACAACTTGGTTCGTAGTCATTTTCGTATATGTTATCTATGGTGAGATGTAGACAATTCCCGGTAAGGTGAGTATTTAAAATAAATAAAAAAAACATAATATTACTTTATACGGATCAGAGACAAGACAGGGGTCGTATCGATGTCATCATGGACCCTTCGAAGTATGCCCCGAAAATTGTAAAAAAAACTCATCTTGTTCTGTAAATGAAAAAATTTATATTGTTTTTTAAGACATTGGTCGAGAGATTTTTTTGTCTTAAATATGTCATTCTTTATTAAATATTTTTATTTTTTAATTGTTTTAATTATTATTTTTTTATTTATTTAATCTATTCTTGTGATTTTTTTCAATGCCCGCACGGAGAAAAATGTTATTTGAAAAAACGATCATTTTAATAGTAAAAACGGCTAAAAACTGGACTGAGTTCTTACGAACAAATTAACAGTGATTCAATGTTTATTGGCGGTAAAATACGTACGAAATTACGTATACCAAACAATTATTCTTACATGTTCCCGCCAATAAACATTAAAACCCTGTTAATTTGTTCGTAAAAACTTCAGTCCCGTTTTTAACCGTTTTTACTATTAAAATGATCGTTTTTTCTATTAAAATGATCGTTTTTTCTATTAAAATTATCGTTTTTTCCAATAACATTTTTCTCCGTGCGTCTCACTAGGATGTACCTGTATCGAGACAGACATAGAGGTACATAAATCTATGTAAGTAAGGTCACGTGAATATAAAGGTTAAATATATTTTAAGTTCAATACAATAAAAAAGGAAGGTTATTGAAAGTGTGGATTAGTCCTATAAAGAGTGTGATCTTCCAATTCACAGGAAAAGCACTGAAGTAATGGAAAGAAATATATATTAAAATGATAATTATGTAACAATATATAATTAATGGTAATTTAATAGGTACCTACAATGTTTTTTTTTTTAAATATTATCTCTCTAACACTCGTATTTACATATCTCCCTTCAAACCATCTTGTTCTTTATTTTTAACGCCTACTACGGAACCTTAACAAAAAAAACGTATGATCAGCGCATTGACCCCCAAAATATTCAATTTGCCCCCCAGTGGGGCGTGCGTCCCTTGTTGAGAAATACTGATCTAGAATTTTACACACGAACACGATAATCAGTTTGCCAAGTTCGGAATAAAAATAATGTTTCAAAAACCCTAAATATATATTTTTTATTCTTCTTTAACTAAATTGACCAACAAAAAGAAAGGATTATCTCCATAATTTATAGTTTTTGGGAATATTCGCGGTACGATTCGTCAAAAAGTTGTACGAAAGAAAATACAGGTAGTATTAAACATTCCTTTAGCATCGATCTGCCGAGATATAGAAGGTCCACGGGGCAGGGTCCAGCACTCGACAGGTGAGTGTAGAAGTGATGGCAGAAGACGCGGAAGTAAATGAAGAGGTCAGGTCCATTGGGAGGAGACTGGGCGGCCCGAGGGAATAGATAAAACCATGTGACCAAAAGAAAGCGCGCTGACAGTGGCGTGCACTCCTTAAAGAAATAAATTTAGATACCGTTGTCTGTGTGCATGGTATTTTTAAGGTAAGGAAGGAGATAGGAAATATGCAAGCCACAAGAAATGCTATATGGGTGTGTTTCGTGATACAAAAGTCTGGCAAATTGAGCCATAAATCCTCAATACAAAACTGTGTTTCATCATGATGATGACATTAAAATGGGATGGCGATATTCGATTTCAGACTAGTGTACGAGAGACAGAGCGCGTGCTAAATGGTCTGGAACCCCAAGGTACTAACTACATTTGTTTCACTTCATTTCGTTGTTCCGTGATAATCTATATGATACAGTTGGAAGGTAGGCACTGACATTCATTCTGAGTTTTGAGATTCTGTGGAATAATTTTTTTACAGCCTTACATACAAAAAAACACTTTGCTTAAAGCTTTTTTTTCATGATTGAAGCTTAAAATATGGCAAATTTTAAACGCTAAAGTATATTTCAAATATTTTAAAGGTAAATTTATCTTGATTCTTTAATGGTATTTGTTTTTACGACATCGTCGAAAAGAAGAGTTATATTGGACATTAAACATATATGTTGGAAAATTACCGAAATCCGACGAAGAATTCTTTTTAACAGTGTAGTAGACAAAAGATAAACAACTTGTTCTTTATTTAGCTGGATAAGCAATGTATATATTTTTCCACGAACTATTTATTAGTTTCGAATTAGTAAGATTTCACATACACGGTCGCTTATCATTTGAATGAAAATATTCACGACTTTTATTAATTAGTAAGGCTGTTATCATTAATATCGGAAGCTGGAAAAGAACTGATTTAAAATAACTTTAACGTGCAAATAGTTTATTTTATTTATTATTTAACTAGGTGACCCGCCCACGCGTTGCTGTGGCTAAGGAAAAACAACGCCATCTACTGGACGGTTATCTAACTAACTAACTATCTAAGTGTTGTGTCAATAAATTAACTCACATCGCCATCTGTCAGAAACTTATGGAACTTTGAAATAACTTCAAATTTTTGTCCCATAACAAACATTTATTTCGCAATAATAAATCTTGAGGTGATTAATCCTATTAAAAATTATCCTATCTTTTAAATTTTTAAATTGGACCAAATTACACACAGTAAGCCAAATTTCATCAACATCGGTTAATTAGTTTCGGAGTTCATCCTGGACAAACATCATTATACAGGTTGTCCAGGGGTAAAGTGCGCTAACTTCGGGAGGTGATTCTACATGATAGTGTAAGTAAAAAAGATGAATAACTTTTTTCGAAATTCCAACTTTTAGGGGTACTTTTTTGGTAAAAAGATATAATTAGTACGACGTGCGCGGCCTGCAGTATTTTCCGCTGTTACGATACGCGCCAATCAAAAACAACTGTGCCACAACGCGCCCGGCTGACTCACAGCAATTTTATCGGGCATGTTTGTAAGGATTTTGTAAGGAGGTTTGTAAGGAAACACTGAGGATTTTTAATAGGTACGTCTTTTTGTAAGAGAAAAAAAGTTGGAATTTCGAAAAAAGTTGTTAATCTTTTTTACTCCTACCATAATGTAGAATCACCACCCGAAGTTAATGTACTTTACCCCCGGACACTCTGTATATAAAGATTATTTAATTTAATTGTTAATACATTATTTTTATAGATTCCCTGATGTAAGTGTATGTTTCTGACATCATGAAGAAAGTACCCAAACTAAAGGCAATATCGGAGAGTATATAAAAGCGGAGTTTAGTATTTTGTAGGTATACTGAAGTGGTAGATATTATTACCAACCCACATATGCACGATTTGAGCACGTCAGTGGGCAGTATGTAGGTATAGGTCTGCCTCTTGCTCGGAGGTTAAGTGAGATGAACGCTCTCCTTAATCACAAAGTGAAGCAAGTCGGGACACAGCCTCTCCTCTCCACAGTCCTCAGCGCGCTGACCTCCGGGGAACAATGCAGAACCCTGACACGAGGTCAGCACCACTCCACTCGCAGCATCTTCCTAAATGCATTACCCGATAGAAATATTATTCCCCATTTATCAAACTCCGCATCACATTTTAAAATATGGCTTAACAACCAACCTCACTACGGAATAACGGTGAAGCAGAAGATATTCATATTTTGATACAGGATACAGGTGGGAAATTTCAGCTAACCACTATTATGGACAAACTAGACAAAGAAAATCATTGGCAGCCCATACAGATTATAATATTTATACCTGGAAAACATAAACATGTGATTTCTGAACTCGATGGACATAAAGACTTGTTAAATATAAATAAGTTGCCAAGTTTTAGATCTAAGATCAAAGATTTTATCGAAACCAATCTGTAATTATGCATTTTTAATGGTACGATGGTGATTGTCATTTATTTTTAAATAATTTTTGTAATATTATTTGTATTTTTGTCAATTTCCGCTGACGAGGCAACTGAAACCAAACTAAAGCCGGCTGATTTCTATGTCTTGATTGGTCAAAAAGCTTGTTTAACCATAGACGAAGAACAATCAGCTGACAGCTGGCAACTAGCAACGGCCGGCCACGGCAATCAGCAATCAGCAGTGCGAGTCGCGAGTCACCGCTTTCGTTACCATTGACAACGGGTTTTTGAGTGATTTTGTAGTGTGCGGGCCATCACATTGTCATACAAAAACGGTTGCCAGTTGACAATTTTCAGTTGCCTCAGTGAGCGGATCGCCTAACTTATAAGTATGCATTTTCAATGGTACGATGGTGATTGTCTTTTATTTTAAATGTAATATTGTGTTCCATTAAAACTCAGAATCAACTCAACACCTATTTTAAAAGTCATTAAAAGCTACGAAAATAAATTGAAAAACAGCCTCGAACCTAACCTTGCGTAACCTATTCAACCAATTTTTTTCATCGTTTTTAATGACTTATTAAAGGAGGTGTGGAGTTGAATTCTTTTTGAGTTATCCGGCCACCGTAATATTGCTTATGTTATTTGTATTTTTATTATAAACTGTGCTTGCTCTCACCACTTTTTTTTTCCTGAATTCCGGAATTTCTCCTGAGACGTAGTATATCATCAGTCATCACCAATTTTAATAGAATTAATAAAGACGAATTATAATGAATGAATGACTTTTTATTATTTTTTAGATATTTTATATTTTACTAGCTTATATGTATATATATTTAAATATACATGCGTTGAAATGCTAATTGAATAAAATAAAAATTTCTCCCTTCGTGTCATTTCCCAATTCGTCCCCGTTCCCCTTCCGACTCCTCTTCCCCTCCCGCGTCCCCATCCCCTCCCGTGTTCCCTTTTCCCCTTACCGCGTTCCCCATCCCCTCTCCCGCTCTCCGCTTTCCCGCGAACCCCCTCCCACTCACGCATTCCGCTTCCACCTTCTTCGCCTTCCCGTCTTCCTCGTCTCCCCTCCCCCGAAGCCCCCTCCCTTAATTCCCCAACCGACTCTCCCGCATACCCCTCCCCTCAGCATTTATTCCCTGCCGCCTAACTCCATAAAATACACCAATTTTTCCAACAACTCGGGTGACGTATTTAATTTTTTTATGCAAATTTCATAATGCCAGAGCTCACCAGTATAGATATAGAAGTATTCACGGCCATGTTCACAACAATTAAAAAAAATAATAATAGCAATACGATAGGAAATAATTTTATAACACCAGAGCTCACGCCAAAGCAACAAACGTTAATTTATATATTATAGACATTTCACCTATTTTATTTCTTACCTTTTTACTTTTTATGTTATTAGTAGTTATTTACTATTGTTGTACTAATCATTTATTAACTTAATTACGAACGGCACAGACATGTCATAGTCGGCCACCATAACACGGGCATGTGCCTAGTATGGCGGCCATAAATTCCACAAATGTTATATATTTACTATTCAAAGAATAAAGAAACATTAAAAAAAAAATGTTCAAAATAAAAATAAAATTTCGAAAATCCAATCCAATCCAATCTCTTAGATATTATCAATCGGAAGATGGTTGGTTTTTTTATGGGTATTTAAAAGGAATTTGCTGCAGCGATCCCTCAGGCACCAGTGCACAACCGCAACCTGACCGCAACTGTCCAACGGTCTGTGTCTGTCCAACCGCACGCACAAATACTCGCCATATTTGTAGATGTGTCCGTATTAGAACGGTCGTACGTTGTTACGACGAGTTATTGAGTAACAGCTCGACTGGAAATGTCTTATTGGCATCAATGATTTGTTCCTCCTACAACGTTGATCTCTTCACAACCAAGATTCCCTACTTCCTCTCCAGGAGTAAACGCTTCATCCCGTGCATCCCAAAATATGCAACTATGACAGAAGCAAACATCTGACAACTAAACAAAAGACAATGCTTACTTACAATGTCCTGTAATTTATTGTATTTTTTTCTGATTTCATGGAATGATTGGATTGTCGATAACGGATCAAAGTTTAATTGAATTGAATTGATGTAGGTAGGTACTTAATTACTTCCTATTTGTGTCGAAAATAGTGGATGCATCGCTTTCCCAAGACACTCCCAACCCAAGTCTCCCAGTCAAAACGCTCTGCGTTCTGCCTGGCGAGCATTCAGGATATAAGTTCCTACCTATTAGCTCTACCTACAGTTCAATCTTTACAGAAGGTCAGACAGCTAGGAGATCTCCCTGTATACCCTCCACGTCTAAAGCTTGTAAGAATCTCAACCATACATAAAGATAGCAGCCAAAAATATGCGTTAAGAAAATAAAGATAATGTTGGTAGCTCTTAATGGAAGTATGATACAGTTAAAAATTACGTATGATAAAATGGTCAAATTAGCTCCGTGGTCACAGCCCTTCAGCAGGGAAGGGGTCATGGGTTCAATGCCCATATCCTTTTCTGTCTTTTCTGTTGCATTTTTATTTGCCAGCGCTAATATGACAGCAACAGATGTCTCAGATGACAACTGAAGTGTTCCTCGTCTATGGTTAAAGAAGCTAAGATTATTACTGAAATCGTAAAATTTTCTCCATGAGAATTTCTCTTGATTTTTCCGAGTTTCTCTGTGAGTTTCTCCGTGAGCGAATGCCCTTAATATTATCTTCAATGAATAAGAATTTTCAATTTGAGTTATTTAAATTTTACTCATTAATTATATGGATATTCAACTAATAAAATAAAAAATACCTAGGTACCGACTACCGGGCTACGCTCAAGTTTCAACACTCTTGAAATAATATGAAGTGTATTGCATTGATTGCACTACTCCTGCATTTCTTCTGGAATAAATGATTTTTATTATATCAATTAACATTTTGAAAACAGAAACATTATTCTCACGGCTAGGTACTCGGGTACTGGAACGTTT
Source organism: Limnephilus auricula (assembly GCA_951813805.1). Lineage (NCBI taxonomy): Eukaryota > Metazoa > Arthropoda > Insecta > Trichoptera > Limnephilidae > Limnephilus > Limnephilus auricula. The sequence continues at coordinate 8,033,254 of OX638405.1, forward strand.
TATAGTTGAATATCTCTATTAACTTAATGAGTAATTTGTATTACTTTAGTACTAATAATGTCTGATGACCGAATTCCGAGGAAAATACTGAGTGCCATTCCAGAGGGTAGACGTCCAGTGGGCCGCCCCAGACACAGTTGGGCGAGGCAACTCCAAAAACTTGCGAGAAGAGGATGGGTCTGCCATGGACGAAGGCCGAACAATCGGTGCGAGGCAGGGACGTATGGAGGAGCCTTGTCGATGCAGCGGGTCCCCGACCCGAATAGGACAAGGGGAAGAAGAAGAAGAACTTAATGAGTAAAATTCAAGGATGGATGTAGCGAAATGCGTTCTTACTATTTCGTATGAATAATTTTAAAACTGTTAAGTCTAATTATTGATAATGTTGGTAGGTGGCTGCGCCAATGTACAGTAATGTTGTAGTTTAATTATCGAATATATTATCTTTGCTTCATCTTAATCTGTACACAGTCATTTAGTTATCATCTTGCCACAGATATGCGGCCTTAACATCGAACATACGAGGAGTAAGGAGGTAGGCGGTGGATGGAGGGAAAGGTATTAAGAAATAAATAAATAAATCCTGATTTACCTATAGATTATTTTTTAATCTTAAATCTTTATCTTAACCCGCCAGTGGTGACACGAAATTGACTTGCATAGTCGGTGACGCTGCCGGTCTCTGAAGACTTTTTTTTTTTGATTTTCTAGATTCTTATTTGGCATGAAGTGCGAATCATTTAAATTACTGAATTTAAAGTTAATGTTCTTTATACAAATAGAACGGCGTCATATGCGCCTCGCAATTTTTACCTCATGTGGGTATTTTTAAAAAGTTACCTTGCTATTATAGACTTAAAGGTCCTGTGTTTTATCGATAGGGAAAAATTCTTATCTAAAAACCCGTGTTGGGAGTGGGAAGGAGATGGGTCGTGTCCTCTTACTTTGGAATTCCCTCGCATTTGCCTTTGGAAATAAGGAAATCCACGAAAAAACCTTATTCGAGGGAACCGGCCGATTGTCAACATGAAACAGATTCGGCCTTCAATGACATCAGATGCCTGCGTTTTGTGTTGTGTGGGGTGTGTGTCTGTTTTTATGTTAATATATACTTTATGGGAGTTTAGAATAAACATACATATAAATACAGTTATGAAATATTATATAAATATATAAATAGATATATAAACATACGTTATGGGGAAGGAATCTGGAGATTTAGGAATTACCTACTGTTCGCTTAATCGTCTGGTTCTGAATCCGACACATGCCAGATGTTATCGAGGTCCATCAGTATGTGTTTTGGTAGTCTGTGGGTATATCTGAAAGTAAAGTCAGCAGGGGAATTGTATTGAACGATTTCTTGAATGAGTTTATTTTTACTATGTCTTAGAGATCTGTAGAATCGTCTGTAAGTCTGTGTGTATTCAAATAAGGTCGGAATGTCTTCTCTGTCATGAAGTTTTTTCAAGTTAGTTCTCCACCTCGTATTGTATGTGATTTTAATGCAGAGATTTTGTAAAGTCTGTAGTCTCGTATGGTCAGAATGTGAGATGCTACCCCACACGGGGATCGCATATGTCAGTACCGGGGTCTCTGAAGACTTTTTTTTTTCAATATTACTTTATTGTTTACTATACCTTCTGAATGTAGGAAATTTATTTTAAATTTAAATTCTATTCCCCTTGCCTTACCTATTGTTAGGTACCTACTCAATTTTGCCTCCACATGTATCTAATGTGTAAATAAAATTATAATTTCTGGCTTTATTCAACCATTTGAGAGACAACATTTTATTAAAGACAGATTCCCGAATATTACACATTATTTACTTTGTCTAGCCAAACAACTCACCAAAATCACACCTCCAACTTCCGTGCTTTCCCATACACTACGTGGCAGCTTGCTACTCTAGGGCCTCCTAGTGGCGTGAGTTGTAAGGCTTGGTTTACCTTAAGGCTCAGGTTTTACGGTAACATTTTGGAAATTTATTCAGTAATGAGTGGACATTTGAGGGGAGAGGTCGCGCGCTCGCATTGCAGTTCCGTCAAGCAATTAATGGGGAAATGGGTGTTATACAAGCAAAGTAGAAATTAAATAATTAATTATTTTATCGTATAAAAATGAATGTTTCTTTGTTTGTTCCTCGTGCGGAACCTAAAGCATTTATCCGATAGCGACTTGTCGTGTATGAAATTATTTCCTATCTAGCGTTATGAAATTATTTCCTTTACCATTTATCCGATTGTGATGAAACTCTGGTGAGTTGTTATGTGCACACCCGCCAATGTTTCTATAAATAATAGTGAGCTCTGGCGTCATGAAATTTGTTAAAAAATACATAAAAAATTTATGTTTTTTTGTTTGTCCCTTATTCGGTACCTAAAGCATTCATCTGAGTGCGATAAAACTTTGGCGGATTTTTCGTGTACGTGTACATGCCCTTGAAGGTTTCTATATATATTATAGTGCAAGTGAGCTCTAGCGTTATGAATTTATTTCCTGCACTATTTATCCGATTGTGATGAAACTTTTGTAAGTTGTTAAATGCACACCTTCGTAATTCCTTATACGGTACCTAAAGCATTACTCCGATTGCAAAGAAACTTTAATGATTTGTTGTGCACATACCTTTAATGGTTTCTATATGTAGTGCTGAGCTCTGGCGTTATAAAAAATTTCCTATACCATTCATTCGATTGCGCTGAAACAATAGGTGATTTGTTGTGCACACGCCCGCGAAGGATTCTATATACATATAGTGGTGAGCTCTGACGTCATGAGATTTGTAGAAATAATTACAATATTTCCTTCTCATCCCCATTCACCTTCAGCCACACAACATACCCCAATTGGGGATGCCATAGTCTCACTGACTCCAGACGGGAGCAGGTGGGACGTTTGTAAGGTATTCATATAAAAAAGGAGTGGCGGACGTATGAATCCATCTCTCCCACAGCGGGGCAAGGCGATGAGTCGAGAGAGTCAAATAAATTTTGGGTAATTTGTACACGAGCTGCCAATAAGAAGGAACAGCCTCAGGAGCACACGTGCTTCAAGAATTATTCAGGGTCGTCTACCGCGATGGAATCCTTGTTCTACCGTTATTTCAGACATGGAAGATGCTTCAGAGAGGAACTAGCGTCATTGATCCCTTCAGCACCGGTGCAAAGTCGGGAAACACGCCAAACGCGCGCCCAACATATATACACGGTCGAAATTTCTCACATGAGAACGGGTCGCTTCTACCACTCGTTCTTGAGTTCAACAGCTCAGCTGTGAAACGATTTGCCGGCCTCTGTGTTTCCTCCTTTTTTTCCGGTTTTTCTCAAGACAATTTCTCTCCGGGCCTCCTGTGCGAAGTTATATATAAAAATAAAAAAAATATTCTACTATTATTGTCGAGAGGTTTAAAAATTCCGTACGACTAACAGTGTTTAACACAAGTACTAAAGATAAAATTAATATCATTCTAAAATCCACAAGTCTTGGCAATTTTTGTAGGATATTATGCTGAATATTTGCATACCAAGTTTACATTTAGTTGATTTTATATCAATTTGTATTAAATTTTGTGATTTTTTGTTTATGTGCGTCATTCTACTTTTTGTTTATCTGATCTAATATTTTGAAATATATTCTTTCTTGAGTACGAAAAAATTTGTCGAAATAAACTTTCAAAAACAAAACCACCTTTTGTCATTTCTATTGCACGTACTTAAAAATATTTGTCCCAACTTTATTTTATGATCTCCCTTTATTCACACCCATTATTTTCCGGTAATATTATAAATACAGTTATTACCATTTTATAAACCATACAATCTACGTCAAAACACCATTAGATTCAAAGTCTCATTGAGTAAAAAACGGAGACGTCAAAAAAGGTTCAGGGCATAAAAGATGTTTCTATCTATCCATTCCATTGCTAATATGATTTTTTGTCTGTCTAGCTGTATCCATTATCTAGTAAACAAATTTAAATTTTATAGAGCAAGTGTATTTTTTATTTCGTACTTTATCAAAATGTTAAATGGTTTACCAATTTGGTGTCAATCTTACCCGAGTCTGCCCCATAGACGGCTAAAATTGTAGTTCGCTAGCGGGCCGTACAAGTACCAAAAATACCTAACTGCAGTCAAGCCGAGTTTTGATACCCCCCCCTTAAGCTGTGTTCTAGGGACTAGGGTATTTTTGCGCAAACCAACATTGCTAAACTGGACATAATTATATATTAAGTAACTCATTAGATAGGTGCAAGTTAATAAAATATGGTATGTATGTGGTGGACGTTACATTAATTACAATAATTACATGCACTTTACCGTGCGCAAGCAAAATATTCACCCATTACCAACATCATCACTGCAAATATTTTAAGTAGCACAATTAACCTAGAAAAAACATTATTCTTCCACATATACATGCTCTTATGTACCTGGGTATCTACAAGCTAATAGATACAGGAGTTAATTAATTACCCGATCCTACATGATAACAGTCACAGGTTTTAATTAATTTCCCAATTTTGATTAATGGCTTTAACGATAAGGTAAATGGAATAGAAGAAACAGATTTTTGCATAGCCACTTCGCCAGTTCTGGCCCCTCCATTCCATTGCGACTTATGACCTGAACAGAGATTAAGAGCTCGTACGCACTAGCGGCTAGCCGCACTTTAATTTTAATATGCAACCGCTCATTTCGTACGCACTAAACCGCCGAAAAATTCAAACAAATTCAACCGCCAATCGAACCGCCTAGGCGGCCAGCCGCTAGTGCGTACGAGCTCTTACACATCTTAAGAGGCTAGACTTTGAACCACACGTGAAACACCCGCGACTGTCATTCTGTCCCGCTCATAATAAGCTCACGCACACTTACAATACATGTGAATGCGAAATGTGCGAATGAGACAACGCTCAAATTTACCTACAGAAATCGCTCGAAAGGGGGTTTATGGAGAATACACTTTTCTACACCGAAACTTTCACGAAATTGAAATTTAAAAAAAAAAATATTTAAGCTACGTCGGTAGCTTTTTATAATTTTATAATTCTTTATGAGAGTTGAGTTAGCAGCGCTTTTTCCTGAAATATTATTTTTTGATAAATCGTACATGTTTGACAGTGAATGTTTACGTTAATACGAAACGCATCGAAAATTCGAAAACATACCGACATAGTTTTTACCCTTTGAAATGCAGTATAAAAAAAATATATTCATTTTGAGCAATTTTCGATGTAGAAAAGTGTTTTTTCCCGGGCGTCCTTTTTGTATGGGCCGAAAAGCGAAGTCTATCATCTTAAGTTCCTTAAATTCCTCATCGTCATTAGGTGGAATTTTTTTTATTTTTTTTTTAAAGAAAGCCAAACATTCCCGGGTTACGAATAACCCAACAACATTTGAAAATCTCCTACTACCACCACACTAAGCGGAAGATGTTGCTTGTGTTGTGGTGGAGGACGTAGCCAGCCGAGGAATCGAACACGGAACGCCTGGGTGGGACCCAAACGCGATGCCCAGTGAACCACTGACCGGTCTTCCTCTTGGAGAGTCTCAGAAAAGTTTTTTTATATATCTAGCGAGGGAGTGCGGATACTATTCGTGGCTCTACAAACTAACTTCCTGCTGGGCTTTCTCGGTTTTTACTCCTTGCAGTTCAGAGACCGGTCAGTGGTTTGGGTGTCAGCCAGGCGTGTGTTCGATTCCTCAGCTGGCTGTGTGTAGTGGTAGTAGGAGATTTTCAAATGTTGTTGGATTATCCGTAACCCGGGAATGTTTGGCTTTCTTTAAAAAAAAGATAAATGAGAGGACTGCTGTCACTTATTTCGTCAGGCTGCTGCTGTGATCCTCAAGAATTCTGCCATTTTCTAAATATAACATATGTATCTATGTTACTGATTACTTGTCTTCATGTTGTATTGATTACTTTTGTTGCCTGCAACGACTGTTAATGGTTCTTCAGTTTGGAGGGGCACAGAATCGCGACGCATAAGTTTACGTCAGTGAGGTGAGAATCAAAAGGCCAGGAATTTTAAACCTTCTTTTAATTAAGATATCTCCTCTTTGTCACGACTTTTAAATAACATGTGGTAGAAAAAAGTACTTGTGTGAATACATTTCTTATTTTAATGTATGCACTAGCTGATACCCGGAATGCGTTGAAAATTAAATAAACAAATTGTTCCTCCCTTCGTGCATTTCCCATTCGTCTCCATTCCTCTTCCGCCTAATCTTCCTCTTCCCCTCCCGAGTCCCCTTCCCCTTCCCCTCCCGTGTTCCCTTTTCACCTTCACCGCATTCTCTCCTACCCTCAATCTTTTCTCGCGAACCCCCCCCCTGCATTCCGCTTCCACCTTCTTCGCCTTCCCCTCTCCTAGCCCCCCTCGTGCGAAACCCCTCCTTAACCCTCCCGCATTCCCCTCCCCCCTGCCTATTTTTCCTTGCCGCTTAACTCCATAAAATACACCCATTTTTTCAACAACTCGCGTGACCTGCTAATTTCATAATGCCAGAGCTCACCAGTATGTGTATACATATAGGGAGCGGGAGGTGATTCTACATGATAGTGTAAATAAAGTAAAAAAGATCAAAAACTTTTTTCGTAATTCCAACCATTAAAGGTACTTTTTTGGTAATAAGATAAAGTTAGTACGGTGTGTGCGGCCTGCACTATTATATATTTTCCGCTAATACGATACGCGCCAATCATAACCAACGTCGCCACAACGCGCCCGGCTGACACACAGCTTAAAAAGATTTAAAAAGTTGTTAATCTTTTTTACTCCTACCATCATGTAGATCACCACCCGAAGTTAATGCACTTTACCCCCGGACACTCTGTATATAGAAATATTCTCGGGCATATTTACTACAATTCAAAAAAAAATAATAGCAATTGGATGAAATTTTAATCGCAATCATATGAATAGAATAGGAAATAATTTCATAACGCCAGAACTCGCTATCCTATAACCTTCCCGGGTATGCGCACATCATCTTCCCTAAGTTTTATCGCAATCGGATGAACGGCATGGCCGCGCATGACATACGAACAAATAAACAATAATTTTTATGTATTAGAAGATATATAAAAACCATTTTTTAATATACATATTTGCAATCCAAAACATTATTATGTTGTTTTAAGGGCCTTTATGTTAAGATTAGAAAGTGAAATAAATAACAGTGAAATTTTATCATTATTTTAATCTGAAATAAGACTAGGTACACAACGTTGTAAATAAACACAGATATAATAGGTAAATACCTACCTACACTTAATTCCAGTAAACATTTAAGGGGGCATACATTAAAATTACGTGAGCAAAAAATGGGAAGGGGGTCCAGTAAAATCTCTTTATACCGAGGGGGATCAATAAGAGTACCTACCTGTATATAAGATATTATAGAGATAATAAAAATAATAAAACAAAATTTAACTTCATTTAAATTGTCCCATTTTGCCCGCTGATAAAATGGTATTATGAAAAAATTTATTTCGAGAGTAAAAAAAAATCTCATGTGAGGAGGTGAGGGGGGGGGGGTCCCACTAAAATCTCACTTAATCTCACCAAGAAGGGGGGAGGGGTCTATTTGTTTTTTCAAACAGCTCACGTAATTAATGTATGTCCTCTAACTACGAATCTTCTTCAAAAAATCTTGTTCCTAAGAGAATATTAAGGAATGGAAATTAAAATATTTAAAATAAAATATTAATCATTCAATCATCACCAATTTATTTATATACGGTCAACATTAAAATGCGTATTCCATAAGCAGCTTTAAAATATTTATTGTAATTTGTCACTTGGCGGTCCAACTCAATAAATATTTTTTGTATTGGTTTTGCCTAGAAAAAAATCAATACGCGTGCAATATATAGTGGTGAACAATTATTTAAAGCGTGGGTGTTTCTGTAACAGAGGGACTGATCGGCGGAACCTTCCTAGGAGAATCTCCTTCGGTTTTCGGTCGGATGGTCTGAACCTCTGTGTTCTTGGTAATGAGCCGCTTAGCGCGAGGGTTGTATTTGGCGAAGGGCGGGGTGAACTCCACCCTCCAGTCCTCTTCACTGGAGATGGAGTCCTTCGAGGGACAGCCTCCGACTGTGTGTTCACCCTCCATTATTGACTTCATTAGCTGAGTCAAGAAGGTATCTGGTAAGTCTTGCTTATCGGAAGACGACTCCTGCTTGTCCATGAACATCTCGACCAGATTATTGATTATCTGCGCTTGGAGGAACAGGCAAGGGCAAGTGTTCTGCTCCGCGGCGGCAGCGTGCAGGGTTCCCTTATCGACCTTGTGGTATACCTGGCGGCAGATATTTGCAAATGCATCTCGGCAAATCCCTTCCCTCTCAACAGCTATCTTTTTAGCTTTCATTTGCTTTCTGCGCTTCTTTTGGTCACCAGATTCGTCATTAACTTTAAAGGTGCATGGTAAAACATCATCATCATATGGATACTGTGAAACGTGACGATTTTCAATATGCTTTAATTGTTTCAACATCACCTGGATTTGTCCATCTTTTTGTTGAACAACAAACGTGGATTTCATTTCATTATCTTCAAATTCTCCTGAATCCGTTTTCTTAACATTCTTCTGCCCTTTCTTTCTGGTTTTGGGGGACTCGGTGCCGCTGTAAGGTCCAGCTTTAGAGTGATGTCCTTTGAAAAAGCTTCTGGGAACTGCGCCAGGCCTCCAGTAAGCGTCGAACTGTAATAAAACGTGGACTATGTAAAACAAAGCACAAAGCTATGGATTGATATAAAATAGACACACACACTCCTTGCACACCTTATGCCCTGCGGCATCCCTGGCAGTCCACAGCCAACCCATCTCCTTGGGCACCCAGGGAAAGGTTCCTCTTGGGACGCAAGTCCTGTGGCCCGTTAGGACTGCTGTAATTTGAATGAAAATTAGTCAATTATATATTTTCTTTAACAGGACTGGAATAATTCAATGGCGTAGAGATATATACTTTCTAATCAATATAAAGAAGCTTACCAACTCCTACAGCTCCATACTTCATCTGCACCTTTGCCTTTTTAGGTCCTTTCGGCATTATTTGTAAATATTTCCTAAAATATATTGTTATCATTATTATAATCATACTACGTATGCACAGTTCCGCACAGGTTTTGCAAATTTCATGAGAACTCTGCAACCTTTGCACAGTTATTTGATTACCCAAAGAACGGGTGGTCACTTACACACTATTTATATTTCTGTTTTAATTCGTATTTTAAATTGAATGCCGCAATAAGCCATGTAATAAGTATCGGGTGTCCAAAAAAGGTATGGTTGAATAAAATAAAAATATATAAATAATCAACTAGGTTGTTTATGTTGTATTTACAGACAATGGAACGGAATTTCAAAAAAAGGGGAGGGGGACGGGAAGAGGAGGCGGTAGGGGAACGGAGACGAATGGGCAGGACACGCATGGAGAAACAATTTCTTTATTTAAGTTGCAATGCAACGCGTGCCGGGTATCAGCTACTACCTAATAATATTAAATTGGTTATTTTAGGCTATTTTTTTTTAAACCAAACTAAGAATCTAAAAATCTATTTTTGGATCATATGTTAATATTTTGAATTAAATAACATAAGAAAAAAACCTAACATTAAAACACTGACATCAATAACAATGGCTGCAAGGTGAACGATGGATTTTAATCTTTACGAAATATGCATTAAAATGCATTATTTCCAATTCCGAAAACTGAAATAATTAGTTTTTTTTTTTTTTATAGAGAAATCTCACAAGAGTCCCAACTGCTCTCTTCTGGAGCCAGTGAGACTATGGCATCCCCAATTGGAGTATGTTGTGAGGCTGAAGGTATGTGGGGAAGGGAAGGAGATGGGGAAGAGGAAGGTGGGAAAGTACCTGGCTATTCAGATCTAGTCACTAAACACGGCTAAAGCCATTATTAAGCAACGTTTCAATTCTGAATGGTGGTCTTACACCAGGGCGATACTGAGAGTATCTTCCACTCTGGAACGTGCCGCAAATATAGTATATATTATTTTTTATTAATTAATTGTGAAATAACACAAATTAATCAAATAAAATTTATTTGCGCACGCCGGGTTCGAACCCGCAACCTTCCGATTGGGAGTCAAGTGTCTTACCACTCGACCACGGACGGTCGTCGTTCTCATTATTATCTAAATACTACAAAGTTTTTGAAATAAAATGTGCGTATTAAGAGAAAACCCGGTCGCCGAGAAATTTGAACAATAGGTATTCAATCAAACTGTTTCTGTCACTGTCGCTCTTACTCCCCCGAATACTGAGCAAAGGGAACAACTGCATCTCGAGCTGATAACACCTAAATAGAATCACCAAGGTCTAGGTTTAAACAAGACCGATTTTTGAGATTTTTTTTTACCAACGGTATAAGAAGAAAATACTCTATGTCTGTAGGTTTTGCTTTCCTTAAAAATACTTTAATTACTTTGTATTCTGAACGACTGTTGATGACGTTCAAAGAAGACAATTTTAATGATTTTTTAAAGATTTTAACCTCTATAAGGCTAGCTTTATACTCATAGGTCATAAGTAAAATTTACAGCTTAGGTATGTAAGATTTTGACAATTTACTCTCGGCGTTTACATACACGGAGAAAAATGTTATTCTAAAATACGATCATTTTATTCGTAAAAACGGGACTGAAGTTCTTACGAACAAATTAACAGTGTTTCAAAGTTTATTGGCGGGAAAATATAAGAATAATTGGTTGTTATACGTACGAAATTACAACGCCAATAAACATTGAAACCCTAATTTAAAAACTAACCTAAAGTTAATTTGTTCGTAAGAAATTCAGTCCCGTTTTTAACCGTTTTTACGAATAAAATGATCGTATTTTAGAATAACATTTTTTTCCGTGTAGGCTTTCAACTTATAGTAATTAATGCTCACGGAAGTTGTTCGGAAGCTTAACTTACGTGAGTTCTCATGGGGACCGCTTCACACGTAATTTTATTAGCTGTGAGACAGCTTCCTATCAACAATGCAGTGCCGCTGACTTTGAGAGCTGTCTGAGAAGTAAGAAGTATATTTGCGGCACGTTCCAGGGTGGAAGATACTCTTAGCATCGCCCTGGTGTAAGACCGCCATTCAAAATTGAAACGTTGCTTCAAATGGCTTTAGCCGTGTTTGGTGACCAGATCTGAATAGCCAGGTACTTTTCCACCTCTTTCCCATCTCCAACCCCTCTCCACTACCTTCAGCCTCACAATATACCCCAATTGAAGATGCCATAGTCTCACGGGATGGGAAGACTCTTGTGCGGTATTCATATTAAAAAAAACATATAAAAAAAGAAGGGTAATTATTGTATATAGATGGAAACGGTTAATACGCACTTAAAAAAACTCTTTTGATTCACCTTAATTACATTCAAAGAAAACTATGTGCATTGGGGGCAGAGGAAAATTGTAATTGTATTATTGTATTCGTAATTGAAATTTAAAATTAAATATTTTCCACTGCCCCTAATGCAAATAACTCAGGTACGTAGCATACGTAATTCCTATGTCTACCTACGCTAAATTATCGTGAAAACTATCTTATGTGTCCAAGCGGTTAATGTAATTAAGGTGAATCAAAAAAATTTCCAAAAAAAAATGCATTTTAACCGTTTCCATCTACATCCAATATATTTACCAAAAGCAGAAAGATACTGATACTCTAATAGTCGATGTGTATATTACAAAAAAAAAATTTTGCGCTAGTGCCAAAATCCAGAGAGGAAATTTAGGAATACGTTTGTGTGGACAAAACGCCCCCCGGTTTCCTCTTAAGCGTGTCAATATTTTTTTGTTTATACCCAGAACTCGTATTTATTTTCTCCAAAAGAATATACCATTTCGAGAGTAGCAGAAATCTCACATTGGCCTTTTAAAAAGCTGTTTTGAGTTGTGTTCTGTAAAAACGAAAATAAGATTTTTGAATAATTGCTCACGATAGTAATTACGCCGGATGTTTAATGTCCGCTTTCGTTTAGTGAGAGGTGAAATATTGGTTCAAAGTTCGCTCTCTCGACTCTTTGACTGTTCGACTGTTCCCAGCACTGTGAGGTGTGATTTACTGGGCCAATCGGCCAATGCGATGCGCTATGGTCACTCACTAAAAACGTTTCCCAAGATCTTAATTTTCTCTGACTCGTAAAATGTAAAACACTTAAAAATAAGCACAAAAATTTTGACGTCCTGAACGTAAGACAAACAAATTTTAAGTGCCAAACGTGCCAAATACGATTTGGTAGATAAGTGTTCTATATATTTGAATTATTTAATTTGTTGTCATTTGTAACCGTACCTACCTACACATGCGAAATTAATATAAACAAAATTACTATCTCTTCAAACTTCGCAAAATGACTTTGTGGCGTCATTTTGAATTAAATTAAACAAATAACTTTGTATTAAACCACTATTATATAATCACAATTACCTATGGTTTCTTCGTCAGGGTAGTAATGACATTAAATAACAAAAGAAACAAACAAGTTTAGACTAAAAAGAACAGACTAAAAAGAACTATGGACAAAAATATTATAGAGAGAGTTGATTAATTAATTAAAAAATATCGTAAAAAACCATTATTTAAAATTAAATATAAAAATTATTTTGGAATATGAAAAATTACATTATATAAATTATCAAAACACAATAAAGATGTTTAAATAACAAAAATAAATTATTTTAAATATAAGTATTAATAAGAAAATAAATTTAAGAGATGGCTATTTTAAAAAAATATTTGGTCTTTAATAATATTTATTTTCTATTAACACTTTTTCTAATTTCTAAAATTTCTAAGTTTGCTAATTGTAAATCTGTTGTGTTTGCGTGTAAAATTTTTAACCCTTTATTTATATCAAAAGAATGATTTTTTTTTCTAAAATGTTTCTAAAATTACTATCGACTTTTTGGACTAATTTTCAAGTCTTGGTTTTGGCAGCAACATCTGTTCTGGACCCCCAAAATAACTTTTGAAAAAATAATCGATTCTGTGCAGAAACGGTGGTTCGAGGTCCGATAGGTTACGGATTGCAATATTTAGAGCACAGACGTCAGGTAGGAATGCTGTCCTTGTTTTACCAGTATTACAATGGAATATCCTCCGAGGAACTAGCGTCATTGATCCGTCGATGACATATTTAATTGCGCCTAGATAAAACTTTCTTACGGCGATTGATGTCGGCGCTTCACAGAAATTTTGTCACTTTATAAGTACCTACTAATTAGTGCCTTTTGTATTAATAGTATAGCGAGTAAGGTTTACGCTATCTAGTTTCGCGTTTCGACTAAACCAAACTAATTGTGGTGTGGGATCATTAATTACTTTGTTGGATCAACCGGTATTGACTTATCTGCTTTCTCGAACTTTTAATATTGATAAAATAAAATATCCCAGACTTTTAAAATGAGACATTGATGGAAGATATATGCGATGCGTTATTTTAGATAAAATTAAATAATGATAGGAGGTACCAACGTATTTCAAAAAAATTGATAAAATGGTAGGCGGATATGGGTAATGCCGCCCCGGGAATCATTTATGGTAGATTCAGACTGGGTCGACGTACGTGCCCATCGCTACGCCTAACAATATCTGGACTGCTTAGCAACCATAGATTTTCAATGAAAATTTATGTTTTAGAATCACATTGGCCACACGCATCGCGACGTGCGATGTCTGTGGCCATTTTCATAGAAAATGTAGGTATGGGTTGCTAAGCATTGTTTGAGTAGCGATGCGTACGTACGTCGTCCAGTCTGAACCTACCATTATTGGGTAATCAACACATTTCCGTTTGGTTCTTGGGGTGAGGTTTTTTTTTAGGTATTTGTTGCATTAGTCTGCCCACTTACTGTGTGGCAGAGGGACAGGTTGAGGGAGAATCTTTGGCCTCTCCAGCAGGATTCCGTCAACCCATCGCCTTGCACCGTGCATGTGGAAGGAATGGATTCAAGGATCACTCCTGGACCCACTGACCCCCAGATTCTTACCCACAACCCATACGTTTTTTCTTAACAGCATATCCTCTACTTCTTTTCCTTTCAAATACCGTCCACACGGCAACCTTAAAGATGTTGCTGTAAGGAGCTATTGTAAGAAAGCTAAGAGTTCAAATGTTTTTCTAGATTTATCGAAATTTATATTAAAAAATGTAGGTTTTGACATTTTGTAACCTAAATTAGTTATTAATTTTGTCTCCATGCTTCTGCCGACACGTTGTTTTGTATTATATTGATATAAATAAACATAGACAACCTTTAAAAAATAAAATAATAAAATGAATATTATAAAGTCATTTTAAATATATGTAGGATTAAGTCATTTTAATTACATGTAGGTTTACGATTTTTTTTTAAATATTTATATTGAGGGATCAGTAGGATTTATCGGTCAAATTAGGAATTCCACCGAGCCGAACCCTCTGATATGAAAATATCTGGAGTCGGTGAATTATTATCCCATTTAATAGTCTGGTAGGTTAACATGTATTGTTTTGTATTAATTATACTTATATAATACACTTGCATAGCGTGGATTTACTAGATGATCATTTATATGGAAAAGTGTGTGAAAGGGTTTAGTTTTTCCTATGGGAAAACTAAACCCGGACCTAAAAGTCTGGTGCATAAAAAAATAGTACGAAACTCAATCGAAAATCTGAAACAGAAAAAGATACGGTCACATCGTCTATTGTCTTCATTAATTAAAATATTACATTTTGAGGTTTATCTCATTAAGTTAAAAATAAAATAATGATAATTGTTTACTGAAAGAGATAAATGATTTTATATCATTAAAGAAGAAAATAATACTTACTAGTAAATCTAAACTAAAATATGAAAAAGAACAAAATACAAAAAAAAAATTAAAAAAGGTGACGGTCGCAACAGGGACTCGAACCCAGGACCTCTATTCGATTGTCTAATTTTTCTGCATCTTATTTCTGTAGGTATATCTTCTTCTTCAATGATGGGTATAACTCATAAAAGTTATTATAACGAGAGTTATTCAGATAAAAATTGAAAATATTTTATCTTCACGTAACTGGGGATAACAGCGCGAATAGAGAGTCGAAGGATTCCCTTTATAAATAAATGGCATCTTTCTTTTTATGGAATTAGCCACCTTAGAATTTCCTTTCCACCTATCCTCATTTTTAAGAATTTCTGGACAGATATAATATGTTACAAGTTTATTTAATCAAAAGGATTATTTGAATAACCCCACAGAAGTGTTGATACTAAGTATTGTGGTACTCTGTTCCTGTGACTTGTAGGAGAAACAGCTCAACCAGCTAAATATTTACTCAGATATTATTTTAATAACTTTATGTGTGTTTTAATGTTCAAATATATTAATGTATGTGCCGTTATGTTTTTATTCAATTTTTCCAACTTATTCTAAGATAGTGATAACTTATTAAAGATAGTGATACTTGTTTTAAATGTGAGAAAAAATAACTATTCGGAAAGATACAATATTATTTTCAAGTGAAAATGCAACATTTTGAAACTTCGTAGTGCAAAGGTTTAAATAATGGTTTTAATATCTTTAAATTAAATTTAAACTACGTCTGATTACTACTTCATTTTGTACGTATTTTAATCAATTTTAATAACAAATTAAAGTGTGACAAAAAAACAATAAATTAGATTATATTGACAGGTTAAATTAACTTAAGGAATTTCCAGACAAATCTTTTCTTGAATTAATTTACAAATAATAATAAATATATTGAAAAATAATTAGATTCTGTGAACATATTAGTGTTGTGTGCATTCTTTAGATTTCTTGATTTTTCAATCGGGAATATAAATCTCCAAACTACTCTGGAAAACTGGGAAAATTGGTAAGTCTCTTTTAAATCTCATATTTATGTTTTGTAAGAAATCATTTTCCTGGATTTATTTAATTAAAAGAATATAACAAAAGAACCGCTGATTTAATATTATTGACGATATATTTATTGTTGTATTAGAATATAGAATAATATAATGGTGTCGAAATTGGTGATATTTTTTTTATCATATGCTTAGGAAAAGCAGACAATATTTGACAAGCGTCATCCATTTTCGGAATCGAAATACGCACATAATGTGTATTTGCGAAGTATTTTCATCGAAATAATTATAAGTATAGAATATACATTTTAGTCTTAAGAATTCTATTATTATTTTCCAGTTTTATTGATTTGCACAGGTCCCTACAAAATAAGATGATAAAACAATCAAAACAAAAATTTTATGGTATTCTTCCCAAATTTAGTGTCTTACATTATTTTTAATTTAAGGATGATCAAGTCCGCCATAACACATTCATTATTTACTTATTATTATTTCATGCATTTTGAAGATCTCCTTTCACATTATAAATTTACGATAATTAATCAAATTTAAAAATGTTTCATATACTAAATATGTATTATCTATGTAGGTACGTAAAATATGATTCATTCGAATTTTGTTATTTATTTGTCGACAAAAGTATTAACTATTAAATTTATTGCAAACCATAGTTTTCCCAAAACGTCTATAAACCTAAGTATCTTTTTTGAGTGTACCATGTCTTGTAACATTTGAAATCGGACCAATAAGGAATAATTTCCGGCCAGCGACCCTTTTGGCTTATGCAAAAAACATCGCTATAAAGTGTAATTTATTTTATTTTTCCAAGTTATTTTTTACAAATATTTAAATATTTTACGATTATTTTCAAATTAACTTAATATGCTACACTATACTATACTATACAATAAAACCATTTTGAACTTTAAAGCAGTTTTTATAGACTTGATATTTAAATTTTTTCTGGGCTTATAAAAAGACTTATCAAAAAATTTCTCCATCATTTCAAAGGCCAAGATGGGTTTTATTTGCAGTATTTATTTAAAGCGTTTAAAATATATGTAAGCGATAAAATTTTTTAAACAAAAAACACACGATTTTGCATTACTTCATAGTGTTTCGCCTTAAGGTGAAGACATGCGGAAAAACGCAAAATCGTATAAAATCTTGTGTATTAGTTTTGAAAATTTGATCGCTTAGAAATAATATAGATGCTTCAATTAAATACTGTGAGTAGAACACATCTTGGCCTTTGAAGTGATCGAGTATTTTTTTGATAAGCTTTTTAATACGCTTAGAAACAAATTATGCGTCTGACCTATAAAAAATGGTTAAAAGTGAAAAATCTCCTATTACAAATCCTTTTTCTGGTGTTGTTTTATTGAATAATGTAGCTAATTAAGTTTCTTACAGAGTGATCGGAAAACATTTTAATATTTGTATTTGAAGTTCACAAAATAAAATAAAACGTGCATTTTGGCGACGTTTCTTTTCAGTGAATAAAAATAGGCGGTACCCAACGAATTTGTAAGTGCGAATTTCATCCTTATGCCATGTACGGAAGGATTTTAGCCCGTCGCTCATTCTACGCCCAGGGCCCGGGGCAAACGGACTTGCCTTAGTCTACGCGGCGCTTCGATCTTTAAAAATATACCTGCGGAATAACATAACACTGTTGTTTGCTAGAGATTAGGGTTTTTATTGGTAAACGCCCAAAAATCGTTCGCTCCGCCCAATTCCGAATGAGTCAAGGACTAGTGGATCATCTTAAGCGACAAATCACCTTTTTATAAATAATAATAGTATTATTATCTCTCGTATCCTACAAAAGCGAATAATAATAGGTAAATAACTTTCTTTTTCATCAGCTGCTAATCTTTTTATCTTTGGTTATGTCTACATTATCTAGCTTAATCAATATTATGGATATGCAGGCATTAGGCATATCACCTTCAAACACACGCGAAGCACAGTATGTACCTATTGCATTAATAAGAATGTATTGTGTAAATAATAATATTAAAAACGTTTATTTATCAATAGATTTTTATAAATTTATATATCTTCTTTATTTTAACATTAATTCTATTAACCGAGGGGTCACCACTGCTCAACTATGCATTCAGGAATTTTCAAGGAATGCAGCTGATTTTCAGCAGTGCCTCTATTGTAATACACATAATATAAGATATATTAATTAAAATCGAATTAAAATTAAATTACATAATTAAAAATTCAAATGAAAACAAATAATATTAAAATTCATAATAAGTTCTATTTTCACAAACCATATTATGTAGGTATTCTTTACATTGTAAATTCTATAAATTGTATAATACGCATATTTATTTATATACGAACTTAATTAAAGTTATGTTACGATATTAATTAACATTGTACAGGGTGTTAAGGGACGTACTTGACTTACTTTAACCAGTGATTCCTGACATTATTTGAAATAAAAAATGTAAATGAAATTTTGGTCACCGGTGACATTTTTGATGTTAGTATATATTTTTTCAAATTAAAACATAAACAGATCAGTAAGTATTAGACAGGTGGGGATGGAGTGAGAGGTGGGTTAGTTACTCGGCTGAGCGACCAGTGAAGACATATAAAAGAATTTCTTTTGTTTTATTTTGAAATTTAAAAAAAAAACATCTAAAAAGTCACCGGAAACCAAAATTCCATTTACATTTTTACTCCAAATAATGTCAGAAATCACTGATTAAAGTAAGTTAAGTACATCTTTATCACCCATTATGGTGACCGGACAACTCAACAATGTCCAAATTCATCACTCCTTTGAAAGGCATTAAAAGTGATGAAAACAAGAAAACAAAAAACTTGAATAAATAGATCATGTTATGTTAGATTAGGTTTTTTTCATCACTTTAATGTTTCTTTCAAATGGGTGTTGAAATGTCACTTTGTTGAGTAGTCAAGGAACACACCACCATTGTGCTGCAATTATCGCACAACACAAAATCATCGTTAAACGCCCTATGTCAAATGACGTAAAAATAGTGACTACATAATGACAGTGTAACATATTTAACAAGCCATAATACCTGGCGAAGAAGTGTTGTATGGATCACACGTTTAAGACATTTACTAAATCAAATATGGTTTTTAATAAAGGTGTCGGGAAATAAAGGCAGTGGCCAAGGTATGCCTCTAAAGATCGTGTGTAAGATGTTCACGTGATATATCACACAACAACCTCACTCACACCTCTCGGAGTAATCTAAATTCATGGCTGTGGAGAATTGAGAATAATAACTTACACGTCAGGAGTTATAATCGCCGTGAAAAGTATGTTCTTGTACTCCCCAATTACTCGATATATCGGCTGCGCCAGAGGCGTCCGCGAATATATTATTATTTTAAGATTATTTTTAAATTTGAAAAGATTTAAGATCTTAATTTTGACAATAATATAAAGTTAATAAAGATTCATAATATTTTATCTTTATATATAGATAAATGTGATTGTTTCATTGTTTGTCCTGTATATGTGTTCCTTTACCATTCAAATTTTGGTGATTTTTTATGCGCATGCCTGAGAATATTTCTAAATAAAATGGTGAAAACTGGCATTATGAAAATATTTCTTATCTACTGGAGTGACAGAGCCATTAAAATATTTTTTCTCGGATTGCTAAAGGAAATTTTTCCACCCACATTAAAAAAATCATTCCTCCGAATTTGAATATGGAGACATACATACTGATTATAGTTCTATGTAGCCAATGAATTCCTCTATCTTTTGTTTATTATTACATATTTGTACGATTTATAAAAAATGTAATTTAAATCTTTAACCTTAAAACATTTTAAACAATCTAGAGAATATTTATTTTGTTATATTTTGAATGTACAATATATTACATAGTCGTTTTAATTTTTTTTTTTAAATATATTTTTGCCACATTTTGGCAACTAAGCAATCTGATGTTTTGAAAATAGTACCATAATGTGGCAAAAAGCGCTCGAGTGGTTATACCATTCATCAGAGCGTAATGAAAATATGGTTATTTGTTGTGCGCACGCCCGCAAAGTTTTTATATATATAATGGTGAACTCTAACTCTATAAAACTTATATAAATAAATCAAAATAGGTTGCGCACGAGTTGTTTGACAAATGTGTGTATTTCATGTAAACGTATACTTCTCAAATTACACCGAATCTATTAATTACCACAACTTCAACTCCCTTCATACACGACGTTTAATTGACCACATCTTATTATTTAAAATTCTTAATAATGGTCGGTAACTTCTCATCGTTCCCTAGGACAACTGCAGATCGCAAACGAATAGGTGACAGTTCACAATGACTAAGTGTCCTTAATACATTCGATATCAATTGTCGTTTGTACGTTAGCGATCTGCAGTTGTCCTAGGGAACGATGAGAAGTTACCGACAATCGGTCGGTAACTTCATATCGATCGTCCATGCTAGCACACCTGAGGCCCTAGCACGCTCGCTTTATAACGATCGATAGGATAACTATCGGTAACTTCTCATCGTTCCCTAGCATAACTACAGATCGCCAACAAATAAGTGACAGTTCAAAATGACTAAGTGTCCTTAACATATTCGACATCAGGTGTTGTTTGTACGTTAGCGATGTGCAGTTGTCCTAGGGAACGATGAGAAGTTACCGATAGTTATCCTATCGATCGTTATAGAGCGAGCGTGCTAGGGCCTCTGGACTCGCCAGAGCCAATTAATATTCATTAAATATAAATATTCATTAAATATATATATAAATATTCATTTCCTACAAAATCAACACGGCACGGGCGCGGCGCGCGGCAATACCATTTGTTTCATTTTGTGTTAAAATGATCTATTTTAGAATAACATTTTTCTCCGTGTTCTTGGAGATGCTGCCATAGTCTCACTGGCTCCAGATGGAAGCAGTTGAGACTGTTGTGCGGTATTGAAATTTTAAAAAAATCGCCAAAAATATTGAATGATTTTTCAATAAACATATCCTGAATCATTTCTTATTAGTCCGATTTAGATAAAAATTATTTCATAGAATTAAGCAAGGGTTCCCATTTTTTAAAATTAAAGTGCCGGGAGAATATTGTATTTGTAAAGTTTATTCGATACGCCACTGTATCATTGATTACGATGTATCTATGTATCGCCCAATTGAGTGTGTAACTTAACTGTATACGTGAAGTGTGTAGTGTGTAATTAATTCGGCATCTCGCGCAACGTGTTAAGACGTATTGACTGTACTAGTGTGTATACCTGCAGCTCTGCCTGTACACTGTGTAGTATGCATGTTACCTTACTTTTTTGTTCCTTAAACTTTTTTTAGATATTGCAATTTATTTGGGTTCTCGCGATTACCATACTAAATTATATAATGCAATAACTGTAATATAATAAAACCGAATGTTTAAAACAGATATTTTATAGAAAATAAAATAAATTTAAAACATTAAAAAGAAAATTTTATTAATTTTCAAAAGTTTGATATAGTTACCTACTACCTACATCGATCAAAAAGTCTAGACAGGGCATGTGGATGTTAAAAATAACAAAATTATTGGTTCCAAAAATTGAATTACGAAAATGTTTATCAAAAGACCGGTTTCAAGACCATTTTTCAATAAACATATCCTGAATCATTTCTTATTAGTCCGATTTAGATAAAAATTATTTCATAGAATTAAGCAAGGGTTCCCATTTTTTAAAATTAAAGTGCCGGGAGAATATTGTATTTGTAAAGTTTATTCGATACGCCACTGTATCATTGATTACGATGTATCTATGTATCGCCCAATTGAGTGTGTAACTTAACTGTATACGTGAAGTGTGTAGTGT
Source organism: Limnephilus auricula (assembly GCA_951813805.1). NCBI lineage: Eukaryota > Metazoa > Arthropoda > Insecta > Trichoptera > Limnephilidae > Limnephilus > Limnephilus auricula. The sequence continues at coordinate 8,054,990 of OX638405.1, forward strand.
GTAATTAATTCGGCATCTCGCGCAACGTGTTAAGACGTATTGACTGTACTAGTGTGTATACCTGCAGCTCTGCCTGTACACTGTGTAGTATGCATGTTACCTTACTTTTTTGTTCCTTAAACTTTTTTTAGATATTGCAATTTATTTGGGTTCTCGCGATTACCATACTAAATTATATAATGCAATAACTGTAATATAATAAAACCGAATGTTTAAAACAGATATTTTATAGAAAATAAAATAAATTTAAAACATTAAAAAGAAAATTTTATTAATTTTCAAAAGTTTGATATAGTTACCTACTACCTACATCGATCAAAAAGTCTAGACAGGGCATGTGGATGTTAAAAATAACAAAATTATTGGTTCCAAAAATTGAATTACGAAAATGTTTATCAAAAGACCGGTCAGTGGTTGAGTGGGCATCGCGTTTGGGTCCACCCAGGCGTTCCGTGTTAGATTCCACGGCTGGCTAAGTCTTCCATCACAACACAAGCAACATCTTCCGCTTAGCGTAGTGATAGTAAGAGATTTTCAAATGTTGTTGAGTTATTCGTAATCTGGGAATGTTTGTCTTTTTTTATTTAAAAAAAAAGGACATGGAATTCGATTACAAAATGAATTATAGATGGGCCAAGTAATTTGACCGAATATGAAAGACACGACATGATTTGATATATCGATGAATACCTAACTATGTATTTTTTATAATAAGAAGAAAAAGAAAAACACAAAATTATTGTAAAATTATAATGCAGGTTAAGGCTCGGTAGTACCCGCTCAAAGAGAATAAGAAGGAGATATACGAAAAAGGGGGTTCAATCCCCTCATCGGCATCAGTATTGCATGAGAAAAAAAGAAAAGTACTTAGTTAGATTACATTCTTGGAAAATATACAATATTATTTTGCACCATCTTTTAATCAGTGTGATAATAAGGTGTTGTGTAAGTTTAGGTCCCAAAAACCCAACCCCTCCTCCCTTACTCCCTTGCTCCTCCCCTAGGATCAACCCCCTTCTCACCAGTGCATTCTATAGCCACTCTTGACTTTTGTCATCTCCAATTGGGGAGTGTGGAGAGGAAATGAAGAAGAGGAAAGTAACTGACTATTCTAATATGGTCACCAAACACGGCCAAGCCAATTTCAAGCAACGTTTAGATTCTAGGTGGTGGTCTTTCACCATGGCGATACGGAAAGTACACTTTGTTTCCATAATATTTACAAACGATGAATAAATTGTGAAATTACATAAATTAAATGTACTTTGGGACATACATTAATTACGCGAGCTATTTAAAAAAAAATTTAGATCCCCCCCTTGGTGAGATTAAGTGAGATTTAGTGGGACCGCACCCCCCCCTGACGTGAGATTTTTTCTTGGTCTCGAAATAAATGTTTTTTATAATAGCAATTTTTCAGCGTGCAAAATGGGACACTACAAAAGAAGTGAAATAAATTTTTATTTTTTATTATCTCTATAATAATGTATACTATTTTAGAGCTGACGTGAGATTTTTATTGACCCCCCCCCCCCCCCCCCCTCGGTGTAATGAGATTTGGTGAGTTTTTACTGGAACCCCCCCCCCCCCCATTTTTCCGCGGCCTCCAGATTCGTAGCCAAGCGTCGTAACCAAGCGTCGTAACCACTCAACCACGTAGGCTGTCTCTTTAGTTTCTCGGTATTGTAATTTCACATAATTTAATTTAACCTTCTTTCTTGATTGATGTAGTATAATGAATCCTCGTGTAAGTCATCACAATAAATTGTGGCGATTTCACGGCAAAGTGATTTAGTGTCCTGATAGTCGGGCAGTGTCCAGTCGCAGTCGGGTGTCGGGTCCATCAGCGCTGACCTCCTGCTGACCTGACCCTGACACGAGTTGAAGAGGTCACGGCTGGGCTGGTGCCCTGTGCTCTGTCCCCAGTCCTCAATTCTCAGTCGCGCAGTGAGATGCTAATGAAACTTTATGGTAGACGCGCATTACTTGTTGCATTGTGTCATCGCCGCCTTTATCCTTCAGACGCGTTAAAATTATATTATATTTGTCCAAGCTTACATAGGTCTCATATAGTCTTATCTTCCTTACTATTTTGATGAGAAATATGATCTTAACGTTATTAGAAAGAAAAAACTGCACGCTTTACATTCAAATCTACAATTGAACCATAGAAAAAATTAAATGTGCACATCTATAAAACCAAAGTTTCCGATAGCAGTTGAGAAAAATGTATAAAATTTCGAGATTTTTTTATTCATTACTTTTTATATGAAACGACAAAAATATGTAATGATCGTTCATAAAACATTTTCATAATAAAAATAGGGGGCGTGTTTTTTTTGTTGTTTATCAGTAAATTTAAATAGAAAAAAGGTAAGGTGAGCTATTTTTAAAGTTTGTAATAACAATTTTTATTTCAAAAAAATATTTTTTTTATTTCTAATAACAAAATTTGTAAACTTATTTCATCACATTTCAAAAACAGTTTTTATGTTTAGAAATTATTTATTTATTTGGATTTTATTGTGAAGAGGAAACGTTTCTACCTTCTGACAAAATACTCCCGATTTTTGCTTACTACTCGCTACTCGAAGTACTAATCCTGTGCAGACGAAGTCGCGGGCAGAAGCTAGTAAACCATATTTATATCTTACGTAACATTTGTTTAAAATTTCAAATGGGGAATTATACAATTTGTTCAAAGAAACGAAACTATTTCAAGGACAATTCTTTAATCAAAAAGCTACCAGAATATTGAAAAACAAAATGCGATGAGAATGTCCAAATAAAAACGACGATTTTACATTTGAACAAAGAATCTTTACTGAACTATTAAAACGGTTACCATCCTAAACCGGAAAAAGAACGTAAAATCAAATTTACGACAAACGGTCGAGATAAAACAAGACCTCGGTTCAGTGCATTATGTCACGTCTTGCTCAGGATGTCGATCAAGGTTTTAGGTAAATATGTGATTAGTTCAATATCCTGTCAACTGTCACAGGTAAGGTACCTAACTATTGTGTGTAGTGAGTCTAGTTTTTTAACTGTTAATTCATGGTGGAATTCCATTGTATTAGATATGAAATTTAAACAATTTTTTTCACTTTGTTCCACTTGTTTATTTACACCAGGACCGGTTTCGTCCTACTACGGACATTTTCAGACTGGTAGTTGAAATTCTTATGCTAGGAACAAAGTGAAAAAAATTGTTTAAATTTCATATCTATTGTGTGTAGAATACATTCCTAGGCTGTGTTTACACACGCGAACCGAACCTGTTCGCAAATGTGTACGCAGTATCATTGCGTGCATAATTACTATTTACTTACATAAATATACCTCATTTTTAAGTAACTCAGTTCAAGTCAAGCCTGCAAAATGAAAAAGTACCGGAGTTAGGTAGGAAGTAGGTACCAGGGTTGTTGCGGGTGCAAAAATGTTGACATCCCCGGAAGCGGATGCGGATTATTAGAGGTTCACATCTCACGGATGCGGATTTCAGGATATTTCATTTTTAAATAATCGATTTAATTTTTATATGTTTTATTCAATCATATTTTGAGAACTAAACTAAAACAGTTTTTAGTCTTACTTAGAAGCATTTTAAGTTCAAAGCAATAATGAAAAAAAATATTTGAAAATTAAATTTAAAAATTGGTGATTTATATTTAATAAAAGTAAGACAACACAGTCCAGATACTGCTTTTAATAGTGGCAACATTTTTTTTTTTACTTTTTCAGTTAATATTAAAATCGAAATATTCATCAACCACGCAACTTGGATAAACACAGTGAACAAACATTGTAATTGATTCACAATGGGAATCACATCGATAACTAAATCAAAACAAACAAAATCTGTAGGATCTTGTCACCACTGTGTGAGTTAGCGAACGAACTTCGTGCTAGTTGCTAGCAAACACGCACAAGGCACGCGCCACTCTGGCCCCGCCCACTTTCTGTACGTGTAATAATAATAATAAAATCGTTTATTCATCAATAGATTTTTATAAACAGTATATATACATTTTTGATTACATGTTGGTTCTATTGTCGAAAATGTCACTGCTCAGCTGCAATTCAGGATTTCTCTGGGAATGCAGCTGATTTTCAGCAGTGCCTCCAAATGTCTTTACTTGTCTCGGATATGAATCCGCATCCGTAAAAGCTCCGCATAAATTGATGCGGATGCGGATGCAGATGTCTGAATCAATGCGAATATCCGTAACACCCCTGGTAGGTACCTACATTTTTTTTTTAAATGGATAGTTTTGTGATTAAGGTAAACTGGTAATAGTATTAGTACATATGCATTACTGACTTATTCACTGAAATATTTTTTTAGGAATGTAGCTATGTACACGTTTCGTGTCAATTTACTTACATAAAATTCATATATATACCAACAAATGATTAAAAAAAGTAGGTGTAACCTCTTTTCTTTTTGAGTATTTAGAAAATTTTAGACCAAACAGGTTTACAGTACTGTTTTGTTTGTTATTTTCAAACTAGTATTAAATGAAAACCTTTTGATCTCTCCAGCCAGACTTTCACGGAACATCGCCTTGCACCGCGGATGGAGTGATGGATTCATCCGTCCGTCACTTCTTGACACACTGACCCCCAGATTTCTACCCAACCCTAATACTTTTTCTTCCCAGAACTTCCTGTCCTTCCTTTCTTAAAAAATAACCAGAACCTTCCCACAGCACCTAAGATGACATAGGCTCTGTGTCAAACTATTCAAATTAACGACCTTCTAAAATACGATAAAATAAAATGTTCTTCTAAAATACGATCATTTTATTCGCAAAAACGGTTAAAAAGGGGACTGAAGTTCTTACCAACAAATTAACAGTGTTTCAATGTTTATTGGCATGTACATGTTCACGCCAATAAACATTGAAACCCTGATAATTTGTTCGTAAGAACTTCAGTCCCGTTTTTAAGCGTTTTTACGAATAAAATGATCGTATTTTAGAATAACATTGTTCTCCGTGTGTGTAGAGCTAATGTAAAAACAAGTACCGAGTAGTTATTTAGTGGATACTCCCTGAGTAGGTACCTGCTGAGGCTGAGTAGATATTGAGTAGGAGTGGATGTACTGAAAGAGACCTACGGGGTAGGAACTGAATTAGTAGGAACAGAGTTACCGAGTAGGTACTAAAACTAGTAGCTTTGGTAGCAAGCTACCATACGATAGGCAGGTACTGTAGGTAGTTGAGTAGGTACTGCCGCAATAATACCGCCTTCAATGGGCATCCATTTCATTTGGGGGCATATTTCAAAATAACAGCTTTCTCGCTAATGATTCGTTCGGACCAAATGTGGGACCCAATAAAATGCTAAAATTGATTGATCGGCGATGTAATCACTTTGATTCGGTCAATTTACGGCTCAGGGGGTTTGATAATAAATCCTCTCCCCGCCGCATTATGGAATATGATTATACATGTATTGAGAACTCATCAATCCAGCAAATGGCGCACAATCTGACAGCTCACAAATTAATGGCCAATCATCTCATAACGACGTGTTTTGTAAACTTTTAACGGCCACAAATGTTCTAGGTAAAAAAATATTATGAATAATAAAATAGCGATGAAAAGGAATTGATCTTTACATAAATTTCAGCTCGTTGGGCTGTTAATCAATATTAAATAATATTATTGAATACACCTACATAAATTATACGTCAACCTATTAAATTACAAAATAACAAACTCGCGGCAGGTCGATCCGCGTCTTAAGAGGCTAGACTTTGAACCACACGCGGAACACCCGCGTCTGTCATTCTGTCCCGCTCACAATAAGCTCACGCACACTTACAATACATGCGGATGCGAAATGTGCGAATGAGACAACGCTCAAATTTACCTACAGAAATCGCTCGAAAAGGGGTTTATGGAGAATACACTTTTCTACACCGAAACTTTCACTAAATTGAAATTTAAAAAAAAAAATATTTTTTAGAAAGAAGAAGCTACGCCGGTAGTTTTTTATAATTTTATAATTCTTTATGAGAGTTGAGTTAGCAGCACTTTTTCCTTAAATAATATTTTTTGATAAATCCTACATGTTTGACAGTGAATTTTTACGTTAATACGAAACGCATCGAAAATTCGAAAACATACCGATATAGTTTTCACCCTCTAAAAGGCAGTATAAAAAAAATATATTCATTTTGTGCAATTTTCGATGTAGAAAAGTGTTTTTTCCCGGGCGTCCTTTTTGTATGGGCCGAAAAGCGAAGTCTATCATCTTAACTTTTTTCATCGCTCTATAAAATTTAAAAAATACTGTACTTAGTAGGTACCGAGAAATATTCATATATCTTTACTAATAAAAAAAACACTTCCCAACCGTAAAATGATGTTTTAGTTACACATTGTATTAAGACCGTACAATTTTAAATTAGATTTGATACTAATAAAAAAAACCGTAACTCAATTTTTCAAATCCGGCAACACCGCATTTTGCATCCCGCGCATGCGCAACAGCGATATGGTGATTATTTTATACTGCACGCTGAGTGCCCTGCGCAGTATTTGGTGACAGATATTTAGGTCTTGTAATCTGTACATCAATCGTGTTTTTATTCGTAAAATGGTCAATTACTATTATATTCATATAATTCAATATAATATAATAAAGTTATTTATGTTATTTTTAGTCAAGTTATTGTACAATAATTGCAAGTTCTAAGCGGAAATATTGCAATTTTTAAATATTATAGTACGTTTCAAATTCAAAAATTTATAAAGGTAATTTTATTTAGTTTCTAAAACCATAATTGGTTTCAGAACATCTTTAACAGCATCAACTCTTGGCGTGTTTCGACTTAAATATTTTATTAACTTGATTGTGCCATGATGTCCTTGGGGCGTCCCCGACTCCTTCTACCATCCACATTTATAATACGATATAAAGTCTACCTATAAACATCCGATCGAAATAAAATATAATTTACATTCCTTTGTGCTGACGTTGAATTAATCAAACACTCGAATCTACCAAATTAATCAGTTCCTATCCCGTGTAGCTACAAATAACTTCGTTTATTTACATAACCTATTAGCCCAGTCGTCTCCCGGAGTTAATAATTAATGGATTAATCACCAAATATAATCGAGATCTACAGTCTGTAATTCTGTGCTACTGAATAAACTTCCGTTCAAATGACTAAACGAAAGACGTAAGTTAAACGCGCACCGCTTGCCTCGGAGGGACGCCGGAGAAATGGTTGTACAGGGGATAGCATTATTTGAGGTGTTAAACAAATTAAAAAAGGTCATTTATTAATTGCTGACCATCTATCAAATGAGATTGTTTGCTTTAAATTCTTGTACTAGTTTACGATATCAGATAACTTAGATTAATGTTAAACTAGATTGAACTCGACGGTTCGGTTATTGGACAATCTGCCAGCTTTTGTGTTTTAATTGTCATGTAACTCGGTCGTTCCCAAAGTGGTGTCTTGGTAACCTGAGGGAAATTGATGCATAGTATCAGGGAAACAATATTTAAAAACAAAAAAAAGGATTTAATTCCCGGGTTACGAATAACCTGACCATATTTGAAAATCTCCTACTACCACCACAGAAGGGGGACAATGTGGCTTGTGTCGTGGTGGAGGACTTTGCCAGCCGAGAAATGGGTCTTATATCAATCATACAATCGGTGTTTCTTCATTCCCATAAATTTGCAGTATTTCCTATTAGGTGTTGATATTGATTAAGTGCAATAGGCACCTGATAAAATAATAAAAAAATTGTGTTTCGCTGAGGCCCTGAAGAAAAATATCTTATAGAGTGAGTTAAATCATTTTATTTTGAAGAGTTTTATTTACAGCGAACATTTGTTGCTCAATTTTATTTATTTGCTACCGATTTCGACATATCAGGGTAGTGGAATTTGTGATTTTGGGATGTGGAGAATGGTGGAAGGAGTCAAAATAACAAGAACATATGGTCAACAAAGGTGACATACAAGGTCCTATTATTTTGTTTGCTAAATTAATTATTGATGTCATTTTTTTATAATTATTTCTAACGTTTTGTTTTTTACATTATGAATAAAACACTCCAAAAAATGTTTAAAAATCGTTTTATGGTTAATGCCCAAGAAAAACAAAAAAATTGAGTTTAATAAGCCAAAAAAAAACTCTGGTGAAACTTGAATCCTTTGAAGTAGGTACCCGCGTGCCGCCGGGTCAACAGTCAATACTTCTCTTCCCATAAACGTTCACACGCGTAACAATGACATTATATACATTGTATTGGTACAAATCATTCCTTTGTTAGATGAAATATCATTATATTGTTAGCATTGAGTTAATGCAGGTTCACCCATTTCATTACTCAGTGACCCGTGAGCATTTGCCTGCAGAGTACAGTAATGTACAGTACATTGTACCGAGCAGGGAACATTAAATTTGCAGTAAACGCATCCTATCGAACAAATCAATCTCGCCCATCAGTTCCCTGAACAACATGAGACGTGACCGATGGACAACTTGTTGCTTGGAGCTGAAGTTCGTCACACGGAGGAACTATGTGCTGTGTAGAGTGTATTATTTATTTTTATTTATTTATTTATTTACATTTGATACATTTAAAGCCAAAATAACAAATAATATTACATAATAAGACAATATATTTAAAATGAATACAAGTGTTATTACGTTGTTTTAGGTCGATATTAGTTCCTAGCTAGGCAGATTGCCTGTTCTAAGGAACCAAAGTGTGTAAAGTGCCAAATGCAATTTAAATTATTATTATTTTTTTTAATTAATACCTATGTACTAAGTTTTTACTAAATGTGCCATTCATAGGTAACCATGTATCGTTTTAAGTCACATTATGTAATAGTTTTTCAGACTCCTCCCTACCCAAGCCAATCAACCATTTAGTTATTATTGAACCAATGCAGGACATTTTGCAATTTTTATTATAATATGAACTATGGTAACTATGAACTAACGCAGTGCAATCATTACAAAGCGAACAGACAAAACAATGGATCTATCTTTGTCACCAGTCAAGAGATAGCAGAGATATTGGTAGATACTTTCTAGATTTGTAATGTGATGCGAATATATTTGAATAATAGGTTTACTAACAAGCACTTTACTTTGCAGAATGACTGTTTGATTCGCAGTCAAAGTCATCATTATCGATGCTGTAACCCTTCTAGAATCTTGGTTGTCACTAAGAAACGCCTCTCACCCGTGTCGGTGTCCACTTCCATAAATACAAATAAATGTCGTATAATGTACAAGACAGAAGACATCTTATTATAATGACAATTACAAATAAATTTTACACTCATGAGAACTGATGATTCCAACGTAGAGAAACTCAAAGTCACTGGGAAAGGGTTTGGCAGGAGAAACACAGGAAGGTCACCAATGCGCCAGAGTGACAAAGTATCACTGGCATCCGGTATGTCGGTGTCCACAGCTCTCCACGCAGCGCATAACTGCGAGAAGTGAAGGCGCCTTGTCCACCAAGAAAATTGGAGAAACCGACTTAAGAAGAATCAGCGTTACTACAATTCTTGAAGAGGAAACAAGTGAACTCCTGCCTGTTGTTGTCTCCCAGCTGCTTCAGGCAATTGTTCTTGTTCAAATGGTGACATTAACTTTATGATCTACATGTAACTATGATCGAACAGAACTAAACCTGCCAATAAGGGTGGGAGTCTGCGGTGGGCGGGTACAAATACATCGTATAGAATTGTTCAGAACTCGAGTCTTGTATTGAATTATTATCACCGGCGAGAAAAAACTGTATTCCGTGTGAATATTGGGCGAGTTACAAAACCCGAAACATGGGCTTATATTTCAGACACTTCATCACGAATATTTATGTGGCGCCGCGCTCTGTTACAAATAATCTTACTGGAAACGACCAACACCTTCTCCGTAAATGCCCGGCGAGAGCAGCACACCTAGCGGCAGATGTAAGAATTGTAATAATTTCCTGAACAGCCATATTTAAAACAATTATTATTATATTTTAATTAATGAAGATAATATCAGCGAAACTCAATCGTAAATCTGAAACAGAATAATCGGAAAAAGATCGGGTCACATCTGGGACTATAACTATACGTACATATTTTTATTGGCTATCTTTATGTATGATTGCAAGATTTAACTCGACCTAAATGCTATGTGCTATGATAGTGACTTGGATAAATTTATCCATTTTTATTTAATATGCGACATATTCAATTTTTTGCAAGTCTAGGATAAATATTTATTTTTATTTTTAACTTAATGAGTTAAACCTCAAATTATAATATTTTATATTAGGAATTTCACCGAGCCGAACCCTCTGGTATGAAAATATCTGGAGTCGGTGGATTATTTTCCCATTTAATAGTCTGATAGGTTGACATGTTGTTCTTGTATTGTTTTGTATAAATTATACTTATATAATACACTTGCATAGTGTGGATTTATTGATAATTTTTTATCAGTTATCATTTATGATAATTTTTGTGGAAAAGTGTGTGAAAGGGTTTAGTTTTTCCTATGGGGAAAATTAAACCCGGACCTTAAAGTCTGGTGCATAAAAATAATGAAGATAATATTAACGAAATTCAATCGTAAATCAGTAAAAGATCGGGACACATCTGGGACTCGAACCCAGGCTTTCCGGACCGCTGCTCTACCATCTGGTAAAGATAGCAGCCAATAAAAATAAGCGTTAAGAAATTGAAGATACTGTTGGTAGTTCTCAGTCGAAGTATGATACACTTACATATGACCGAATCGGATAGGGACACATTAGCGCAGTTGGTAGAGCAGCGGCCCGGAAAGCTGAAGGTCCTGGGTTCGAGTCCCAGATGTGACATTTGAGGTTTAACTCATTAAGTTAAAAATAAAAAATGAAATTAATATTATACCCAGATTGGAAAAAAAAGTTCATTTAAAAGAAAATGATCAACTTCGTTTACTTTACACCACTATTTTGAATAAAAATTATCAACATATTTCAAAAGTAAAGGTGTCTTCTTCCAGGATACAAACATGTTTATATAATCATTGATAAATATTTATTAAAAATAGTGGGGACAAAGTTTAACTTTTTAATTTAATTTAAAATTACGCAAAAAAAAATTGTGTAATTATTGAAGAACATTTTTAACGGGTATTTTTATTAATATTTGCAGAATGGTTTACAAATGGTGACCGGACAACTCAGAATCATGCAACTTCAACACCTCATTTAAAAATTCATTAAAAGTGATTAAAAAAAGTCAAATGGGATACGTTAGATTAGGTTAGGTTAGATTAGGTTTCAATGACTTTTCCAAGGGAAATGACAAATTGAAATTCAAATTGAAAGGCCACTTTGTTGAGTTGTCGTGGAATCTTTACAGATAGTGTTTGAAACAAAGACTTGTACATTTCGTCTCGTGTTATTTTACCTACATAATCCACTGGAGCGACATAGAAATTAAAATATTTTTTCTCGGATTGCTAAAGGAAATTTTTCCTCCCACATAAAAAAAATCATATCTCCGAATTTGAATATGGAGACTTACAAACTGATTATAGTTCTATCTAGCCAATGAATCCCCCTATCTTTTTTTTATTATCACATATTTGTAGGATTTATAAAAAAAATATTATTAAAACTTTAACCTTAAAACATTTCAAAGAATCTAAAGAATATTTATTTTGTTATATTTTGAATACACAATATGTTATATAGTCGTTTTAATAAAAAAAAATTTTTTGAAGATTTGCCACATTTTGGCAACAAAGCAATCCGAGGTTTTTGGAAATAGTGCCATAACATGGCAACAAACGGAGTGGGTAGTTAAATTTTTTCTGATTTTTCACAGTTTGCTGCTAAGTAGTTACTGGAGATACAAATACCACATCCTTCATTTTGGTAATTTCCTCCCCTCCATCTAGTAAATTGATTGATCAGTTTCGTAAGATTTGTAAAATAAAATATTGTAAAATTAAAACTGAATAAACATATTTAAAAAAAAAAAAAAAGATATTATGTTTGAACAAGATCTTCGGCCATCTTTATTTTGTAGGCCTCTGCCCAGGTGGTATTGATATACAGCTCGTAACTTCAAGTCTATAGAAAGAATATCGAATTTCAACAATGATTAACACAGCCAGTTAGCCGCAGTGCCAGTTCCCATGTGTTATTCGGTGATTTGGCCTGTAATTGGTGGCCGCGGTGATTCGTTATTAGATGTGAGCTTGACAGATTTATTCCCCAGATTTGTGAGCCGGGCCTAAGGACCGGGAACCAGGGGTCAGGTCGGGTCAGGTCAGGCCCCATTAACTTATTGCCATGGCAAGCATCGCCGCCCCATAGATACCTCAATAAGCAGATGTGCCCGCGATGACTTGTGTGCTGTGGCCAGCCGTAATTTCTGTAATGAAACCCACCTAAAAATGACGAACGGTCGTGTTTTGTGTACTCCTTGCATTTATGTCCGGCGTGGTCCAGGGTTAATAATAATAATAATCCAAATTTCTGTAATATTGAATAATCTATTTCTGAAAAAATTAGAAAATATACAGATTTAGGAAATGAGGTTAAAAGAATTTGGCATTCTCAGACTATAAAAATATTACCTTTTGTTATTTCGGCTAAAGGCATTTTAGCTAGCTCTCTCATTAAAAATTTAGGCTTGGCAAGCATCGCCGCCCCATAGATACCTCAATGGGCAGATGTGCCAGTGATGACTTGTGTGCTGTGGCCAGCCATAATTTCTGTAATGAAACCCACCTAAAAATGACGAACGGTCGTGTTTTGTGTACTCCTTGCATTTATGTCCGGCGTGGTCCAAGGCTAATAATAATAATAATCCAAATTTCTGTAATATTGAATAATCTATTTCTGAAAAAATTAGAAAATATACAGATTTAGGAAATGAGGCATTCTCAGACTATAAAAATATTACCATTTGTTATTTCGGCTAAAGGCATTTTACCTAGCTCTCTCATTAAAAATTTAGGCTTATTAGAATTGTCAAAGAATTTATACATAAAAAATCATTTAGATTGCGAAAGATTTTTAAAATATTTATATTGAGGGATCAGTAGGATTTATCGGTCCAGTTCTAAGAGTATTGATATTAGAGAGACGGCATGTGAAGTTTGCCCGCGCGCTCCAAGTGTGCCTTTTCGAGAATAGAATTCTACCAACACGGTTGACATTGGCTGTCACCATGTAAAATGGCTACTGTCGGAACGTATTAAACGACCAAAAACCAGCAGCCAATGTAAGCCGTTTGGGTAAAATTCTCGAAAAGGCACACTTGGAGCGCGCGGGCACACTTCACATGCCGTCTCTCTAATATCCATACTCTTAGGTCCAGTTAGTTTCTGATATGAAAATATCTGGAGTCGGTGAATTATTTTCCCATTAGATCTCTGGTGGGTTGACATGTTGTTATTTTATTATTTTGTATTAATTATACTTAAATAGTACGATTGCATAGCATGGATTGACTACATGATCATTTGTGGAAAAGAGTGTGGAAGGGTTTAGTTTTTCTTGTGGGGAAGATTTTACCGGACATAAAGTCGTAAGAATAGTAGCTCAGCGGTAGAGCATTTGACCGTAAATCCGAATAACACGGGTTCGAGTCCCACCGACGTCATGTATCCTTTCTCTGGAGATTTTTTTAATGTGGATGAGTGTTTCAGGTTAATAAAATTATTGCTTATAATAATTGTTAACTATTTTTTTATCAGTTAAAAGGTTTACAAAAAAATTGGCTTACTATTTAGGTGACCGGTTACAGTTATTACGCAACCAATTTGGATCCTAAGAACTAATTTCCCTCTAAAAAACAACGATGTCTAGGAGACAATATTTGACCACACCTGAGATTCTGTATAAATCTGCCTGTCAATGATGTTAACTCCGAATAGAGTATTGGGATTTTGAGCAGGTAGTGAAGAGAGAGGAGAGGCGGACAGAGAAACCAATTACTGGCTGTTGAGCAAAAGACAAAATATCCCGAGCCCATTATTAAAAATAAACGACCGAAGATGCTATCTTAATCAAAAGAAAAATCATTCTTTATTTGCCAACAGACTTTCATATTTCGGCAACAGTTTGATGTACCGATTAATAATTGCGCACTTAATAATCATGTATTTAGTGGAAGATGGATAGCTTAATCAAACGGATGAGATAAAAATGTATGTTAAATCCTTACAACATCGAAGAGGCTATCACATGAAGGAACGATATATTTTCAACTCAGCTTGTTTATCATATTACATATTATTTTGTTTGGGAATGCAAAATAAAAAAACTTTAACCCCTCGGGCCTCGGGCCTATTTTGTCAAATGATTAACAATTTTTCGCTATGCAAAAATAAAAAAGGAATATTTCTGAACTCATCTGAAAACTAAGAACTGTTTTTGAAAGGTGATAAAATATTTTTTTTTTTTATACAAAACATATAAAAGTTTTATAAATTCCACACTTAACGTTTTTTCTCTCTAAAACTTCTATTAACTAAAAAAAATAAAAAAAAACACACATATTTTATTAGACAAAACATTCCTCACACGATCATACATGGTTTAACCACACATACGCCTCAGGGATCTCATTTCTACAGACTGAATGCTGTAGAAATGAGATCCCTGAGGCGTATATGTGATAAAACCATGTATGATAGTGTGAGGAATGTGGAGATCCGAAAATAATGCAAGGCCGATGTGAGCGTAATAAGTAAGATTAAGAAAGGGGCGCTTAGATGGTTTGGACATGTAGAACGAATGAATGAAGGAAGGAGTGTCAAGAGAATATATGACGCAAATGTGAATGGTAGAAGAAGTCGAGGATGCCCGAGGAAGACATGGCACGATCAAGTGAATTAGATACTTGAGTCGGGCCATGTCAAGAGTCAGAATAATAGAAGAGCATGTATGATAGGATGTATGAATGTGAATGAGGCGAGGAGTGTATGCCAAGACCGAGTTGTTTGGCGGTCCGTCCTCTCTACCTACCCCTGCGGGGAAACAGCGTGATGGTTAGTTAGTTAGTTTATGTATTCTAAACGTTATCATAAACTCATTTTTTTATTCTTTCGTGTGAAAATAATTGATTAAAAAATTCCCAAGGTTTCATAATTTTACAAATTGCTAAGGAAAACTTTGTTTTGTAATGGTGTACATTTGAATTATTTTCTGGTTAACTTTTAGATTTGAATATTAAGCGTGGTGTTTTCTCACAAAGATTTCTATGGGATCTATTGTGAGCTATTCCCAAAAGCGAATAAATTAGCATGATGGGTTAACATGAAAATCGCAACATAAACATTCAATTGGCCCATAGCACCTTGTGTGGCCCACTATTATAAAGTGTCAACTTTGTTTACGATAAGCGCAAGATTACATTTCTATAATGTTAAAGATTAAAGTAAATTTATACACTACAGTAACATTAAGCAACTATGAGCCTATCGTGTGCTATAAATTTTATGTGGGATAAGCACTTTAAGAGGTTAGACTTTACGCCATACGCCGAAAGTTTAGGTATTTATTGTTCCTAACTCTGTCCCACTCAGATGAAGCTCACACATACAACTGCACACAACAATACTGAATAGCTCGCACGCTCGCACACTCGACTAACACGTGATACAGTGTCCCCGGTCCCCGCATAATATCATATTCTCATTTCGAGCGCCTTGCTGCAAATCATCTAGGTAGGTACCTACCATTCGGAATTCGGAATTATTATTTGTTATTCGTAGTATTTAGATCTCGCCTGACTTGTGATACCTCAATCACATTGATAGGATAATATAATCAATTAGTGAATGTTCGGCAATAACTAGATAAGTGATAATTCATGTAGGTATTGTTTATCATAATTTCCTGCGCTATTTAAAACTATAAATGTTATTATTATATTATGTTATTCATTTTGGTCGGCGGGTATAGGTACCGCCGCCCCGGGAACCATTTATTGGATAACCAACACCTCTGCCAAAGGCACCCCTTTAAGTTTTAGTCACCCTCTACGTTTGGTGACTTAGCCGGGGTGCCCGGGGGCATGTGGTTAGGTTTGTCCGGGTCTTGGCGGCGGATGCGTCTGCCCACCAATTACGTAACAGGCCATATCAGGAGAGACTGGTTGAGGGAAACCGTTTGATCTCTCCGTTGGTCTCTCCCAGAACATCCCATTGCACCGCATTGGGATTTCCATGTTTGTTATTCCTGGAGATACCGACCCCCAGATTCCTACCCACCCCTCATACCCTTTTCCTTCCCAGAACTCGCTCTTCTTCCTTTCCTTAAAATACCCTGTGCACAGCATCCCCAAAGATGACATAGGCCCTGAGGGAAATTATTTTCCTCAGGGCCTCCTGTGTGGAGCTAATGTAAAAAAAATTATAACTACATTGTGGTGGCTAAGGTGGTGATTGGTGATGATTTGCCCATTTGGTCGGCGGGCAATCGTAATAAATCACCGACATTGGTCTTTGTAGGCCAGTTCAAAAAAACAGACGAAATCGCAACAAAAATCTTGTTTTTCTAAAATATCTCAAACAGTGCAAATTTTGCCCCCAGTAGCTGTGGCAAATACGTGGAACCTAAAATTTGCTACAATTATTTTAAATTTATTATTATCTTCTATCTCTCAAAAGTACTGATATGTAATAATCCAGTCAAGGAAGGAGGTGTGGAGTGCGTGAGCAGGTACCTAAGTGATTCCTTCATAAACTTGATAAGGGTGCTTAGGGTGTGAATATACCAAAAGTCCTGACGTCTAGGTGTCGAGCTAGGAGGGAAAGGGGGGGGGGATGGTCCCAATATTCGGGTTTCCGCTTATATCTCGAAAACGGTGGTCCGCGGGTAATTTTTTTTTTCCATTACATGAATGCTCATAAAATTATCTTCAACTTTTATTCTATGTGTGATTTTCAAATTCCCAGCCGTTTTTGAGTTATACGCTCCCAAAAAATTGTATAGAATTAAATTCCCTTTCAGAATATATTTTTTTTATTATTTTTTTTTTAATAATTCAAAAAAGATACATAAATTACAAATACATTTTATACACTAATTAATTATATAATATATATGTTTGATGTACCCCCATAAAAAAGCAGGGCTTGTGTGTATGGGGGGAGGGGTGTTATTATATAGTTTTTATTTATTTGTTATGATTTAGTTCAGGTTTTGAGTGTGCTTTTTAAGGTGAGTTTTAAATTTTTTTAAATTGGTATTCATGTTTCTAATATTTTCTGGTAATGAATTAAAGAATTTTACTCCGAGATATTTATGATTTAATTGTAATATTGTTTTTTTACATTTTGGAGTAATTTATACATATATATACATATGCAAATTAATCTCCAACCAGTCAACATTTACAGCAATTTTAAGTTTATTTATAATTTTAATTTTAAGTGTTGTCAATTTCAGAAAAAAACTTTTTTTTTTTTTTGTGATAATATATTACAAAATTATACATAATATTTATAATACATTATTCCCATTGAGTTTAATAAAACTCATTTCGGGAAGGACAACATTATACAATTATGAAAATTATTTTTACAAAAGAACACGAATTTAAAGGGCATTTAAAGGAAAATACACAGATGTTAAAACAGACTAGGC
This sequence comes from Limnephilus auricula, assembly GCA_951813805.1. NCBI lineage: Eukaryota > Metazoa > Arthropoda > Insecta > Trichoptera > Limnephilidae > Limnephilus > Limnephilus auricula. The sequence goes on from OX638405.1 coordinate 8,072,632, forward strand.
ACACTTGATACAGTTAGTTGAATATTTCATAAATACATTTAGAAAGATATACAACAGTTAAATAAAAATTGTTAAATATGTCACTGGTTAATAAAGCTGCTAAAGATATTTAACTTACTATTGACACACAAATTTTGTTCGTTCGCCTAAAAATTTGTTTGACCACACTTCCAGTTATTAAATAAAGTAGACAAAAATCATGTTACTTGAAAATTTTATATTATAGTTTATAATGAAAAGTCTCATGATAATTTTATTCTATTTCGTTACACACCAAATTATACACCAAATTATAAACCTCACTGTTCTCAGTAACATCATGTGACACTCTGAACTTTATATGGATTAACGTTTTCATCCTCTTTGGACGTCTGGCAAGGTCCTGGCAATGGTTGTTCATTCATAGCATCTTCATCCTCAGTAATGTCGTCTTCATCGTCGTCCTCGGCAACAGGCACGCAGTTGAGGCATTTCCCTTGGCAGCGGGGGCAGGCTGCATAACAGTTCATCAATGCTTTTCGGCATCCACATTTCTAAATTACAAAATCCTTGGTGCAGCGGCAAAATATCATTTTCAGAAGGACCTTCTGGTGGATCTTCTGTTGTAATTGGCACCGGGGTGGCTCCAATATGTTTCCTTCCTATGACTGGACTATAAAGCCGTAAAAAAACTTACCAGTTTGCACAAACAAGCATATTGCACTACTGGTTTTTTGTTTTCTTAATTATCTCTTTTCCAGTGCATTTTCGAGAAAAATTATGATTACCAATTTTGTAGAACATAAAATTTCACAAAAGACTTAGGTATATGTTTTTTCGTCTCTATCAGGTATCGAGGTTCAAATCCGCTAAAATCAGGTCAAAAAACAGTGTTTTATTTGGTTTACATTCCGTTAGTTTTTCAAAATGGTAGCTCGAGCACAAGTGCGCCAAGGTCGAATACTAGGATTTTAAAACAGGCGATCAGTTTATAAAACTTATTATAAAAAAATTAACTACCAGAATTGCGACCCCCTCATTTGCGCTAATTGTCTGAGGGGGTTTCTCACCATTTTCCTAATAGCTTATCCATACTATAAAGTTTGTTTTCGATTTACGATTGACGGTATATTTATTTATTAAGTCGAAGTTTATTGTTCGGTACTCGAACCTATGAATATTGGATATTGGATGTTGGATAAGTGGGCCGAGTTTTCTAACTATTGCAAGTATTTTATTTTTAATAAAATCCCTTATCCACTGGAGGAACAGTGCAATTAAAATATTTTTTATCGGATTGCTAAGGGAAATTTTTCCGCCCACATAAAAAAATCATACCTCCGAATTTGAATATGGAGACATACAAACTGATTTTTTTATTTTTATTTTTTTATTTATTTACTTTTTTATACATATACATTATTTATTGAATGTTTTGGCTACCCAACTAGGAAGAATCCCGTTTTAGGGCAGTCAAATTAGGATGATATATGGAACACAGATACTTAAATAATATAATAATAATAATAATAATAAGTCCTATATAAATGTTTTGGATAAAATAAGAAGAAGAAAACAAAAAGAGAAGAGAAAGAATAAAATTAAACAAATAACCAATTAAAATATGAAGATAACCGTTGTTTTTTTAACAAAATTATTTAAATAAAAAAATATATAAAATAAAATAAAATAAAATAAAATAAAATAAAATAAAATAAAAAATAATAAAAGTTTTATCTACTTAAAAACAAAGGATTAAAACAAAATAGCTAATTGCTGTTTGCATTGCAAATTATGGTCTTACATACATATTTTGTATTAATAAAAACTGGAAAAAGAAAAAAAAAAGAATAAAATAAGATAACTTGCATGAATATGACTGTTGTTTGTTTATCAAAGTTATTGAAAAAGTAATCTTATAAAAGGTATATATATATAGTTAATAACAGGTATTTAAATATATCACAATAAAGGTAACTGGTGTTTGAATTGCCTTCTATGTAGCCAATGAATTCCCCTATCTTTTGTTTATTATCACATATTTGTAGGATTTATAAAAACATATAATTAAATCTTTAACCTTAAAACATTTTAAAGAATCTAGAGAATATTTATTTTGTTATATTTTGAATGTACATTATATTATATAGTCGTTTTAATAAAATAAAAAAAATTGAAAATTTGACACATTTTGCCAACAAAGCAATCCGAGGTTTTGGAAAGTGTGCCATAATGAGGCAAAAAGCGCTCGAGTGGTTAAAGTATGGATAAGCTATTAGGGGGATGGTGAGAAACCCTGTAAGGAGTTAATATTATTTATAAAAAAAAAACGACAGTAATGAAAACATAATCCCTGTTGTATGCGATATATTTTATATTTTGTGATGTAAAATGACCGTACACAACAAAAAATTTCAGATTTCAAAGATGTAATAAAATATTATAACTGACTACATCTACATTTTTTGTGGGAATGTTTTTAGTTTGAGGAAGGACAAAAAAAGTTTGAAAAAAATCGTTAAAAAGATTGCAAATTTGTTGCCCATCACCTAAAGAAAAGTTTCCGCCGAACATGTTATTCGGTGATCGAGGAAGCTTGTTTTTAAAATATTTCACATTATTCTTTGTGTTTAACTAAGCATTATTTATGTAGTTTTTTTTTTAAAGAAAGACAAACATTTTCGAGTTACGAATAACCCAACAACATTTGAAAATCTCCTACTACCATCACACTAAGCGAAAGATATTGCTTGTGTTAATTTGAGTAATATTGTAAACAGTTTTATGAAAAAAATATTATATTTATTACCTATTGTAAAAAATGTATTATCTAAAATACATTATTATGAAATTAAATAGAACTCATGAATAAAAAGAAAAATCAATCCCATCACTATTATTATGTAAAATGGTCTTACCATCACTATTATCCAAAACGATGGCTCCACCCCCCCCGACCATGCACTCCTTGCCACGACCCGTCAAATGTGCGAATGAGACGACTGCCGTAAACTCTCAAATTTACCTACAGAAATCGCTTGAAAACAGGTTTATGGAGAATACACTTTTCTACACCGAAACTTTCACGAAATTGAAATTTAAAAAAATATATATTTTCTAAAAAGAAGAAGCTACGTCGGTATGTTTTCATAATTTTGTTATTCTATATGAGAGATGAGTTAGCAGAACTTTTTCCTAAAATAATATTTTTTGATAAATTATATATGTTTGACAGTGAATGTTTACGTTAATACGAAACGCATCGAAAATTCAAAAAGCTACCGACATAGCTTTTACTTTGTAGAAGGCAGTGTAAAAAAAATATATTCATTTTGTGCAATTTTCGATGTAGAAAAGTGTTTTTTCCCGGGCGTCCTTTTTGTATGGGCCGAAAAGCGAAGTCTATCGTCTTAAGCAGTGTTTCCCAAAGTTGGTGATATCGCCCCCTAGGGGTGTTGGAGAGATCGGTGATGGCCTCAGGGGTAACAAAGAGAGTTTCATTTGAAAAATGCATAGGTAGGTACCGTTACGGATCGATTTTTAAGGCGGTACCTACACCTTTAAAACCGCCCTTACCACTGGGATTCAACAGTTGTGATAGAAAAGCAAAAACCTGAGTTTTGTCCCGGATTGCCAGATGTTGAAAAAATGTATACGTAAGGATGTTGTAAAAATATATTTATTAAAAAAAATGAATACGTACGGGTATTGTAAAAATATATTTATTAAAAAAAATGTATACGTACGGGTGTTGTAAAAATATATTTATTAAAAAAAGTGTATACGTACGGATGTTGTAAAAATATATTTATTAAAAAAATTTATACGTAAGGATGTTGTAAAAATTTATTAAAAAAAAATTAAGCGCAGCGGTTTAATGATTGATGATTTGCATAATAATTAAACTCCTTACTAAATAACTTAAATTAATATTTAAAAATAATAAGAAATTGTTGCCATCATTTCTATATTTGTTTTTGTATTTGTAATTAAATATATAGATATATTTATTATCTTTCGACTTTTCGTCTGGTGCTTTTTAGAGTTTATTATTATTATTATTTTTTTTTACTTTTCTGTATTTTTATCTCTTTGCCACAAAGCTGGCACACTGTTCGTATTTTACTTGTATCTTTTGTGTATTTGATTGTTTATCTATAGATAATGTTTAGACAGTTCATCTAGTTCCTATGTATATAATACTAAGTAAAAAGAATAGTAATAATTATTGACTTTTTTATTTTTTACTAGCTGATACCTAAATAAAGAAATTGTTTCAACCGGCGTGTCTTTTCCTATTCGTCCCTGTTCCTCTTCCGCCCCCTCTTCCACCTCCTCTTCCCCTCCAGCGTCTCCTTCCCCTCCCACGTTCCCCTTTTACCTTCCCTTCCTTGTCACGCCTTTTTTCTCTGCCGCTAAACTTCTTAAAATACACCCATTTTTCAAAAAATTCGCTTGTGACCTATTAATTTTTTTTGCAAATGTCATAACGCTAGAGCTCACTAAAATAGAAATACCGCTCTAGAGAAACCTTCCAAGGCATAAATTAAATAGTATAGGAAATAATTTCATAACGCCAGAGCTCACTGTTCTATAACCATTGCTGGCATGCGCACATTAAATCCTTAAATTTTCATCGCCATCGGATGACCGGTAGCGCATAAAATACGTACAAACAAACAAACATTATTTTTTAAATATAAGATTTATGCATGATGTGAGTTATTATAACCTAATTATTATATTTGTTGTTTTTTCTTAAATATATGTAATGTTATATTAAACCTTTTAAACGTTCCTAACAAAATAAAATTAAAATACGTAAAATTTGCAATAAATAGTTCAAAATTTCCACGACGCGCGACGTTTGATAAAGCTCTAACTAAGGTTTTTTACAATAAAAGTAACTTAATCATGTGTTTTCACGAAAAAATTTGATCTATTATTTTTTCTTAATTTCTTATTAAATTTATCTTAAGCATACTTCTTGCAGTTCCCAAAATATTTTTGGTCAATTTTGGATAATTTCGGCCCATCACCGACGTAATTCTTAAAAATTAATTAAATTTGTGAATAGGTTGACCAAACCTCTTGTAGGCCTCAGTCCCCCCGGCGGGTCCGGATTTTTGAAGCGATTTTGCCCCTTATGTATAAAGAAATTGAATGAAGAACAAGGTCAGAATCGCTTGGGCCATTCTCGTTCTTGACATTACAAATTACTTGACATACTGGATAGCATTTAGCCACTCCGAATAATTCATATTAATTGCTAACGACACGCCGGGCACCAAAGATGGCGGACAAAATGGCTGCCGCTTGATAATATGAACGCTGTCATATTCGAAGTCTATATTTATTTTATATAAATCCATTATGGAAAGTATAGATTTGAGTGATTATTAGGAAGTTCGATTTATCTACATTATTTTGATGTAATTTTTGTATTATATCACAAAAGAAATGTTATAAAAATTGAATTCGTAAGAAAGGTGAGAACTGTAAAATACTTTACGTCGTATTGAAAAATATATTTTTTGTATGCTGGCTTTCAACAATTAGGTGTTGTTATAAGTAGGTATGACTGATTTTGATATTTCTGAAAAGGGGGGGGGGGGGTGATAGGCTGATACTTACACCCGAACTTACGGGTCAATCTGAATATGTTTTACTGCCCGGTGCAGATGGTCTGCCTGGTACATGGATCCTGGTTCCTGATGCCTTGTTGAGGGTCCGATGATCATCTCTCGCCCGAGGGGGGACGAGGTGTAATGACTGAATTTACAATACCCGAACCGCGCCCAGCAAATTGGGTGCGCGGCAAAAAAATAGATTTCAATCACGATACTCGTACAGACTACCAACAGAATGCAGTGTAGTATGCACACGGCAGTCAGTCTGTTGCCATGCTAATAAAGGTTGAACGATGAACAAAACAGGGTTAGCCGAAATAAACTAAAGAATTGCTGAAAATAATGCAATCCGCTTTTTAAAATTTTATAATGCATGAGATATCCGTTCGATAGTTTTGACGATTACGCTGTTGCGCCACGTCATGTTAAATTCGATGGTGATAATGTTTAAATTCTCATTTAACAACCACCTCCTGCTTTGATTTATTCATTAGACTAATACACAGTTCGACTTGAAATAATTTAGTTAAAATATATCTTAGTGATCTAATTTTTAAAACCAAAATCACATGATTTTGCATTGCTTAGTGCGATAATTAAACGGAATGATTTAATCTATCTATCTACTATTATAAATACAAAGGAGTCTGTCTTTGGCCGTATAGCTTTGTTTTTATACAAATCTACAGTAGTTTGGTTACCGTTCCGAGACCGTGGATTATTTCACACTTTTAAAATTTCGAAAAACCATTCACACCGTAAAGCACCGTAAAGGTTTTAAAGAAATTATGCACACTTTAATGTTTAATTTATGCGGAAAATTACTGGATTTCGAAAAACTTTGTGTGAAGTCCGGGGAACGCCGGAGACTTCGGCTAGTACCTACCTTATAAATATTCGCAGACGCTGCATACAAGACTTTTAATATAATGACATACAGAGCTCAGGACCAAAAAGGCCCCTTTCTCTTTCATCGTGAGTTAATTCTCAACATTTTCGGCTAACTGCGGTGGTAGTAGGAGATTTTCAAACATTGTCAGATTATTCGTAATTCGGAAATGTTTGTCTTTCTTAAAAAAAAGTTATAAAAGTAAAAGTAATATTATTTGTTAGTTAAAAAATTATATAATTTGTAGTTTCTTACCTGTTGACAAACACTCTGACATCAGTTATCAAAAGATATTTAAGAATGATTGACCAGCGGCTGAGAATAAAAGTTTAAAAATGCTTGCAACTGTACAGAGAGGTTCCAATGAGAAAGATCGATTATTCCCCGTATAATTTTTTTTTAAATTAAAAATTTAATATAGATTTATTTCATTCAAAACTTGCTACATACCTACATTTAAGTAAACAATAAAAATGCTCAAAAAGCTCGATGATAAATTATTAAATATTGTGTACTACTTGTAAGTATTTTTTGATCATAAATATTTATGATTTTTCAATAATGTCTAAACAAAATAAGTGTGTAAAATTTTTTATAAACTTTTTAGTTTGTAAGATCTTAAATAAATAGAAAATGTGAGGTATTTTTGTCACAAAACACGTTCTCGGATTTATTTTTAATGATGTTAATTAAGCTAAAATTAAAATTCTCCAAACTGTGTTGACTAGATTATGTATTGATTTATTTTTTGTATGATTATATGATTTGAAATTTGTGTTGTTTACTAGAATTTTTCGTTTGAGTTTTTCAAAATCAATTTGTCTTTTTTTGTAAAATAGAGTCAATACGTCTAGAATTTGATTTAAAAAGGACTAATTTCCGGTATTCTCTGGTAATACCCTCTTTAGTGTGATGGTGTAGGTACCTACATTTTGGAAAGTTTTAAAATCAAGAGCATTATTTCATGATATCTTTGATTTAACGCAATAATTTGACTTAAAACATTCGAGAAGCAGTAAGTGTTGGAGGAATGGCATGTGATTTTCTCCAAGCAGTCAACGCAGAATTAAAAATAATAAAACGTGGAGATGCCCTGCCTGGTTGACTGGTTGACTGGTTGGTAGTTGTTAGGTTGCAAACAGCCCGTCACAACAACACTCTTGTAGATGAAGAGATATAATTCACATTCACTGCTTTACTATAATTAACTTCCCGCGTGTCGTCCATCATGTCCGTGATATGTATCCAATACTTACTGCTGTCATTTCAACCATCCGACATACACAACGACATACGCTCACAAACACATTCACCTGCAGATACAGGTACCTGTACCTACTACCTGTACATGCTTATTCACATATGCTGTACGCTTATGAAATAGATACATCCTTTAACATCAGCATCCTCCACATGCGCTCTTTTTTTACATTCGTCCACACAGGAGGCCTTGAGGAAAAAAATATTTTCCTATCGAGAGTAAGAAAAAAATCTCACGTGAGGGGGGGGGGGTCCCACTTAATCTCACGTAATCTCACCAAGGGGAAGGGGGGGGGGCGCCTATTTTTTTTTAAATATCTGACGTAATTGTTGTCTAACGATCTACACTACGCTGTCCGAAACGTTGGCTCAAGAAGGAGGTAGCGCAACACGGCATTATACCCTAAAAATAAATTCTGGTAATGCTTTTGGCCGCGAAAAACTCAAAGCACATCAAACATTGATGAACTCTAAATTATTTAAACAAATCAATTGCAACTGTGTTGAGATTGGTACGACAACAAAGGAATGGGGTATTTTCACAAAATGTGAATATTGTCAAAAATGTGTGGAAGATTCACTTGCGAACCCCTTTTCGGTTGTGGTTTTATTGTATATTGGGAAAAATTAAATTCTTTTGGAAATTATATTCAAACATTTATAGATCACAAAAGGAAATAAAAAACACTTTTTGCTATGTTTGCATTCTCTTGAATAAATCAAAAAAGGCTACTGTTTTAAAAACGAATTTAAACATTATCGCCATCTACATAATAGGTTTTATTGTTATCGGCATGTTCCCTAATTTTATAAGATGTGGTGCAACGCTTTAAGAGGGTTATAACCAGACAATACCGGAAATTTGTCCCTTTTAAATCAAATTCTAGACGTATTGACACTTTTTTTTACAAAAAAACAAAAATTGATTTTGAAAGATTGTTATTTTATCTGGTAAACGCCTTTTTAATTTTGAAAAAATAAGTTTATTTTGAATATAATGGTCGTTGGTCGTTGGCGTTGTTAAATCTTCAAACGAAATATTATACAATATTATATTATACAACACAAATTTCAAAATATATAATCATACAAAATCAGCAAAATAAATCATTGCATAATCTAGAAAATATACTTTTCAGAATTTTAATTTTAGTTCAATTAAAATCATTAAAAAATAAATCCGAGGACGTGTTTTGTGACGAAAATACCTCAGTTTTTTATTTATTTAAGGTCTTACAAACTAAAATATTTTTAAATTTTTTTACACACTTATTTTGTTTAGACATTATTGAAAAACTATAATACTTGATCAGAAAATACTTACAAGAAGTAAACGATATTTAATAATTTATCATTATGCGCTTTGAGCATTTTTATTGCTTACTTGAATGTAGGTATATATTAAAGCAAGTTTTGAATTAAATAAATGGATATAAAATTTTTTGTTTTAAAAATTTGATACGGGGAATAATCGATCTTTCTCATCGGAACCTCCCTGAACTACAATTCTCTCGCCGGTTTTAAGTATTACTCGCATTGCTTTATTGAAGTTTTAAAAAAATATTTAATTCCTCCCAGTACCATCACAGTAAGCTGAAAGTGTTTGTGCGTTGATGTTCATTGATGAAGGAATAAGTTAGCACACGATTGTGCCAGAGTTTAGACTGCCCGACTAACTAACAAAACTCTTGTTAAAAATTACCAATGTTTGTTTTAGTACAGTTTCTAATACAAGGCTAATGCAGTTTCCTAGACCAATTAAATCAGACTATACAAACCAGTATTATAGAATACATAAAGAAAATTGATTCAATAAACGAAAGACGCAATGAAATCAATTGAGACATATCTCACTCACCCACGTGAACACTGACCGCCCGCAGCACCCCATAAAGATAAAAATGTTAAACAATTAATTAATACCTGCCGGCGTCCATTACACCGGAGAGTCGGTCGTGGTCACGTCTCACGTCAGGTCTTTAGATCAAATATTGGACCAACAAAGAAGATAATACACGGCCTGTTAATGTCCCTTTATGAGCCACTAAATCCATCCGACATATGTAGTATGTAGTATTGGACCTATATTATCATCGTTTCTCTCTTCTGGTGGGATTATATTCTGCCACGAAATTAATATGACATATATTGTGTACATGGTGTTAGGAAACTAGTGGTCCAAGCGGGGAACTGGTAGACACATCGCATATTGTGATATGTTATTTTGTATTTGATTAAATGAAAAAAAATAAGATACGTTTTTAGATTTTCACGGCCAAAAGCATTTTCGTTGTTTGTTTTTGGGGTGTTATGCCGTGTTGCGCTACCTCCTTCTTTAGCCGACGTTTCGGACAGCGTTGCAGTGTCCATCATCAGGCCAGATCCGGCCGATCCGACGATGTGAAGTTGTTTGTGTTAAGTGTGTGTACACACAAAATAATCAAAGAGATCCGACGATGTGAAGTTGTTTGTATTAAGTGTGTGTACACACTTAACACAAACAACTTCACATCGTCGGATCGGCCGGATCTGGCCTGATGATGGATACTGCAACGCTTTCCGAAACGTCGGCTAAAGAAGGAGGTAGCGCAACACGGCATAACACCCCAAAAACAAACAACGAAAAAAGAAAACAAATAACTTCGTATTTTTTTTTATTTATTTTTTTATTTGTTTAAAGACAATATTAAGTTTGTTCTCAGTCCTCCTCACTAGTTTATACCACTTATTTAATAAAAATCATCAACATGTCGTTGCTAGCGAACAACCCAATACATTCCTTTTATTTATGCATTTTACTCACAAATCCAATGGGTTTATAATTAGATAACTTAGAAATTAGAAAAAGTGTTAATAGCCAATTCAATATTATTAATAACTATTTTTTTTTAAATAGGCATCTGTAATTTATTGTATATTTTTTATTTTGTAACTCTTTGATTATTTTGTGTTTATTTAAAAAGTTTTAAATGTATAAATGCAATATTTTCCTATTCTAAAATAATTTTTATTTTATACAATAATTTTTTTAATGATCTTTGTAATGTTGTCTATAAATAATTGTTTGTCTTTGTTTGCTTTTTTGTCATTTTTGTTATTTTTTAATTTTAAGAGGGTATAACCAGACAATACCGGAAATTTGTACTTTTTAAATCAAATTCTAGACGTATTGACTCTTTTTCACAAAAATACTTAAATTGATTTCGAAAAATTGTCATTTTATTTGGTAAAGTTATGTTTGAAATTTTGAAAAAACCAAGTTAATCTTCTTAATATATAAAACAAAGTCGGGTTAGTTACACCATTTATAACTCAAGAACGGCTGAACCGATTTTTATGATCTTTGATTTGTTGGATTTGTCTCCGTCCCGATTAACAGAATAACTATTAAAACATCGGAAAAAATCACGGGAAAAATAATTATGAAGAAAATTATTTTTTTCATTTATTTTGTATGGAACGACTTTCCAAATAATGTGCGTTGGTCGACATAATTTGAATCACTTCGAACTGTCAATGGTGTAGTGTGCCGAACATTTCGTGCTTGGTCAACAGCTCAATTTCATTTTTTGAACTTAGAGTAGGTACCGACCAATTTATTTTAACTTAATAAAAACTTAATTTATTTCAGCTAATAAATTAAACACAACATTTATTGATTCTGAGGCGGTACGAAGTTTGCCGGGTCAGCTAGTTTTTAATATAATAAGATTATACCGTTAGTCGTTGGCAGAAATGTTAAATTTTCAAAAAAAAATTGCATTATACAACACACATTTCTAATCATATAATCATTCAGTAAAATAAGTCAAACATTAACTAGTAAAGCTACTTTTCAGAATTTTGAATTTACTTCAAATAAAATCTCCAAAAAAAATTTGAGTACGTGTTTTGTGACGAAAATACTTCAGTTTGTCTATTTATTTACAGTATTACATTTCAGTTTTTTTTACACACTTATTTTGCTTACACATAATTGAAAAATCATAAATACTTATGATCAAAAAATATTTACACGAAGTAGACGATATTAAAAAAATTATCATAAAGCGTTTAAGCATTTTTATTGCTTACTTGAATGTCGGTACATATATATAAAAAGCAAATTTTGAATGAAATAAAATCAATATTGAGTTATCAGTTAAAAAATTTGGTACGGAGTATAATCAATCTTTCTCATCGGAATCGCCCTGTACAGGGTACGATCGTGAGTCGAAATTTTAATTCTCGACCGCTGGTTAATGGGCCTTAATCTGACGAAGGACCATTGGATTCGAAACATGTTGAAAATTTTGATGAAATAAGTAGTATTTACAAATAATTTGTTTTCATTTAATTAAAATTACGTCACAAAGAAATAATATATAGTAGGAATTAATGCGGCACGTTCCATAGTAGAGGATACTCTCAGTATCGCCCTGGTGCAAGAACACACAAAACTGAAACATTCAAAATTCGGCTTTCGCCGTGTTTGGTGACCAGATCTGAATAGCGAGGAACTTCGCCACCTTCCTTTCCCCCCATATCCTTCCCCTCCCCAAGACCTTCAGCATACCCCAATTGGGGATGCAATAGTCTCACTGGCCCCAGACGCGAGCAGTTTGGACTCTTGGGCGCTATTCATATAAATAAAAATATTCGTAAAAGCCCGTATTTGGGTTCTCCATATGATGTAGGTAGTACTAGGTAGATTCACCAGTTTACCGCTTGTGTCACTAGTCACTAGTGTCCGGACACCGCATGTAATAGGTTGGGTGTCCCGAGATGGGCCACACAGAATCCCACTCTTTTGCCAGTGTTTCCCCAACATTTTAAATCATAATTTCGTAGAAAAATAAAGAGGTGATAAATTAAAATAAAAAAGGCGTTAAGTAGGCCCCTACTTTGTTTTAACACCACTATTAATTAATATTTTATTGTCATTCTGGGGAGTGACTACTTTTCGGTAGGTACTTATTAGAATTATTGATTGACGTGTGAATTTGGCTCTTTTTAGTAACTAGATTTGAAAAGGCGGGTAGGTACTTCTGAACATTCCTCCTCTCTATCTCATTACCCTCCCCATTTTCTTCGACTCTTCAAAGTTCCTCAAATTGGGGACTTTATAATCCCATTTGCTCCAGGTAGTTGGGACTGTTGTGCGACATTACTTTATATATGGCTTTATGCCATTAACAAAATCGAATCGGACTGGACCGGTTTCTTCTTATGACGAGCATCTTCATCACAACTGTTTATTAATAAATAAGTGAAAAGGTTATAAAGGTGTTTAATCTTATTAACTATTAACTTCAATGTGGTGGCACCTCCGGGTGACCGGAGAATTGTGGAGAGCATTGACGTCAGCACTAAAAATTCAATAACACCAACTTGACAGTGTGTTTTAATGACACGATTTAAAATGGACTTTTTAATCATTTTTTTTTAACTCTACGTTTAATATTATTTAATCAAACTTATATATGTATTCAGAATCTATATGAACATATTTTTAAAGCTATAATATTTTTCACTGGATTACATTATTTAAAAAAAAAAAAAATATGTATACAAAGTTGTTACTAAATTTGCCGTTGATAGGTAACCATAAATAGTTTTAAGAAACCATATTATATTATAATCTTCTTTTTATAAACGCATCTGCGATATTTCTGCGTAAAGTAGTTACCCAGTGAAGGGTTTATGATAATGTGGCCTAGTTCACACACGTGAACAATCCTTATACGATAAGATGACGAATCACATTTTTCGCTATAAAAGTTGGTTACGAATCATTCTCATGAATCGATGAAAAATGCGTAGGTTTGGTTAAGTACATAAAAGTACCTATTCCTATAGCATATATCATTTTCATTTAAATATTTTCAATGAAATCTTTCATTGATATGACTTATGATAAGGTTGACTAGAAATTTCAATTTCACCATTTTGGAACCTACATTACATTATCTATTATTCATGTACAGATATCGATAATGCATGAGCTATTGAGAGAACACAAAATAAAATTTTATGTTCTGTTTTAAAATAAGTATTCTGTTAATTTTTTTGATCAACAACAAACACTCTTTTAAATACAAGTATGCATAAATAGTCAAACAGAAGGATTATCAAGCTATCGGATAGGTACCACCACGTAACACTAGAAGTCAAGATTTGTTTCAGTGCAAATACAGTATTATTCTGGCACAATCGAAAAAATACAAAATAAATTATTATAGGCTTTTTTAAGGGGGGGATATCAAAACTCGGCTTCACCGCAGTTAGGTATTTTTGGTACTTGTACGGCCCCGCTAGCGAACCACAATTTTTGCCGTCTATGGGGCAGACTCGGGTAAGATTGACACCAAATTGGTAAACCATTTAGCATTTTGATAAAGTACGAAATAAAAAATACACTTGCTCTATAAAATTTAAATTTGTTTACTAGATAATGGATACAGCTAGACAGACATATTAGCAATGGAATGGATAGATAGAAACATCTTTTACGCCCTGAACCTTTTTTGACGTCTCCGTTTTTTACTCAATGAGACTTTGAATGTAATGGTGTTTTGACGTAGATTGTATGGTTTATAAAATGGTAATAACTGTATTTATAATATTACCGGAAAATAATGGGTGTGAATAAAGGGAGATCATAAAATAAAGTTGGGACAAATATTTTTAAGTACGTGCAATAGAAATGACAAAAGGTGGTTTTGTTTTTGAAAGTTTATTTCGACAAATTTTTTCGTACTCAAGAAAGAATATATTTCAAAATATTAGCTCAGATAAACAAAAAGTAGAATGACGCACATAAACGAAAAATCACAAAATTTAATACAAAATGATATAAAATCAACTAAATGTAAACTTGGTATGCAAATATTCAGCATAATATCCTACAAAAATTGCCAAGACTTGTGGATTTTAGAATGATATTAATTTTATCTTTAGTACTTGTGTTAAACAGTGTCAGTCGTACGGAATTTTTAAACCTCTCAACATTAATAGTAGAATCTTTTTTTATTTTTATATATAACTTCGCACAGGAGGCCCGGAGAAAAATTGTCTTTAAGAGACCCATATTGTATGAAGGAGGAAACACAGAGGCCGGCAAATCGTTTCACAGCTGAGCTGTTGAACTCAAGAACGAGTGGTAGAAGCGACCCGTTCTCATGTGAGAAATTTCGACCGTGTATATATGTTGGGCGCGAATTTGGCGTGTTTCCCGGCTTTGCACCGGTGCTGAAGGGATCAATGACGCTAGTTCCTCTCTGAAGCATCTTCCATGTCTGAAATAACGGTAGAACAAGGATTCCATCGCGGTAGACGACCCTGAATAATTCTTGAAGCACGTGTGCTCCTGAGGCTGTTCCTTCTTATTGGCAGCTCGTGTACAAATTACCCAAAATTTATTTGACTCTCTCGACTCATCGCCTTGCCCCGCTGTGGGAGAGATGGATTCATACGTCCGCCACTCCTTTTTTTATATGAATGCCTTACAAAAGTCCCCCCTGCTCCCCTCTGGAGTCAGTGAGACTATGGCATCCCCAATTGGGGTATGTTGTGTGGCTGAAGGTGAATGGGGATGAGAAGGAAATATTGTAATTATTTCTACAAATCTCATGACGTCAGAGCTCACCACTATATGTATATAGAATCCTTCGCGGGCGTGTGCACAACAAATCACCTATTGGTTCAGTGCAATCGAATGAATGGTATAGGAAATTTTTTATAACGCCAGAGCTCAGCACTACATATAGAAACCATTACAGGTATGTGCACAACAAATCACCAAAGTTTCTTTGCAATCGGAGTAATGCTTTAGGTACCGTATAAGGAATTACGAAGGTGTGCATTTAACAACTTACAAATGTTTCATCGCAATCGGATAAATAGTACAGGAAATAAATTCATAATGCTAGAGCTCACTTGCACTATAATATATATAGAAAATTTCAAAGGCATGTACACGTAGGTACACGAAAAATCCGCCAAAGTTTCATCGCACTCAGATGAATGCTTTAGGTACCGAATAAGGGACAAACAAATAAACATTAATTTTTTATGTATTTTTTTTACAAATTTCATGACGCCAGAGCTCACTATTATTTATAGAAACATTGGCGGGTGTGCACATAACAACTCACCAGAGTTTCATCACAATCGGATAAATGGTATAGGAAATAATTTCATAAAGCTAGATAGTAAATAATTTCATACACGACAAATCGCTATCGGATAACTGCTTTAGGTTCCGCACGAGGAACAAACAAAGAAACATTCATTTTTATACGATAAAATAATTAATTATTTAATTTATACATTGCTTGTATAACACCTATTTCCCCCATTCATTGCTTGACGGAACTGCAATGCGAGCGCGCGACCTCTCCCCTCAAATGTCCACTCATTACTGAATAAATTTCCAAAATGTTACCGTAAAACCTGCGCCTTAAAATAGATATTCTAGCAATTTTGTTCAACTACAACACTCTTTTAAATACGAAAATGCTCACATTTTTAGACAAGGATTAACTAGCTGTCGGATACCACTACTCAGAAATTTTGGGACTAATTTAATATATGTAAACCTCATTGACGATGAAGGAGGGTAATAATTATAAGGACATCTTGAATTTATCATTAAATCTTTAAATATAAAAATCTCGTGTCACAATGTAAGTTCCTCCTGTCCTAAAATGAGTTTTGTAACTCATCGGGATTGCTCTAGCAAGAAATAAAAACAATGAAAAAAAAAATGTTCGTCCGAGGTAAACTTCTAAACCATGACAACATCCACGATTTTGATTAAATTTGGCTTATTGTGTGTAATTTGGTCCAACTTAAAAGACAGGATAGTTTTTATCTCGATTATTGACCTCAATATTTATTATTGCCAATTAAATATTTTTTATGGGACAATTATTTGTAAGTTCTATAAGTTTCTGACAGATAGCGGTGAGTTAATTTATTGATTCAACACTTGGTTATCTAGGTTAGGTAACCATCCAGTTGATGGCGTTGTGTTTCGGTAGCCACAGCAACGCGTGAGCGGGTCATCTAGTAAAAATATAAAAATAACTGTTACCGAGGCAGTTCGGTTACGCATAATTTTACTAAATGAAAAATTGTATTTTTCTTTATTTTCCATATTTTCTTATTTTTAAAAGCTACTAAAAAATGCTGGTAATTAACTTAATAAATAAATTATTTAAGATGGGGGGGCCTGCCGTCTATACTTTTAATAATTTTTCACGATTTTCCAAAACAACTTCTGACTTCATAGAAGGATCAATATTTTCTCTAAAACTTAAAAATGTGACATTCTATATGGATTTTAGTAATAATGTAATTCCAACATTTCAACTTATTAGTTTGAAGTAAAGTTTGGCAGGCATTTGCCATTTGTTCTAGGTCTAACTCGGAACAGTTAATTAAATGATGTGTTATCGTGATTGTCCGCGGCTAGGATCATTACTGTCTATGTGATCTGTGATCGGTGGAGAAAGTATTGTTTATAATGTCTAAAACAAAGATTTACATGCAAACAGTCGCAAGCCGTGTCTGTGTCAGTATCATCACCGATGTATGTACCATATCAATGACTTTATTTTATATAAATCTATAGATGATCCTATTTGTAACCGCACAGGCGCAATGTATGCGCTTTGATGAACTTCAGGGAAGAACCATAGATATATACCACTCACGGGACAACTAACACTACAAAGAGGAAAAAATGACCTTAATTTGATTGTGGTGATCTACTTATAGCTATCTATCATCTGTCTACCTACGCTGAATTATTATTTTTACCACCTGCTGGAAAGGTCTGGGAACTACGATCAGCAATACACAGCACCGCGTCGATATTTCGCGAAGGTTCTTGGGTGGGGGTATGTTGCCTACCGCTCCAGCAGTTACTGAACCACAGCTATATAAACGCGCCTGCAGCCAGTCAGTCAGTCAGCAAGTAACTAATCGTACACCTTACTATCAGCAGTATTTTTATGCTACGGTTTTTAAATAAATTACTCGGTAACTAATCTTCAAGAGTTTATTATTATAGAACACGCCAAGGTATTTTAATCGCAATTCCACCAAATGATCAACATTAACAATAAGCTCTATCGCATCTAATTTCAATCTGAAAATAACTCCACGTAAGCGAAATTTCATAATACAGCTCCCCATTTTAATGTAAACTTGTTGTACAGGCTTATAAAAAAATTCGCGAAACCAGCAATTATCGTATTTTTTGTGACAAAAGTGTTGCTGTAATTTTTTATCAATCGTTACTTTTCGATACGGCCGCGTCGGCGCCTCGAGGCTAATTTAAAATGCATATTTTTTTTAATATTCATTCAGCTAATTAATTTGTTAAAGATAAAGTCTGTGAGAGCCCTCACCTTAAGTATTTCTAACTGCCTCAGATTCGTGTTTGAAAAATGATCATCACAGATACTTTTGACATTACACTGAGTGTTGGGACGAACTTACTGTAATACAAATATGCTTCGTGCAGGCCAAAAAATGCTAAAAAGAGATGCTCCTTCCGACATAAAAAAAGTCACTGGAACCAAAATTTCATTTGCATTTTTTACACCAAATACTGGTTAAAATAGGTCAAGTAAGAACCGTAATAGTAAAAATTAATGTAAATCAGCTATAAAATAAAACTCTTAATAAATAATTCATCACAGTTGTTAAAAATAAAGTAACACAATCGTTTGATTCAAATCAAACCACAAACTTGTCACACAAGACAATAAAAAAACATCAAATGAAATGCCACAATGTGTCAACCAGTTAATATTGTTTTCTTGTATTTTAGGTTATCTAAATCGTGTCGTAAATACTGGGATTTATCACTAAATGAATGGGAATTATTCCAAACTTATTGATTAAGTCATAAAAGTAAAGATCATCTCGCCAATAACTTAGAATCTGCAATAAAACATTTTAAAATGAGCCACGTAAAGTTGTCGAAATGTAAATAGCGTGTGGGAGACGCGGCCACAGGTATTATTCAGTTTCAAATAGCTATTAAATTAAAATACATAATGAATAATAATAAAATAATTCAACCATAGGATACAGAATAACACAATTGGGCGTGTTTCGTGATCAATATATAAGCCTAATTTCGGCCTAAATTTCCATACAAAACCTCGATTCGCCTTTATCACGAGATTCAAATGGGATAACGATATACAATTTAAGGCAAGTAAAAGAAATGAACGAAATGTTCAAAAATCAAAAGATATATATAGACTGTCAAAATAGAGTACAAAATATAAAAACCGGAACTAAAAAATTTGCAGGCTGGCAACATTAATTTTACTGTCAAAATGACAGTAAAATGATAATGACACTGTTTATGATGTAGAATACTGTAAGTAATATTTTTTAAATATAAATATTTTCATTTTTATTTTTAAAATAAGAATTTTAATGCGCTTTGTATAAATATTTTCAAACACGGATACATATTTTAAGTATGATTTTATTTTATGTATGTATCTATACATATATACGATATTGTTAGCTATCATAGTTGTATTTTTTTTTCAGTTAATTCAGAAAGTACCATCAGTCAAGGAGAGCGAATGAAATGGAGGTAAATTCGAAAATCGGCAAAATAAAAAAGGGTCGCACTCCGAAAGTTATAGATAGTTTTGACATCAGTGCTATTCGTCATAAGGTACATTTTTAGGGGGATGATCTAAAGCCCGGGAAACGCTCGATACTTCAGCTAGTATTAAATAAATGTGATAAAATTCAAACTGCTTTTTATTTTACTACAATATTGTTATTCTTCATTGTGTTAACGTAAAATTGCAAAGGGATAATATACATAAATGCAATTCTAATTTTGAGATCAGTGGGTATCTATATTGCAATGAAAAATATTTTTCCCACCCTTTTGTGTTTTTGTTTTTTCATAAAATTGTAGCTTACACAGCTTTACATTACCACCGTGTGATATAACTTTAGTATCCACCACTTCTAGTGATATATTTTTATTCTATTAATATAATGGTCTATGGTATGATTGAGTTTATTTTAACCAACTTCGCTTCACACTTCACACTACACATCACACCACACATACCGGTACTACCTGTAGGTACTCTTTCTGATAAGAATAATATTTTAACTGTTTTAGCTCGAGGGATGGAAAATAACATATCATTGGAACAGTTGTAAAAATAAAAATTCAAGAAAATACGTTTAAAAATAATCCCGTAGAGACAAAGCCCGTCAATATGGTAGTAATTACTTATCACATTTTTATATGATTTAAATAACTTTAAGAGGGTATTAGCAGAGAATACCGGAAATTAGTCCTTTTTAAATCAAATTCTAGACGTATTGACTCTTTTTTACAAAAAAACAAAATTTGATTTTGAAAGATTGTTATTTTATCTGGTACATGAAGTTTTAAAATTTTGAAAAACTAAGTGTATTTTTAATTTACCAAGATTATACCGTTAGTCGTTGGTAGATTTGTTCAATTTTCAAACGATAGATTTTATTAAACAACACAAATTTCAAATAATATAATCATACACCAAAATAATTTAATACATTATCTAGTCAACGCAGTTTTGAGAATTTAAATTTTAGTTAAATTAAAATCATTAAAAAATAAATCCGAGAACGTGTTTTGTGACAAAAATAACTAAGATTTTCTATTTATTTAAGGTCTTAAAAACTAAAATATTTCAAATTTTTTTTACACACTTATGTTGTTTAGACATTATTGAAAAATCGTAAATACTAACGACCAAAAAATACTTATAAGAAGTAAACGCGTTTTGAGCATTTTTATTGCTTACTTGATTGTAGGTATATATTAAAGCAAGTTTTGAATGAACTAAATCGATAATAAATTTTAATTTTAAAAAAATTGATACGGGGAATAATCGATCTTTCTCATTGGAACCTCCCTGTACAGTTGCAAGCATTTTTAAACTTTTATTCTCAGCTGCTGGTCAATCGCTCTTAAGTATTCCTTTTTTTTTAGAGGATTAATGATAAAAAAAGAATAAAATATGATATTTTCAGTAAGTTTCAGAAGTTTTACCAAATATAAACATAGTTAAAATGTTTTAAAAATAATATGAAAATGAGTGTTATGGTAAGCGGCTCGATTCTAAATATTACACGCTGTGGTGCATCGCCGCAAGATTAGCATGAAGGTCTTTAATTTATTTTCCTCTAACATATGTAACATATTATTCCGGAAGAAACTAACCCACCAAAGTAAATGTGATTTTTTACGATCGAATTGATTCTCTACTCGAACATGACATGTTTAGTGTATCTCTTGTAAGGCAGCTCTCTTTACTGTATCTGAGGTTGTGTAGCATTTCGCTGTCGACTGTTGGTGCGCCTGTTCCCGTCTTTATCTATTTAGTCATCTGCATCTGCCCGCACATCAGGGATCAGCGTCCGAAGGAGAGAAGAGTCTTGTACTCAAAGTGCTTCATTCCTACTTCCTACACACTACAGCGGTTCTCTCGTACCTCTTGTATCGGGAATCGTATGGCGTGTTCTGTTCAACACTAAAATACTGCGACAACCATCAGCGGGAGGTTTATTGAGATCAACTGGCACTTGAGGGAAAAACGTAGGTAACTGCTGACTTGTGTGTCGAACACTGGTCGTTTGGGTTTAGGCAACGTAAGAATGTATTTTCAATAACCATCTACACAACAAAGTAAAACAATAAAGCTCGGTAAATGTCATTTGGCTCTGGACTGAGATGGCGGGTCAGGTCGAGGGTTTAAATTTACAATAGCTATTAGTGAACGGCCTGTTTCATACAAATTTTGCTGTGAATTTTTGTTTACAATAACTCGTTCGGATCGAAAATTGAAAATAATGGTAATAAATTTGGGTTAATGCAGATCACAGCCTACACACAGGACTTAGTAAATGGCCATACCAATGTTTCATTAAATATTTTATCTCCTAGGGCCTATGTCATATTGGGGGATGCTGTAAGAAGTGATATATAAACTAGTTTTTTTTTTAATAGTGAATACCTCACAAGAGTCCCAACTGCTCCCGTCTGGAGCCAGTGAGACTATGGCACCCCCAATTGGGGTATGTTGTGAGGCTGAAGGTAAGTGTGGAAGGGAAGGAGATGAGGTAGAGGAAGGTGGGGAAGTACCTGGCTATTCAGATCTAGTCACTAAACACGGGTAAAGCCATTTCAAGCAACGTTTCAATTCTGAATGGTGGTCTTACACCAGGGCGATACGATACTTCCACTCTGGAACGTGCCGCAAATATAGTACATATTATTATAAGCAATAATTATTAGCCTGAAACACTCATCAATATTGAAACCTCTCCCGAGAAAAGATATATGTCGCCGACGGGACTCGAACCCGCACCCCTCTGTTTGCCGGACAGGAGCTCTACCATTAAGCTACGGCGGGATACCTCCTACCCGCCAAATGATTCAATATATATCTAGTGTTTCATTCAACAATTATTGCTTATTATATTTTTTCACCTGCAAACAACCAACTTTATTTTAGAGAGGTTTCAATATTGATGAGTGTTTCAGGCTAATAATTATTGCTTATAATAATTGTTACCCTTTGTGCTATGCATAAAAATCTTGTCTTAAACATTAGTTTATCAATTTAAAAAAATAATAGTACATATTATTTTTTTATTAATTAATTGTGAAATAACACAAATTAATCATATAAAATTTATTTGTGCACGCCGGGTTCGAACCCGAGGCCTTCGGAATGGGAGCCTAACGCCATACCGCTGGACTACGCCGGCCGTCGTAATTAGTGATAATGTGATAAAACAAAGTAAGTAACTTTTTTTAATATCTTCCAAAGAATTCTTGTTGTCTTTATAATGCATACTTTTTAAAGTAAATGCTTTTTTAAACATTAGCGACGCTGAAATGAAAAATTTTAAACAGGACCTTAGCTTTTCTAGGGCTCTGCTCTAACCACTGAGCGAAATCGACCCTATTCCCTTCGGGCATATTTAATTGTCATCATATTCATACTTTGACTGAGAACTAGCTACATTATCTTCATGAGGCATATTTTTATTGGCAGTTCCAGAACTAAATGCAATACATCAATTTTTATTTTAATGTGCGACATCAATTAACTTTTCGCAAAATCTGGAATTAAAATATTTTTTAATTTTTGGAATAACTTCAAAAATATAAAAACAACAATGCTCAACACAATATATGTGCATTAATATGCAAGGTCTACCTATATAATATCATGAAATTATTATGATACAATGCCCCACGCTACAATATGTAATCTTTTTGAAAATTAGCTCTCTAACATGGAATTAATATATTTGAAGTTTATTGTGATGTCAATAATTATTTTACTGCCATTTTAACTCTGAATAAAACAATAATAATATTATGTTTTGTGTTGTATGGAATTTGTCAAAGAATGTTTTCTCGCGGCGTGAATAATTAGTGTGGGCTCTGTTCTTAGCTAGACCCAGTGGGCAGTGTCGGCAATATGGGAAATGTGGGCAAAGTGGGCAATGTGGGCAATGCGGGCAATGTGGGCAATGTGGGCAGTACTGAATACCTCTACTAGTAGTCTCGTCACCGTCTGCATCTAATGTACATTGTCAAACGTTGGTAATAAAGTCTCGTTTTGTGATAATAAGTATCGCTATACCAACACATTTGTGTCGGACATAGCTATAAAAACGCCAGCGTTTTTTTTGGCTAGGCCTACTAAGTATGTAAAAAAGACTTTATCTAGATATATACTGTAGGCACCTAGTTAACTTACCTATGTAAAAATAAAAGTAAAGAAATAATCGAAAAAAAATAATAAAAAAATAATAAGATGTTTGGAAAAATAAATTAATTGCTAGTTAATATTGCATATTATTGGAGTTTCAAAACTGGAAAGAGCTGGTACAAAGTAGAGATGAGTGGAGGAAGACTCTTGAGGAGGCCAAGACCGACAAGAGCCACGTGTGATGATGATGATGATGAATAAACAGATATCTATGACACAATATAATTAATGTGGGTGAGCAATGTAGATGTTGGTGCAATATTAATTTAATTCTTACTTTATTCTCATTTTAATTTCTGTTCCTGTTTTAATATTATTATTTTACTTTCTTTTCTTTTATTATATATTTATTATCTTACAATTTTTATTTTTACTTTGATGTGTTTTAAGTATTCACTTCTTGTACACGTCTTGTAGATAATTTTTAATTATAATCTTACCTTTATTTATTTTTTACATTTTAATCTTAGTTTTTTCTTTAGACGCCCACTGTTATTTTTGGGTACAATAATAAAATGTAAACAATTATATTACCCACGCATAGGCTGCGCCTTAGTGGTTTCCCTTTCCTATTATTATTGAACTGCAATGTCAAATGTAAAAAAATATCAAAAACAATAAATAATTTATTTATTCCATCTTTGCAAACTCACTTTTTGGCAGTATTTTCAATGTTAATCAATGTAATAATTCTACACGTTTCAAAACCGATGGTTTCTTCGTCAGGATATTATATATTATTGTTGTATTCATGTTATTATCCTGATGAAGAAACCATCCATATTATAACATTGATTACAGTAGTTTACACAAAATTAATTTGTTTCATTTCAATAAGTAATTATTCATTCTCCTCTACGGCCACTTTTGCCATTTAAATTGATAACTTTTAGGAGACTGAAGGAAGTAGGGTAGGGATAAAAGAATCGTTAGAGAAAGGTTTTGAAGTACCAACCAGGCTATTCAGATCTTATCACGAAACATATTTTTCCCACATGCGATGAATTTTCATGAAAAAAAATATAAAAAAGATAATTAGATCTCTCTCTCATATCTCTACATACGCGTGTCTCAATGTAGATGTGGGTGCCTTAATGGATCCAGACCCCGAAACAATTTGGAGATAATCGTCCATGTTTATCTTGGCGACATAAGTCCGATGTTCCGAGGCGAATCCTTCCTAAATCACAGCCACTCCTCCAAACCTCCACAACTCAACAACACCTCCCCCTCCCCCTACTTCATTGTCACAGCATCACCAACTAACGCTGTGACATCTTCATTGGGTGGGGTAGACTGGGGATGGTTGAAACAATTTTACTTTAACTATGTATAGTGGTATCTTACGTATTTACACGGAGAAAAATGTTATTCTAAAATACGATCATTTTATTGGTACAAACGGGACTGAAGTTCTTAATATAATATAATAATATATAATATAATAATAATAGGAAAGGGAAACGACTAAGGCGCAGCCTATGCGTGGGTAATATATTTGTTTACATTTTATTATTGTACCCAAAACATAACAGTGGGCATCTAAAGAAAAAACTAAGATTAAAATATAAAAATTAACAAAAAGGTAAGATCATAATTAAAATTGTCTAAACATTGTACAATAAGTAAATACTTAAAATTGTAAGATAATAAATATATACTTAGTAACAGAAAAGAAAGTAAAATAATAATATTAATACAGAAACAGAAATAAAAAATTAACAGAGTTTCAATGTTTATTGGCGGGAACATGTAAGAATAATTTGTTGGTATACGTAATTTCGTACGTATACCAACAAATTATTCTTAAATTTTCCCGCCAATAAACATTGAAACACTGTTAATTTGTTCGTAAGAACTTCACTCCCGTTATTAACCGTTTTTACAAATAAAATTATCGTATTTTACAATAAAAAATTTCTCCGTGTACAGATAAGATATTCATACTAGATGCATTATAATCTATCTAGTTCCCAAGTTAAATTTGTTGGATAGCCACAATAGGGTATTTTCACAAACGAGGGATTCTGTTGAAAATGTATGGAATATTTAAAGATCATTTTTCTGATTTTAATCATCGTATTAAAAATGTTAGATTTTGCGTTTTCCTTCAAATTTATTCATTTTAAAAACGCTTAAAAACCTACGAAACCAAAACGACCCGTGATTGCCAACGACGCTTCGAACGCACGTCATCAAATAAACAAAGAACTGTCGGAAATTTTTCAAGAGCGAGCGACTGTTATGACGTCACGCGTCGAAAATGCCGTTTTGGCGGGATTTACGACGGATTGACTTAGACTCGCTGTAGAAAATTTATAAAAATGCCATAATAATCGTAATTTTTGCTTCATTTTTTTAAGCAATAAAAAAATCGTGGAAATATCCTATTCCTACAGGTAAGCTACAATAACCACTTAAAGAAGTTGCGAAAGTTTGTTCCAATTATCCCCATAGTGTGGACGATTGAAAAAGTATGTGGGAATAATTAAAACGCTATAAATATCTTTGGAATAATTAGAGTAATTTTTATCGATGTTAAATATTTTCATTATTATAAGAGTACTGAATGAGACCATGAATAGTGATTAAACATACTACAAAAAGGCGTTTATAAAATATATAAGTGGTTCTAACAAAAAAATACTATTTCATTTATATCACAAATATTTTAATAACTAAAAACATAAATGTCTTGAAATGAAAGAAATTTAAAAATGTTTATTATTTCTTCAAATTTTGCAAATTCACTTTGTGGCACCATTTTATTAACGAAATAATTAAAAACACTTTGTTTTATCTTTCATGTTCGAGAACGATATTCTCTTCATCGGGACATTAATGTACTATACTTGATAATTTAGTTTTTAGTACATTTAATGTCCTGATGAAGAGAACATCGTGCTCGAAAACTGTTGATTTTTAAATAAAGATTATCGTCGTAAAAACAAAGCGTTTTTAATTATTTCATTAATATTTATTATTAATTGTGTTTAAGTGCTCTTAGTTATACCAACTATGAGTATTTGGCATAATCAATATAGTTTTACTGCGATATTATTCTAAATCAGAATAATATCGAAGATTGAAACGTTGCAATCATCCCCAGACAAGTTGTTTCAAACGTCCCCATGTAGCATTTTCTACTTCCAGGTCAAAAATAAGCAATAAATAGACAATAACGCCACGAAAAATCAATAGAAATACTCTAAAATAGATAAAGAAAAGAATATAATAAAAAATTTGGTCAAGCTGCAAGAGTAAAATGAGTTATAACATAAACTAAAATGTCGTAGGTAAATATTTACTTTTGAGCTCGAAATCCAATAATATCTCATATGCACAATTGTGTCACTCGCCGGCTAGTGCGTTATTGACGACAGGTCCCAAAAGATCTGATGGAGTTTCGAGTGTTGTAGTTTTCGGGTAAATTGAGATGTTTCAATCGTCCCCAGTCTACCCTACCTACCTAGTTCCAGTACCTGCCTATCTGCCTCACCGAGGCCACCCGCCCACTCCCGGCGGGTCTTTCTTTATCTTGTACCCTTTTTATTAACCATTTAATAATACCCTTAAGATAAATGATATCTTCCATGCACAATAAACATTGAATCAATATTGTATTCAATCGACGAGAAGAGTTTTTTTAGTTGCCAACAAAAGGGGGAAAACGGGCTCGAAATCTTTGAGGTATTAAAAATATACGCAATAAACCTCAATAACTGAAAATAATTACTCAGGTTGAGCTGTTTCACAGAAATTCAAATGTAACATTGTCATCAAATTGCCAGTCAATGATAAATGCTGATTCTAAGTCTATTTCAGCTTTTGAACAAATTGTGATCAGCAAAAGCGGACAACTATTTTGAAGTGAAAAAAGCGATGTTTGCTAAAAAATTTCGGTGAATAAAAAATGGTAAAAAAACTCTTCCCGTAGAAATAGTGTACAAAATTTCAAAGGGATCGGTCAAGTAAATTTTAAGTTATGATGTTCACGAACTTCCAACATTTGTTTGCGAGAAAATCGATTCAAAGTTTTTATACTCGAAAATCCGGTCGAAAATCGAAAAGGTCCAGTCGCTTAAAACGCTGTATCTTCGTTAGTTTTGCACCGATTTGCATGATTTTTTGATAAAATACTCTCTACATGTTGTACACTTAGAAAAAATATTAAAAAAGGTTTTAAAACCTTACTCCCTTCTTAAGTTTCTAACTAGCTTCCACGAGCCCTCTCTCTCTCTGGTTTCAATCCTGGGATTGGTTTGCAGCAATTTCCTTTATTTTTAGCTTCCACGAGCCCTATACTCTCCTAATTCATAATATATATTGGAACAGGCCAAGCCCACATACACCACGAGGTTTTCATCAAATCATTCATTGCGTTGGAACTTAGAACCTTTCCTGAAACAGCTGGTTATTTTTTTAAACTTTGACTTTAACAAATAATCAGGAAATAAACAAGCTTTGAAAATGTTAACCAAATACAGCAATTATTATTTATTTTTTAAATTCGTGGTTAATACACTGAAACTCGTGAAAATCACGGGTTGTAAATTGTAGGATTTGTGAAGCTAAGTAGACAAAAAACCGGCCCTAACTGGAACAAATTAGGGGAAAGCTGAATTTGTGTTTTTGAATGAATATCCAATTAGAGAAATGATTGTCCAAATTGGATAAACGAAAGACCAATACCAGCCCTGTACTTTCATAATATATATTGAAACGGGCCAAGCCCGCATATATCATGAGAGTATAAGCGCTCGTGTGAGACTAGCGTTAGGCAACGTCTAACATAATAATTAATAATAAATAATAACACTAGCAAAGGACAGCAGAAAAATCCTCCAAAATGTAGGTAACATCCAGACATTTTTTTTTCATTCATTGATAATTTTATCATTGCAATAATTTCACGTTTTGTCGGTAACCAAACCAGACCCGTATTATGGTGTCCGAGGATTGTTACCTAGTTACATAAATCTATAAATCAACTCATATCATCAAGTAAGGTTTATCATCACATATAAATAAAAATAAAAACAAACATAAAAATTTGATGCGCGCATAAAAATTTAACTCTAAATTAAACAAAGGAAAGAAATAAAGAAGTGAGTAAAAAATGAGTTTTGAAGAGCTATGTACACTTTAAAAAAAGATTCGTAGTTTTACAAATAACCAAATCTGAACACCAACAGAAATTTGGGAAAAACTACTGGATAACCTGACATCGGTGTTCAATGCATTGAACCTTTTGGAGGCGACGATCCAAGAATAATATTATACAGATTTTCAATAAAATTGGATCTTGAAATAAATCAAAGCCAGTCTTAAAACAATTCCAATGAAAGCCTTACATTCGGCAGTAATTTTTTGTATTTTTGTATTTTTATGGTCAGCTTTATCAAATAATGATTTTTCTTTATCTCACATACACTCTATACTAAGTGAAAGAATCTAAAATTTTATTCACGGTGCAGTTGTCATTGATACCTTATCAGTAACAACAAAATCCTGTAATCTTTTATTAACAGGTTAAGTGTCGAGTGATGCACTCTGCTCATTTAAACCATATTATTCATAAAACCGGGTGATTGGATCGGAGAAGGTTATGACATCAAGGGAGAAACAATTATAACGCCCACAGGGTACAAGCTAAGACAAACATATCCACAAAATTTTGCAATTTAACAAGATGGCGACCCAAACTCAGCCGTGAATTGATCGTTTCCCAATAAAAAATACCTATTGGACTATCTCGTAAGGAAACTGATCCCAAAGCAGGGATAGTGAATGGCAGGGATCAGGTTACCCTACGACGATCAAGCACCGTCGTAAAGCACCACTCTGCTCTCTATAATTGATTCGCATTTGACGTGAAGATCACAATTTTCATGTTTATTTTCTGACTATTTTCCTGTTTTAATTATTACCTTTTTTCTGTTTATTTTCTGACTATTTTCCTGTACACCTTTTTATCTTTTTTAATGTTCTAATTATTATTACCCGTCTCAGAACAGACAACGTCTAGTGAGGCGGGTAACTTACTTGTTATAAAATATTATATTACCTCAATAAACGCCCGGGTTGCCGGCAATAAAATTGAATTGAAATTGAAATTGATTAATCTCACAATCTTCCTAATAGCCTATCCATACTATAACGAATACTGTTAAAAATAAAAATAAAATACTTGCAATAATTAGAAAACTCGGCCAGCTTATTCAATATAAATCCACTATTCGTAGGTTCGAGTATTAGTAATAATATAATATAATAATAGTATGGATAAGCTATTAGGATGATGGTGAGAAACCCCCAAGTATTTTATAAAAACCACTTCATCCCACATTTAACTTATCCGAATTTTGGATTTAGGTACCGATTTATGTTAATTCGAAAGTCATGCTAATTTAAAAATGCATGCGTAGGAATTCGTATATCCGAAAATAAACACTTTTTGCACAACACAATAATTATGAAAGGAAGAAATGATTTATTTACATAGAGGTAGCGCTCGAAATGTTTTCTAATAAGAAAGCGGTCACCGGTGCACCTACACGGAGAAAAGTGTTATTCTAAAATATGATCATTTTATTCGTAAAAACGGTCAAAAACGGGACTGAAGTTCTCACGAACAAATTAACAGTGTTTTAATGTTTATTGGCGGGAATATGTAAGAATAATTTGTTCGTATACGCACGAAATTACGTCTACCAACAAATTATTTTTACATGTTCCCGCCAATAAACATTGAAACCCTGTTAATTTGTTCGTAAGAACTTCAGTCCCGTTGTTAACCGTTTTTACGAACAAAATGATCGTATTTTAGAATAAAAATTTTCTCCGTGTAGACCGAATCGTTAGAGGGTTTGAACTTCAGTTTGAAGCGTTGGGGGACATATGGAGATAAGAAAGTGGAACCAATTTTTTCGCTTCATGTCTCATCTAAATATATCTCACTGTTTATTTATTGCATATGTTTACAGACTATTATTCAATCATAACACAGTAGGTACACAGCATATAACACGATCTGAGAAACAGTAACTAGAAAAATTAACAAAGAGGATGGTGTGTAGGTAGGTACCTACAATTTACTACACTTGAATAATGCAATGACAAATTGCACAAAACGTACATCGGTAATATTTTGATTTCTGAACATGTTTTTGATATAATACATGATTTATACAATATCAAAAAATTTTCTAAAGTCGTGTAGTCCATCCAGCCATGGTGAATTCGAAAAAATTTTATGATAAAAAAAAAATTGTTTTAATCCAAAGTCAAAAATTTTTAATATCGTGCATATGTGTTATTTTATTTTAATTAGTTATTTTAGTTAGTGTTATTGTGTCGCACTATGTACCTTCCGACGGCTTCCGTGGCCGAAGGGTAAGGCTCTCGACTTTCCGAAGGTCGCGGGTTCAAATCCCTTCAAATCCAGGCGTTCGAAAATATGTGTTTTTTCACGAATAATTAATTAAAAATTATATATATTAAGTGTATTTGTGGCTTGTTCCAGAGTGGAAGGTACTCTCAGTATTGCCCTGGTGTAGGTATGACTACCATTCATAATTGAAACGTTGCATGAGATAATAGCTTTAGGCGCGATCGGTGACCAGATCTTAATAGCCAAGTACTTACCTTCCTCTTCTCCATATGATTCCCCTCCCCACAACATTCAGCCTCACAACATACCCCAATTGGGGATGCCACAGTCTCACTGGCTCCAGACAGAGAAGTTGGAACTCTTGTGCGGTATAAACTTTAAAATAAAAACCTATTTCTTATTATGTAGCTACCTATCTTTTATATTCAGTCAACCATATTATAGAAATGAAAATATATTTATAAATAAATTCTGTGGGTTCGCTGCCTAGATTATTAATCCATTTTTATATTATTTTGTGTAACATTATCTTCGTTTATTTAGGATTATTATACATTGTAAAGTATCATGGATTACATCGTTTTCTTTCTTTTCAGGAGACCCTTTTCTTGAAAGACTGAATAACAGGACGAACTTCCCAATGGGTAAGTGAATTTTGCTTTAATCTGTGTTTTTTTCTAATTTTAATATTTGTGTGTTGATGTAGATATACTGTATTGATGTGTTTAGTTACTTCAAGATACTCACATCGATCGCTAATTTAAAAACATCAGTTTCAATTTTTTTGTGAAATATACACATATACAGGTAGTATAAAAACACGGTTTCAGATATATATTTGATGTGCTGTGCAAACCTACTATAATATAAAACAAAATTGTTAAGGTTTATGCAGTAATAAAATAACTAACTACTTAATACCACTTACTATTTTATAGACACTCAGTTATCGAAAATGTGTATTTGTTACGGTTTTGAAGAGAGCCATCGAGATATCTGCAAAAATGTCGTTTCTTTGCAGATGAACATGTTAATACCGACGATAGTGGCAGGAATCAGGAATCCCCACCTAACTTCCTTGGGGAAGTCAAACAGCTAAAGATCATGTCTTCCCCCTGCTCTTCCACGAAGTCAACCTCCAGCGGGGACCCCCCATCGTCCCCTGACGTCAGCCCCGACACAAAGCCATCCAAACCAAAAGTTCTGCCAATAAAAGTACCGTCACCTAAAATACCGGAGCCAACAGTATTGTCATCACAAGTGTTGTCGTCAGAAGTACCGAAAGCATCCACACAGGAACCGTCATCCGAAGTACTCAACCCAAAAGTATCAAATCAAAATGTATTGCCATCAAAAGTACCGTCATCAGAAGTACTCATCCCAAAAGTATCGTCACCGAAAGCATCCACACCAAAAGTGCCTACCCCAAAAGCACCATCACCGCAAGTACCGCTACCAAAACCCCAGCCGCTAATAGATATTAAAAGTAAACTTATTTTTTCGGCGGTTCGACGCCCAGCTAATATTCCCGCCCGTCCACCTCGAAGACTTCCAGGAAGTATTATCAGCGAAGTCATCCGCCAGATGAAGAGGCAAATCATCAGGGCCCAGAAGCTGATGAAGATAGCCAACGTGGAGAACACGCAAGACGTCCAGGAGGAACTCACCAGTTGCATTCGGGAAATTATATCCGCCAACGACACCCTGGGGCCATTCAAACTCCGAGAGGTAGAAGATATGAAAATACTCCTCGAGAATCAGCAACAAGATGACAACAACTAGCCATGTGCCATGTTTGAAGAAATGTCAGCTAGTCTCTTTATTGTATGACCAAAAGGTCAAATAATGCCATTGATTTCTCTTCTTTTTTCTGTTTTACGTTATCATGATGAATCTAAAACGTGTTTCACGTCAATACCGCAAATCTTCAAACGTCTCTCAAAGAACAAAAAATTAGAATTTAAATAATTTAATGTGGAAAATGTAGTGTGTATGTAGAGGCTTTCAATCTGACTTCTCTTTTTATTTACTGATTACTTTGGTTACACGCGTCAATCATGAAAATATACTAGCAAACTTAGTGTTTCCGAAACATCATCTCGAAGTTGACGGTCCACAAAGAAACCAAATAATTATAATTAAACGCATCTTTTTAAACTTGTAGGTGCGAAAAAAATCATATTGCTGTGGCTCTCCAAGCAACTTAATTTCGTCGTCGTTCAAGCAAAGGTCGCACCAACATATGCACAAGTTTCGTGATTTCTAATTTTGAATGATCTTAGGATCTTTTAATGATTGTGCGGGTAGATAACATTAAAATCGTATTTTAAAGTTGATCTATGTTTTCAAATTTGCAGAATCTCAAAAATGTGTGTTTGTGGTTTGGTAACTTTTGTCTGAACGGCGACGATTCTAGCCTTAAATATATAAGATTATTAACTCTCTGCAGATTAGCGGTATCAGCGTGAAACCGTGCATACCTTAAAACAACGAATGTTACTTAATTGTTAATATATAAATAATACTTGCAGTTAGATTTAATAAATCTTTTCTTGATAAATTAGTGTATTATTATTTCATCTGACCCATCATTATACACCATCTTATTTAATTAAATAAAAATTACTATTTCTATAATTGGAATATCACTATCTAACTGTCCACTATCTCTTTGCAAATTCTATCAAGAGATTAAAGAAATTTTAAGATATTGTGATGAACAAAATAAAACAACATGTTAGCATCGACACATTGACCAACAAAATCTATCTATGCATCTGCACTAATCTAAGGATTGCAATAAATACACTGTGCAATTTGCAGTGTTTAAAAAAAATCCAAAATTGTATAGGTTACCTTGCGGATTGTACGCCTATATAAAATGAAATAAATAGGTTAATAGTCGTTTCTCAACATTTTCAAACACGATTGGAGCTCTAATCGATGACATCATCTAAAACAAATCAACAATATGTAAATAGTAATGCTGGAAAGTATTTTAATTGGTTAATTCCTATGAGAGGTGTTGTCATTTATTAATTACCATAATTATAAGAATACTAACAAAATCTTCCTATCTTATCTTTTCACATAATTATATAATTTAAAAAAAAAAACATACCATGAAAATCGGATATAATTTCTCAAGTGGGATATACCATTAATTTATTACGGTCTATGTATGCTCGTCAATCTTCCGAGCGACTACTATTTTTGCATATTCAGTAACTATGCCGGTTTTCTTTTTTATTACATATATGTGCCTAACGGTCTGCAAGGAGTGTATGTGCGATAACCACTGCGTTCGGCTGCTTATACATTTGCGAACATAAAAGCGAGCCGAGCCATGCATTATTTGAAAGGAACGAAGGTAGCGGAGTTTTCGTTTCTTTTAGTTAATTCGTGGCTCGGCTCACGTTTCGATTCGCAAATGTATACGCAGCACTACTATTACACTGCTGTGTGTGATCTAGGAGGTTTTGATTACATAATACCTATCCTTGGGGATTTTTTAAAAAGCTTCAATTATTAAATAGGAATAAACGTAAATTGTGAACAATTATGTAAATTGAAGTCATATAAATTTTATTATGTATTTATTTGTAAAGCGCCCTTCAGGTGATTTTTCACGAAAACGGCACTATAAAAATTACACAAATATTATTATTGTTGTATTATGTTTAAATTAGCTTTACACGGAGAAAAATTTTATTCTAAAATACGATCATTTTATTCGTAAAAACGGGACTGAAGTTCTTACGAACAAATTAACAGGGTTTCAATGTTTATTGGCGGAAACATGTAAGAATAATTTGTAGGCATACGTAATTTCGTACATATAACAACAAATTATTATTATATATATCGCCAATAAACATTGAAACACTGTTAATTTGTTCGTAAGAACTTCATTTTAACTTCGTTTTTAACTGTTTTTACCAATAAAATGATCGTTTTTTAGAATAACATTTTTCTCCGTGTGGGATGGCCACATAAATCTAAGAATTTTTATTAATTTCCAACTGCTCTAAAATACTTAGTTTCCGACCCTTATTTTGTATAATAGTAGATGGCTTATTTTTATCATTTAGTGATTAATTTTTATTCAGAAGATTTTAGGCAAATTGTGACTATTATATAAACAAGCTTATTGGACTTGATTGCTAATAAGGAAGTTGAGTGA
Source organism: Limnephilus auricula (assembly GCA_951813805.1). Classification (NCBI taxonomy): domain Eukaryota; kingdom Metazoa; phylum Arthropoda; class Insecta; order Trichoptera; family Limnephilidae; genus Limnephilus; species Limnephilus auricula. The sequence goes on from OX638405.1 coordinate 8,107,781, forward strand.
AAAATATTTTGACTTATAAAAAATATGTTCATGTAGATGGCATGCAAACTTAAATATCTTTTCGTTTTCATAATTAAATTAATTCTACAAGTTTGAATTTTATTAAAGCCCGCCAAAACTCCCGGCAAGAGGCGGAAGAGCATGTGACGTCGTCTCACGACATCTGTTCGCTTGTTTGTGTGAAAAATAAGGGAAAATATTTATAAAACCGGGGCACGCCTAATATGGACTAAAAAAATCATTTTTAAAATTTCTAGTAGTTAGATATTAACTAGTACTAATCAATTCAGTTACCGGAATTTCGAAAAAAGTGCATTTTAATGGTTATTTTTTCATTTTGAAAACACGAAATGTCATTTTTCACCGACCGTTATGTTAGGAACTATTGCAAGTTGCAAACTTGATTACAATTCTCCCGTCTGGAACCCACGTTACAATATATGCTTTCTAAGTTTTAAAATGGGTATTCCAGCAAATTTGCTGAACTACAAAACTGTTATATGATCTGAATAAGCCTAAATTTATTGTTGGACAGTAGGATTAGGAGCCATTTATTGACTTGATATTTCTGTTTTTTAAATGATGAACGTGATAGTCCAGAAATTCGGATTCCACTACATAAGGGTCGAAACACATAGAATGCGGGTTTCCGAGTCGGCGCATGGGCAGCCGACAGGCGCAGGCACGCCGACAAGAATATTTGTATGTAAACGTACGAAACCGCACACAGTTAAGAGGCTAGACTTTGAACCACACGCGGAACACCCGCGTCTGTCATTCTGTCCCGCTCACAATAAGCTCACGCACACTTACAATACATGCGAATGCGAAATGTGCGAATGAGACAACGCTCAAATTTACCTACAGAAATCGCTCGAAAAGGGGTTATGGAGCAAAACTTTCACGAAATTGAAATTTTAAAAAATATATATATTTTATATATATTGTAGCTTTTTATAGTTTTATAATTCTTTATGAGAGTTGAGTTAGCAGCACTTTTTCCTTAAATAATATTTTTTGATAAATCGTACAAGTTTGACAGTGAATGTTTACGTTAATACGAAACGCATCGAAAATTCGAAAACATACCGACATAGTTTTCACCCTCTAGAAGGCAGTATAAAAAAAATATATTCATTTTGTTCAATTTTAGAAGTAGAAAAGTGTTTTTTCCCGGGCGTCTTTTTTGTATATGCCGAAAAGCGAAGTCTATCATCTTAAGCCAGGTTTCGATGTCCACAAATCAGTACAAACTGCAGCCGGCAGACCCGGTCGCTGAGTGCCGGTGATCTGAAATCCGAAACCCGCATTCTCTATCTTTCTACCCTAATACTGGAGAAGTAAGGATTAATTTAGTGCAGAAATTCTGGGGCTAACTTCATAAGATCTATGCCCAGAACACTAACGGAGGGTAATAATTATACTGAGTCAGTGGACATCTCAATTAGTTTTTCACTTAATAAATACAAAATATTCAGTTATGCATTAAAAAGAAGAATAAAAAAAGTAAAATTTTAATGGAACAGTAATATATTAATATTGTTGTATTGGTTATTCCCGTGTAAAAACCTAAAAAGGGGGTTGATAAATAAATAAATAAAAACAAAATGCGACTATTAGATAAATTTCACCGGACAATAAGCCAGGGATGGATTTACTGTGACTACGGTGATTCACGGTGACTTAATCCTCTCACGCAGAATAGGACTAAAATAGTGGTTAAATAAATATCTAAATATTTCCATATTGTATCAATAATTTTCAAATATCGTTTCTTTGCAGATGAACATAGTAATACCGATGATAATGGCAACACTCAAAACATAAAGCGGTCTCAGGAATCCTCGACTAAAAGCTTGGGGGAAGTAGTACAGCGAAGGGCCCTCTCTTCCCCGTGCTCTTCTATTCTATCAAACTCCAGTGGGGACCACTCAACACCCTTAGTTACCATCATTAGTAGTTCTGTCGTTACTAGTACCGTTATTTTTAGTACTCCCCATTTCGAAAGAAACCTCACTGAAAGTACAAATTCCAAAAGTGCCCTCACCAAAAGCACTGGCGCCAAAAACACCACCATCCAAAGTACTGCCGTCACAAGTACCACAGTTAGAAGTACCTATCCCGTAAGAAACATCATTGAAAGTACCGACTCTACACAAAATACCTTAACCAAAAGGTCTACCGCCAAAATTACTGCAGCTAAAAGAATTGCCACCGACAGAATTGCCGCCAAAATCAGTGCATTTAAAAGCAATGCCATTACAAGTATCTTCAAAAAAAATATCACCGAAAGTACCCATTACAAAATTGCCTTCACGAAAGGTCTACCGCTCAAAGCACTGCCATCACAAGTATCTTCATCAGAAGTATTCATCTCAAAAGAAACATCACCGAAAGTATTCACTCTAAAAGTGCCATCATCTAAAATAGAGCTACCAAAAATGCCATCACAAGAGACATCGTCAGAAGAAGGTACCCATCCAAAAAGCATCATCACCATAAGTAGTTCCACCAAAGGCGATACCACAAAAAGAGCTGCCACTGAAAGTGCAGACACAAAAAGCACTTCCGCTAAAATAACCACCGCCATAAGAACTGCCGCCAAAAGTAATGCTGCCAAAAGCGTTACCGCCAAAAGGAGAGTCACCAAAAGCACTGCCGCCAAAAACAGAGTCGCCAAAAGCACTGCCGCTAAAAGCCTAGCTGTCAACAGCACTGCCCCCAAAAGTAATTCTACCAAAAGCACTGCTGTCAAAAGCCTGGTTGCTAAAAGCATTGCCCCCAAAAAAAGCACTGCCGCCAAAATCCTACATGCCAAAAGCACTGCCCCCAAAACTAATGCTGCTATAAGCACTGTCGCCAAAAGTAAAGCCGTTAATAGCATTGCTGACAAAAGCACTAGCACTGTCACCAAAAGCACAGCCTCCAAAAGTAATATCACCAAAAGCACTGCCGCCAACAACTCTGTCACCAAAAGCACTGTCACCAAAAGTAATGCCGCCAAAAGCGCTACCACCAAAAGCATTGCCGGTAAAAACACTGTCACCAAAAGCACTGCCGCCAAAAGCAGGGTCGCCGAAGGCACTGCAGCCAAAACTAATACTACCAAAAGCAGAGTCGCCAAAAGTACCGCGGCCGAAAGCACTGCCAATTCTAAAAATAATACCGCCAAAATCATTGTCACAAAAAACGATGCTGCCAAAAGTAATGCCGCCAAAAGCACAGCTGCCAAAAGAACTGCCGCCAAAAGCACTGCCACCAAAAGCACTGTTGTGAAAAGTAATGCCACTAAACGTACTGTCGCCAAAAACACTGCCGTCAAAAGTAATGCCGCTAAACACAATGCTGCCAAAAGGACTGCCTCCAAAAGCACTATCATTACGAGTGCCGACATCAGAAGTACCCATCTCCAAAGAAACGTTAAAAATAGCACTGCCAAAGCTAAAAATAATACCGCCAAAATCATTGTCGCAAAAAGCGTCAAAAGTAATGCTGCCAAAAGCACAGTTGCCAAAAGAACTGCCGCCAAAAGCACTGCCCCCAAAAGCACTGTTGTGAAAAGTAATGCCACTAAACACAATGCTGCCAAAAGGACTGCCTCCGAAAGCACTATCAGCACGAGGGCCGACATCAGAAGTACCCATCTCCAAAGAAACGTTAAAAATACCTACTCCAAAAATGCCTTCACCAAACTGTCTACTCGCAAAAATACTATCGCCAAAGGCACTGTCATGACAAGTACCCATCCCAAAATAAAGATCAATACAAATAACCACTCCAAAAATGCCTACATCAAAGGGCTTACCGGTGAAAGTACTGCCGCCAAAAGTACTGTTATCACATGTACTGTCAACAGAAGTACCGTTCTAAAAAGAAATATCACTGAAAGTACTCACCCCAAAAACGCCTCCACCAGAGACCTGCCGCCAAAAATACCTCCGACGAAGGCGTATCCACTGAAAGCACCGCCATCACAAATACCATCGTCAGAGGTATTCATCCCAAAAGAAACATCACCGAAAGTTCCCACTCTAAAAGTGACTTCACTTAAAATAGTGTTACCAAAAATGTCGTCACCGAAAGTCTTGCCGATACAAACCCAGCCATCACAAGTGCCATTGTCGGAAGTAGGTACCCGCCGAAAAAGCATCACTACCGAAAGTGCCTACACCAAAAGTCTTGTCAATGAAAGTGCTGTCACCAAAAACAGTGCCACCGAAAGTGCGGCCACCGAAAGTCCTGCCAGTGAAATCGCAGTCCCTAAAGGCATTTCCACCAAAAGTCTTGTCAATGAAAGTGCAGTCACCAAAAGCAGTGCCACCGAAAGTGCGGCCACCGAAAGTGCGGCCACCGAAAGTCCTGCCAGTGATATCGCAGTCACTAAAGGTAGTTCCACCAAAAGTGCAGCCAATGAAAATGCAGTCACCAAAAGTGCTTTCACCAAAAGTCCTGCCAATGGAAGTGCAGTCACCAAAAGTCCTGCCAATGAACTTGAAGTCACCAAAAATGCCGTCACCAAAAGTCCTGCCAATGAAAGTGCCGTCACTAAAAGTTCTGCCACTAAAAGTGCTGCTGCCGAAAGTCCTACCAATGAATGTGCAGTCACCAGTACAAGTAGTGCCACCAATAGCGCCGCCATACTTATTAGGCAGCCATATTTGCTCGGCGGTTCGCCGCCCAATTATTTACCCCCTGAAGATATTTTGCCTGTCGAGTTAATGTATTTTATTATTATGATAATTATGAAAATTAGAAATAATGTATAAAAATTATAATTTTTAATTTCTTCAATTTACTTATTTAGTTTCTTAAGTATGAGCATGGCATTTAAATTCAATTGGAACAAAAAAAACATTTCTATGGCAGCAACATCAAGGCTGTAGTAACTATTTTTTTAACCTTTTAAATTTATTTACAATTTCGATCAGTCCAATGTAACTATTTTTTTAACCTTTTTATTTTGTTTATAATTTTAATCAGTGAATTTGATTTTTGTTTTTTATATATTTTTTAATCTAAGTTTCTAAAATACCAAAAAAATTGTGATTTCGTTTTATGATCATCCTTGCAAAGCGTTAAATAATTATAAAAAATATCATAAAATTTTCTTCGAGTATGATGTAGAATCATCTCCTTTTGGATTTTTTATTTGTATTTTTACGTTTTTCCTCCACGCAGGAGGCCCAGAGGACAACAATTTCCCTCAGGTCCTATGTCACATTTGGGAATGATATATAAATGCTGCCTAGTAATAATTTTTGTTTTTCTTTTCTTGAAATGTAATGTCTTCATATATTTTTTTTTATTGTCGTGTTCGTTCCTTGTGATCAAATATTTCTTAAATTGTTAATTTATAAATACTACGTTTACCTACCTATAATAAACATTTTCTTGATACCTACTACTTGGTAATATTATTTCATCCGGACCTGATGATACCTACACTTACACTAACTTGTTGCAAGTCACTTGTTGCATATGCATTGTAATAGGATTAATAAATATCTGAATTCCAACACATAAAAAAGGCATCAGTTTTCACATGGCCCGAGGCTTCCAACTGCTGGTTTTAGATAACATACTAATAGCTAAACATTGCTTTTAGCAATGGGAGTGGAAATCGTCAGTTATTTTTGTGTTAAATTATTTCTTCTATGTCTCTAACATTGAAACCGTTCTGAGAATGTGGCTTTTGCAATGATGGAGGACTTAACTAGTAGAGGATCGAACCCGCATTGCCCGTATGCTACGAACCATTCGGTCGTGATACTGCAAAATGTGTAGTGGTGAGCTTCCCCTTGCAAATGCATTGTAACTTTAACTTCAAAAAAAATCGCTGCGGCGCTTATTTCTTTCGCACTGTCGCTTGTTAATGGAGGAGCAGTGAAAATATGTACATGGAAAGTGGGCGGTGAGCCATATAAGGTTGGAAACCTCTGCTATAAAGTAAAAAAAAACAATTATAATCAACGTACAATCATTAGAGAAGTTCTCGGGACTATAAGCTTTAACTAGAATTTTTTACACCCAGGGGTAGATTTACACTGGTAAATCATCTCACGCCGGGGTAAAACTGATGATGTATTGGGAAAATAAATGATTCAATATGTGAATAATTTTGAAATGTCGTTTCTTTACAGATGAACTTAATACCGAGGATAATGGCACTGCCACAAAAAGATTTCAAGAATCCCGACCTTAAACATTTTGGCAAGACGAGCAGCGAATGACCTTCTGTTCCCTCAGATCTTTTATTCTGCCAACTTCCAGCGGGGACCTCACAAGTACCGTCATCAGAAGTACCCAAACCGAAAGAAATATCACCGAAAGATCCCACTTCGATAGTAGCTGCTCCAGCATGCCTTCACAAAAGTGCCCTGCCACCAAAAAAACTGGCACCCAAAGCACTGCCGTCACGAGTACCGTCAATAGAAATACTTACCCTGAAAAAAATATCAGTGATAGCACCCATTTCAACAATACCGTCACCAAAGGGTCTGCCGCCAAAAGCACTGCCACCAAAAGCAGTGCCGCTAAAAGTACTGCCGCTAAAATCACAGCCACCAAAAGCACAACCGCCACAAGCACCGTCATCAGAAGTACCCTTTCCAAAAGAACCGTCAACAAAAAGACTATCGCAAAAAGCATTGCCTCCAAAAACACTGTCGTCAAAACCAATGCCTCCAATAGCACTGCCGGCAAAAGCACTGCTGCAAAAAGCACTACCTCTAAGAGCCTAGCCACCAAAAGCACTACCGGCACAAGCACCGTTGTCAGAAGTATCCATCCCAAAAGAATCTCCAACGAAAGCACCCTCACCGAAAGTAATCTTTCCGAAAGTGCCGCCCAAAGCACTGCCGTCACTAGTACCGACAATAGAAATACCCACAATGAAAAAAATATAAGTGAAAGTACCCATTCCAAAAATACCGACACCAAAGGGTCTGCCGCCAAAAACACTGCCACCAAACGCAATGCCGCTGAAAGTACTGCCGCCAAAATCTCAGCCATCAAAAGCACTGCCGGCACAAGCACCGTCGTCAGAAGTACCCACCCCAAAAGAATCTTCAGCGAAAGCACCCTCACCAAAAGTACCCTATCCAAAAGAAACGTCAATAAAAATACTGCCGCGAAAGACACTGCCATCCTAAGTACCGTCATCAGAAGAATTCATCCCAAAAGAAAGATCAGCGAAAGTACCCAATCTAAAAGTGCCTTCCCCAAAAGCACTGCTCCCCTAAGCACTGCCTCCAAAAGCACTGCCACTAAAATAACTGCTGCCAAAATAACTAGTGCCAAAAGCAATGCCGCCAAAAGAAATGCCACTAAAATAACTGGCACGAAAAGCGCGGCAGCTAAAATCATTGCCATGACAAGCCATTCTGCCAAAATTACTGCCACCAAAATCTTCGGAAACACAAGTACCTCCATGAAAAGTGCCCAACTTAAAAGAAATATCACCGGAAGTACCCACTCCAAAAGTGCGTTTACCAAAGTCCTATTGCCAAAATCACTGCAGCCAAAAGCACTGCCACCAAAAGAACTACCGCCAAAAGAACCGCTATCAGAAGAATCATCCTTAGAAGTATTCATCCCAAAAGAAACATCACCGAAAGTATCTACTCCAAAAGTACCCTCTCCGAAAGTACCTTCACCAAACATAGTGCCACCAAAAATGCCATCACCAAAACTACTGGCGATAAAAACCATGCCATCAGAAGTGGTGTCATCAGAAGCGGAAACCATTTCAGAAAGTACCCACACCGAAATTACCTACTCCAAAAGTGCCATCACCGAAAGTAAAGCCACTAAAAATTCGGCCACTAAAAATTCGGCCACCGAAAGTAGCATCACCGAAAATAGTGCCACCAAAACCACCGCCTTACTTTTTAGAGAACCAAATTCTTTCGGCGGTTTGCCGCTCAACTATTCATCCAGCTCATCCGCAACGAAGTGCCACCCGCCACATGCAGAAGGAAATCATTGCCGCCAAGGAACTCATGATGATAGCCACATTGAAGAATACGCGAGACGCTTAGCAACAACTCGCCTGTCACATTCGGGACATTATAACTACCAAAGATTTTCTGGCGCCATTCAAACTCCGGAAGATAGGCGACTGAAACCAACAGTAACACGACGTCTTTTACCAGTCGATTTAATGTATTATTATTTTGATAATGATGAAACCGATGACTAAACAAAAATACTTAAGATAAGGACTTGACATACCGATGCAAATATACACCGAACGTTCATTCAACAATTTTATCCAATGACTAAGTAAAATACCCTAAGAGAGGACTAGGCATACCAATAAAACATTCTGTCCAAACGGTTATACAAAAATGTAAATGGATTCCATGGTTAATATTCAGTAAATAAATAGCGCCTTCCTCGTTATTTTTATAAACTATATTACTTTGATCTTCGTGTGAACTTCTTGATGGTGTTGATGGTGTTGATGGTGTTGATCGTGTTGATCGTGTTGATCGTCTTGATGGTGTTGATCGCCGCGCCCTAATTTTTTGGCCAGTTTGTTTATTAAAAAAATTCAGACTATTTAATATTGTGCATGCATGTTTATGATAGTATTTACTCTTGAAATTATATCAATCACGTTCATATCTACTCCCGCTCTAAACAAGGGTAAAATTAAGAAATTATAAGAATATTACTTTTAAGCATTATTTTAGTACCTAAATATCTAATTTCATTGGTTGTGTTGGCCAAAGATGGCGATGACCACCCCTTTTCTTTTATATTTTATTGTCTATATTTTATTGTCAGTCCAGCTTATATTTTTACTTGGTGGTTATACTAATATTATCAGCTAGTGTTTGCAAAGCATCTTAAAGTTTTATTGTTCAACCAAAAATTGTTACATCTATTATATAACCGCCTAGTGATAAAATATGAATGAACGATGTTTGCTTGAAATATAAAAGAATAGATTAATCATTTTAAAGAGATGACATTTACATTTTAAGCACAATTACATTAAAACGTGCCCTCTAAAATTATTTGCCTCTACATACATATGTTTCTTCGAAAAAATCGTATTTTGTCCTTTTCCAACGAGTGATGTATCATTTAAGGGGTTCCTCACCATCCTCCCAGTAGCTACTCTACCCTAATAACGAATATTTTATATTTACGATTTACAGTTTATTTATTTATTAAGTTGGAGTTTATAATTCGGTACTCGACACTTTGAATAGTGGCTATATATTGGATAAGTTGGCCGAGTTTTCTAACCACTGCGAGTATTTTATTTTTATTTTTAATAATATTCGTTATTAGGGTAGATAAGCTATTGGGAGGATGGTGAGAAACCCCCTTATCCTTATAGATGCTTATTAAAATTCACCCCTGAAGTTTAGCGGAATGATCGAGAAACACGGTGGAGATAGGTTTATAAGTGGTTATGCAGCTCGGGGATTTTTTTTATTGTTGTGTACGTTCCAATCAATCAGATATTTTTTTATTGTTAATTAATGAATAATACGTGTAAGTTGAATTTAATAAATATTTTTTGATACTACTGCTTGGTACTATTATTTCAAGCCATCTTATTTAAGTACAAGGCTACCTTTACACACGTGAGTTTTTTCCTGTAAGTCGCTCACGCCAGCAACTTATGGCCAAAAACCAATCTGCCCATTGGCCTAAAAGCAGGAAAAAACTTACGTGTCTAAGGGCAATCCAACGAATACATATTCCTTCAATTCTAAAAACTATGAAAGAATAAGTGTTGCGATGTTTGCAAGATAAATTCCTCATTCACTTAACGAATCCTGGTTTAAAGAAATAATATTATAAAAAAATCGCATGCAAAACCCAAAAAATGCACCAAGAAGTCATTTACACCTGCGGTTGCCAAATTCTGCAAAAGAAAATTTCCTGGCAGAGAAACGTGATCATTTTTTAAAACATCTTTAGTTTTAATTTTAGCTGGCAAAACTTAAATAAAGGTTATATTATATCATTGATGAAGAAGAAAATAATAATACAATAAGACGGCAAGACAAGAGATTCTGGGTCCCGGTGGGGAGGGTTAAGTTTTTCCATTTGTATGTGTCCTGTTCTTCTTCATATTTCGTTTAGATTTATTAGTATTATGTTCTTCTTCAACTTTATACGTTGTTTGATCACTTTTTCTAAATATATTTAACTCTTAAAAATCTTATTGGTTATACGCGGGATTTAAAATGATGAATTCGCTTTTTTTTTACAGGGTATTTATTGCAATGTCTGTTGGTTGGATTCTTTTGGAATTTTATACACATTATTTAGGTTTCTTGTATTTTTTAGTGTCTATACAAAAAATAAATATTTTTATATTCATTGAGGACAATATTAGCGCCTCTCAATTGAAAATTCGAAACAGAAAATAAGAAGTTAGGGGAATTGAGCTCTGCTCTAATCACTGAGCTAATTCGAAGCTATCCCCTTCGGTCGTATTTAACTATACGTAACTTCGACTAGGAACTAACTACCAACAATATCATAATTTTCTTAACACATAAGAGCCCCGAAAAGGCTAAGATCTTGGGTTCAATTCCTAGATTGCGACCGTATGATTTTCCGATTTGTCTTTTTAATCGCTAACATTGTCTTCAATGATTAAATATTACACATTGAGGTTTTACTCATTTTTACCATAATAAAAAGGATTAGTACTTCGAGTAATCTATTTTCTTTTCCTCGGTCCCATCTATGTTTATACCAAAATTCTTAACCTATTTATTAAAAATATCAATAATTCTTGATTCGACTCAAAGTATTAGGCGAGCACTTCAAATAAATTCACTAATTTAAATATTTTCAAAATAGAATTTTGATTTAACAATCATTGTTTTGCAAAATGTCATTCTCAAATTTCAAAATTTTCTATTAAACAATAATTATTATTTTCAATGTATCGAAAATAAATAGCTAGCTTTATAAATTATTCCCTATATGTTATTCTGATGTATGAGCTATATTATTGTAAAGTTTCATTAAAATCCATTCAGTAGTTTTTGCGTGAAAGAGTAACACACATACATACATCCATACAAACTTTCGCATTTATAATATTAGTAAGATATATAGCGAGCAAATGAAAAGTATATAAATAAAAAGATAAAACACAAGCAAAGCACCATCACAGCAAGCAAATACGGATTGAACGTCGAACATATGACCTATTAATTTCATTGTTTCACTATAAAGATAAAGCCCGTTTGTCAACATTTTCAAACATGATTAAGAAGCTCTGGACAAGCACATTTATTAGTTTAATCGGTGACACAATCTGAAACAAATAATCAATATGTAAATGGAAATGCTGGAAAGTATTTTAATTAGTTATTTCCTAAGAGAGGTGGTGTCATTTATTAATGACTATAATTATACCAACAATTACAAGATCTTCATATTTTAAATAAATCTATTTGAATTTAGATTTTGTTTGTTTGAATTAATGTATTAGTGATTGACCAGCAGCTGAGAATAAAAGTTTAAAAATGCTTGCAACTGTACAGGGAGGTTCCAATGAGATAGATCGATTATTCCCCGTATCAAAGTTTTTAAATAAAAAATTTAATATCTTTTTATTTCATTCAAAACGTAAGTAAGCAATAAAAATGCTCAAAACGCACGATGATAAATTATTAAATATCGTGTACTTCTTGTAAGTATTTTTTGAGCATAAGTATTTATGATTTTTCAATAATGTCTAAAAAAAATAGGTGTGTAATTTTTTTTTTATATTTAATTTGTAAGACCTTAAATAAATAGAAAAACTGAGGTACTTTTGTCACAAAACACGTTCTCGGATTTATTTTTTATTTTTGATGATTAATGATTTTAATTTAACTAAAATAAAAACTGTGTTGACTAGATTATGTATTGATTTCTTTTGTTGTATGATTTTATGATTTAAATTTTGTGTTGTTTAATAGAATCTATCGTTTGAAAATTGAACAAATCTGCCAACGACCGACGGTATCACAAAAATTCACTTAGTTTTTCAAAATTTTAAAACTGCGTGTACCAGATAAAATAACAATCTTTCAAAATCAATTTATGTTTTTTTGTAAAAAAGGGTCACCTTGTCTAGAATTTTAGTTAAAAAGGACTAATTTCCGGTATTCTCTGGTAATACCCTCTTAAATGAAGTGGAATCTTGGATGTGGAAATTATCAAACTCTCTGTCTATTTGTCGAGAAATCATACAATCAGAGCAGCCAATACTTACATACATATACACTACTATAATGGCCACAAATTATAATATATTTTTTTAATTTTTTTAAATACATTATGTATTAGGTACATATTCCAATGATCTTTGGCTGTCCAACTAGAAAATTAACCTGTTTTAGGACAGTCAAAATAAACAGATTTATTGAATGTACCTAATTATTGTTTTGTCTATTATATTCTATTGTATTGACTTTTACTTAGATTACACTTTATAAAAAAAATTTAAAGTTTTTATGGATGATACAAGAAGTTGCTTGTGAATGTAAATAAATATTTTTAAAATAATATTAATGCGGGAGAAGAGAAATAAAAAGTAAATTCCCTAATAAGCATAATATATAAACATACCTTATTGAAGTTTTTTTCAGCAAGTGGGGGAATAATTTGATAAAACTATTTAAATTGACTAACACAAACAGTATTTTGTCGGCTGAAAGCAAAAAAAGTATTTTGGATTTTTCATATTTTGTACCTACATACTGTGTGGATCAAATTCAATAATATTTTTACTTTATATTTATAATCAGTCAGACACTCCGTGAATTGTGACGGACTCAGTTGCAGGTTTCTTATGTTTAAGTTGATGCGACTATCCACTCTATTCTCACTCAATTGCGTTGATTTCTGGACTAAATTGTTTAATGTGCAAATAATGCTCGATGTAATTCAATGGATAGATATTTTCTTTTAGCATGCCGATATCATAACCACCATCTCTTTCTCTTCTGACCAATAACTCACGGTTATGAGATTTCAGCGTCTGAATTCCCATAGTAAATTTATTTAGACAGGATACTTCCTCACGTGATAATTCATCACATCATAACTCACATTAACCTAACCTAACCTAACCTTACCTAACCTAACCTAACCTAACCTAAGGTTAAAAACCCCAATTATCAGTTTTCGACGCTTCGAGTCATGATGAATTATCATGTGAGGAATTAACATCCGATGAAAACTTTGTACTCAATATTTTTATTATTTTTTATTTTTTTATTAAAGGTTTGTCAACAGTGATTCATGTCAAATCTCTCACAAAAACAATTACGATAAGCATGGTTGATATTATCACTAATTAAAGACAAACACAGCATTGGTAACATAACTTATCTTTAGGAATATTTAGACATCATTTTGGTGAATAGGTACATTACTTATATTCGGCAAGTTACTATCCCATTACATACATATAAACAATATAATAATAATTTTTTATATCAACACGGAGCTATAAATCTCGTTAACAGATGTTTTAAAAGTGGCCAATGATGATATTGTCAAATTAATGGAATGGTTTTTATATGTCTCGTTAAAATGACGGCACATTCTCGGCAAGGCAGTGTCATACCCCAGCTTGGTTCGATATTTTTTTTATATTTAGGGGAATAAAATGTACATGTCGTGAACCGATTCTAGGAATATTAAACCTAATTTGATGAAGTAGAAAAGGGCAGTTTATTAAACCATTAACAATTTTGAAAATAAAAGTTAAATCCATATTTTCATTCATATTCATATATTTAAAAAGTTTCCACTGAACATTCTGGTCACCCATAACCACCATCTCTTTCTCTTCTGATCAATAACTCACGGTTCCATGTCTAATCGGACTATGATATCTCAGCGTCTGAATTCCCATAGTAAATTTATTCAGACACGATACTTCCTCACATGATAATTCATCACATCATAACTCACATTTACCTAACCTAACCTTACCTAACCTAACCTAAGGTTAAAAACCCCAATTATCAGTTTTCGACGCTTCGAGTCATGATGAATTATCGTGTGAGGAATTAACATCCGATGAAAAGTTTGTAGTAAATATTCATACACTTAAAAAGTTTCCACTGAACATTCTGGTCACCCATAACCACCATCTCGTTCTCTTCTGTTCAATAACTCACAGATCACAGATCAGCTGGGCGCACCTTCCTCCTCGTGGCAGTAATTCATGTGCGATAACAATCGCGTTACATATACCCAGGGGAATTTCTTAACAAGCTGCAATTAAAAAGCTATAAACGGAAATTGAGAAAAAAGATTTAATATGCAAAAATGTTATTATGTTGTTACCTCGCGTCCAGCGACGATTACGCCAGTGTTGCCTGTCACCTAATTGATATATTTCTCCTTGTGATGTACAACGCTTTAATAGTCCGGCCACGTTCTTCGGCCATTCATTAACACCAGCGCCGACAAATGGAAGCGGAGGAGGCATTAAATAAATGAGATTTGTATTAAAGTTTCCAGTAGGCAGGTACCGCGATGTAGCATAGCCGCGCACTATAATCTAACATCCCGCTACCGGTTTATTTCGCTCCCGAGCCAAAATCTCATCAGCTAGCACCGCGCACTTGGTGGCGTATTAATAACTCATAAATACCGGATCATGTAGCGACACCTCTCGCCCAGAGCTCTCTGCCGGTGCATGCTCATTGCTTACTACTTACTACCTCACTTCCTACTTCCAACTATCTAGGCTCACCCACTTCTCTCTCTATCATACATCAGAGTATTCCAAACCTATTCTATTATACGATTCCTATTCGGAGATATCGTCATCTTTCTTTAGACCCTCGAAATTGTGTTTCAATAACTATGCACAGAGAAAAATGTTACTCTAAAATACGATCATTTTATCCGTAGAAACGGTTAAAAACGGGACTGAAGTTCATACGAACAAATTAACATTGTTTCAATGTTTATTGGCGGGAAAATGTAAGAATAAACATTGAAACCCTGTTAATTTGTTCGTAAAAACTTCAGTCCCGTTTTTAACCATTTTTGCGAATAAAATTATCGTATTTTAGAATAACATTTTTCTCCGTGTGTACATATCGCGTTCACAAAATTTGAAGTTAAAATTCAACTTCTGTGAAATATCAAGTCAAGTTCTGTTATTACTTCACCGTGGGCCGGTTGATTCACACTAGATACTTGGATAGTAACCGAACTTGGATAGGACTTTACAGAACTAATATATTAACGGTGATATTGGATAAATTTTCCAAATTCTGTGAAATGAATTGTTCAATTTTTGCACCAACTGTAACACAATTATTTCATACTAGCGAATTTCCGTTTGCAATGCCACTTAAATAAAATTAAAATTGGTTCTCCCTGCGTGTCTTTTCTCATTCATCCCCGCTCCCTTCCCGAGTCTCCTTCCCCTCCCGCGTTCATCCTTCAATTTCCCGCCTTCCCCCCTCTCCTTTTCCCAGCCCACGAACCCCCCTCCTTTCTTCCCTCCGCCCATCCCGGATTCCCCTCCCCCTCCTTCGTTCACTGCAAAATTTTTATACAAATTTCATAACGCCAGAGCTCACCTGTATATATCAAATTTTTCACGAGCGTGCGCACAACAACTCACCAAAGTGTGATGAAGAGTATATGAAATAATTTCATACCGCCAGAGCTCATTATTATCTAGAGAAACCCAGAGTTTCATCGCAATCGGATGACTGATTTAGGAGTGCATAAGGAACAAACAAAGAAACATTCATTTTTATATATTAAGATGAGATCATTATTTCATGCACAGATAGATTTCTTGTAGTTTTTTTGTTGTTTGATGGTAGCTGCTCGTTGGGCCTGCTACTTATGATTTCTTGTTTTTAAAGTAGATATTTCATGCTAAAGACATGTTGAAACAAATTAAAAATATGACTAATTTATAAGTTCAATTCCTTCTACGATGCTTGACTGTTAAGTGAAGTGGAAAAATGTTGAAAAATATTTAAGTTAATCAATTTTATCAGTACTTTCGTATCATCCTCATCGTTCCCTTAATGCGCTTCAATATAACACTCTATTATCCTAGACTTCTCAACTGTCCCAGACTCCAAACAAAGAAGAGATATCGCCCACTTTGGGAAACACTGTTTAGATTTACTACTCCAAATTACATGACCAGACTATTCATGTTTCACTAAATAGTTTTAATCTTAATTTATGTGCAATGAATGCGCGTATACCAGTGATTAATTTGTTGTACCTAATAGATCTAGTTTTGGAAGTGCTGTATTTACGGAAATATAAATATACATCTAGAGACTCATTCACATCTGGGTAATTCACATAAAAAAATAATGTTGGTATTTATGATAACATTTAATGAAATCTTATTTATAATTATCTATTTTTAAAAAACGGGTAAGTCAGATTCTGGTTATTCTTAATCAGGTAGTACGAAGTACCTGCAAAGTGAACGTATTGCTATGTCTATAAGAAATCACCCAGGCTCTAAAGAACTAATTAAAAACAACGTGCGACCATTAGAGAAGTTCTCCGGACTATAAACGTTAACTAGATTTACTTACAGCCAGGCCCAGGGACGGATTTAGCCGTAACTACATCCTAAATTTGATTTGGTCCCGAGGTCCCACTACGCAATTCATAACACGCTTGCTGAGGGATGGTTTGTACTATGTCCCCAAAAAATCGTATTGAGAAAACGAGGTTTGAAGTTTAAAAAAAAAAAAAATCTATTTTAGTTTCCTTTACTTCAAACTAATTGTTATAAATAAAAATATAAAATACAAGGGTTAATCTACCTATAAGTAAAAGAACAACAGAATTGGTTGAATTTTTATTTGAATAAAAGCATAATCAAGAACGTAAAAGGACACTTTTTTTAAACAAAATAGCAAAATATGAATGTTTGTTTATACCATGACCATATTTAATGTTGGTTCATACTATATCCATCCTCTGGGCGGAGATAGACCAAACCAACAGAAATTTTATCCTAAGGCACATAAAACAATAATAATTTATAAACAATTAGAAATTAGAAAATTTAGTATTGTCGTATGAATAAATAAAACATATAGAGTAATTTTTACATACACGTACATAAGGTTTGAATAAATAATAGTAAAAAATTAGTATTGGCTAATGAACGTAGCACTCCAACCCTCATTTTTTTGTAATTACTATGGAGATAGAACTAAAAGTGATGTTCATAAAGTAAGTTCCCGCTGAATTTTTTTTTGCGTGTGGATGTGGTAGATAAAAATATGATTAATACTACTGCATTCACAGTTTTAAAAAAAACATAAATGGACATTACATTTTCCCGCCAATAAACATTGAAACCCTGTTAATTTGTTCGTAAGAACTTCAGTCCCGTTTTAACCGTTTTTACGAATAAAATGATCGTATTTTAGAATAACATTTTTCTCCGTGTACGTAACAATTTCTAGACATTTTTGTTTTGAAGGGTTTTATATCGCATGTACATATTTTTTGTTAATTAAGTTAAGTAAAAAATTTACAATTAAGTTAAGTAACAAATATACATGTAAAATAAAACTCTTCAAAACAAAATTATTTATTATAAGCTTGTGAAGGTGAGTGATTAAATTCGCCCCTGCTTATAATATAATAATACAGTAAATACGGTGGCATATTTTATCCGTTGTCCGTGTTATTGTTCGGTTTGCACCACGGAAGCCTCTTTCATAGATACTTAGGCACTAATCTTATCAATTTAGAATAGTTTGGTAAATAAAGAAAGGCAATTAACAATTAATTTTGTAAATTTTTATGCAGTCTAGCTTTGTATGAGAATTTAAATAGGTTTTCTAATTATAATACACATTGTTTCATACTAAGAGTATGGATATTAGAGAGACGGCATGTGAAGTGTGCCCGCGCGCCCCAAGTGTGCCTTTTCAAGAATTTTACCCACACGGCTTACATTGGCTGCTGGTTTTTGGCCGTTTAATACGTTCCGACAACAGCCATTTTACTTGGTGACAGCCAATGTCAGCCGTGTGGGTAGAATTCTCGAAAAGGCACACTTGGAGCGCGCGGGCACACTTCACATGCCGTCTCTCTAATATCCATACTCTTAGGTTTCATATATATATTATGTGTCTGGGGGTGCCTATGTCAGTTTTGGTAATTTTATTACGTGTCAGAAGGTACTCCCTTATTTGAATACCTTGAATGTTAGATGATCTAAATTGATAAAATTATGGCCTATCTATAAGAAGTCAAAATATTGATTCAGCATCTAAATAAGCTGGATTTATATTTTATCTGAAAAAATATTTAAGTCAAAATATTGACCTAAATACAATCTCAACACGCACTTTATGAAACCGGACTCCCCGCTCACTAAACGTAGCTAACCACTTGGGGTGATATATGGCAGAGGTGCTGATTATTCAATAAAAGGGTCCCGGGAGGCGGTACCCATGTCCGCCATCCAAATTGTCTTATCAGTGCACATTTCAGATATTTCTACAATAAGAAAACACTAAGTTTTTTCACAGTATTTGAACAATTCATCAAATTTCAATATTAGTTTTCAAGTTCTATTAGAGTTCTGTTATTATTCCAGTTAGATGATCAATAATGATATAATAACAAAAATAAAACTTGTACAGTACTTCAAAAATAACTTTGAAATTTGGTGAATTGTTTACATTATGTGGCTCTTATGATAAGTTGTTTCAAAAATTTTTAACAATTCATCAAATATTTGAAGTTAATTTTCACATTTTGTGAAAGTTCTATTCAAGTGCTGTGAATATTTCAGTTATATGAAGCAACTGGCCTGTGGTGATAAATTTACAGAACTTGAATAAAACTTCACAGAAAGTGAAAATCAACTTAAAATATTTGATGAACTGTTAAAATTTAATAAAATCACTGAAGAACACACAGAACTGAAATTGATCAATTTATTAACTTGCGTTAATCTTCCTCCATTTTGCAACGAGGCGTTTTTAGTTTAATGTTGGCCATTACTCTGACAAAGTGCATTAATAACCCCGTGAACTCAATCTGTAGACATGTTTTTACTTTGATTATTTTTTATATCTACTAATTTAAAAACATAGTTATGAGTTGAGAAATTGCAGTGGGGTAATAAATATAGTTTCTTTTTCTCGGCCAGCTCAGGTATTTCCCACGTAAAACATTCTGTGGACTGTCACTGACCACCGCCAGATGTCACCTCACTTCTTCCACATAATAATTTTTCGGGGTACACGGTGAACTTGAAACTGCTACGAAAAATTGTTTTAGGGATTAGTTTTTTGGAAGATAAAGATTCTCAGATTGGTGGATACCTATATACATTCAAAATGATAATGAGTTTACAAGGAAATGAAATGGCCATCGAGAGTTTTTTTTTTTTTTTTTTTTTTCATTGTTTTTTATTTCTTGCTAGAGCAATCCCGATGAGTTACAAAACTCATTTTAGGACAGGAGGAACTTACAATTCATAGGTAGGAGGTAGTAGTTACAATTTTACAAAGGTATTTTGATATCATAATATAAGTTTTACATTCAGTACAGCATAAAAATAAAAATAAAGACAGGTTAAGTAGAACAAACAACAAGAGAAAACAAGTAAAGAGAGGGAAAAACAGATCCGAGTATATAAGATAGAACAAAAAATGACAAGACGATTACATATTTTCATTTTTAAATGTAGTTAAAAAATATTCTTTTAAAGCATTGCTTTGCAATTTTTTATTATGCTGGATGTTTTTGTACATATCTGGAAGCGAATTATATAGTGTATAGGCAATATAGTTCAGAGATTTTATCCCATATTTTGTAGTGTGTATTTGAGGAATGCGGATTTTATTGTTATTTCGAGTATTGTGGTTGTGGATGTCTTGATTGTAAATTGGCTTGGTGTTAGTATGAGTTGATTGTTGGGTAATTTGTAGGATGGTGCTTGTGATTTCATGTTTAGGAAGGATTGTGATTGGAAGGATACCGGAAACTGAATAGATGTCCCTGACATGAGTGTCCCATGGAAGTCCATGAACATTTCTGAGAGCTCGGTTTTGAACTACCTGCAGGTCGGCTATCAATTTCTTTGAGGCAAAGCCCCAGATACAGCAGAGATAGGACAGGTGAGAGTGTACCATGGCATTGTAGACTGAAGTTAATAAAGGGATGGGTAGTAATCCTTGAAGCCTATATAGTACACCAGTTATGGGTGTAATTTTCTCCTTTACATGATTTACGTGGAGATCCCACGAGAGTTGGGAATCTATGATCAGACCCAGATATTTTGTGCTCATTTTCTTTTCGAGGGAGTTGTCTCCAATTTTGATATCGAGGCTGAGATTTTTTTTGTTACCGAAAAGTATATAGTGGGTTTTTTTTACGTTAAGGGTTAGTTTGTTTATTCTCAACCAACTTGTGAGATGGGAAATATCAGCATTCATTTCCGTTTCAAGCTCCGCTAGGTTCGGTTTAGTATAAAAAATTACCGTATCATCCGCATAAAGTTGTATAGTACCTTTAATACCCCACTTTGTTATGTCATTTACGTAGATTAGAAAGAGCAACGGTCCAAGAATTGATCCCTGTGGTACTCCACATGATATTTTACCTAATTCACTCGTTTCTCCCCCTAGTTCTACTGCCGAAAAGCGATTTGATAGGTAAGATCGGAAAAGTTCCAGAGGTGTACCAACAATTCCCAAATGTTTCAGTTTTTCGATCAATACGTTATGATCCACCGTGTCAAACGCCTTTTTTAGATCAATAAATATTGCCGCCGTAAAATCACCGTGATCTATATGTTTCTGCAGATTTGATATAAAATCGAAGGCTGCACATTTAGTGTTAGAACGTCGTCTGAAACCATATTGTTTTGACGTGAGAATTTTGTTGTGTTCAAGGTATTTCAGTAGTCTTTCTTTAATGACACATTCAAAAATTTTAGAGATAGCTGGAAGTATAGAGATTGGACGATAATTTTGGACATTTTTTTTACATTCGTCTTTATGTACAGGAATAATTTTCGCAATTTTTAGTTTATCGGGAAAGGTACCCTTTGATAGAGAGAGATTTATTAAGAATACGAGGTCATCCACTAGTTCTTCCTTGCACAATGAAAAAAAAAATTACAATTAGTTTATCTTACTAATAATTCATCTTAATAGGGTATTAGAGAATACCGGAAATTAGTCATTTTTTAATCAAATTCTAGACGTATTGTTTCTTTTTTACAAAAATACATAAATAGATTTTGAAAGATTGTTATTTTATCTGATGCACGAAGTTTTAAAATTTTGAAAAATTAAGTTTATTTTTAATATCACTAAGGTTATACCGTTGGTCGTTGGCAGATTTGTGCAATTTTCAAACGTTGGATTATATTAAACAACACAAATTTAAAATCATATTTATATCATATATCATACAACAACAAAAAATCAATACATTATCTAGTAAACACAGTTTTCAGAATTTTTAATTTAGTTAAATTAAAATCATTAAAAAATAAATCCTAGAACGTGTTTTGTGACAAAAATACCTCAGTTTTCTATTTAATAACTGAGGTACGGGACATACGTCATTCCGATGTCTACCTACGTTAAATTATCATGAAAACAAGCTTATGCGTCCAAGCGGTTGGTCTACAAACTAAAATATTTCAATAACACTTTTTTTGTTTAGACATTATTGAAAAATCATAAATACTTATGATCAAAAATCCTTACAAGAAGTACACGATATTTAATAATTTATCATCGTGCGTTTTGAGCATTTCTATTGCTTTTTTGAATGTATATATACATTAAAGCAAGTTTTGAATTAAATAAATCGATATTAAATTTTTAATTTTACAAATTTCATACGGGGAATAATCGATCTTTCTCATTGGAAACTCCCTGTATTGTTGCAAGTATTTTTAAACTTTTATTCTCAGCCGCTGGTCAATCGCTCTTAATATTTTAAAGCATAATCTGTCAAACAACCATTTAAGTAACATAAAAATATTTTAATTATTTTTTCTAATAAACAAAACAAAACATATTATAATGCCTAACCAGACACAGTAGATAAGGTAAGATATTTTTCTAATAATCAAAATTAAGCAAATTTCAATTCTTTAATTACCTACAAATAATCATTTAAATCAAAAAATAAATAAAATATCAGATATCTGTACGAAATATGTAATATAGCTTTTAATTCAAAAAAATATTATTCAGTTTAGTTTTGGTATTTTGGCCTCAAATCCAAAAGTAAGTTTTGTGTGAAAGTTGTCTTAAGTTATCATTTGAATAGCGAATACTTGTTCACAATACAGTATTTCAACTCTCATGCTTCTTCCCTCCTCAACTATGCTTTTTTATATAGGTTTCCACAATAATTTTAATATAAAATAGTAAGTTTTCTAAGAAAATTTCAGTAACCCTGTACATCACATTAAATTGTCATCTGTGAGTTCTGCTTTGAGGTGTTGCGGTATATCAATGGATCAAATCGCACCCAATCTCCCGCACAGGGAAATAAATTAAATTCTCGTCCCGCAGCCAACGAAGGTCATAAATTTTATTCAACTCTTTTATTTTCAAATTGCAAAATATACACGGAACGGATTTATGCCGCATCGTCTTAATTTATGTGACTTACAAATTGATTTTAATGTCCTATATGACATTAAGCAATGTGTCTCTTATTCCCACTGAGAAATTTTGTTCATAAAGACTTTTCTCACATTAGTAAAACAATAGGTTTTATTTATGTCAGCATAAATCACAATTTACTTACAATATTTACTCAATAATATATTATTTTCGCTTCGACTTATATGTATTGTAGGTTGTAGGCCTTAGGCTAAAGCCGTTAGTATCATTTAAATTAAGCATGGCACTGTTTGAAAAAGTTTCAAATTTGTAAGATTTTTTTAAGTTATCAGAATTTATTTTAATTTTTGAAGTAAGACTTCTTTAGGGGCTAATGCCCCAAGAATAACTATAATAATAATAATGGTAATCCAAGAGTAACCCAGATCTTTTTTGGACGTAAATAACGTTTTAAACCGTAAATGACGTTCGATTTATATTTCATCATATTAACATCGTAGATATGGCACCAGTGAGTGTGACACCTAGCAACGAAAAACAAAACGTCAAATCAAACTCAAACGTCAGACGTCATCCGTTTATCTTGTTTAAACATGTTTTGGAAGTAAAACTTCTATACGCACGCTTGACTTGGGGGGTAAGCTAGCGAATGCGTTACGAAAAGTGTAATGCATTACGGGCGAGGCGAATGGGCTGTATCACACTGTAGAGGCAAGAGAGAGCAGTGCACATTTTCTTTCTCTCTTCCTCTCATAGCCAGTGCATGAATATTATTTGTAATTTCATTTCGTTCTTGAACAATTTTATAAATACTCCAGGAGCAAGAAAGAGCAGGGCGCGCGCCTATTTTCTTTCTCTCTAGAAATTTTACTTCAGTCATGTGGTCTAAAGTACACTCCTTTTTTTGGTTGTTATGTTTTTTTGATTATTATATGATTTAACTAAAGATTTTAGATGAACATGTTGGTTTGTCTTATTTATCTCTCCGATTCTTGTGAATTCTAGCTATTGAAGTAAAAAGTGGCAGAAGTGTTATAATAAAAATAGTGTTGTTTATAATTCAAATGGCTGAATTGCAGGAAAATTTTACAAATTCGTCTATAAATAATTATAAACAACCTAATCATCTTCCTCCGCCCAAAAAATGTAAGTTTTTTCATTAAGTTTTTAGTCAAAGAAATTTTACTTAGTTTCAACTTAGTTTTTACTCAGTTTTTTATATTAAATTTTATTATTTAAAGCAGATATAATTTTACAAATCTGCTAGGTTTAGATGTTTTATGCCTAACAGCTGTTTTGTCGTCACAAGTCCCAAGGCAATTCCTCACTTCATGCAAGTATTTACAGGAGTTAAAAAATTACACTTCACATATTTCATCACTTCTTTTTCAAATTTTAATACATTTTCCTCATCAGTAATTTATTATTTGGTTAGTATTTGTTGAAAATTCTTCATCTCTCTATATATGAGTTCTATGAAATAATAGACTTCTTTCGAAAGGGAAGTCTTATAACAGGTATACTTTTACGTGTTTTATTATTATTTAAATATTTTAAATTTTATTTTCTTTATGTCCATTTTTATCATTCAAGTAAATTTTTTTTATTTTTTATTATGGTTTTTATGTTTTTTAATTAATGAAGATAATATTAGCGAAAGTCAATCGAAAATCCGAAAGGGAAAAATCAGAAAAAGATACGGAAACATCTGGGACACGAACCCAGGATCTCTGGCAATCCTTTTTCTGTTTCGGATTTTCGATTGACTTTCGCTTTTATTATCTTCATTAATTAAAAATGTTATAATTTGAGGTTTAACTCATTAAGTTAAAAAAAGTTTAAAATAAAAATATATGTTTTTTGTGTTTTACGTTTATTATTAACGTATATACATTTGTAATATAACCTGTGTACGACTACCATGATTCGGGCATGAGCCTATTTTTTTTTTTAAGTCGAGAGAATACAAATAAATTGTATAGTAAAATTTATAAAAAATAAAAATGTATATTTGAGACAATAATTAAAAAGTATAATTATTTTTTGAAACGTGAAAACCACAATTCAAACCGGTATCTTGTGTTAACTAGATACATTTACATTTATACAGATAATCTTCTCCAGATTTGCTTTTGTATTGTGTAGGTAGAATTTTCATAAAATAATAGTATCTTACTATCTTATCTTACTTCTTACTAATATTATAAATGCGAAAGTTTGTATGGATGTATGTATGTTTGTTACTCTTTAACGCAAAATTTACTGAATGGATTTTAATGAAACTTTACAATAATATAGCTCATACATCAGAATAACGTATAGGGTATAATTTATGAAGCTAGCTATTTATTTTCAATATATTGAAAATAATAATTATTGTTTAATAGAAAATGTCAAAATTTGAGAATGACATTTTGAAAAACAATGATTGTTAAATCAATATTCTATTTTGGAAAATATTTAAATTAGTGAATTTATTTGAAGTACTCGCCTCTAATACTTTGAACCGAATCAAGAATTACACATATTTTAAATAAATAGTTTAAGAATTTTGGTAAAAACGTAGATGGGACCTAGGAAAAGAAAATAGATTACTCGAAGTTCTAATCCTACGCAGACGAAGTCGCGGGCAGAAGCTAATTATCTATAATATAAAGATTAATGTTTGTTTTTTTTGTTATTGTTTATTCGTACATTATGCGCGGCCATACCGTTCATCCGATTGCGATGAAACTTTGGGAATATGATGTGCGCACACCCGGGATGGTTATAGGATAGTGAGCTCTGGCGTTAAGAAATTATTTCCTATACTATTCATACGATTGCGATTAAAATTTCATCCGATTGCTATTATTTTTTTTAATTAATTTTTAACATACCCGTGAATACTTCTATATCTATATTAGTGAGCTCTGGCATTATGAAATTTGCATAAAAAATTAAATAGGTCATGCGAGTTGTTGGTAAAATGGGTGTATTTTATGGAGTTAAGCGGCAGGGAAAAAAGGCTGGGGGAAGGGGTATGGGGGAGGGTCAGTTAAGGAATTAAGGAGGGGGGACGAGGAAGAGGGGAAAGTGAAGAAGGTGGAAGCGGAATGCGAAAGGGGGGGGAGTTGCGAGAAAGGGGAGAGCGGAAGAGGGGAAAAGGGAATGCGGAAGCGGAAGGGGACGCGGGAGGGATAGAGGAAGAGGAGTCGGAAGGGGAACGGGGACGAACGGGAAATGACACGAAGGGAGAAACAATTTATTTATTTAATTAGGATTGCAACGCACACCGGTTATCAGCTAGTTTGTAATAAAAATTACGACAATGGACATCTAAAATATTAACTCAAAAGCTACAAAAAAAGTTATGTATTAAACGTGGATTAAATGTGGATTAAACCGGTGACCTCTCGTCTTGTGATCCTAACAATCTGCTCCATTTATTTTGACAACAAATAATAAATTAACCCTCCGGTGATCAAATATCTTAGAAACTAAATACTTCTCTTTTGATTAATCGGGAATGAGAATAGGTATATAGGCCAGTAATGGCGGGTGATTATTTTTTAGTTTTTTTAATGTTTGTTTTGCTACGGCTAAAACAAAATATTAAAATAATATGCAAATAGTAGTAGACTAATAAAATGATAGGTATAAAAGATATCAAACACAGGTAGGTAAATTAATGGACAGAGATCTTAGATTTTAAAGAGACAAATACACCAGGTGTGCTAGCATGGTCGATCGATATATATATATATATATATATTTTTTTTTTTTTTATAGTGAACACCTCACAAGAGTCCCAAAGTCCCAACTGCTCCCGTCTGGAGCCAGTCAAACTATGGTATCCCCAATTGGGGTATGTTATGAGGCTGAAGGTAAGTGGGAAAGGGAAGGAGATGAGGAAGAGGAAGGTGGGGAATTACCTCGCTATTCAGATCTAGTCACTAAACACGGCTAAAGCCACTTCAAGCAACGTTTCAATTCTGAATGGTGGTCTTACACCAGGGCGATACTAAGAGTATCTTCCACTCTGGAACGTGCCGCAAATATACTATATATTATTTTAAATAATTAATTGTGAAATAACACAAATCAATTAAATGAAATTTATTCGTGCACGCCGGGTTCGAACCCCCGGCCTTCGGAATGGGAGTCTAACGCTCTACCGCTGGACTATGCCGGCCGTCGGTAGCTTCTCAATGTTACCTAGGACAACTGCAGATCGCTAACGTACAAACGACAGTTGATTTCGAATATATTAAGGACACTTATTGTGAACTGTCACCTATTTGTTTGCGATCTGCAGTTGTCCTAGGGAACGATATGAAGTTACCGACAATCGGTCGGTAACTTCATATTGATCGACCATGCTAGCACCCCTGGTTAGTTTTGTGAACCTATTCATTACATTATTGACACGGGTTTTTCATTAAATATATAGACGCTGTCATACTTTAGTGTTGTGTTTAGATTGTGAGTTTTTTTTTTTAATATTCGTTTTAATGGTTGTAATACACATAAATAATTGAATTCATATACCTATGTACATAGGGGCTTTCACACTTTTAGATCAGATCTTATTTTCAGGTTTAGTTTTTCCCATAGGAAAAACTAAACCCTTTCATACACTTTTCCATATAAATGATCATCTAGTAAATCCACGTTATGCAAGTGCATTATTTGAGTATAAGTAATACAAAACAATACAAGAACAACATGTTAATCTACCAAATTATTAAATGGGAATATAATTCACCGACTCCAGATATTTTCATATCAGAGGGTTCGGCTCGGTGGAATTCCTAATTTGACCGATAAATCCTACATATCCCTCAATAAAAATATTTAAAAAATCTTTCGTAATCCTACACGTATTTAAAATGACTGATTTTTGCATTTTTATATACAAATTCTTTGACAAATCTAATATGCCTAAATTTTTAATTTATTATTTTTTAAATTCTTTATTATTTTGAAAACATTATTATTTTGATTTTTTTCAAGTTTTATTTGTACAATGATTAAAATCTCTGCTATATCTAATATTTTATATCTTACGCCGTTCTCCCATGGAGCTTTTTTCAAGCGACGCGATCGCCGAAAGTCTGTACCTTCCATACTATTATTAGTGTTTGTAAACGCCGCTACGCGCTGCACTACCATAATGGTATGACAGTGGCGGGTAGCTGCGATTAAGTCGCTTGTAAGTAGCTCCGTGAATGAAGGGCGTTACTAGTAAATTACATTCTAATTTAATCCGTTTTATTGGTTTGTAACACACACAATTTGACGGCCGGCGTGGTCGAGCGGCAAGGCTCTTGACTCCCAATCCGAAGGTCGCGGGTTCGAACCTGGCGTGCGCAAATAAATTTTATTTTATGAATTTGTGTTTTTTCACAATTAATTAAATAAAAATAAAATATAATATTTGCAGCACGTTCCAGAGTGGAAGATACTCCCAGTATCGCCCTGGTGTAACACCACCATTCAGAATCGAAACGTTGCTTGAAATGGCTTTAACCGTGTTTGGTGACCAGATCTGAATAGCTAGGTACTTCCCCACCTTCATCTTCCCACTAGCCTCACAACAGTATTTAACCGTATTCAGCCTCACAACATATCCCAAATGGAGATGCCATAATCTCACTGGCTTGAGACGGGAGCAGTTGGCACTCTTGTGCGGTATTCATATAAAAATATATATACTTTATTTTACTTACTAGTTAGGCTTGTGTTATTATTATTCAATGTTAATCACCGTTTTAGTATTTTGCTAATTTGCTTTAAATTTTATAATTGATTTTGACATTTAATTTAATTTTATTATTGCCCTTGAAGTGATTTCTCAAAAAAAGGGTGGTCTACAAATTATGTAATTATTATTATTATGTAGCTACGTATGCGCCATTTTCTTACCAATAATTAATACTACCATATATAGCATGTTATACTATAATGTAAACAGTTGTAAAATTTTATGTATAGGGCGATAATAAATAAATATTAACTTAACACATGAGGTCATTTTTGGGAATCTTGTGAGATAGGCCCTAGTGTAAAGCTGGACTCGCTTTGCAGGGGAGAGAAAACACCGTTGACACACAAGTCGTAAAAACGACCTGTTCTAATGTGGCAATGTCAACTGTTCATAAAAACGCTGCAAAGAGGTCTGGCCTGCTTCCCGGTTTTGCAATAGTTTCCTCAAGACTGGTCATACAACCCACGATAACATTGATAGGAAGGCCCGAATACAATACCTGCTATAGTCACAATTGTTTCCGTACACTTTATTTTGCCCTTTTGGCTGCTTAATTATTTATTTATTTCTGACCCGGCAAACTTCGTACCGCCTCAGAATCAATAAATGTTGTGTTTAATTTATTAGCTAAAATAAATTAAGTTTTATCAAGTTAAAATAAATAGGTAGGTAGTCTAAGTTCAAAAAATGAAATTGAGCTGTTGACTAAGCACGAAATGTTCGGAACACTACAGCATTGACAGTTCGAATTGATTCAAATTATGTCGACCGACGCACATTATTTGAAAAGCCGTTCCATACAAAATATATGAAAAAAATTATTTTCTTCATAATTATTTTTCCCGTGATTTTTTTCCGATGTTTTAATAGTGAATCGGGACGGAGACAAATCCAACAAATCAAAGATCATAAAAATCGGTTCAGCCGTTCTTGAGTTATAAGGTGTAACTAACCCGACTTTGTTTTATATAAGATAAGATAAGATAAGAAAAGATAAGATAAGATTAAGATTAAGATTAAGATTAGTTGAGAGCTAGACTAGCTCGCTAGAAAAATCGCGTTTTTCACCTCAAAATGCTGCCAAAAATAAAGAAAATTAAAAAAAAAACTCTCCCTGATTACCTGAAACAACATATCACCTTTTAAACGCATTTCAATTTTTTTATTTCGGATGATCCGGCAACGAGTTATGATGCTCACCGCATAATAATTTTTTGTCGAGGCGCCTCTGGAGATTCGCTCTCACGGACTTATTTATTGATATTTTTGATTGAAATTTTTTTCAAATATACTTCAGATATCATACTTTAAATTGTATATGAAATAAATAAACCAACATTATTCATATTATCAAAAAATAATCATGGAAAAACACTGTGATTTTTTTCAAACCTATTATGTGTTAAATAACAGAACCGTGAGTTTTTTTTAATTTTCGGAGCGTACTTGGCGTTTTTTTTCTATTGGGAGAATTTTATGTCCTTAACGTTTCGGCTCGACGGTATCCAGAGATTATCTTAAAAAAATTGAGTGCGTCTAGCCTTTAGATACGCGCGGTTAAAGTAAAAATTCTTTGACTAAAAATAAAAACTTACACTTTTTAGGCGGAGGAACATGATAAGGTTGTTTATTTTTTTGTTTATAATTATTTAAAGACGAATTTGTACAATTTTCCTGCGATTCAGTCATTTGAATTACAAACAACACTTCTGCCACTTTTTACTTCAGTAGCTAGAATTCATAAGAATCAGTGACATAAATAAGACAAACCAATATGTTCATCGTTAAATCGTATAATAATCAACAAAACATAACAAAAACCTGTTGAAATTAACTGAAACATCAGTAAACACGATAAACGGATCACGTCTGACATTTGAGTTAGATTTGACGTTTTGTTATTCGTTGCTAGGTGTCACACTCACTGTTGACATATCTGTGACGTTAATTATGAAGAAACATAAATCGAACATCATTTCCGGTTTATAATGTTTTTTCCGTCCAAAAAAGATCTGGGTTACTCTTAATGGTAATGCCCCCAATGGTAATGCCCCCAAAGCAGTCTTACTTCAAAAATAACATATATTTTTTTTAGAACTAGGAAACTTAAAGTGTTCAAGGAACATATGTTATCAATCGGCAGATAATCGGAATGTCGGGCCTTAATGACATTTAAAAAAAGCAATCAGCAGTAAGCACAAACTACTTTGCTTTGTATTTTTTCAACAGTATTCATTAGTAAAAAAAATAAATCAAAATCGTATAATTAATGACAGCTAACATTATTTGCGTTGCCCATAGATTCGGAAACTTTCGCCGTAGTGGTAGGTACCTACCACAGAATAAAGCATATTTATGTAAGTACCTGATCCCATAGCAGCTGCGTTGGCAGCTCTGCTACAGTGTTACCAGTGTCTGGTGTTGGGACCGGTGTCGGTCGGAGTTGCCATTAGCGGACAGGAATCTGGTCTGGTCCGGGGGGCGGCTGGCCATGTAGAGCGGACCCGGCCTAACCCGGCCTGATCGGCCCTACAAGGCGGCTGCCTTGACAAGGACGCGCATGCCGTATATGGCCTTTACGCGCCTACAGCACACTGCACGCACGATACGTAACGCGCCGATCGCCGGCTAGCGGAATTAATCACCTGTAGAAATTCAGATTGACATCGTTATTCATGCCGCGTTATATAGATACTTTCTAGTAAACGCTAGGGAATAAGATCGAGTCTCGGAGTGCCAACAATATCGACTCAAAATAATAACCACTACAAGTTGTATGAACTGAACTGAAGAGATAAGCCCGTAGAAGTGTGTTGTGGGTGTGTCAGTGTACCCGATTTAAGGTCAATTTTATCTTACTTCCGGTTACATTTTAAAATGTATTACTATATCTTCAATCGTGGAAGAGGGGGAACAGTGGCGCATCCGGCACAACAAAGAATTATACGATATATATCAGGCCCCCAACATCTCAACCCATATGAGACTCTTCAGGTTGGGATGGGCTGGGCATGTACAGAGAATGCCGGACACACGCGTCCCAAAAAGAATTATGACTGGACACCCAGGTGGAAAGAGAAAAGTGGGAAGACCCAGACTGAGGCGGGAAGACGAGGTAAGAGGGGATTCAATACAGCTTCTCCAGGTAACAAACTGGAAGTCAGCTGGGGAGGACAGGAGGAGTTGGAGGCGAATGTTGCAGGAGGCCAAAGCTCGATTTGGGCTGTAGCGCCATCGAAGAAGAAGAAGATATCTTCAACCTTTGCAAATTCCGAAAGGATTGCAATATTTAGAGCACAGGCGTCGGGTGTTCTACCGGTATTTCAATGGAAGATGCCCCGAGTAACTAGGATCATTGATCCCCTCGGCACCGGTGAATAGTCGGAAAACACGCCAAACGCGCGCCCAACATATGTACACGGTTGACATTTGTCACATGAGAATGGGTCGTTTCTACGACTCGTTCTTGAGTTCAACAGCTCGGCTGTGGAACGATTTGCCGGCATCTGTGTTTCCTCCCTCCTACAACATGGGTATCTTCAAGACCCATGTTCACTCCTTCCTCTCCTCAAAAAGACTCTCCACACAGCATCTTCAACAGATGACATAGGCCCTGAGGGAAATTTTCGGCGTCATTTTAATGAAATTAAAAACAAATTACTTTTTAAACAAAACTTTTTATAATGAAAATCTCTACATGTTTCAAAACTAAAGGTATCTTCATTTTGTTGTTTCTTTTTTTGTCACCTTTATCCTGACGAAGAAACCTTTGGTTTTGAAACATGTAGCGATTTTCATTATAAAAAGTGGTGTTTGTAAACTTATTAGTTTTTATTTTTTATTATTATATGTTGTATTTTCTAGGAGTGTAATCTGCAAGTACTATTCTGATTTTTCCTACGCAATGCTCAATAGTTTTTTCTACGGATGAAGGGAGGCGTCCTTGACCTAAATTATAAATTTAAAAATCAGTTGCAAATTGCTTGTCACTAATAGAAACTAGTGTTACCTAATATTGTTATTATGGTTGATAAATCCCTTAGGAGACACATTTATATCATGTTCCTAATAGAGTCACGCGAACGAAAAATACCTTTCACTGCAACAATGTTGTCAATAATTCGTTTATAAACTCTCTTAAACCACACAGCTTAGGTAACCAATATACAGAAGTAGCTTCAAATTTCACAAGCGTCATGAGTTCAATTCCTTGTCTGTCCTCCATCACGACACAAGCAACACTTTCTGCTTACTGTTGTGGTAGTATGAGATTTTCCTTATGTTTGCCTATCTTTAAAAAAATATTTTTTTGTTCTTGTTATCTGTAGCATCCCCGTAAATTTTAGTTTAAGTGAATCATATTAGTAGCAATTATTATAAGCAATAATTATTATCCTGAAACACTCATCCATATTGAAAAAACCTCCCGAGAAAAGATACATGCCGCCGACGAAACTCTACAATGCCTTTCTCATATAAAAATAAAGTTGGTTGTTTGCAGGCGAAAAAATATTATAAGCGGTAATTGTTGAATGAAACACTAGTATATATTTAATCATTTTACGGGTAAGAGATAAGGCGCCGTAGCTCAGTGGAGAGAGCTCCTGACAGGCAATCAGAGTCGCGTCGGCGGCATGTATCTTTTCTCGGGAGGTTTTTTCAATATGGATGAGTGTTTCAAGCTAATAATTATTGCTTATAATAATTGTTACCCTTTGTGCTATGCATAAAAAGTTTTGTCTTAAACATTAGCTTATCAATTTTTAAAAATTATAATGAATCATATTAGTATGTTTACACTATGTAATATTTTTATCTAGTGTTTTTTTACGAAAATTATTTATTCTGCCTATTTAAAGATACTAGTACCATAGATAAATAAATTTATAAATACCATGTTGATAGCTTAGCTATAGATATCTTTATGTATCATACCTAGGCACATAATACTTACATTCCTAGGATTGAACTATTGACAGATTAAACAATTATTCCTGGAAATTGATTGCGTTGTAATGACAAGATTCTTCGTCATCCTTCTAAAACATCATCCAACGCCTACACTCACTTAATCATTCACAGACACGCGTCTTTTACAGAATAAACCTTATAATCTTTACCATATTTTATATTTAAAAACTGTTTACTTTATTGACGTATTTTATTCAACTATTTATTGATTACGAGGGGCTATAGTTTACCAAAATAAGAAAGCCATCTGACTTCGAATAGTTGGAACATGTGCAGTATTTATATTTTATGTAAGCACGAAAAAAAATTTAAAAATCGTAAGAAGAAATTGTTAAGAGGCTAGACTTTGAACCACACGCGGAACACCCGCGTCTATCATTCTGTCCTGCTCACAATAAGCTCACGAACACTTACAATACATGCGAATGCGAAATGTGCGAATGAGACAACGCTCAAATTTACCTACAGAAATCGCTCGAAAAGGGGTTTATCTAGAATACACTTTTCTACACCGAAACTTTCACAAAATTGAAATTTTTAAAAATATATATTTTTTAGAAAGAAGAAGCTACGTCGGCAGCTTTTTATAATTTTATAATTCTTTATGAGAGTTGAGTTAGCAGCACTTTTTCCTTAAATAATATTTTTTGATAAATCGTACATGTTTGACAGTGAATGTTTACGTTAATACGAAACGCATCGAAAATTCGAAAACATACCGACATAGTTTTCACCCTCTAGAACACAGTATAAAATAAATATATTCATTTTGTGCAATTTTCGATGTAGAAAAGTGTTTTTTCCCGGGCATCCTTTTTGTATGGGCCGAAAAGCGAAGTCTATCATCTTAAAGCTGGTCCTTCGTAGATTGCCCGGAACTAACAACGAAACCAACTACAAGTTCCCAACAAATGAACCAGATCAGACAAAATTCTTAGCCTACCTGAATGCAACACCAATTCTGAGCAAAACACCTTCATTTATCGTGCATCGCACACTTTCAATACACACTACACACAATGTGAGATTTTGAACTCTGTATCACAAATCACCCTTTTTATATGAATACCGCACAACTCGGATGTTTTTTTTATGAGTACTCAGGGATTTATATGAATACCGCACAACTCAGATGTTTTTTTATATGAATACTCAGGGATTTATATGAATACCGCAGAACTCGGATGTTTTTTATATGAATACTCAGGGATTTATATGAATACCGCACAACTCGGATGTTTTTTTATATGAATGATTTATTTGAATACCGCACAACTCGGATTTTTTTTTGTATGAATACTCAGGGATTTATATGAATACCGCACAACTCGGATGTTTTTTATATGAATACTCAGAGATTTATATGAATACCGCACAACTCAGATGTTTTTTATATGAATGATTTATTTGAATACCGCACAACTCGGATGTTTTTTTGTGTGAATACTCAGGGATTTATATGAATACCGCACAACTCGGATGTTTTTTATATGAATGATTTATTTGAATACCGCACAACTCGCGGTGCTTTTTTTATATGAATACACAGGGATTTATATGAATACCGCACAACTCGGATGTTTTTTTATATGAATACTCAGGGATTTATATGAATACCAAAAACAGGGTATGTTGTGATGCTGAAGATAGTGGGGAGGGGAAGGAAATGGGGATAAGGAGGGCGGGCAAGTCACCAAACACGGCTAAAGCCATTTCAAGCAACGTTTCAATTCTGAACGGTAGTCTTACACCAGGGCGATACTGAGAGGATCTTCTACTCTGGAATGTGCCGCATATTTACTATATATATAATTTTAATTAATTAATTGCGAAATAACACAAATCAATTAAAATAAAATTTTATTTGCGCACGCCGTTTTCGAACCCGCGACCTTCGGATCGGAAGTCGAGAGCATTACCCCAAGACCACGCCGTCCCTATTCTACTCAAAAAACTTGTTTTGTAATCTTTCGTAATTATCATATTTCAAATCATTTAATTCAGTTATGTATAATTGTAATACCTATTTGGAATCCTGTACATGGTACAATTAATGTAACTTAGATATTATTATGCCTTATTTTAATGTAAACTCTTGTTCTCCCCACCAAAATAAAATAAAATACATTTCAATATATTTTCATCCGTTTTTAACCGTTCTTACAAAAGCGCCGAGACGAAATTTCTTCACGGTAAATATCTCTGTGCGTCCCACGCGACAAGAATGTTCACTTGACACTCGAATTAAGAGTATATTTTATGTCGATGTTATTTCATCACTTTC
Organism: Limnephilus auricula; assembly: GCA_951813805.1. Taxonomy (NCBI): domain Eukaryota; kingdom Metazoa; phylum Arthropoda; class Insecta; order Trichoptera; family Limnephilidae; genus Limnephilus; species Limnephilus auricula. The sequence goes on from OX638405.1 coordinate 8,143,398, forward strand.
GTAGGAGGATGTCGGCGAGGGACAAGCAGAGGTCCACAGACCGAAATCAGTTCAAGGAATTTGATTGTCACTTCGATAGTTGCAGTAGCGCCTACCTGATTTCCCCTTTGCCAAAAAACACTTTAACGATGCGTCCAACAAAAACTTTATGGAAAATTTCTTGCCGCCATGAATGGCTTATTAGTATTTAATTAAAACAGTTAAATGAGTTGATTGTAAATATAGAAACATTTATTGAATCAAATTCTTATTTTAATAAAACTTTTAAAAGTCATGTTTATGGATATATTTATTTCATTGTTTCGCCAATAGAATACACCACATAATAATTTTAAGGTAATAAAATACATTTTGAACGAGGTTTTAGCGATGATTCCAATTATAGGTGAGCTCGTTATTTATTACAATATTATTTATGCAACGATTAGTTTAAATTGCAAGTACGTACATAAAACAAAGAGGATCAAAATTAAATTTAAGTAAATACATACAATAAAAAACATTGCAACGCTGCATATGTATATTTAAAATACACGCGGTGACATTATTACGAGTAAAAAATGAACAGGAAAATTTGATTTCCGGTGAATTTTTTGATGTTTTTTTTTTCAACTGAAATCATAAAAAAACAGCATGTATTAGACAGTTAGGGTCAAGGTTAGGGTTCGGGCGAGTACTAGGCTGAGTGACCAGGGTGGAAAAAAAATTCTGTTCGTTTTCAAAGAAAAATTTGGTTAAAAAAATATTCAAAAAGATACCAAAATTGTATTTTAATTTTTTACTACAAGTATTGTTAGAAATCACTGGTTGTAAATATACATATAGGCTACAATGTTTTTCTTAATATCTATTAAAACTCCTCCTCCGACCTCCTTTCTGGATTTATTAGTTCCTCTCGGTCTTGCCTGAAAATGATGTATCGTTTATCCAGCTCCTCTGCATCTTGAAATGAAGAATCCAGCCATGTCTCTGTTAAAGATATAACATCATAGTTTGAGGAGAGAGCATTTAGAAAGAAATTATCTCATTTGCTTCTCATGCCACTGATATTCTGACAAAATAAAGAAAAAGCCATTGTGATTATTATGGGTTTTTGATTGTTATTGATTATTATATTCTCCAACATGTCCTCGCTGCCCATATCTTATCCTTTTTCCATTTCTTATCCACGCGAATTTTTTTTTCCTTGCTAGCATGACGTACCGCTGCATAAAGTTATATGTTTTTGGGGTTAAGTTGTTCCGACACATATGTATAATTATTAAACAATATAATTTCGGTTGGGAACCTAACATTCTAAAATTTAAAACTACATAAATTCTTTTATTTTCAGCACAAAATTCTTAGTTGCTTATTTATTTTTTACACATTTTCTTCACATATTTAATTTTTACACATTTTATAAAAGTATATATTTTTAAATATTTGCTGTTTTTTTTAATTTGCGCTAGTAAATAAATAAATAAGTAGTGGTAATATCATATTTACTGACAAAGAGAAATTAACCTACACCCACCTAAGCAAAAGGTTGCTGCAATATTGCGCAAATAGATCGAATTACAACAGATTAATTTTATTACAATTATTCATAACTTGGCAACCTGAAATTATTGTTTTCGTAAGAAAAGCGATTTGCATCGCATATCTTCTAGAATCTTGAAAGATAAAGGCTGGTGGTTGGGAGATATTCTATAGGTAGATACTTAATTGGTTCAGTGTAGAACAGTTAGCATACATTTAATCTTCGGTGAAGCAATTTGGAAGCAAATAATCACCCAAAATAACACATCTGATCTGATCAGAGCTTCAATTAAAATGCGATTTCTCTTAGTAACGTAGTCTTCCTCAGTATATTGTGTCTATTACGTAGAAATCCCAGTTCGACTGTATCAGAGACGATATATCATTTTTTTAACTGAAAATAAGGTAGGATTCCATTCCAATACGTGGGGCAATTGTCACTTTTGTTGGACAGGATTCTAACTTCACTTTATCTTGTTCTGAGATATTAGGTGTCAAATATTGCAAAGACATTTATTAATTTCATAATTTGTAATTTGTAATATATAAGACATATGGGTTAATTTTTTTAAATATATATTTTACAAAATTTAATATTCAAGGTCATGATTGGTCATCTATACCTTATCAGAAAAGTGGAGCTCTTGTGCCTGATAAGGGAGCCATGATTCGTACTTAGGTTAAATTATATAATATATTTTGTGCAAATATTTATTTGTTAGTGTAAAGTTTTTTTTTTTAATTGTTTTATTTATTTATTTAGTTCTATTTACAGATTTCTGATATTGAGGTTGAATCTTGGATAAACATATTTTGAAGGAATATATTTAAATTTGACGAATACTTAACATTTTAGAGCATACCTAAACGTGCATATACAACCATGTGCAACTAACTAGCTTAGAGCATAATAATTCAATGCATACGGTTCTAACTACATTTTCTTAATGCCATTCAGATATGGGTTCTAATTAAATATCTTCCGATAAAATATGTTAAACTAAAGTATTTGATACAAAATTGAACCTCAAAATAGAATTTGTCTTTGCAATCTTTGTCATCTCACCTCAGAACATGGCAAGGCGAATATTAGATAAATCCAACTAAACTGATGAACTCCGCTGCTAAAATCGATCAGATACACATAAAAAGGCAATTGCAAAAGGTTCAAAGTGATGTTCAAAGTGAAAAACTTAAAGGTAGAACTTCGTCGTACAAATTCTACGAAAATACAACACGGATGGCTGTGAACATTATTTTGGTTGTATAAATGAGCAAAAGAAATGGTTTTTGCATTCTAAGGTCATTTTTGAAAAAACATCAGTTGGAAGCTTGTTTTACATCTCAGGTAGGTTATTATTATACCTATTCTTTTTCGCTCTAGTTTTTCGAAAACGCTTAATTTGATCATTATTTTTATTGGAGTGTTTTAATACCAAAATGCTTTGCGATATAAAACCATGTCCCATAAAACTATTTTAGAAATAAGATTCTGAGATCTCCGAGTGTCACTTTTTTTCCCTATGCCACACATTTATTAATATATATATCGCTTGCTGAGGGTTGGTTTGTACTATGTCCACAAAAACTCGTATTGAGAAAACGAGGTTTAAAGTTTTTAAAAAATCTATTTTTGTTTCCTTTACTTAAAACTAATTGTTATAAATATTAATATAAAATAAAAGGGTTAATCTACCTAACTCTACCGAACAACATAATTGGTTGAATTTTTATTTGTATAAAAGCATAATCAAGAACGTAAAAGGACACTTTTTTAAACAAAATAGCAAAAAAATTAATGTTGGTTTGTACATGACCATATTAAATATTGGTTTATACTATATCCATACTCTGGGTGGAGATAGACCAAACCAACAGTAATTTTATCCTATGGTACATCAAACAATAATAATTTGACATTCACATACATAAAGATTTAAAATATTAAAAATTCTTCATTAGAAAGGAGAAAATTTTGTATTGTCGTATGAATTAATAAAATGTATGGATTAATCAAACATTAGTAATTTTTACATACACGTACATAAGATTTTAATAAATAATAATAAACCAAAATTATTATTGGCTAATGGACATAGTACACTCCAACTCTCTTTTTTGTAATTACTATGGAGATAGAACAAAAAATGATGTTTAAAGTGTAAGATATAGTAGATAAAAATATGATTAATATTACTGAATTCACAGTTTAAAAAAAACATAAGTGTGCATAGTACAAACCAACCCTCAACAGGCGATATATCTACTCATTAATTTAAATGTACTGGTCAGTTCCCACCTGTAACTGACTAACCACACAGCATTATCATTCTCACTGTTTATTTACAAGAAGTTTAAGGTGCGGGAGATTCATTCATAAAATGGTAATTATGGCTGAAGTATTAATATTTGCTGTTGTCCCATTCACGTGGCATGGAATAACACCGCATACATACTGAACACAATGCAAAACCCTTCAGTTCCGCTCACCACGCAGCGTGGGGTACACCCGGGGTCCTTGTGGCATTCCCGCAATCCTGCTCCAGTGGCAGGTTTACTGACACTTACATAAGGTATTATTTGTCCTCTGACAGAAATATTTATTTATGTTGTATTGACTGCCTTGTTTACTGCTTACTCATTCTGCAAATTTTCTGGTTTCTAAAAGAAAATATTTTTAATTTCAATATTCTTCGTTATATACATGTTATGATTAAGGTTTTCACGGGTGTAAGATGTAGAATAATTTTCTCGGTTTACCCGCGTAAAGTAGTCCTTAGAAGGCCGTTTTAACTCCTGACGTTTCGGTCAGATCTCACTGTCCATCTTCAGAGGCCTTATGTCTTGAGTTTTGTATCAAACTGACCGTGTACGCATGTTTGTTCAGTCCAGAAGTCAAGACTCAAGACTCAAGTGTGTGCATTTCAAATCTTATGTCGTGAACGAAGAACACGGTTAGAAGGTGATTTGACGGTGGAGGGGGCTGGCGATTTGCGTGTAGAGATCTGATTGGATGGCTTTGAACTAATTGGAGGTGCTTCCCCCAAAACGGCATTTCCAAAATCCTCAGAAGTCTCTTGTCTTTTGGCGTCCACATTTATTTTTCTAAACCATAGAAATGCAATTAGAATTTCAACGATTATCGTATTATCTATGTATTCAGCATGCACAGTTGCACTTGAGTGTAGAGATTGGGTTCCATGACATTTGATCCTCCGACAGTTGGCTCCCAATATATAATCGATCGATTTAGAGAAAAAAAGTTATATCTACTTACTCTAAGGCGCTCCGCCCACTGAGGCAACTGAAAACCAACTAAAACCGGCTGTTTTCTCTGTCTTGATTGGTCAAAAAGCTTGTTTAACCATGTTACCATTGACAACGGGGTTTTGTGTACACATTGTCATACAAAGACAGTTGGCAGTTGAGAGTTTTCAGTTGCCTGAGTGGGCGGAGGCGCTTAATATAACTACGTGTCCTCCAAGGGGTGTGCAGAGAGGATGATTCGCCGAATAACAAAAATATAAAACATATTTTTGTTCAAATGCATCAAGGATATAACTACATTTCTATATACTGTATATACCAGACCATACGTACAAAAAAATCTACATTGTAAATAAATTAGTTTGGTATCCATTACAACGTAATATCGCCAAACGTTGTCGTGCTTCTAATTCGATCATTTCATACTGCAAAGAAATGCATGAATAGCATGGTTCTCTTCATATCTCTTTGATGATGATTGTGATATTGTGATGATGATCATTTTGCCACAACGATTTAGTAAGAATCCATGTTTGCGCTCCAATTATAAGTACCTACTGGTAGGTGGCTGGTAGTACGCATTTATATTCTTGTTGCTGAAGTTGCGGCATCCTGCCCATTTAAATCCTCTATTTCTCTTTTTTTTTATTCTACACGTTCGTATAATATGTAGGCCCATATTAATTGCCTAACGTAGGTACCTGCCTAGGTACTTAATTGCATAAACTAGCCACTATAAAATAGCGCCATAAAATAATCACCTGAGTGGAAGACACTAGAGATGTTATCGCAAATGATATTATTACTTTAACACGTTATAATCTACGGGCACGCTTTGTGTTTATTCAAACTATAAAGCCATGTATTCACTGAGAAACAATGTTTTGGATACACGGTTTCAGAAACACCACGTAGATGTTTATAGAAATAATAATTTCGGAGATCTTACAATCCACATCAGTTAGTTGTTTCGAATGTTAATATTACTAATATTATAAATGCGAAAGTTTGTATGGATGTATGTATGTTTGTTACTCTTTCACGCAAAAACTACTAAATGGATTTTAATTAAACTTTACAATAATATAGCTCATACATCAGAATAACAAATAGGCTATAATTTATAGAGCTAGCTATATTCCATATATTAAAAATAATAATTATCTACTGTTTAATATAAAATGTCAAAATTTGAGAATGACATTTTGCAAAACAATGATTGTTAAATCAAAATTCTATTTTTTTTTTTAAATATATATAATTAGTGAATTCATTTGAAGTACTCGCCTAAAACTTTGAATCGAATCAAGAATTATAGATATTTTAAATAAATGGGTTAAGAAAATAGGCTACTCGAAGTACTTATCCTGCGCAGACGAAGTCGCGGGCAGAAGCGAGTGTAATATAAATCAATGTTTTTGGATGTTTAAACAAGCGAAACAGGCGCCCACGCTCAGCAACGTTTGTTTCTGTGTTATCCATCGCCAGCGAGAAGCACAGAAACATGGTCGGAAACGTAGTGTTTACCGCAACAGTTTAACTGTTTTAGAAACATATGAATTGGTTTCAGAAACACGTAGATTTGTATCTGTAAGAGTGTTTATAAACCATTGTTTCTCAGTGAATACATAGCTTTATGTTCGCACACCGCTGTTAGCGCTGTGATAAGGCGGGTCGATGAGAAGACAGTTAATCCAATAAATAAGGTATTGTAATATAAAGTTGCATGATACATCTCGCTATCAGGCCATTAAGTCTTAACAGTTTAACAAGTGGAACGGCGCAATTCACAATAACGAGGTACGTCTTTATTATTATTAATCTCAACGTTGACGATGGTACAACTTTTCTTTTGGAGGATAAACTGCAGCGTTGTTTGCAGAACAGGGGTATCCAAATGTGACAATCGATCGAGACAGATTTTACAGTCAGTGAGAGAGATCATAGTCGATCGCTGAAATCAGTTCGAATATCTCATTCCTTGTGTATTGCATGAACTGCTGCAATAATTTAAACTAGTGTAATTGCAACATGTAGATAAGTTTTTCCAGATATTGTGAATTTTTGGAAAATTCAAATTTTCTTGGGTCATGGTGGTGGTTATTGTGGATATTTTAGAATAATCAAAAGATTGAGAATCTTTTTTAGAAATCGCAAATGCATGCCTACGCTTATTTCAGAAAAAAACATACCTATTATAACACAATTGTTTATGTCATCATTTTAAAGGTTATAAATAATTCATTTGAACCGTAAAACGTTACGTTACGTTTTCTATGTTTTAAAACTAATATTAGATTTATGTTGGGGTGAAGAGTGTTCCTCTCATTATTTACGGTCTTAATGTAAGAATATCTACTATTATATATCTACCTATTAAATATAAGTATTCTGTAGTTTAATGTTAATAGTAGTTAGTTTGTAAAAGGGTGATGCCTTATAAATAGTCACCAACACTTAAACTGGCTGAAGCAGAACGAAAAGCCGCCCGCAGGGCCTAGCAGCAAAAACCCGAGGACAATACTTACTTCTTAATTTTTTTGTCATAGAAATTTTGTTAACATTCTGTAAATGATACGAGTATGCTTAAATTGTCAAACAGAAAGATTTACACTAACTTGGAATTACTATATAAAATTTTAAATGGTGTAGTTGATAGTCAGATATATTTCAGTGCAAAAATTGTAGGACTACCATATGTAGGTATTTGCCCAGAATATTAATTGAGGGAAATAATTATACCAAATCAAACGAGTTCAGTGTATCACTAAACAATACAAAATGTTGTTACTGAGGCAGTTCAACTCTGTATAATACAACTCTGTATAATTTTTAACAATTCATATGTAAAACCCCTAAAAAGGGCGTTAATAAATAATTATAACGTGTAATTTTAGGTTTCTATTACTTTTTTATTTTTATTCTACTTAGTTACAAAGTTCATTGATAGTGTCCTAATAAGTTTAATTTTTGGAAAACAACCAAGAAGTCTGTGCATCCCTTCTGCAGATGTTAAGCACTGACAGTAACCATCGATGTTTAAATCATATTTTAACTGCCTTAAAAAATGTCCGGATCCTCCCCTTCTCTTACTTAGCCGAGGCCGGATCAGATATACGGTTGGCAGTCCTGTTCTTGCCGGTTAGCAAAACTGATTGCTTAAAGCTCTCGGGAGGGGCTGCGAGGCATTAAGGCGGGATAATTAACACATCCAACTGATAAACTACAAGCCATTACAATCTTAATGATTATGGACAATAAGTAATACATTGCTTTTAATATTCTTACCAACACGAAGTATGCAACAAATTCATTGTTACGCGGATGAAAGTACAGTTCTTGATAGCTTTTTGTTTGACAAGCCCCTCAAAGGACACACGAACTCTAACAGCTTGGAGGTCTTTGAAGCAGAGAATGGATGGTTACCTCGAGAGGGTTTTTCTTACTCCAGAGGAGTATTTTGTAACGTTTGTTTTTTGACGTCATAGATATCGCCACATCAGACACCATTGTGGATGACGTTAACATCTATGTGACGCCATTTAATGCGAAATTCCTTGGCATTACTGAACACTTCAAAGTTAATTAAGATACTGTAAAAGGGTTTGAAAGAAAAACTTCAGTTCAAATTGTGTGATTAATAATGTTAAACAATAATATATTAACAATAGAATATTCCTCGTTATTTGATTGTACATGTAGACTGATCCGCGGAGAGCAGAAAGCCGTTTAAACTCCGAGCTTGTAACTTGTGACTTGTAACTGGAACGCCGTAGCCGTTTACAGCCTCTACCACTTTGTAAATTACAATCCATTCCGCGAGAACATTCATTTATTGGTTTCGAAACGTTATTTTGTCAATATATGGCGGCTTGTTCCAATAAACATCCAGTTTGCCGCTCTGAAGGGAAAATCGGTGGCGTAACAAACATCTCAATTCGCGGAATAACAGACTATCAAAATCCATCCGTTGTAAATGCAGCACAGTTTTTCAGTGTTAATGTTCTAGATTCTTCTTTCAACACTGTTTAAGAGTGTTTTACCAGAAAATACCGGAAATTAGTTATTTTTAAATCAAATTCTAGACGTATTGACTCTTTTTTACAAAAAAACATAATTTGATTTTGAAAGATTGTCATTTTATCTGATAAATGCAGTTTTAAAATGTTGAAAAACAAAGTGTATTTATAATATACTAAGGTAATGCCGTTGGTCGTTGGCAGATTTGTTCAATTTTCAAACGATAGATTCTATTAAACAACACAAATTTCCAATCATATAATCATATAACAAAATAAATCATTATATAATCTAGTCAACACAGTTTACAAGATTTAAATTTTAGACAAATTAAAATCATTAAAAAATAAATCCTAGAACGTGTTTTGTGACAAAAATACCTCCATTTTTCTATTTATTTAAGGTCCTTACAAACTAAAATATTTCAGATTTTTTTACACACTTATTTTGTTTAGACATTATTGAAAAGTTATAATTTATTTTGATCAAAAATTAATTTTAAGATTATTTGTCATCTCCCGTTTGATCATTTTTATGGCAGTTCGAGACATAAATTCTCGCAACCCATTAGCCGCTGAGATGCGGCCGTGAGAGGTCCTGTGTTAGCGTCGCTCTTAATAACAAAATTTTGCATTAAATTTAAAACTAATACCGTTTAGCTTCATGGTTGCAAAAACATCCGCGCGCAGCGCTGTTAACAAAAACGGAATAATGGATTGCTGGATATTACCTCACCAGTGTGTGGCCTTATGAACATTAAACCCATATTATGCTAATTATCACTGAAGAGATACAGAATGTGCCAATAGGGTATTTTCACAAACGAGGGATTCTGTTGAAAATGTATGGAATATTTAAAGATCATTTTTCTGATTTTAATTATCCAACTAAAAATGTTTGTTTTTTATGTTTTTATTCAAATTTATTGATTTTAAAAACGACCAAAACCCGACAAAACCAAAACGGCCCGTGATTGGCACGGGCACCAAATACGCACGTCAACAAACAACAAAGTACTATTGTCAGAAATGTGTCAGAAGCCGGCCGACGATCATGACGTCACACTTAGCCCCGCCCCAAAATATCCTTTTGGCGGAATTTCAAAAAAGCGAAACTTAGAATCGCTGTAGAAAATTCATTCCTCCACATAAAAATGCCAAATCATCGTAATTTTTTTATGTAATAAAAAACGTGTAAATACCCTATTGAGGGTATTTACACGTTTATATAGGAATCCGCACAATCGTTTATTCTCATTGGGTTTCGATCTTATCCGTGCGTTGGTGTCTTTACTCTCAAAAAATATTATAATATAATTTCCATATTTTCTGAAATGCTCGTTTGGTGATACAACAAAAAAACTTTCGAACGGTGAACTCTGGCGTTATAGATTTTAGTCTAGAATATTTCTATCATTGAAGAAGAAGATAACAATAATAATCTATTTTTTTTAAATATGAAAATGAACAAGACACAGAAAAATAATGCAATATAATGGCTGCAACTGGGACTCGAACCCAGACATATATTATTATTATTGCAGCCTTGATTTTCTGTGTCTTGTTTATTTTCATATTTTAAACAATTAGATTATTATTTTTATCTTCTTCTTCAATGATATATTACATTGATGGGAATAAGCTTCAAAAGTTAAAAAGAGAGTTTTTCTTATAAAAAAATAGAATATTTCTATCTAGAATTTCAATTATTTCCATGCAAAGTATGGAGCTATGGTGCACTTTTTTTATTATTCATCTTTATTATTTCTCTTACGATTGGAGATGTGCTATGCCTGTCTTACTAGGAACTCCTGTGCTGAGAGCAGGCTCAGTTTATAGCAGAAGTACAAATAACAACACAATTTTACGTTTAAAATAAAGGACAATGAGCTTCGTATCATTGGAATTGGTTTTAAGAAAATCTTTGATGTTAGTTAGATCTGTCTCTTTGATAATCCAAAACTTGATGTCTGATTTATATTTTGATATGCATTGTTGTGTTGGTAGTCCATATTATTATTAAGTTGGTAGTCCGCAGGCTTCACTTGTAGATAACCTAGAACGTGTAACTGTGTCAATAAAGGTATATTCAGACTGGACGACGTACGTACGCTTCGCTACGCCAAACAATGCTTAGCAACCCATACATTTTCTATGAAAATGGCCACAGACATCGCACGTCGCGATGCGTGTGGCCAATGTGATTCTAAAACATAAATTTTCATTGAAAATCTATGGTTTCTAAGTAGCCCAGATATTGTTAGGCGTAGCGATGAATACGTACGTCGACCCAGTCTGAATCTACCATAAACGTCATACGACAAAGTCAACAGTCTTATTACTATTTACCTACCACAATCCCTGATATAACATATTTAAAATAAGTTGGCCAGTGGAAGTGAACTGTATATCTTTTTTGAAAAGTGTCTAAAATTTCTTTGGCTAAAAGTTGTTTTAGCGAAAGGGATTAATTAAGATATTATGCCCTTTGGTTCTAGTATCTCTAGCAGTTTGGACATTTTCAGGAGCAATTCTGTGCTTGAAAAGGTATGGTTGTATGCTTTTGGTATAAATTTTCCGAATGTCCAAAACACAGTTTCTCCTAAAGATTTAATAATAATAATCTTTATAATTAATTTCTAAGCTTTAAAATTTAAACTATAGTCCTTGTGCCTGAGCGAAAAAGAGCTTAGCTTCATAAACTATCTACCCTTTTTATAAAAACTTTTTAACTCTAAATTCGACTGTTGTGAACTCCTGCATTTAATCAATCAACATATGACTAAACGAACTACTACAAAAAATTTACATTTCTTATATTATGTTTGTCTCATTCCAACTATAGTTTGCATTCCCCAATACAATGTTTATACAGTTTTGTTACCTAACAAATATTTAAACGATATTTATGTACTTGACAATACTTATTTGAACTTGGCAAACTTAAACGCCCCACCGTATCTGTGAATTATATCTACCTAGCTTATAAATGATTGGTAAATACAACTTTATAAAATTTGTCCTTGATTATGAGGATATTGGTAGACTATCTATTTTCAGGTTGCATGTTTTAATTTTCTCTTTCGTGTATTTTGTTCACTCTTATATTTCTTATTATTATATTCATATACTTTCCTATATAACATTCTTTAACATTATTTTATGTTATTTCATATTTCATGTGCACTATATTAAAATCGACCATACACGGGCGTGTGCCTAGCGTGGTGGTCGTAAAATCCACAAATTATATAATTATAAAAACAAATGAAGAAAGAAAAATAAAAAAATAAATAAAAATTTCATTGTAATGAAGTATACTATAATACGTAAAGACTCACGTAAAATGTAGTACAATAAGATGTACTACATTTTACGTGAGAGGCCCTCTATTTAAGTTCATTTTAATGGATATTTCTCCGAAGAACAAGCGTCTTCCATCCCTTCAGTTCTAGTGAATATGCGAAAAATTGGAAGGAGGTGGGAAAGAGGAAGGTGGGGAAGTACCTGACTATTGAGATCTAGTCACTAAACACGGCTAAAGCCATTATTAAGCAACGTTTGAATTCTGAATGGTGGTCTTACACCAGGGCGATACTGAGAGTATCTTCTACTCTGGAACGTGCCGCAAATATAGTATATATTATTTTTATTAATTAATTGTGAAATAACACAAATTAATCAAATAAAATTTATTTGCGCACGCCGGGTTCGAACCCGCGACCTTCCGAATGGGAGTCAAGAGTCTTGCCACTCGACCACGGACAGCCGTCAAAATGCAGTGTCCTCGTTAAAATATGCACTGCTAAGGTATTTAATAAGTACAGCTTTATACATCAATACAGGCATTTTAAAACACCATATACATTAGCAAAATAGTTACCAACGATCTTTATTCGATTTATTATGCAATTTTTGTAGATGTTGTGCGGATGGTAATTTTAAGATGTGGATGGAGCAAATTCGGATCTTGAAGATACCCTGTCCCATACCGTATTATTTTCCTACCGAGGTGTTAAACGTAAGAACCACCCTTTTTAAAAATGCAAAAAACCTACCACATATAAATTTTCCGCATATTATATTATCTTATGTGTAGTTATGCATTGAAAAAATATGCATTGGCTCGAGTTGTTTGTCAAGAAATTAAGTTCATAAAGTAATTTTACAGGGCAAGTGATATGATATCTTATGTTCCAATGAAAAGATTAATGAGACACGCTCCACTAAAGTGGGTGGGAAATGTGATCCGGTTATGGGTTATTTATTGCGAGTAGGTGCTGATCATTGAAGGGAATGTAATCAAAACTCGCATTAACCAAAAAATTGACCATCGGAATTAAAAATAAGATTTTTTCAGCAACCATGTAATTACCAAAAATAACTCATTATAAACTTACCCACAACTATACGAAAATCGCTTAACCCCTCACGCTAATTTCTTACCTTTTGGGAAAAATTCATATACCTATTACTCAGCTGTAAATTTCTCATATTAACCCACACTATATTATTATTTTTATGCCATCTGCAATTTAAAAACTGGTTTCAGTTTAGGTTATTTTTATTTTTTCTCTTTTCTTATAATAGAATATTTTTACTTACCTTTATACCTACCATTTTTGTAATGTTCATTGCTATGAGTTTATTTTTCTTATTTAAACATTGTATTACATTTACTGTATTATACACTTATTACGTAAAAGCCCATCAGGGCGTTGAAAATGAATAATAAATAAATAAATATATATGCCTTACGAGATTTAAACATTTTCAACCATAACTTGAAATGATATGAAGTGCAGCTTAATAAATTAATAACTTATAATTTAATCAACTAAAATAATTTTTTTCTTTTTTGTGAAAATTATATATATATAATTTTATACATGTATTACCATGCGAAAAGTTATATTTTTCTGATTGTTATTAATTTTATGTTTTTCTTTATGATGTTTGTGTAGGTAAAAATACTAAATCAATATTTAACTCAGTGGAACTTACTTGGTCTAGAACATATGAATGTTTATTTTTATAATGTTTTACTGTATGACTGTTTGTTTAATAAATAAAAAGAAATAAATAAATATAGGTCTCATAGAAATCGTTCTATCTCCCTTACTATCATGGTGAGGAATATGATATAAATGGTATTAAAAAGAGAAAACACCACGCTTTATATTCAAATAATTTACCCTTAATTTACCCTTAGTTTACCCTTACTTAATCTGTACTATTAATGTTAAAAGTATAAATATACTCGTATATTGGTATTGTCTTTCAATAACATATTTTTCCTAAATTGTATACCAATGTTAAATAATGTTTGTATTTATTTCATAAGTCTTTGATTTTTGTTTACATATTTAATTAGAACATTATTTTTTGCATGTAAATACTCCTCCCATAAACACGAGCTCCTAGAGCTCAACTTAAGGAGTAGTAGAATAATAATGAATAATTGTATAATTTTGCATAATGTAATCACTTGTAAGTTAATTTTTTTTTTCTTATAAATAAATAAAAAAAAAATTAAAAATCTAATAGTTAACCACAAAATAATCAAAATGTACATCTATATAAAACCAAATTTTCCGCCGGCTATTTGAAAAAAATATTTGAAACTTGGTGAATTTTTTATTAATTATTTTTACATGAAATTACAAAACAGTAAGATGACGATAGTATTTATAATTCATTTGTCTAATAAAATACTTTTGTGTTTTTTTTGTTGCAATTAATTTTAGTTAGAAAAAACTTAAAGTGAACATTTCTATACTCCAAAAATTTTATGTTTATTTCTAAAAATAAAGCGCATTTCATCACCTTTCAAAAACTGGTTTTAGAATACATTCAGAAATATTCCATTTATTTGGATTTTAATGCAAAGACCTGAATATACTGACCTTTTGACAGCATTTTCCCTATGCCTGAGGGGTTAATAAACAAGTGTGATGTTGAAATTATACTCTTATTCTGTTTTGGGATTAAAATTTAATGAAAAATCTGAATGAAGCCATGCACTCACTGTAATTTTGCAACATGTATTAATTATTGTCTCTTTTACAATCTCTGTACAATTATTTTTTAAATATTTTTCATATCAATTAACACTGATGAGGACAAGATTGATGCTATAAAACCCATGATCACGCTTTGATATAGTAACGTATCATTATTACAATACATTATGATTGTAAAAAACAGTTAAATGGGGGTTCGTCATAAACCTATACTTTCTTTTGAACCACTTAATTTATTTTCACGAGCAACCGGTTTCGGTAGAGCCCCTCCCTCGTGAGGGCGAAAGTTGTTCTAACAAACTTGCCCATTCTTCCTCATTCCCATCTCCATCCTCTCTCCACTCCTTTCAGTATCACAATATATCTCTCATGGCGATGTCATAGTCTCAATGACTTTTGGCAGTTGGAAATCTTGGGAGGTTTTCATAAAAAATACAAAATTACTGTCTCATATTCTCGACTGTTAAGTGTCCTAGAGAGCCATGATTTTTTTTTAATTAAAAAAATAGTCATTTTTGTACCTATTCAGTTTTTTAGCAATCTGCGGCCAAGTTGAAGATACTCTCAGTCAGTCTAAGAATTGAAAAAATATATAAAACAAAGTCGGGTTGGTTACACCATTTATAACTCAAGAACGGCTGAACCGATTTTTATGATATTTGATTTGTTGGATTTGTCTCCGTCCCGATTAACAGAATAACTATTAAAACGTCGAAAAAAATCACGGGAAAAATAATTATGAAGAAAACTAATTTTTTCATATATTTTGTATGGAATGGCTTTTCAAATAATGTGCGTTGATCGACATAATTTGAATCAATTCGAACTGTCAATGGTGTAGTGTGCCGAACATTTCGTGCTTAGTCAACAGCTCAATTTCATTTTTTGAACTTAGAGTAGGTACCTATTTATTTTAACTTAATAAAAACTTAATTTGTTTCAGCTAATAAATTAAACACAACATTTATTGATTCTGAGGCGGTGCGAAGTTTGCCGGGTCAGCTAGTTAATATATAAAACAAAGTCGGGTTAGTTACACCATTTATAACTCAAGAACGGCTGGACCGATTTTTATGATCTTTGATTTGTTGGATTTTTCTCCGTCCCGATTAACAGAAAAACTATTAAAATATCGGAACAAATCACGGGAAAGACAATTATGAAGAAAATAATTTTTTTATATATTTTGCATGGAACGGCTTTTCAAATAATGTGCGTTGGTCGACATAATTTGAATCAATTCGAACTGTCAATGGTATAGTGTGCCGAACAATTCGTGCTTAGTCAAAAGCTCAATTTCCTTGAAAACGATACTCATTGGAACATGATGATGGCTGAAGCAATTGTTTCTGCATCTCCATGTCAGATACGCACATTATTTGCTGAATCCAAGTAAAATGTTGAAAAGTTACAATTATTAAATATCTGAAGACATTTTACAATTGTTATTCAATTCTATTCAAAATTGAAACGTTGCTTGAAATGGCTTTAGCCGTGTTTAGTGACTAGGTCTGAATAGCCAAGTACTTCCCCACCTTCCTCTACCCCATGTCTATCCCTTCCCTGCTTACTACAAGCCTCACAACATACCCCAAATCGGGGATGCCATAGTCTCACTGGCTCCAGACGGGAGCAGTTGGGATTCTTGTGAGGTGTTCACTATAAAAAATAAAAAAAGTCATAAAAGTTCTAAATGCTCCTGAAAACCTTTTTACTTTTTCTTCGATTTATGTTCTGCTAATTATTTCTAATATTATTATGTAAATATAGACGTAACCTGGTCCCGATGTTCATCATGTCAAAAAAAATCAAAAATGAAGATATTTTCCTGAAAAAACAAGATGTCTATTGTATTTTTCGCTCTCGAAGCACACTTCTGCGAGTTCGAAAAGTTTGTAGAAATTACATCCGTCTGAAAAAAAAACATAAAATTCTTAGTCCTGGACAGATGTGGCAATTTTTTTGGAAAATAAAAATATATTAACAGACCTAAAATAAAATTTAAAAACGACGAGGAGACTTTTGCAATAATCATGCGTTAAATTTTAGAGGACAAATTTAAGGACATCTTATCTACATTGTGTAATACTATCTTATAAAATTATCCTATCTTTTCTTACGTAACAAAAGTATAATGTCACCGGAGACCAAAATTTTATTTACATTTTTTTTATTCAAATAATGTCAGGAATCACTGGTAAAAGTAAATTAATTTTGTCCACTAATACCCTGTATACAAATTCTTATTTATCTTACCTTACCTTAATGTTTGCTGTGCGTAATAAATATTAATTTAATATTATGCAAACGTAACTTGATAATGCCCTCAAGAGGTGAAATGTCTCATGGCACACGCCGACAATTATTAATTTTAAAACATAATTGGAGATCAGGCGCGTTTGTTTCCACCACAAATGGCGATACAGTATCGCCGATACCAAATAAGATTGGCGTATTCCTAATAAGAAGTCTTTATAAATCATCATCAAATATACAGGAAGGCCGCAATTGCCCCGTTTGTTCATATTTATACGTGCATAAAATATTAAGATTATTGTAATGCATTCCTTTACCTATCCATATGAGAGTATCTAATGTTAATTTTTCTTTGAATGCTCCATAAGACAGCTTTCCTGATAGTTTCACCAAAGATAGAAAACAACATAGAGACATACAAACTACTCACAGAATAATGAATATAATCACACTTCTTTTAAAGTAAATACTTCTTTACGCACGCTTGACTTGAGGGGTAAACTGGAGAATGCGTTACGGAAATTACAGCGTTACGAAAAGTGAAATGCGTTGCCAGGCGAACGGGCTGTATCACATTGTGTTATTTTGTTACTTTAAGTAAATAATTGTTAACCTCAACACAGGCTTGTCCTAGTGAGGTTAAAAATTGTATTGTAAACTGTTATACCTAAAATGTGAAGAAGAAACAACAAATAATAAACAATAAACATTGTAGAAGCAAGAGAGAGCAGTGCGCGCGCACATTTTCTTTCTCTCTTCCTCTCATAGCCAGTGCATGAAATATTTCAGTCAGTATTTTGAAATACCAGTGACGCGCCAAACGCGGAGGAGAGCGGAAGTCGATGCGCACGGCTTGATCGGGCGAGGCGAATGATAATAAATTTAAATAAATATTTGTAGAAAATTAGTATATGTAGATATACATTTTATACATATAAACATATAAATAGACATACATATATATGGAGCTAAAGAAGTATTTACTTCAGTCGTATGGTTTAAAGCACACTTTCAAATTTAATTTTTCTTTATTCAATCAAACCATGCTAGTCACATGTCCGTGTTTTTTATTCAATTACTGGATACTAAATAGATGCTTCATGTGTTTGTTTTGCTTCATGAAAGCTGGATTTATTTTTTCACTTACGTCAGAATATATATTAATACTAACTGACTCGCCCACGCGTTGCTGTGCCTAAAGAAACACAACGCCAGCTACTTGATGGTTACCTAATAACCTAGATAACCAATTGTTTTGTGAATAAATTAACTCACACCGCTATCTGTCAGAAACTTATGGAACGTAATTTCAAATAATTGTCCCATAAAAAACATTTAATTCGCAATAATAAATATTGAGGTCAATAATCGAGGTGAAGTTGGACCAAATTACACACACTAAGCCAAATTTCATCAAAATCGGTTTAATATTTTCGGAGTTTACCTTGGACGAATGTGATGCGAGAGAGATATATAAATATTATTGACTTTCGAATGCCAGGTACTTACATTTTTAAGCAACGCACTTTTTACTGAAGGGCGAAAGCATACGAAATTCAGTAAAAGTTAGATCACCATTCATATATTATAAATTATTTATGAAAAAAATATATTAGAAATTATTTTCCGGCAGAATAATCATCCATTTATACAAGATTACTTATTTTACCATTCTTAACATTTGGGAAGATTGGTAATTTTACAAAAAAATAAGGTGTATAAAAAATTATTAAATATATCTACTGGGTTAGAAATTTCATTAAATATAACCATTCCTCTTGTCATGATATGCTGTGCTAGAACATCTGTTCTGTAATATGGTACTGAAGTTTTCAGGCCTCTGTACGGTATAAAATGAATAAGAAAGCCATAGCATTCCAAAAAGAATAGGTTATCAATATTCATATCGTTATCCACTATATAAAAAGTTATGTTGCATTCTATCCTCTCTGCCTACTCCTGCAGTGAAATCGCGTTATTGTATTCTAGTTAGTTTAAGTCAAGACATTTTTGACCAATTAAATTACTTTGCCCAACTACCTATCGTGTATTTTATTTAGTGTAAAACATATTTCATCCCACGCACACATCAAATTCGTTAATTTATAATTTATGTAATTATTTGAGAACGCAGGCCATGATAATAACTTCCTCTTATTTGTCTAAATATTAAACGACCGAGAAGTTGAATGGCTTTGTTGAATAATGGTACAGTTAAAACAATAAAAATTGCGTTTGCTCTTCGAGACGATCCCCTTATCCCGGTTACACGCAACATTAACTTCTAATTATTGTCACAAAGTCCACAACTTCCTACTTCCTACATCTACATGCAGAATCAGTAAAATTACAATGAGGAGCATCTGTTTCAGAAGAAGAAAAAAATTCATTTAACCTTTACGCGCGGTTCAAGTAAAACTTATCAGGTACGGGGCATACGTCATTCCTATGTCTACCTACATTAAATTGTCGTGGAAACAAGCTTATGTGCCCAAGCGGTTAACTAAAAACTAAAAAAAAACTTCTATTTTTATGCGGCGCAACATGAAAAGGTTGTTGTTTATAGACGAGGGAGTAAATCAAAAGGTTCAACTAAAATCTTTAGTTAAATCATATAATAATCAAGAAAACGTAACAAAAACTTGTTGAACTTACCTTACACATTAGTAAACAAAAATAAACATGTGACGGTTGAGTTTGCTTTGACGCCTTTGACGTTTTGTTATTCGTTGCTAAGCTTCGGACTCATTATTGCCATACCTACAATGTTAATATGATGAAATATAAATCGAAGGTCATTTCCGTTAATGTTACTTCCATCCAAAAAAGATTTGAGTTATCTGTCGTAATGCCCCTAAAGAAGTCTTGCTTCAATAATAAAAACTTAGCATTGCATCGCTTTAATAGTTTAAGATGATAGACTTCGCTTTTCGGCCCATACAAAAAGGACGCCCGGGAAAAAACACTTTTCTACATCGAAAATTGCACAAAATTAATATATTGTTTTTATACTGCCTTCTACAGGGTGAAAACTATGTCGGTATATTTTCGAATTTTCGATGCGTTTCGTATTAACGTAAACATTCACTGTCAAACATGTACGATTTATCAAAAAATATTATTTAAGGAAAAAGTGCTGCTAACGCAACTCTCATAAAGAATTATAAAATTATAAAAAGCTACCGACGTAGCTTCTTCTTTCTAAAAAATATATATTTTTTAAAATTTCAATTTCGTGAAAGTTTCGGTGTAGAAAAGTGTATTCTCCATAAACCCCTTTTCAAGCCATTTCTGTAGGTAAATTTGAGCGTTGTCTCATTCGCACATTTCGCATTCGCATGTATTGTAAGTGTGCGTGAGCTTATTGTGAGCGGGATAGAATGACAGACGCGGGTGTTCCGCGTGTGGTTCAAAGTCTAGCCTCTTAAAAAATAGAAAAACGTACCTATATCAATTTGGCGGCCATCTTTTTATTTGTATTACTTTTGATTGTGCGACATGTCATGTGTTGGCCATCCCTGATCTAGTTCTTCGGAGTCAAGTTGCTTCGCTTGGTGGGATGGGAAATTATGAAGTCGTTAAATTAGTCGTCACTGAGAAAACAGATATTTTCCAAGCACAACAACATAATACACATTTCAACCATTATAAAATAAGATGTCGACAGCCATTACCTCTTAGAGAACATGCATTTCCACAGGCCCTTACGAGACCCGCTCAAACCAACTATTCCACATTCGAGAAACACAAACAACATATGTTTATTCGAAGAACATGCACCAAATACGACATTTTCGCAGACGCCGATGTTTTCATTAAAATAAATTATGGTACCTGCTTAACTTTAAAAACCAAATCTTAATAAATATGTAGTATCGACAGGCCAAAATTACACACACTTGAATTTCAAGCTGCCAGAATTACACACAGACGAAATTACACATTGACAGAATAATTCTACCTTTGCAGGGTATACATCACGTATCTGAAAGATTTTAACCAGCGATTCCTTAGTTTATTGAGTACATACACTTGATGTCATTTTGCTATTCGATGATATGTTTTCTTTTTTAGCAATCACACGTTAAGAGGGTATATATAACCAGACAATACCGGAAATTGGTTCATATTAAATCAAATTTTACATGTATTGACTCTTTTATACAGAAAACATAAATTGATTTCGAAAGATTGTTATTTTATCTTGCAAAATTATGTTTTATATTTGAAAAAAAAGTTATAATAAGGTTATACCGTTGGTCGTTGGCAGATTTGTTAAATTTTCAAACGAAACATTGTATTATTCAACACGCATTTCAAATCATATAATTATTTACTAAAATAAATCATTACGTAAAATACCTACAAACTAGTAAAGCCACTTTTCAGAATTTCATTTTTAGTTCAATTAAAAACATTTTTTTAAATCCGAATACGTGTTTGTGACGAAAATACTTCAGTTTGTCTAGTTATTTACGGTCTTACAAACTAAAATATTTTAGATTTTTTTACACACAATATTGAATTTTTGCTCAGACAATATAGAAAAATCATAAATACTTATGATCAAAAAATACTTGGTTGAAGTACACGATAATATAAAAAATATCATCTCATCTTGAATGTAGGTAGACATTAAAGCAACTTTTGAATGAAATAAAATCGGTATTGAGTTATTAGTTAAAAATTTTGGTACGCGGAATAATCAATCCTTCTTATCGAAACCGACCTGTACAGTTACAAGGGTATGAACGCAAGTCGAATTTTTATTCTCGGCCGCTGGTTAATGGGCCTTAATGACTTTAAATAACTTTTCATGGGTGTGTTGATTTGCCAATGTGACGAATTATCATGTAACCGCCGCAAATATCAACGTTTTGATGGCTTGTATCTTCGGAATTATGAATTTCAATTTTTAAGGCGACTGCGGGTACCGCCGTTCTGTCGTGCCTGGGTTTCTTAAGGGTGAAGTTTATCCGGGTCCTGGCAGCGGATGTGTTTGCTCATCAACTGAATGGGAAGCCGGAGCGGGAGAGACCGATTGACGGAGACGTTTTTAACTCTCCAGCAGTACTCGGAATATCGCTTTGCACCGCAGTGGGATGGGTGGATTCATACGTCTATCACTCCTGGTTAAACTAAAAAAACAGATTTCAAAACCAACAGATTTCTATCTTTTCTTTCTTGGAACTTCCACAAATTACTTTTCTAATGAGATCTTACACACAGCGTCCCCAAAGATGATATAGGCCCTGAGGGGAAATGTTTTCCTTCGGGCCTTCTGTGCGGATTTATGTTAAAAAATAAATCTTTAAAAGTGTAACTTCTCAACTGTAAAGTTCTGTTTTTAGCATACTCTAATTACTTAATATGTACCTTGTAAATAACATGAAATTCCATTTATAATAATATTTGGATGGTTTGTATAGCTCTGTTTTTGTGAAAAATCACCTCAAGTACAAATGTATAACATGATAATACAATCTTACTTCTAACTACAGACCAGGGTTATTGCGGATGAAAAAACGATGACATCCGCGGAGGTGGATGCAAATGCGGATTATTAGATGTTCACATCCGCGGATGTGGATTTCGGGATTTTTAAAGATATTTAATTTTAATATGTATTATTTAATCATATTTTTAGAATTGAACTAAAACTGTTTTTAGACTTTATAAGCATTTTAAATGTAAAGCATTAATGAAAAAAAAATATTTGAAAATTGGTGAATTATATTTAATAAATCAAAAGTCAAGATACTGCTTTTTATTAATAGCGGATTTTTTAAAACTTTTTCATTTAATATTAACATCGAAATATTCATCAACCACGCAACTTGGATAAAAACAGTGAACAAACACTGTAATTGATTCACAATGGGAATCACATCGATAACTAAATCAAAACAAACAAAACCTCTAGGATCTTGTCACCAATGTGTGCCTTCCTATTGGTCAGTTAGCAGACGAACTTCGTGCTAGTTGCTAGCAAACACGCGCGAGGCACGCGCCACTCTCGCCCCGCCCACTTTCTTTACATGTCGTTACTTGTCTCAGATATGAATCCGCATCGTAAAAACTCCGCATTAATTGATTCGTGCTAGTTGCTAGCAAACACGCGCGAGGCACGCGCCACTCTCGCCCCGCCCACTTTCTTTACATGTCGTTACTTGTCTCAGATATGAATCCGCATCGTAAAAGCTCCGCATTATTGATGCGGATGCAGATGTTTGAATCAATGCGAATATGTATTTGCGGATGTGGATGCGAATATCCGTAACACCCCTGCTACAGACTAGAAAAATCCACCAATTCGCCGATCACTGATATAAAACTATACGTACAATACATTTGATCAATGAACGCGATGCTGCGTAAAAATTTACGTATATATATTTTTTTATATTTGTTATTATTTTTTACTCTGCACAGGCATAAAATACACAGGACCATATTTACCTGGGATATAGACGTTGTAGGAGAAAACTCAGTATCGTCCGTGTGTAATTCTGGCTAATATTTGTATGTGAAATTGACTCCTGTGTATTTTTACAATTTAACCGGTTATTATAGTCCCTACCCCCGCTGTGTGGTATGAATGTATGGAACCGGTTTCACTTTCATTGCCCTGCTATTCGTATGTTTTCCGACTACCATGTAAGGATATATTATGTTAATGAAATAATGACTAATAATTGGACGTCGAATATATCA
The DNA here is from genome assembly GCA_951813805.1 of Limnephilus auricula. Lineage (NCBI taxonomy): Eukaryota > Metazoa > Arthropoda > Insecta > Trichoptera > Limnephilidae > Limnephilus > Limnephilus auricula. The sequence continues at coordinate 8,167,198 of OX638405.1, forward strand.
TCTTTCCTTATTCAATTTTGATATTTTTTTTTTGAAAATGATTTTATTAAATATTTTAACTGGTGTTTTTTAAACCAACGTTTACTTAAAAAGACTGGTTAAAACCCACAACTACTGGGATATCCACCATTAATGACTTTTCAAAGAAGGTGTTGAGGACGTTGAGGTTGAATGATTTTGAGTTGTCCGGTTGTCCTATAGAGTTGTCCTAAAAATAAAACTAGAAGCTTAATAATACTATAGCCAAAAAATGTCATATACAGGATGTAACAGCACGTATGTACCCAAAGGATTTTAACCAGCGATTACATATTTTGAATGAATTTAGTTAGTTATTTATTTTATACACTTTACAAATATAAGACAAAAAGTACCGATAAACTACTTTTTAGTAGTTTATCTAACGGGTTATTTACATTAAAGATCTTATTATAGTGATGTAATAGTAACATTTTTACAATTATACATAAAAATGTAGATGTCATTTTGCTATCCTATGATTATTTTTTTTCAATTAAAAACAATAAAAATATTTTTCCACCAAATGTCGGAACTGAAGTAGACGGTTGTAGACTAGCGGGTCACGTGATAAGCACTGCTTCTCGTTCCAGCGGCACGGTAACACACGAAACAGCACCAGTATCTTGTGATCAGTGGCGACGTGACAGATGAAAAGTATATTTTTTTTGTTTTTATCGGACAGCAAAATGACATCTACTTTTCTTACTCCGAATAAGCTCAGAGACCCTAACACACTCGATCGATAACGATCGATAGGATAACTATCGGTAACTTCTCATCGTTCCCTAGTATGACTACAGATCGCCAACGAATAAGCGACAGTTCACGTTCGACATCAACTGTTGTTTGTACGTTAGCGATGTGCAGTTGTCCTAGGGAACAATAAGAAGTTACCGGTAGTTATCCTATGTAGTGTGCTAGGGCCTCAGGAATCGCTAGTTTAAATCCTTCGGGTATGTGCTGTTACACACTGTGTAACATCCGTTCATTAGTAATAAAATTATGCTGTGCGTAGGTTGAGAAGTCATCAACTGCATAATGTAAAATCAAACTCTCGCGATACGAACACGCATACCTTTAGACAAACAAGTTGCAAATGACATATTCCGGTAAAGGTAGTACCTAATTAGGTGATATTGTCCAAGGTCCCTCCCACACCCCCGGAGTGAGGCGGTGAGGTGGTGTGGCGGTGTATCCTCGCGTGGGAGGAGTTGCCACCAATTCAGTTGGCACAGAGGCTGAACAACAAATCAGCCGAAGGACAGGTTGGTTGATTGGGTCGTGGACGAGTGGGTTGCCGCTCGCTGCAGCCAAAGGTCCAGGGATCGACCCCTTATCGGATCAGCCATCAGCGTAATAAGTCAACCCATTTACTTGTCAAGTCAAAGTTTTCGAAACCAAAATATTATTGGCTTACTAAAATCCATTAAGAGAGGTTTTGGATCACGATGAATTAACAATGCCATGGAAATTGGAAAGATCGTAGGGAAAAAGGAAGGTAAAAAATATCTGCCCTCCAGATATTGCAGTTATTCACGTCAAAAACAGAAGAGACCGAGGAAAATAATTTCCCTCAGGACCTTTCATCATTGGGGTTACTGTGTGGAGGGCCTTTTTTGAAAAGAAAACCCACTCTAGGGGTCAGTGTGTCCAGGAGGGAAGAAAGTGCAAATCTGGACTGCAAGTCTGGAGACTGGTGCGGCTGGATATATCAAAGGGACATCCTCAACCATTCTCTCCCGATCCGGTCTGCCATCCTACCTCCAGTGGGCAGACGCATCCGCCGCCATGACCCGGACAAACTTCACTCCTTAAACCCGGTCACCCTTGCTAAGTCACCAAACGTAGTGAATCACTTAGAGTACCTTATTGCGGAGGTGTTGGTAATCCAATAAATGGTTCCCGGGGCAGCAGTACCCATACCGGCATCCCAAATAGTCTAAAGCCAATTCAAGCAATGTTTCGTTTCTGAATGGAAGTCTTTCCCCAGGGCGATACTGAGAGTATCCACACTTTGGTGCATATATTTTCGAACGCGTAAAATTCACCGTTGGCAGAGTCGCTTAATAACTCTGCTATAAAATTTTATTTTATAGCTGTAATTTATATAAAAAAAACATGCGCCTGTAATGAAAATCCATTAAGCAGTTTCCTAAAATTATAAAATCGGCCTGTAGTGTCAACTGTTCCACCGAGGGTGGCCTTATTAACGCCCTGGTAAAAGACCACCGTTGAGAATCGAAACGTTGTTGTTAAAATTGATGTTGCCGTGTTTTGTGACTTCATGACCCGCTTATACGGCTGCCTTTTTCATAAAAAAACTTAATTTTGGATTTGAGGCCAACATATCCAACCATTTTGTTTATTTAGCAAATATCTAACACAACTATGTGCTACATTATTTATTTTGGTTTAAATTTTTAAATTACAGGCTTCGACCAAGTACCTATATTACAGGCCATTAAATAAATCAATTTTTAGAAAAGCAGAAGATTTTAGAGGCAACTTTGCCAATTATTTGTAAATTAATGATACTAATTAAAAAAATATATTGTGCTATATTTTTTTTGAAATTTAATGATAGTTACGTGAATTTTTTTTATTTAAAATATCAATTTGATGGGGGTAAATTAAAATTACAAGTAATGACCGATTGGAATACAAATTTATGATATAATTTTTTTTCATTAGTCACAAAAAGATAAATAAATAACAAATGCATTTTATACAGTAATTAATTACATAATACATATATTTGATATACCCCCATAAATAAGCAGGGCTTGTGTGTATAGGGAGGGGCTGTTTTTTTTTTTTTTTTATATACATACATTATACATTATTTATAAAATGTTTTGGCTGCCCAACTAAGAAGAATCCCGTTTTAGGGCAGTCAAATTAGGATGATATATGGAACATGTCTTGTACAAACAAAAATAAATGGAAGAAATGAAGAGAAGAGAAAGAATAAAAATAAAAAAAATAAGAATTAAAAAAATATATAGTAATAAAAGAAAAATAAAAGTTGTAAATACAATAACTGTTGTTTGTTTAGCACAGATATTGAAATAATATAAAAATGATAATAATGGGTATATACTTAATAACCAATTATAAAAAACCAACATTAAAAACAAACTAATGTTTGCATTGCACGTAACTCTTCAAACAGTCCTACACATGTATGTAGGACTGTTTGGATAAAATAAAAAGAAGGAAAAAAAAGAAGAGACAGAATAAAATGAAATTACTAACCTATTAAAACATAAAGATAACCGTTGTTTGTTTAGCAAAGTTTTTAAAATAATAATAACAACAATAACAAGAAATAAAAGTTTTATCTACTTAAAAACAAAGGATTAAAACAAAAGAGCTAATTGGTGCTTGCATTGCATATTATGGGTCTTACATACATATTTACAGGAACAAGAAAATTGTATTATATTGGTTTTATTTGACATGATTCAGTTCGAGTTGTCAGTATAATTTAAAGGTGAGTTTTAAATTCTTTCATCCATGTATCATCCATAGTATCCATGTTTTCTATTTTTTTCTGGTAATGAATTAAAAAAATCCTCCGAGATATTTATGTTTAAACTGTCCTATTGTTTTTGTTTTTACATTTTGGGGTAAGGAGTATTTGACGTTTATCTAAGATTTCTGTTATTTTTAAAGGGTGCAGGTTTATTTTGAATATTATCTTTATAAATTTGTAATGTTGCATGGTAGAAATATAATGCACTTAAATTTCTGACCTTAAATTGTTTGAATAAGAGTTCTGACGAATATGAATAGGGTTTTATTAAAATGAATCATAAATTAAAGTTTATCTCAAAGAAAAAGCTTTTCACATTTTTTTATTTATTAAATTATATTAGCACAGCATACTTATAGGGCAAGATTATTTTTTTAATAATTATAATTCACCCACAAAAAATGCTAAAGCAGCCATTAAAATCATCCAAATTATTTAAAAACATAAATAATTTAGTATTCGTACTAGACATTTTCTATATCTTTTGATTAAACAAATAATGAAATGAAACAAATAACTTTATATCAACCACTATTATATAATCACAATTACCTAAAAATTTCAAAACCGATGGTTTCTTCGTCAGGGTAGTAATAACAATATATAATAGTGGTTGATACAAAGTTATTTGTTTCATTTAATTAAAAATGACGCCACAGAGTGATTTTGCGAAGTTTGAAGAAATAAACAAATAATTATTCAATTTGGTGGGGTATTTTGGCCTCAAATCGAAAATTAAGTTCTTTGTAAAAAAGGCCGTGCAGCCGTTCCTCTTAAGATGATCCACTAGTCCTTGACTCATTCGGAATCGGGCGGAGCGAACGATTTTTGGGCGTTTACCAATAAAAACCCTAATCTCTAGCAAACAACAGTGTTTTGTTATTCCGCAAGTATATTTTTAAAGATCGAAGCGCCGCGTAGACTAAGGCATGTCCGTTTGCCCCGGGCCCTGGGCGTAGAATGAGCGACGGGCTAAAATCCTTCTGTACATGGCATAAGGATGAAATTCGCACTTACAAATTCGTTGGGTACCGCCTATTTTTATTCACTGAAAAGAAACGTCGCCAAAATGCACGTTTTATTTTATTTTGTGAAGTTCAGATACAAATATTAAAATGTTTTCCGATCACTCTATAAGAAACTTAATTAGCTGCATTATTCAATAAAACAACACCAGAAAAAGGATTTGTAAGTAGGAGATTTTTCACTTTTAACCATTTTTTATAGGTCAGACGCATAATTTTTTTCTAAGCTTATTAAAAAGCTTATCAAAAAAATACTCGATCACTTCAAAGGCCAAGATGTGTTCTACTCACAGTATTTAATTGAAGCATCTATATTATTTCTAAGCGATCAAATTTTCAAAACTAATACACAAGATTTTATACGATTTTGCATTTTTCCGCATGTCTTCACCTTAAGCTCATAACATACCAAACATCGGTGATACCATTGTCCCACTGGCTCCGTGCTCTTGGATTATTGATCGGTTTTAGTATGAAAGTACCTTCACTTAGTGTTAGATCTTGATTATAATAGTTTTGCGAAAGAAAATACTCCGAGAGCATTGAATGGAGTAGATGATCCAATGTACAAGATAATGTTACTTAATCAAGTTAAAATTTGCATGGATAGTTGATTTTTCCTGTACAAGGCTATGATTTCTTACATAATTTGTATTATCATCGCATTTTGATCTAAAATGAACTTGGCAATTTTCTGTTGTAAGCCAACGCAAGTCAATATCGTAGTGTTATTTGCAAACATAGCCGCCCACGTTCATTTCGGATGAATCAGTTAAGTCTACTCATTTTGAAACAAAAAAATAAAGGTTAACCCGTAAATGTTCATTACTCATTGATTTTTGTTATTTCCAAAAGTCTACATTCTTTGAGGCGCCATAGAGGACGATTCAACTTTTCTAGGAATTATTCATTTGTATCATTAACGTTTTCTCGAGAAATTTCGAATTAATCATTTACGGCTACAATAAACTTTATAGGAAACATAGCAATATTTTTTGTATCTCTTTCGGTTACAACAGCGACGAAATATCTTTACACTATTTGCATATTAAATAGATAATAAATTATCAATGCTTCCCATGGGTTTCTTAATAGATACTGATGAGCAAAAAATATGACAATTAAAATATTTGATTTATTAGCGCTAGGGTCAGAACCTTTTCAATTTGTGATGTTGCCTAAAACTACGAGGTGAGAGATTTATTGCCAATCGATGGACATGTGTAATATTATTTTTATCAAAAATCATCTCTTCAGAAAATCATACGATTATCGTAGCCATAGGTATCAGAGTTCATTATATGGTACCTACCTTATTTCTTACACCTACCTAGTACCTACCTTATTTCTTATTTCAGAACAAACCCACGGTACCTTTTTTATGATATTAAAACTTTATTTTTGCACAATTATGCAAATTTTATTTTTTTTTCTTTATTAGCGGTTTTTTAAACATATTTTAACAAAAGTCGAAGAAAATGTGGCCTTACTGGGGTACCCCGTTATAAGGTCACATTGTAGGACGGTTTTATTTTATTTATTTATTTGTTTACACATATACGGCACAACATGTGCCATTAACACAATTGACATAACATATAAATAGTACAACAATATGAAGAATAAGAATAAAGTATAAAGTACAAGCTTTAAATTATTAAGCAAAGATAAAAAAAGTTAAAAGTGACAATAAAATAATAATCAAAAAAGTTGAATGTAGAAATGTAAGATATCTTTAAAAAGTAGAAAGATTTAAATATAAGAAGTAAGAAGTCCTGATAAGAGCAACGAAAAAATAAATAAATGTGTTTGAATTATAAATTAAGTTAAGCATTCTTTTGTAAATATGGTCTTTTTTTAAGTAAGTTTGTTAAAGTATTACGACAGGAAAATTATAAAACAAAATCTAGAAGAAACCATAACAAAAGCTTTGATCTTTGTAAGGTTGCAACACTGTATCTATATTCTTCCCGTATCCAACTTTGTTTGAAGTCGGTAATTTTTTTATTGATTTTTATTGCAAGATGGAGGATATTAAATAATTTTATAGAGAAATAAAATAAATAAAAAATAAAAAAGCATTTTATTTCTTGCAATTAAGTATGTAACAGAGTTGTAAAAAGTAAGAAAAAGTATAATTAATGCTATTTGCGAAAAATGTAATATAGATATCTCAAGTTTTTCATAAGCAAGAATCCTTCTCTCAGCCGAAGGTGAAGGCCTCCTCCAAAAAATTTCATTTATCTCTTGTTTTTTTTTTCGTAGGGTTAAGTATTTTTTTTTTGTGTTTGTATTTTTTCTTGTATTTTTATCACTTCTTCGTTTGTATTTTTTCTTGTATTTTTGTCACTTCTTGTATTTTTGAGCAAGTTTAGAATTTCTTCTTCAGAGGGTTTTGGTCTTGATCTTCCACGGTGACCAGCCGGGTTGGAAGATGAGTTTTGGTTTTTATAGTTATTTTTATTTAATTTTTTTTTTTTAGTTTTTGTATTTCTTTATTATTATTTCCATTGATGTTTTTTATTGTTGTTGTTTTTAATTTTTTCAATTTAATTTTTAATTTTGATTTATTGTTTTTATTCTTGTTTTTGTTGTTGTTTACTGTTGTTTTTTGCTTGTTACCTGTGTCGAAGATGGGCGGTAGTTGCTACAAGTTGTCGGCTCTGGGCATGTTGATTTGATTTTTATTTACGAAGAAGTTAAGCATGCATGGTTTCACAATTCCTTCAGACAGGCTAGAAGTTCTTCTTTTTTGTGAATGCTGTTTATTTTTCTTGTTGGCCTGTTCTTTTGTTCTGTCGTCTGTAGGTGTTTCAGGAGATAATATAAGCCTTCTCTTATTACTGTCCGTGGTTTTGTCATTGGCTTGTATTACAAGTTTCTCATACTTAATTTTTGCTATATTCCCTTTCTCTCTCTCGAGTTTTGCCTGCACTTGTAGCTCTTTTCTTTTTTCTAGTATTTGTTTCGGATAGTCTTCTGTTATGTAATGTGTGGTTTCTCTTAGTGCCTCTCTTCTCTGTTTAAATATTTTTATTTTGGTGCCAAGTGTGGTAAATGTAGCAATTATTGGTCGAGGTTTTTCTCCTTTTTTGCCTATTCTCTGAACTTCTTGGATATCTCTGTGATCTAGGTCTAGAGAGAAATATTCCTTTACAAAGTTGATAATAATGTTTTCCAATATTCGGTATGAGGTTTCGGTTTCCTCAATGCCAAAAAAGACGATATTATTTTTTCTTGCCTTTTTTTCCATGAAATAAAGTAGTTTTTCTTGGTTTTCCAACTTTTTTTTGAGGTTTTCGTATTTTTCATCCCAAATTTTAAACTTTTCTTCCAGTATGTTGTTTATATTTTGAGTAACTGTTTCTGTTACTTTTTCTCCTCATTTTAGGATTGTACTTTTCTGTGCATCGAGTTCGCTTTTTATTGCAAGATGGAGGATATTAAATAATTTTATAGAGAAATATTGCATATTTATTTGTCCAAATGTCGTTTTAGTGGTAAGTTGGTGGAATATATGTTTTAATAAGGTATTCCTGGTTTGTCCCATAAGTCTTAACATTTTTAACAACAATTTAAAATACTAAACACCTTGAAATGCAATATTGAAAGTATCCTTTATTCTGCTTATACTGACTCAAAATAGACATTGCCATTGATAGATTCCATTGAATTAACGAGTGGGTTGTTCTATATTCTATGGAACAAGCCACGTTGAACAGGAATGCTATGTTTATTACAACAGTGTTTTAACGAAAGTGCTCCGAAGAACACTATTAATTCATCCACTCAAACGCGTGCCACTATTGATATTAGCCGCACGCAAATAACTTCAAGACCCAGATTACGTTGATAAGATTCCCTACTCAGCAACCCCATTTATTACTCAGGCCCTGTGAGATATCTCAAGGCCTCCTGTGTGGAGTTGCTTTAAGAGCGATTGACCAGCGGCTGAGAATAAAAGTTTAAAAATGCTTGCAACTGTACAGGGAAGTTCCGATGAGAAAGATCCATTATTCCCCGTATCAAATTTTAGAAATTAAAAATTTTATATCGATTTATTTCATTTAAAACTTGCTTTAATATATACCTACATTCAAGTAAGCAATAAAAATGCTCAAAACGCAGATGATAAATTATTAAATATCGTGTACTTTTTGTAAGTATTTGATCACAAGTATTTATGATTTTTTAATAATGTCTAAACAAAATAAGTGTGTAAAAAAAATGTCTAATATTTTAGTTCGTAAGACCTTAAATAAATAGAAAAATTGAGGTATTTTTGTCACAAAACACGTTATCGGGTTTATTGTTTAGTGCTTTTAATTTAACTAAAATTAAAATTCTTAAAACTGTGTTTATTAGATTATGTATTGATTTATTTTGTTGTATGATTATATGATTTGAAATTTGTGTTGTTTAATTGATCAAATCTGTCAACGACCAACGGTATAAACTTAGTTTTTTTTAATTTCAAAACTGCGTGTACCAGATAAAATAACAATCTTTCAAAATCAATTTATTTTTTTTTTGTCAAAAAGAAGCAAAACGCCTAGAATTTGATTTAAAGGGACTAATTTCCGGTATTCTATGGTAATACCCTATTTATTCTAAGTTTGTAAAAAGCCTTTCAAGTAAGCATTTTCCACAAAATTAGCCCTACAACAATTAGCAAAATGTTGTAATTTTTAAATATGCTTCCACACACAGTTATCTCTGTGAATTGAATGTAAAGTCAAGGCAAGTCAGGTCTAAATAATAGCTATGTTGAATATTGCTATGTACAAGGAAAAGCCAGACCTTCAGCTCACTGAGACTGGCTGTAGGAGGTAGAAGGCTAGAGCAAGCAATATCTAGAAGGCTGGCAGGCAGGTACTACATTAAACTATTATACTATGGACTGTACTATAGAGTTGGAGTATTGTATAGTAGGTACCGGGTAGTATAATGCTACTATAAGTAGGAGTTGAGCGAAGCGGTGACGTCACGTCTCCCACGTGACTGCGGCGCCGACACTAATTCATCAATGGGCAATCTTATGAATGAAAAAGCCATTGGGAAATGGAAACGATTGGAAGCTGATAAATAGATTGCGTATTATTTTACTATTTTTCAATTTTTGGCACCGAACATCATCAGTGAATTATTGTATTCTTGTAAAAGTATCTCAATATCAAACATACTAATTTTATCTGTCTGTGCGTCTCGTGAAATCTGGTTCAATGAGCTCAAGGTTGTTTTGAATTTAAGAGTCATTTTCAAAATTAAAACTGATTGTGTGAAGGATTGAAACAAGAGATAAAGTGGGTAGGTACCAACCTACCTATAAAATTATGTTTTGACAGAAAATTATTTTAGTTGTCTTTTTCAGCATTGTAATTATAATATACCGGGCTTGCGCTATTGATTAATTACATCGAATGTGAAATATCTACCTATAAGGATTTTACTCTGCAAATATCGCGAGTATCGTGAGGTTGAAAGGAATAAAGGAAGATTTTGTTATGTTAGGATTTGAGTGACTTTAGTTCGCGTCAGTAAATACGGCTAGAAGAACCTCGGGTTTCGAACGTCCGACCAATGGGTTGGGAGCCAGTAATGATACCGGTCTGATAATATATATAACTAGCTGATACCCGGCATGTGGTGCAATGCCACTTAAATAAAGAAATTGTTCTACATGCGTGTCCTTTCCCATTCGTCCCGTTCTCCTTCCGCAAACTCTTCCCCTTCCACGACTTCTTCCCCTCCCGCGTTCCACTTTCACCTTCTCGCGACCCCCCTCACGCATTCCCCTTCCACCTTTTCCGCCTCCCCCCTCCCTTGTCCCCCCCCCCCTTGTCTCCCCTCCCTTGTATATATTAAAAATCACATTGGAGGTATTACATTTAGAGCTAAACTTAAAACTCACCTTTTTAGACAGTCGTATCCATAAAGCAAAAATCCAAAACCTTATTTACCTTCTCAGACCTAATAAATCACTAATTGCATAAAAATGTTGACAAGTTCTTATTTGTGAGTTATTGTACATCTAATTTCATACAAATTCTCCAGTCCTAATGAGTCCTAACTTCTTTCAAAATATCTTCAATTTATTAACTTCAATTAATGAATTATTTATTATTTTTGGCAGTAATCTTCTTATAAAATATAATATGAAAAGCGATGGTGTAGTAAATGTAAAATTATGCAATGTTTTAAATATAATGTCCTCCGCGTGCAAAGTCGTATCTCCTCCAAGCATAAACTCTCTAATAAAAGTTTATCGGAAGTAACCTGCCAGGTAAGTATGGTTAAGTATCTATTTGTAAATAATTGTTCTAGGTAGAGCCCAAGAAGTCATAATAAAATGTACAGCGCCCTTGAGGTATTTTCTCACAAAAACGGCGCTCTACAAATTATCCATTTATTATTATTATTACGCGCCTTGCTTCGACATTTATACATTCGCAGCTGGTTCACTTGTTCGTGTCATATCTTTCTCGTGCGTGCCCGATTTCTTCGAATATTCAATTTTGCTGTTTATAGTCTAGTTGCAAGCTTTAGCCTCCTGGTTGTATGGCAGTTTATTAAAAAGGTGTGGGCGCCATCGCATTATAATAAATAATCGTTGCGACTCGAGTTGGCCAACCTTTTACACCGATCACTGCTAATAATATGCAACCGAACAGCTTCAGCCTGGTCTGCAACCATAACACAGCACTACTAGGTACTGTCACGTCGCTATCTAGTCACTAGCTGGGTCGGTGACGATCGGCAGTTAGATATAGGTTTTTTTTAATGTTTATATTCCAGCAGAACCTATCAAAACTATCTGCATTTTGTATCAGTTAACGCCCCATTACGGCGAGGGACGGACGTCCCTAGAGACTCTACGTCGCTTGGTTCCGTGAAATCAATTTTTAATTTTAACCTCGATTTTGACGATTTTATTTAGGTATTATCAGCCTGAGGTGCAATTGTAAACATTTGTACTACACACCTTCTTGCGTACCGTATTACCTAGCTTTATAGACATTCATTATTATTTGCAATCGTGCTAGAACTTACAAAGCTCAATTATTGTCATAAATTGCGTGAATGTCGAGCAAATTCTTATTAGGTGTGTGTCAGCTTTATTATTAGATTAAAATGAACAAATAAGTAGGTACCTACCTACTTTGTTTAACCACTTCAGTTTCGAAAGAAAAGACCAACTCCTTGTTTAGGCAAAGGTTGAACAGGTAATAACCTAAATATATTTTTAAATTACGCAGATAATGCTGTATTCATGTACATTACACATATTAATCAATGTACTTAGGTATGTATGTACTAAAGATATCTGGCGGTTTTTAATCACCTATTGTGTTTTTGTGCAGATTGAGGTTTTCTGTGCTACTCGCCTTTTGTATTTAAACACGTTTTAAATATGTATGGACGTACTTTTTTTTAAATTTTATTTCGTAACATGCCAATAGCTTGTTTTAGATAGAACACATTTTTTCTCATAAAAATGAAGTCAATGGACTTCTTTTGTTTTAGAATGATTTGAAAATAAAGAAATTGATAAATATTGCGATAAGATTTAAATACTTACTTACTACTTATTACTAGCCATAGGTAGGTACTTAAAAATATTATATAAAATAGTACCTACCTATGATGGCATTATGAATTTTAACCAATATTGTAGATTCAAAGTAGTTATTCCGTTGGTTCATTACTCTGTTGCCTGCAAACATGTGTATATCTCTGCTATAATACAGATTACAGACTCCTCGGACTCGCTGAGTGTTTGCTCAAGGAGTGCAATAATTAATGATAAGTTTGCTTATTATTTAATAATAATGACGAGCAAGTTGGCTGGCCTAAGGCAAAGTACCCACCGTACCCTCTGCCTGCAGTCTGCCCACGAAGCCTTCACTCTCTTTGCCAGAGGTTCCCAACATCTTTGGGCAAATTACCCACTTTTCAAGTGTATTTGTCCTCAATGCCTTATAAGTAACTTAATGTTTACTTCTGTGCAACTCAAATGTTACAAAACTATCAATTTATTGTTGATCCTTTTTTAATTAAAAGATTAAATAAATTTTTTAAACAATTTTTTTTTAATCGATGAAGACAATATTAGCGACACAGAATCTAAATCTGAAACAGAAAAATCAGAAAAAGATCGGGTCACATCTGGGACTCGAACCCAAGACCTTCGGCTTTCACCATTAAGCTAATGTTCTGATTTTTCTATTTCAGATTTAGTTTGAGTTTCACTAATATTGACTTCATTAGTTAAAATGTTATAATTTGAGGTTTTACCTATTAAATTAAAAAAAAAAGTTTAATTTTCTAAAATAATATTTTCTATTTTTAACATAATCTCTTTATTTTACCATTAAATGAGATCAAAAGAGTATGAGATTATAATGCATTTAATTTTCAATTTTCTGAATTATATTCAACATTTACCCATATTTTCGTCAATTTAATAAAATTTTGACCTTGTTAATTCCATATGTTCCAAATACCTACTGTCCAATTTTGTGACATATATTTTTTTTTTTAAACTTTAAAAAATAACCTAACAGCAGGTATCCGAATGATTTTAACAACACAGCACATTTGGAGTAAAAACATAGTTGTCATTTTGCTGTCTGTGATATATTTTTTTTCAATTAAAAACATTAAAAAAAAATTCTTTCGCACGTTGCCACTAATCACGCGGCTACACGTCGCAACGGGATCGTGTAGTACGCGCTCAGTCTCGTCTTTTAGCTTTTTTAGTCCAAATATGCTCAAGAATCACTGGTCAAAATCCTTCGTGTACGTGCTGTTGCACCCTGCATATATTATAATTTATTATCCGTTTTAAAGGGGCATGCAATGAAATGTTGTATATTATAGATATTATATACACAACATTTCATTGCGTACCCTTACAAAACAGTAACCATTTATAATATCAATCACAACCATCAGGCCCAAACCACGAAACGCTCTTGATTCTTATCGTACAAAATCACATTAAAAAGGAAAAAAATTGTCACGAAGTTTTGAAATTTTTATTGTTTTTTTTCTCAACATAAAATCGCCAAATTATCTACAGCTTTTCTCCCAAAATCATTTAAAATCGCCCTGCAGCCTTTTTACCTATTGATCGCCCCACAATATCGCCCACTGGTGGGCGATATTGTCGAGGTTGAGAATCGCTGCTCTATGTGATTAGGTATATTTATGAAGCCTTCAAAGTGGAAGTGTTCTTGAATTACCGGCCTACTGCGACTAGATTGTTACAATTTATTAAAACAACGTCACAATCCTCGACCAAATTATACCCACAATATATTTACGTGCCTACACCGACATAACGTTAGTTGAGAGTGAAAAGGTTCCAATTATACCCACAATATATTTACGTGCCTACACCGACATAACGTTAGTTGAGAGTGAAAAGGTTCCAATTATACCCACAATATATTTACGTGCCTACACCGACATAACGTTAGTTGAGAGTGAAAAGGTTCCAATTATACCCACAATATATTTACGTGCCTACACCGACATAACGTTAGATGAGAGTGAAAAGGTTCCAATTATACCCACAATATATTTACGTGCCTACACCGACATAACGTTAGGTGAGAGTGAAAAGGTTCCAATTAAACGCACAATATATTTACGTGCCTACACCGACATAACGTTAGTTGAGAGTGAAAAGGTTCCAATTATACCCACAATATATTTACGTGCGTACACCGACATAACGTTAGGTGAGAGTGAAAAGGTTCCAATTATACCCACAATATATTTACGTGCCTACACCGACATAACGTTAGTGGAGAGTGAAAAGGTTCCAATTATACCCACAATATATTTACGTGCCTACACCGACATAACGTTAGGTGAGAGTGAAAAGGTTCCAATTATACCCACAATATATTTACGTGCCTACACCGACATAACGTTAGTTGAGAGTGAAAAGGTTCCAATTATACCCACAATATATTTACGTGCCTACACCGACATAACGTTAGGTGAGAGTGAAAAGGTTCCAATTATACCCACAATATATTTACGTGCCTACACCGATATAACGTTAGGTGAGAGTGAAAAGGTGCCATCCGCTCCAACCAGAACTTAAGCATTTGAATTAATTTATTTTAAAATTTAACAAATCTTCCGTATAGTTTGCTATTGCAATCAGTTAGCAATTTATGTATGTATGTATTAAGCAAGTAAAACATATAATATATTGCTGATAACAATTTATTTGCTGTACCTAAAAGAGCCGAAGGAACCTTTATACTGCGAAACTTTAGAATGTACTCAGTTCGAAAAAGTTTCACTTTTATTTTCTGTTTATAACCGCTTTATAATTATGGGTTATTTTAGTTAAATATTTTAGTACTTTCTGCTCAATAACTGATTACTATCGATAAACTATCAAAATTACGAAATAAAAATTGCATTGGTTTGTAGCTAATACAACATGGACAACAAAAATGCTAATTAATTCTAAAATAATCTTGGCCAACTTTTTTTGTCAATGTGATAAAATATAAAATAAATAATAAAAAAAAATTAATTTTAAAAAACATATAAAAGGCATTACTTTGTGTCAATAAGACAATTTTGTGTTTCAATGTAAATCGGTCGTGTATAACTTAAGTTTCCCCCCCCCCCCCCCCTTCCACTAATTCCCGCAGCATTGAGAAATAGTACTCGTAGATTACATTTCTTGAAAGTGCAATATTATTACCCTCTCTTTCATCATTGTGATGTTAATTTAAGTTGTTGTAAGTAGAGATTTCAAAAAACTTGTTAAGCTCCAGGATAGCCCTCCCCCCCCCCCCCTATTCCCCCTCCCAATCAACCTCCAAAGTGAATCATATGGCTGAGCTGTTGGCTTCAGGTACTATTATTATCTACTATCACAAGCAATTAAAAATGCTTGTACTACACTATTTACTTGCAGAATTGCCCTGGTGAAAGACCACCACTCTGAAACGAAACAAAATTTTGCTTGAAATGGTTTAGGATGATCTTAACTCTCGCTACTTTACCTATACCTACAATAAAATACAATGTTTAAACGAAAATAGAAAGAGTAAAACATTTTTAATAAATATTACAAATATTTTTTATTATTCCATTTAAAAGTGGTTAATACATAATTTTATAAATGAAAAGGTAAAAAAAAAAAAAACAAAATCAAATCTAGTTGTTATGTGAAGTATTTTCAGACTAGAAATCAGGTTTTTAAACTTCACTAAACGTAAAAATAAAAAAAAAACTCTTTCATATAATAATTATTTTCGATCAGTCTTGTAAAAAGCTTCCCATAAAGTTTAGATTTTTTAGGAAAAAGGTAGGTGTAGCCTACATTAAGTACGTATTACTCAATCATCTTAAATTTATATTAAAAAGAATATTAGTGGCCTCTTACAAAGGTTGATTTTTTTCTTATAATTAATATAGCTGAATGAATACCAACAAAAAATTTAAATTGACATAGATATCATTATTTACAAGAATATTCAAAAAATATTCTGGCAATAACTAAGATAATAATAAATTGTAAATAATTTATTTTAAAATCCATGAAAACATTTTAAACTTATGTTTTAAGCCAATCCATTGATTATACAATTTTTTACACCAATAAAAAGTTATAATATTTACTGTTGTTGAAAAAATTTTTGATTGTAATCAGTCCCACTGGGTCGGTAAGGAATTGACATAAACCGAAGACACTGCGCAGAAAAGTATAGTTTTTTTACGGTTTCCAGAACAGTAATTGTAGGAATTTTCTGCACAGTTTATGTCGATTGCCTACCGATACCGACCCAGTGGGATGATGGCTTTAAGCATTGATTATCTCAACACGAGATGTTTTGGCTTATGAAGGTAAGGGCACATACATTACGTGAGCAGTTTAAAAAAAATGTAGAATCCTCCACCCCCCTTGGTGAGATTAAGTGAGATTTAGTGGGACCCCCCCACCCCCTCACGTGAGATTTTTTTCTTACTCTCGAAATAAATGTTTTTCATAATAGCCATTTTTTCAGCGGACAAAATGGGACACTTCAAAAGAAGTGAAACAATTTTTTTATTTTTTATTATGTCTATAATAATATATACTCTTTTAAAGTTGACGTGAGATTTTTATTGACCCCCCCCTAATCCTAAATGAGATTAGATGAGATTTTACTGGACACCCCCCCCCCCCCCCCACCCCTTTTTTTGCTCACGTAATTAATGTATGCCCCCTAAGCGAATTTACTAACTCTAATTATGTATAATTATTATGGTACATAGGTAAGGTCAATAAGTTAGTAAGGTGAGTTTGCAGTATTTATGTTGTTTGGCAGACTTGCTTAAATATAAATAAATTAAATCAAATTACAGTAATAATGCTTCACACCGCTGTTGATGCAACTGGGTTTTACTTTGTCCTTAACTTCATATTCCAATTTCAAGTCCTCATTTTTTGTCTCAAGTTTAATTTAATATTAATTTCTGATAAAATTTTTATTGAAGAAAACCCGGTTGTAATCAAAGGTATTAAAAAATATTGGTATAAAACTAAGTTTTATGTAGTACTTATAATGCCACACAATGATTTGTTAAACACATTATATGCCATGATGGAGGGTATGACCAGGGGACAAACTCTAGGGGACGCCCACGCCGAGAGTACCTGGAAGACCTGCTGGTGGACGTGCGCTGCTCATCATATGCAGACTTCAACAGAGCCGCACAGGGAAGAATGGAAGAGAAAAATAGAGGAAATTGCCGCTAACCAATCCCAGGATTGAAACCAGAGAGAGAGAGATTTGTTTGCTTTCTTTGAAAATATAGATTGCGAAAACATATTTAAGATACAAAAGTGTAAGATGAGAATTATAGGGAATTGTTCATACGTGAGAGTATTTAAAATCCGACGATTTGTTCAGTTCATTTAAAAGCAAATACATAATTTGGGTTTTTAAATCAACGGTGATAAAATTAATAAAAAATTAAAAGTTTTGTTTCTAAAGGAGAACACAATATTATTTTTTTATACGTATTCCACTGTCCCCTATAATAAATATCTAGAAAATAAACTTAATAAGTAACAATAAATTATCATATAAACTTATGGAAGGAATGCTTGAATCCATTCATCTTATTATTTTCTATACAACTTGATCACTTCAAGATGAATTCATTAATATTAATAATTCATTCATTCATTAACACTTTAGGTATACCTCATGTGATCAGAGATCAATTTTTACCGCAATTTGTGGATTCACAAAACCCGTTCCGGAAATTTTTGAAATTGGCGATAGCCAATAGTTTAGAACATCTAGAATATGAAAATGATAAAACAAATTTGCCAAACGTATAAATAATAATCCATTATTTTTTAGATATATAGCTATTATCTAGTTTCAGTGTATTTAAAACACTTTTTGGGAACATATCAAAAATAGCTAAAATTCCAGGGAGGGTTTTGCAACTCCACTCGTATATAACACATGATCACATTTCATTGGACAAAACCAGTAGAAATGACTAGGTTTTTGTTAGCAAATGTTTTTTCACTTACTTACTTACTTACTAATGTTGTACCAATGTAATATTTATTATTTTGACAAGCTTGTAAATAAGAGATAAATGGAGCATAATACAGTATGCACTTATTGATAAATTATTACCTATCAGTATACAAAAATAAATATAACATTATCTATATACCTAACCATATAAATCGTATTATTCTTCCAGATTTGTGTTTTGGGAGAAATAACTTTTATTGTGCTTTAGTTCTCGCATCTTTTAATCAAGCAGATTCTATGTCAATTTCATAGTAAGTTTTGTGTCCTATTTCGTTTAAATAATAACTCTTTTTTATGAATAAGTGCTCTGCCAAAGTGAATAAACAAGTAAAACTTGGTGTTTTCCAATGTACAGGTATAATGAATTGAAAGTATCAAACTGTTCTCTTGGGAAAAGTCATTTTTTAACAACATGACAAATAGACCTCAGACCACAATCCGATCTTCTGTAATATTAAAAAATCAATAAAGCAAGTATTATCTTTATATCAAAATATTAATAGAATATAAATCAACAATAAATATCATTTTATACCCTGTATACTATACTATAAGTAACTCTAAATCAGTGATTTCATTTAGTGTCGGTATATGTGTAGTAAATACAAGAAAAACTAAAGCTGACCATCGTTGAGGCATATGAGCAGTTCAGATGTGTCACTCTGCGTGAGGAGGGAGCATGGCGGAGCCTGCAGGGCGAGAGGGGAGGCGCCGTGTTCCCGCAGAGAGTGCGCGCGCAGCAATGACACCTTGCGGAAGCGTGCACCACACAGCCCACAGTCAGCTCGCACCTTGCGTACCCCGTGAGCCTCCCACTGGTGCTCCCACTTCAGTTTCACTGACCCAAAGCGCCCCCCGCAGAACTCGCAGCGATACGTCACATTCGCTTTCCCCTGGTGCGAGATCTTCACATGTTTGCGGAAACTCGACTGAAAATAAAATTGCTTGTCGCAGTACGCGCAACGCGTCGGTGGGTGGCCGCGGTGGTATTCCATGTGCGAGATGAGCATGCGCTTGGTGTTGAACTTGCGGCGACAGAGATCACACTGGAGGAACTTATTCCCGTGCACTTTCTTATGCTTGGAGTAATTGCTGGAATCCCCGAAGGCGCGGTGACAGAACTTGCACTTGTAAAGAGTGAGCTTGGCGTGCTCCCGCAGGTGAGCCTTAAACTTGTCCACCTGACGGAAGCTGCCGAGTCCGCAGATGCTGCACTCATAGCTCGGCGCCGCGCCACTGTTGTCCTTTGCCGCGCTGGTCATCTCCTGAACGATGTGCGAGATTATGTGGCGCTTTAGGTCACCCATTCTTTCAAACTCTTTCTTGCATTTATGGCATTTCTGAAATTTTGAATAAAAAAACTTCCTTAGCACTCCGTGAAGACGCACACAACATAACAGTTTTTGACAGTCTGTAACTAGAGTTTTGTTTTTATAACGATCCATTAATTCAGTTAATTTATAATAGTTCATTATCGTTTGAATCGAATCCCAGAAATTGTTTAGAAGGGCCGACTGCTGGTGAATATAAAAATGTGTTCTGAAAAAGAATTTGCCCGTTGAAAACCTTTAATAGTACCTATGAAACCATGCAAAATAAAACTGTTAAATAGTGTGATTTCACTAAATGAGTATTTCTCAAATCATGGAATTACTTTAATTTTGATTATGTGTTGTGTGCATGCAGCAAATGAAATTTAAGTATATTTTAAAATATTCCTACTAGTTCTATAATAATTGCTCAAAATAAATAAGTGTAATAATAAACTAACCTTCTCTTTTTTTTCTGGGTCAATTAGTGAGGAGAAGTATTTGTCAGGCTCTATCTTGATAGTCTGCTCGCCCGCCTCCAGAAGGATATCTCGCTCCAGCAAGTCTATCTCATTCACATCCCCCTCCGCGCTCTCCCATTGCGGGGTGATTCCAATGAGTTGACCAAACAGCGCATAATCCGGGTTCTTGTCCGACACATTCATCTTCACCATACTCTTCTGCAGGATTCTCTTCATGTCCAGTGTGCCGCATCTGCGCGAGTGACTACGCTTCCTGTGACGCAGGCTTTGCATGTGGCAGGCAGCGTGGCTGGATAGGTCAGCCTTCTTGAGGAAGGCCAGAGAACAGAGGTTGCACTTGTAGCGATTGACCCGCTGGTGGATGCGTGCTTGGTGGGACTTGAGCACGTGTTTAAAAGCGAACTTGGAGTCACACAAATTGCACTGGAAGGGCTTCTCGCCTGTGTGAATGCGCTGATGGATCTTAAGGTGTGAGCGACCAGCGTACACCTTCCCACATACGCCGCATTCGTAATTGGGGTTGCCGTGCATCTGGAGGTGCATGTTGTACTTGGTGACGGACTTGAAGACCTTGGCGCACTTGGGGCAGGCGTAGTGCTGCCGGGAGCCAGGCGCGGGCAGCCGGGCGCCGGGACGGAAGTCAGCGTGGATGGTGCTCATGTGTCGTCGCAGGGAGCTCTTCTCCACAAAGTACTTCTGGCAGATGTCGCACTGGTGCTGCTTGGCCATGTGCGTCCACATGTGGCGGCGGAGAGTCGGCTGCTCTTTGAACGCTTTCATATTTATACATAAATGGTTATAACAAAAGAATTCCTACATCAATGTGTCAATTTATCAAATTTTTCAAATAATGCAACTAATAATTTAAATGAATGACTATAATTGCTATAATTTATTAAGTATTCATGTTTTTTTGTCAAATATTTTGAAAGCAACAATTAATTTTCAAGTTTCTGTATGAATGCATTATGAATATATATGTAAGTGATATTTGTGCGAAAATATTGGAATAAATTCATTATTATCAGCTTTTTAATTAGTTAGTTGCCTATTGCACTATCAACTAACTAAAAACATAAAAAGAATTTTTAATAATTTTGTCCGTCCATAGAATAATATCTCTAAAGTTGAAATCTGTAATTTTTATTATCCTAAAAAAAGAATGTTGATTAGTGTTGCTAATGATCTCTCATTCTGTCATGAAATAATGATTATAAAGAGCAATTCACCAGTAGTATCAATACCTTTTTGGCAGATCTCGCACTCATAGGGGCGGTCCTCACTATGCACCAGCATGTGATGGTTAAGGGCGTTAAGGGAGCGGCAGCGACGTCCGCACAGCCGGCAGCGCACCTCCTGCTTCCTGCTCAGTTCTCGCTTCATGGCGCGCTCTTGCTCTGAGTCCAGCTCCATGAGTCCACCGTCCCCAGTGAGATCCACCTCCTCTCCCTCGTATACATAATCGAACGACTTCCCTCGACTGCGGTACACTTCTCCATTGATCACCGAATGAATCAATAAATCATTTTTGTCTATATCCTCATTGTTTTCAAGGTCTTCATAGCTGTCGTTTGTGAGGTTAAACACTTCTTGGTCGAAGTCTACCTGAAGGTTGGAGAAAGAGCTACTGGCGGGGACTTGAGACAGCATAGCCACGTAATCCAGCTCTCTGCAGAAATTGTTCATATCATCGTTACCTTTCAAATCTGTACAGATATCTGCATCTCCATTTTCATTCATGTATAAATGTTTTACCTTTAACAAAATTCATACACTAAATACATAAATAATATGTATAAATAAAAGCAACAATAGAAAGTAAACTGAAAAAAATTTATAAACCAAGCAATATTTAAAAATATACCATAATGATCATAAAATAAAATCATAGCTTATTATTCAGTGCTTACAACAGGCATCCAGAGTGCAGAAAATCCTAAATTCAAAACCCTGTTGCAGTAATAACCTGTTTTTATAATATATTTGATTTGGTGATTATTATTCTTAGGGGGTTTCTCACCATTCTCCCTCCCAATAGTTTATCTACACTAATAACGAATATTTTCGATTTACGGTTTATTTATTTATTAAGTTGGAGTTTATAATTCGGTACTCGAACCTATGAATAGTGGCTGTATATTGGATAAGTTGGCCAAGTTTTCTAACCACTGAGTATTTTATTTTTATTTTTAATAATATTCGTTACTAGTGTAGATAAGCTATTGGAAGGATTTATTTTAATATTTAATAGATAGAATGCCTAGTTTAATAAAGTCAAATTTAATAAAGTATGCTTTACCGATTCCAAAATGTTTTCATTTTCAGCTTGACATTCGGAGTAATAATTTAGAATATTTGTGGTGTTCTTAACGTCTTCAGACTGCCTCTCAGAAATATTGAGCAGCGAAATGTTCCCGTGATTGCGCAAATTGCGGCTTTGATTATCAGATTCACTCCCTTCAAACACCTTTCTTTTCCTCATTGATTCAGATTGTTCTTTGATATACTCCACAAACTCAGAACACTTTTTTATTCCCTTTGTTGATAAATTATTCTCTTTTACAAAACTTTTAACCACCTCTCTATCGGGTTCACAATCATCGTGGGGCTCCAAGTCCGGTGGAGAAGAATCGTCTTCTGTATTTCCACTGATGTCTCTGTCTATTACTACTTTTACAAGACCATTAAATAATATTCGTTGCCTTTGAAAGCTGTCGTGAATAAATATTTGAGCCGGAATCAAGAAAGTGCTTTCATCTTCATCAAAACTTAATGTTTTAGGCCTAAAAGGGAGTTGTAATAAAGGAAATTCCCCTGAAATTATATCCATTGTGTTGTAAAAATTATTTTCACTGACAGTATCTGTAATTAGAGGAAAATTACAAAATTTAAATATTCATGATCTCACCATCATTATAATTTATTGTATAGTAAATACTTTCAAAACCAGAGTGAAATCATAATTTTATTTTGTACCTAATATTATTGGAAAAAGTGAAAATAGTCATTTATTTTTTATCTTCCTTTGTGAAAGATAAGGTTTTTAATAACTGCTGCAATTTGAATCACTGAACAATTTAGCTATTAATCCACAAATTTTATTTGGTAATAAATTTTTAAGAAAAAATAATATAAGTACCTATTATAACATACCTTTGAATGGTAAATTGCTATATATTCGTAGATAAAAAAATAATAAAAAAAACAACTCTATGGAGTCCTTATTATACTTAAAAATTTAATTAGTAAAACTTTAAACTATTTTAGAGCCACGCAAGACTATTTTCACACAGGCACTTTACGTTAACGCTCAAACATGACTCATTTGACCATATTATAACATAATAATATAAATAGTTATATTTAACTTGGTTTAATTTGACGTTTAGATTATTGTTAACAATTACTTAGTGCATTTTCGCACAAATCAACGAAGTTCACTTTATATTTAGCAAAGTGCAACAATAATACAAAATACCCGCGTATTTCATTGCTGCGATTGCTGCACTTGGTGAGAAGAATTGGGTAGGAACTAATCACATTTGCGTAGACCTTATTGGTTTATTTTTTATTTATGGCGTAGACATATTTATTATTTAACCATCTTTTGTCTATGATTTGTAAATGTCATTTTTATTCTGACTTCTCTGATTTTTCTTAGTAATTTTCTAATAATATTTACTATCAGGTCAGATCACAGATAAATTTATTCCAACTCGAGTTTTAGAAGTTATTAATAGTCTTCTCCAGTTCATTTTTAGATATGGTTTTGTAAAATCTGGAAGAAGTATTAAATTTTTAAAATGGAAGACGAATCGGTTATCGGCGATTGGATTAGACAAAAAGTTCTCGGTAGTGGAAGTTTCGGAACCGTTAGCTTGTGGCGAAACTTAAAGACGAATGAAAATCTCGCGATTAAAATTTGCAAGTTGCTTAACGATGTCCTGACCGCGAAACATAAAGAACGATGGTCTAAAGAGGTAGAGATGATGAATTTAATTCAAAGTGCCAACATTGTCGGGACAATCAAACTTCCCAAGGAATTGGAAGTGGGATTGGGTCCTAGTAATAGTTCTAAACTGCCTATATTGTGTATGGAGTATTGTAGCAAAGGCGATTTAAGACAATTGTTAAACCTGCCAGAAAACACTAACGGGGTGCCAGAAACGGAAGTGCGAAGTATCTTGAGTGACATGAAGTGCGCCTTGAGCCACCTTCACAAGCTGAAAATAACTCACCGAGATCTGAAGCCTGAAAATATTGTTCTGCAAGTAGACGTGAACAACAGGGTCACCTACAAACTCATCGATTTGGGTTATGCCAAAGAGATAGATTCAAATTCAGTGTGCGCTAGTTTTGTGGGGACCCTCCAGTACCTGGCTCCGGAGCTGCTGTACAGCAAGACATACAGTAACACGGTAGACTACTGGTCCTTCGGCCTGGTCGCCTTCGAATCCATCTGTGGCACTCGCCCTTTCCTGCCTCACATGCCCCCAGTGCAGTGGATGAATCACGTCAAGTCCAAGACCTCCGACAACATCTGTGTCTTTGAGAATTCTAAAGGAGAAGTGGAATACTCTGACACCATGTTCCACGAAAACCATATCTCGTCTTGCCTCAAGGAGCTTGTAGAAAAGTGGCTCCGGATAGCTTTAGAATGGGACCCTAAGAGACGCGGACGTATCGGCGATGACAAATGCGTGAAGTTCACTCTGCCTGAAGAAGGCGACGAGCGGGTGCTGCAGAATGGGGCGAGCACTCCACCCTCTCCAAGAGAATCCTCTCTGGTTATATTCTCTCTACTTGAAAATATTTTATCCAAGAAGATTATTAAGTTGTTTTCCGTGTCGACATACGAATACCTCAGTTATGAGATAGACGACAGTACGATGGTGGGCACAGTGCAGGGCTGGGTGGAGCGAGACACCGGCGTAGCTGTGCCGGATCAACTGTTGGTTTCCTTCTCCCAGAGTGAAGTGGACAAAGAAAGCCCGGTTCACATGTACTGGAATACCGAATACCCTGTCATGTTGTATGTCTACCATCATGAACGTCTGTTCCTCGATGACAAAATCCAACCAAAAATTCCACCGAGACTGCGCTACTGTTTAGAAAATCCAAAGATCAAATGCAAATACAGTCAGTTGCTGGAATTGTACACGAGTACCCTCTTCTTCATCAGGACGGAGAAACAACACTACGATTCCCTAGTCACCGCCCTCTACCGGATGGTAGAGCATCTCAAGGTACACATCAGAAAGTTGTTTGTCAATCAAAATGAGTCGGATAAGAATATGGGCAAATTAAATGAAAAAACTGCTCTGCTCTCTTCTATAATGGAAGCGAACACTAAAAACTTGGCCAAATATAAAAAGAATTCTCACCTTTCTGAATATATGGAACATTATAATTCGTGGGCAAATAAAGCCGAATCTGAATTGGCAAAAAATGCCAAACTCCGCGACGCTTTCACTTTGATCACCACCCGGCTGCAGTCCGTGGCACGACGCTGCAGCGAAATACACGAAAAGAAACTTCACTCTCAACTCAACACCACCGAATACAGAGATCTCCAGATTCATGCCAACAGACTGGTGCAGCAAGTTAAACAAGTTTCCAAGGAGAACCGCGGCTTGCTCGCCCCTTGTGTCGAAGCTGTTAAACTTATATGTAAATGTCTAAGAGCTAGAGACAAGTTACTGTTCAATGTAGAGATTCAAAAGACAGCTCAGCAAATCATAGATATTCATGTGGAGACAACCAAGATGAGTCAACTCATCACCAGTGCCGGCCAGAATGCCGACGAGCTCTCTGCCGACCTGACTCGCTTCATCTTAGAGAAAGAAGACATTATATTTGCTTGTTTGGATTCTATAGCAGCATCATATTCTTCAAATAATGTTCCACCTTCTCCGATGGAAGAAGAGGATTCCCAGCCCTATTCGGTGGTTAATTTCAAGATAGGGGCAGCAGTGAGCGGCCCCAAGCCCCACAGCATCTCTCGGGATACGGAAGAGCTGCACTCGCTGCTGAAGGACAACATGAGCCTGCGCCAGACCTCCCGAAATATCATCCGCAAATCTTGCGAGGACCACAAGAATATTCTACAGGAAATGGACTTTAGTTTTCTGGAGCCAATGTGAATGTGTCTTATCTAGATAACAATTAAAAGCGGCAAGTATATTTAATCTAACATCTCATTTCAGAATATTGCCGTTGATAATATTCGGATATTATTTTATCTGAGCGTTCTGTCCACTACCTATTTTCATGTTCCTTTTAATGACAACAATAGTTGTTCAAAATTTCAGTTTTTACAAATTATGATTGTGAAAGGTTGTTTCGTGCTTTCCCTTATTTTACCCGAGTTATGATTTACTTACCTCTATTAATATTATAATATGATACAATTATAATATTATGTTTTTTGACCAGCTTAATTTCTTGGATGTTAGAAGGAAATCGATTGAGAATTAGATTATGTTTTATAAAAACATTGAGAAGAAGATAAAAATGCTACGTTTTATGTTCGCCTATATATTTTTGTCAAACATGCCGAGGTCTTATTACATAGTAGATCACCGAAGGTTAATAAATTTTCAAATAAAAATCTATCTTTCAAGATACAATATAACTGAATGTATGGATGGCGTTTATTTAAAAATTAATATGTAACGTACCACATAATTTATTATTCACTCGGAAACAGTGTTAATATTTTATTTGTTTCCCAATTTTCTTATTAAAGCATGAAACTCGCCTAATCCCAAGTTGAATTATTGTATACGAGTAATGTTAACTGCCAAAGAGAATAACAAAATGTCCTGAACAAATATCTTCAATTCTTGTCTTATCTAGATTTTTCACGTTAGTTGAAATGGTGCTGCCAGTTCTGGGTGTTTTAATGTTAATTATTAAGTTTTATGGACTTTACAAAATGGCTCAGCTATCGTAAAGAATATTGATATAAAAATTAGATATGTTTTATTTTAAAGTACATATTATGTATTATTAAATAGGGATTTAAATATGAGCAGGTCAATCTTTTCACGAAGATTGAGTCAAATGTAATTTATTGTTTTAGGTATTTTAATACATACTTTTGAAAGACTAAGTTTTTTTTTCTAAATAAGAACATAATTTTGATATATTGACTTATTGTTCGGTTCATGCTTGTTTGCGATAACTTCGGGAGTTTTTATAGAAGTTGTACTTGGGCTTCAATATTAATTACTATAAAAAACTAACTACCTTTCCAAGCAGTATTTGCCAAAGTGGAAAATGTCTATGAAGGAGAATGCATATCACTAGGGGATCTTGTGATATCCATGTGATAAGAGGGTATGGAATAAACTTGCAAGTCAGTTATTGTATAACGGTCATTCCGTGGCCTTAAAATTGTACTCTCGTATAAAATATGCAAAAGAAAGTCATGTCTGGTGGTTGCAGTGGCGGCTCGTGTCTTTTGGTGAGCTAGAGTGCTAATATTAACAAAAATGGCATTATTGATTTCGTTGTAGCCGAAAAATATTTTTTATTTTTTTTTCGAAAATTTATTTTTTGTATGAAGGTTTTCAGGAAATTTCAGTTTTGCCGTGCGCCGCACAGATTTCCTGAAAATCTATCATACAAAAAATAAATTTTCGAAAAAAAAATAAAAAATATTTTTCGGCTACAACGACATCAATAATGCCATTTTTGTTAATATTAGCACTCTAGCTCACCAAAAGTCACGAGCCGCCACTGGGTGGTTGTGACTTAATTTTTTTGTAAAAAATGTTTAGTATAATATGTATGTATTATACTAACTACAATACATTTAATTTGTTTAATTTACACATTAATTTGATCTCCTGGTTTCTCCTAGAGAGTTTTATTTTTTAAGATCCCTTGAGGGGGTGTATTGTCTGTCAAATGAGAGTAGAAAACAAAGGAGGCCGCCACTGTTGTTCAGATGGCAATACTAAAAAATATAACACATGGTGAGAATGTAAAACTGTGTAACCTACAATTTTGTAAAAAAAAAAAAACTAAAGTGGGAAAAATATTTTTTCATATCAATATACCACTGATCTCAAAACAAGAACTGCATACAGGTATATTATACCTTTGCAATTTTGTCTTAACACGGTGAAGAATAACAATATTGTAGTAAAATAAAAAACAGTTTAGAAGTTGCTCATATTTATTTAATACTAACTGAAGTAGCTTTTTTTATTTTCCCGTAGTTTCGAATTTTCCCCCATTTGTTTTGCCCTTCACAATTCGCTTGATGGTACTTTTTGAATTACCTGCGAAAAAAATATAAAACTATAGCTAACAATAATGTAAATAAAATAAAATCATACTTAAAACATGTATCCGCGTTTGAAAATATTGAAACCATAGCGCGTTGAAATCTTTATTATTGGAAAAAAACCAAAAATATTTATGTTAAAAAAGTTTTTTAAATGTTACTTACAGTATTCTACATATTCAGTGTCATTGCACTTTAATAAAACTGTCAAACAGAATATAGACATAACCTTAAATAAAAAGTAATTTTTAAATGTTTTGAAGCAATAGTTGTCAACAAAATATGTTCTTATCATTTCAAAGTGTGTACTGAAACTGCTTTTAATACAATAGAGCGCAGGAATATTTTTGTTTAATTATGTTAGAGAATGCGGGTGAACTCATAAATCGACGACCTCCGAACATCACAAGTGTTACAGAATTAATAAATAAATAAATTAAACTTCACTACATACCAGTCATCTCAGAAGTTCGCCTATAACATTATTTCTTCCGTTTTATCAATTTAGAATTTTTCAGTTTTTGATTCTTCCAAACGAAGTAGAAACACATTGAAGATTACCTCCCTTTTATTGTTTTATTCATGTTCATGATAGATTTTATTTGAAACTGGAAAATAATGCCAATTTAAATATAATATCACTTGAAAACCGGTGCTCTATTGCTAAACAAATTTCCACAGGAAAATATTATTCATATTTGAAAGTTAAATTGGAGTTGTTAGCCTAAAAATTTTTTAGTACTATTTTTTTATATTTTCTACTGTTATTTGTCAAAGTATATTTACGAAAACAGTGCTATATACGTAAATAAATTATCCACTTATTTTTATTACGTATTAAGATGGTGCCTTATTCAATGCAATAATAGTAGTAAGTAACACTAAGCGCCTCCGCCCACTGAGGCAACTGAAAACTCTCAACTGCCAACTGTCTTTGTATGACAATGTGATAGCCCGCACACTTCACAATCACACAAAACCCCGTTGTCAATGGTAACGCAAGCGGTGACTCGCGACTGTCACTGCTGATTGCCCTGGGCGGCCGTTGCTAGTTGCCAGCTGTCAGCTGATTATTCTTCGTCTATGGTTAAACAAGCTTTTTGACCAATCAAGACAGGGAAAACAGCTGGTTTTAGTTGGTTCTCAGTTGCCTCGTCAGCGGAGCGCCTAACTGGTTGAATTATAAAATATTAATGTCTTTATAGTCTATTGCTTATGTGAATGATTCACAAATCAAAATTTAAACAATGAATAAAAATATTTAATAATTTGCTCAAACTGAAAATAGAGTTTGGAGCAAGAGTTCAATATTTATTGTAGGTATAAGTGTTAAATCTTTAAATTAATTTAAAAGCATCATTATAGTGAACAATTATTTTTTAAATTGATATTATTCCTAATTGGGATCAAGTGGAGTCCCATTTTTTAAGTATTATAATTTTTATCATTATATAATAATATGTTCAACTATTGCTCATGTACGTACATGCCACCGTTTTATTTTAATTAATTATTATGTTTAAATTTGAGTCAGAAAAGCCTGTGATGACGTATGAAAACTTCTCTATAAGTATTTGTTTTTGTCTACTATTAATTTTTCTAAAAGAAAATAATTTAGAATTACAACCCATTAATGCATTTAGGATAAGCATTTTATTTTATTTTAGTGGCTTTTTAGATAACTTTCTGGGAGATTACCCCAAAGATTTGTATCCATATTTTTTGGAATTTAATTCCCTTTCATTACCTGTAAACGGTTTCAGAAACTAATTCAAAATACCTAACTGAAATATATGTATTTGTTTTTTTTTTAATCTTTTAATAATTTAATAAATAATATGTAATATTTGCAATAAAAAACTGTATTTTGTTAATTTCCTGTGTTCTTACTGCATATAATATTGTTCGTCCAATTGATTAATCAGACATCTCCGAAAAATCTTGAAATTTGATTAAGTCCGCAGTTATATGTAAAAGTGTACCCTCTATCTGGTACAAAACTCAGAATAATATTTGATTTATGGTGAGCATTCGAATATTGGTTTCCTCATTATCTCAAAACTTAGTATTTGGAGATGTCTAACTGGACACTGGACGATTTAAATACCCATTCTACCATGAAGCAGTGAAAGTGTTTATCTCTTGATTTAGTGAAAGCAGGAGGCAGACATTTTAACAACACTTGTCAAGCCACGACAAAAGTTAAGCTGTCTATTTATATAAAAAATTTCTGTGGTGGGAGGGCAGTGTGATGTTTTAGGATTCACTCAAGAACAGAAAGGAGACCTTTTACTAATACACTTTGTTTTTTTTTTATCGTACAAGTATAAAATTTTATTGACACCGAAATAATACAACCCAAAGGAATTTAATTTCCCCCCAACGGAACTGATATGTGTTTCTTTCTAGGTGGTTTAATGCAGAAGAGACCAATAATTAGTTTTGCAAACAATATATTAATTTCAGTTTCGTTGGAGGGGATAAAAGGAGCCTGCCATCTATCTTAATAATGTCAAACTATTTATTCAAATTCTTATATTAAGTTTGATCAGTGAAATTTGGTTTGAATCTTCATTTAATTTCTGACAGGCAGTTTTTCTTTGATTTTTATACTGTTTTACCATTGCATATTAATAAAACTACAAAATATCTTACAAAACTTAATTTTATTTGATTCAGTTGTGATTGTAAAGAAATATGAATAATGCGTAATGTACAACAGTAAAAATTGACTAACATAAAATCAAATACTGATTTAATTCATTCCTAAAAAACAGAAAAAAAATAATGTACAAATATGTATAAATAATATTATACTTGTAAAATCTAGCGCGTTAATTTCTAAGTGTTACATATTTTTAGTAAGTGATGTGTTTGGGAATGGGGGGTCGATGACATAGATCTGAACATCGGGCGAGCGCAAGTCTTCGCTAAGCGCTTCTTTTGGTTCGTTCTTAGTCTCTAGATTTTGGTAATTATCATCTAACGTGTCTCCCGACAGGACTATCTGCGATATGACCGTCTTGTCTAAATGCTTGTCGAAGGAGATGAGGGTTTTGGAGTCCTCGGACATGCCGAGGGACGAGGAGGAATCGGACTGGGTCTTGTCGAAGGCCTTGGTGGACTTGTGGAAGTCTGCGTGGGTCTTCTCATAGGCAGCCTGGGCGCCCTCGAAGGCGGCGCGCTCCTCGGGATTGTCCTTGTTGTAGTGGATGGGGTAGTGGTTCTTCAGCTCGCTGAGGAGACGGAAGCTCTCCAAACACACCGTGCATCTAAAACACAATAATTTAGAACCTTGTAGAATCATATCTATTTTTGACATTGTGTCCATCCCATGGTGAAAATCCGTTATAATACCTACGTATTATGATTAAAATTACATATTTATTTTTGACTGGGCTGGTTTCACCCGGGCATCTTTAGACTGGTTATAATGTTGATCCACTTTTTCAATCAAAAACAAATAAGCGGTAATAATTTTTTAAATGTTTTTCTTTGCAAAAACATTTATTAATTTATATATTTTAGGGGGTTTCTCACCATTCTCCAAATAGCTTATCCATAGTATAACGAATATTATTAAAAATAAAATACTTGCAATAGTTAGAAAACTCGGCCAACTTATCCAATATATATCCACTATTCATAGGTTCGAGTACCGAATAATAAACTCCGACTTAATAAATAAATAAACCATAAATCAAAAATAAACTTTATAGTATGGATAAGCTATTAGGAGGATGGTGAGAAACCACTATAGACATAGTTTTCTCACAAAAATTGAAATTCCTAGACCCTTAATGAAAATCACATCTGTCCTTGAGATTCAGGTGTTTTTGCTTTAGCCCTATTATAAATCCAAGTCTAATTATTTGCATGCAAGTTGCAAGAATGCCTCAGTGGTCTAAAAGTATATGCAATTTGAGATGGTTCATAGTCTTTTAGATAGGATTAGCTTGACTAGCAGTCAGTGGTTGTATTTCTCACGGCGGATACCAAATTACTCCCTTTTCAGAACAAGGTTTGCTATGTTTGGTGACTTAGCAGGGGTGCCCGGGTTCATGGGATGAGGTTTGTCTACGTCTTGGCGGCGGATGATCTGGACACACTAAACCCCAGATTCCTACCCAAAGTTCATACCTTTTTCCTTCCTTTCCTTAAAAATACCCTCCACACAGCATCCTCAAAGATGGGAAGGCTTGAGGGAAATTATTTTCCTCGGGGCCTCCTGTGTGGAGCTAATGTTAAAAAAAAGGTCAACCATAGTGAATAAATCTGTACTATAAAAAAGTTCATAGCTTCTTTAGAGCATCGTTAAGAAGCCATCCATGATGGGACAAATAGTAAGAGGTTCCACAATAACAACAGATCATGCATTGTACTGTACTGACTTGTAGATGTTGTCCCCGATGTGCGAACGCGTGTGCTTGACGAGGTCGTTGCTCTGTGTGAAGGCCCGATCGCAGTACGTGCACTTGTATGGCTTCTCGCCCGTATGGATGCGGTAGTGCCGTTTAAGATGGTCCTTGCATGAGAATCTGCCATCAAACAAGATTTACATATGTACATAGTTTTCTTCATAGCACATTGGTCATATTACATCAAAGGAAGACAGGTATATTCACAAAACACCGTTACAATTATTACCTTAAATTTTAATTTATCACCAGGACTCAGTTGTTGTATCATAAAGATCCCTAAAAGTGGTAAAATGCTTATTTTTAAACTTTATTTCGTATATTAATAGTTATAGTTTTAGGCTCACACAAAATTTCACTTTAACAAAAGTTGTTTATGTAAGTAAACGGTTAGTTGCCATGTTTACCACCAACAATCTAACTCGTTCACTCCTATGGGAGTTGAATCATTGTCTTGCTCACTCTTATTAGGGGACCAAGCGAAAACCACCTATATGCCGCCACTATGCTTCCGGCATTCGTCGCAAGTCGTTGTTTTTATGCTGGCTCTGTGCTTAAACATTATGAAAAGTACTTGCGATATGCGGTTTTTAAAACTTAAATTATTTACATTAAGCGCCTCCGCCCACTCAGGCAACTGAAAACTCTCAACTGCCAACTGTCTTTGTATGACAATGTGATGGCCCGCACATACACTATCACACAAAACCCCGTTGTCAATGGTAACGCAAGCGGTGACTTGCGACTTGCTCTACTGGTTGCCCTGGGCGGCCATTGATAGTTGCCAACTGTCAGCTGATTGTTCTTCTTCTATGGTTAACCAAGCTTTTTGACCAATCAAGACAGAGAAACAGACGGTTTTAGTTGGTTTTCAGTTGCCTCAGTGGGCGGAGCGCCTAACACATTCACAGACACAACGTTAGTGAAGATGTGATATTACACCATGTACATATACGTCTTTTATCAGGAACGCGATACGACAACGGGCTGTGAAGTCAAGTTTTGTATTGCATTAGTATGAATCCTGTCTATTTGTGTCACAACATGGACAATTCTATACTTGATAATATCATACACAAGGATTATCATTTTTACTACTGATTTTCATTGAATTTATAAAGCACATATACTGTAACAAAAAACATGTGTCGCATCATGATTCTCTGTTTTCTGGCAAGTGTCCGTCAATGTGTTAAACTAGGTTTATACTTATCTAGCTTAATTATGTAGTGGATAAAAACAACAAGAAAAAAAGTGAGAAGTCAATCTTACACAGTACAAAGCGGCAGCTAATGTATTAAGAGGACGTTATAAAAATGAGGTTATTAAATTAGAAAGATTTATTAACTATGTACCTCATGCTGCACACATCGCATTCGTGTGGTTTGACTCCGAGATGGATGAGTTTGTGTTTCTTGAGGGAGTTGGGTTTGGTGAAGGCGTGCCCACACGAGTCGCATACATACGGGTGCGCTCCTGAGTGCGTGCCTACGTGGCACGTCATCTGGCCTGGAAACAACATAAATACATATTAATAAAATAGGATGTTTTAAGTGCAAAAAGAAAGACAGTTATTGAAGCCGATTTGAATTATGGGTATGATTTAAATCCAAGAGAAATATGACAATGTATTGACTTATACCACAAGGTATATAGAACCCACTATTTTGAGATTTTAAATTTATTTAGGTATATTAAATTGTAAGATTTATAAATAAGTGAATTCTGTATGTTAGTTACCCAAATTGCCCTAACTTATTTTGGAGCAATATCGACTACTTATATATATGACTATTTCTGTATGTTGTCTATGATCTACTGGAAATGTCTGCAGCCTGTTTGTTTGTTTATAAGACATTTTTAAAAATGTCTTTGACAATTAAACAGATGTTCAATTTTTAGAAAACAATTTATTGTCTTTAAATTTATATGACCAGGAGTGCTTGTCGTAAAATACTATGTTGATGCTAATATTTACTTTATAAGGGACCTTTTCAAGAGACGGACGTTATTAAAGCAAAAGTTATTTTTATTTCAATAGAGCTAAGAAGAGCTTGATGGGTTTAACGACAGAGAAATGCATTAACGGAATCTTTTACCAATCAATCAGAGAGAACGATAATTCAAAACGTAACCTTTCTTGAAGATTATTTGAATACAATGATTATAACCATTCCCAAATAACTGCACGCTACTATATTGTTTTCATTGAAAGTTCACGAAATGCTAATAGGAAAATAACTGCACGTTACTATATTGTTTTCATTGAAAGTTCACGAAATGCTAATAGGAAAATAACTGCACGTTACTATATTGTTTTCATTGAAAGTTCACGAAATGCTAATAGGAAAATAACTGCACGTTACTATATTGTTTTCATTGAAAGTTCACGAAATGCTAATAGGAAAATTTCTTGCGATAGGAAAATTATTAAGGTATATTTATAATAATATGACTACCTTCAATGCTACGACAAATCAGAACAAATTAAAATCAGGTCAGTTGCATTCGATCTTCCGAGAAATGCAGAAAAAATTCTCTAGTTTTCAATCAATAAATCAAAGCCCCCATCGAGAGTCTGAGTTCTGATATAGTTCTGATCTGAGTAAGAAAGTTATAATTTCACAAAATCTTACTTGAAAGTTTGTATGGATGTATGTATGTTTGTTATTCTTTCACGCAAAAACTACTGAATGGATTTTAATAAAACTTTACAATAATATAGTTCATACATCAGAATAACGTATAGGTTATAATTTATAGAGCTAGCTATATTTCATATATTAAAAATAATTATTATCTACTGTTTAATATAAAATGTCAAAATTTAAGATTAACATTTTGCAAAACAATGAATGTTAAATCAAAATTCTATTTTAGAAAATATTTAAATTAGTGAATTCATTTGAAGTACTCGCCTAATACTTTGAATCAAATCAAGAATTATAGATATTTTAAATAAATAGTTGAATTTTGCTATGTTCATAGATGGGATCTAGGAAAAGAAAATAGGCTACTCAAAGTACTAAGCCTGCGCAGACGAAGTCGCGGGCAGAAGCTAGTATAATATAAATGTGATAAATTTACGAGAACGGTTTGGTATTCGATAGAAACTTAATCAAGCTAGCGACTAAACATATTAGCTGACTGAAAATTCAGTTTAATTCATAAAAATCATCTACCTATAACTATCGCTTGAGTGGATACCATTAGGACTGCTCCATCGGGCAAGAAAGAATAGATAGATTAGGAGAAAGATTAGAAGAAGGTTCCTATTTAATAAGCTTGCAGGACAAGTGTTTGCAGATCTTAGCTTCGGTGTCCGGATGGTGTGGAGGCAAACACAGCGGCCTTAGCCAAAAGACAAATAATACAAGAGACTGAGACTGACCTTTAGTTGAGAACCTCTTGGGGCAAAGGTGGCAGGAGTAGGGCTTGAGGCCCGTGTGGCGCATCATGTGCTGGCGCAGGTTGGAGCCGTTGTTGAAACCCTTGCCGCACTGCGAGCAGAGGTACGGAGTCTCGCCCGTGTGTGTCCTCATGTGGTCCTTCAGGTTACACAGCTGGGAGAAGGCTGCCAACAAATGCCACACACAATACATCACATCAAGATACATTTCTCTTCTCTATAACATCTTTAAGGGGAGTCTGCTAAATCAAGCCAAGTTTTTTTTTTTCAAAATAAAATTTATTTTCATTCATGAAACTTTTGTTACGTGTAAAGGTACATTTGATCAATGAAAATTCGATGAGCTATGATTCCAGCCAACTTGAAAAAGGTAGTTTCGAGAAAAAAAACTGTAACTGGGCCGCTCTGTTCTCCATTCTATTTGGTGCGGGCTATTCGGTGCGCGGGCAGTTTCATACAAAACGTAGTTTTGGATTTTAGGCCAAAATACCCAACCAAACTGAAAAATTATTTTTGTAGTCAAAGGGTTTATCAAATGTCGATCTGGGACAGGAGCTACTTTATTTATTTTTGCTTTAATTTATAAAATTTAGGCTATTAAAGATTTTAATATTTTATGATTTAGAAGCAACTTGGACAATTATTTGCGAGTAAATGTAAACATTTAAAAAAAATTATTTTACTATATTCATTTTTATAATATAATGAAATATAAAATTTAAAAGGTTGTTTTTTTTAGAAACAATTTTGATGGGTGTAAATTTAAATTACAAATTACCTATTTACATTGGAACAAAAACTTGTCATTTATATATTAAAATTACCACCCATAGAAATGCATTTTTAACATTTTTTAATTTTGAATTTTATTTTTCATTATATTAAAAGCAAGGATTAGGCAGATTTTATTTTTTAATAATTATAAATAACTCACAAAAAATTTCCAAAGTTGCTTCCAAAATGAACCAAAACTGATTTCTTTAATTACCTATACGTCATGATTTAGAGCATGGGTCGGCAACCTTTTGTTGTAAAAGGGCCAAATATTAGACGTGGGGATTAGTGCGGGCCGCACTTGGGTTACATATCATTACAGTATACGTAAAATGTTTGTGTGCATTTTTTTTAATAGTTTTTTTTTTTAAATAGAGATGCACAGGATAGCGTCTAAATGTGAATCTGATAACCGAGAACAGCCTTTGTTTTTTCAATAATTCAGAATTGAAAAAGTTTGCCCACAAATATATGTACCTACTACCAAACATAGTAATTATTTGCTGAGCAAACCTTTTTAACTTCTAGTAAACTTAAACTCTTCTTTTCAGTAGGCAAACTCCCCTTGAAGTCCACAAAGGTATTTTTTTTCTTCCTTAAGAGCCATTTTAAGTGTGGTATCACTTTGCAAATATATCACGTTAATTTGCAAATAGCTTGGTACATTATCGGTTTTCAAAAACCTCCATCAGACGTGAGAACTTTTTGAAACCATCAAACCGGTTTTCAAACTCGGTTTGATGTTGTATTAATGCACTTTTCATTTTAGTATTTTGCCAAACAAAATTTATCCCAGCTTATTCTATTGCTTTCTTGCAATTTGGAAAATGATCGAGTTTTCTTTCATTGATGTGCTTGATAAATATTAGTAGTTTCATTTCAAATGATTTGACATGTGGATACATATTGCATATCAATTTATTTTTTCCCAGTAAATGTGTATTGAGTAGATTCAGTTCGTCAATCAAATCAGTCAAAAACCCAAGATCCACAACCCACCGGTTGTTGGAAAGTTCGTGTATTTCCCCTTCTCTCCGTTGTGTATGATATCGTCTGACACGTGCGTTGTGGCGAGAATCTCGCGGGCCGCACCAAGACGCCTCGCGGGCCGCATGCGGCCCGCGGGCCGCAGGTTGCCGACCCATGATTTAGAGCAAAAAAAAAAGTAGCTCCTGTCCAAGGTCAAAATTTGACCTACCTTTTTATTACAAAAATATTTTTTAAGTTTGGTTAGGTATTTTGGCCTCTAATCCAAAACTACGTTTTGTATGAAAGCGGCCGCGCATCCGTTCCTCTTAACTACACCGCTTAACGTAGCGCTCCTGTCTATATTTCAAGGTCGAATTTAATGCTATAACTTTGGTAATGTATTCTCCTCATGAATAGGAAGATTTTTAGGCAAAAAAAAAACTAATTTTTGAATCAGCTGGACCAGACTCCTTAACAACCCACCCACTTATGTAACAAGGTTAACACCCACCATTCTACATTATTCACACATTCTTTCACAGTTCAGGCATCACATCAGCCAGCTACCCTCTGATTTAAGGAGTGCTCTTCCAAAAGCCACAATTAAGGCTAAAATAAAAAGGTAATTTATTTTGCAATCAATATATTGTATCAGTTTCACCTGTAAAAAGGTGAATA
This sequence comes from Limnephilus auricula, assembly GCA_951813805.1. NCBI lineage: Eukaryota > Metazoa > Arthropoda > Insecta > Trichoptera > Limnephilidae > Limnephilus > Limnephilus auricula. The sequence goes on from OX638405.1 coordinate 8,205,695, forward strand.
CTGTAAAATGTTTAGGTTATATTTTTTATTTTTTTATTTAGTAAAACGTTATACATATATTAGGTTTACATTATTTATAAAAATGGTTTGACTGCCCAACTAATAACTGTTGTTTGTTTAGTACAGATATTAAAATAATATAAAAAATAATAATAATAGGAATAATAATAATAAAATAGTAGTACCGGGCATTTCAATAAAAAGAGGAATTTTTCAAGGAGACTCGTTGAGTCCTCTTTGGTTTTGCTTAGCATTAAATCCTCTATCTAAAATGTTAATAAAAAGCAAGTTTGGAATAAAAATTAAGGGAAATATAGGAGAGAGTAGTACAATTTCGCATCTATTATATATGGATGATATAAAATTATTTTCAAATTCTGAATCAAATTTAGAGAAAATGATTAAGGTAGTTAAAATTTTTTCAGACGATATTAAAATGACTTTTGGTTTAGATAAATGTAGAACGATCCATATAGAGAAAGGCAAAATTATAGATGGAGATGAGGGTATATTTAGAAATTTCAAAATTAAAAGTATGAAAGGGGATGAGGTTTATAAATACTTAGGATACCCGCAATCGAATAGATTAGATCATACTAGTATTAAAAATGATATTAGGATTAAATTTCAAACTAGGATAAGAAAAATTTTAAAATGCAATCTATCTGCTAAAAATTTAGTAAAGGCAATAAATAGTTGGGCAATACCTCTATTAACGTACTCATTTGGTATAATTAAATGGTCTAATACAGATTTAGATAGCTTAGAAAGATTAATTAGAACTACGTTAACAAAGTTTAATTGTCATCATCCAAATTCAGCTATAGAACGAATTAATTTACCAAGAAATTTAGGAGGTAGAGGTATAGTCAAAATAACTTCTTTAAAACAAAATCAGGTAGAAATGTTAAGAATTTTTTTCCATAGAAAAGCTAATAGCTCAGAGCTGCATAAAATAATTTTGCAAGGCAGACAGAAATATTTCACCTTTAAATTTATACGACGAGAATGCCAACATTTTTATAAATACCAACCAGGAATTATTAGATTCCTGGTCAAATAAAATTATTCACGCAAAACACTTCAATTATCTCAACCAAACGTATGTTGACAAACTTTCGTCAAACAAATGGTTGAGTATTGGAGAGTTGAGCGCAGAAATTGAAGGATTTATGCTTGCTATTCAAGATAGAGTAATTAATACCAAAAATTATAGGAAGCATATTATCAAAGATCCAAATCAAATTGATGATTTATGTAGAAAATGTATGGCTTTTCCGGAAACTATAGAACACATTATATCAGGATGTTCTATATTAGCGCCGTCTGAGTATACATTTAGGCACAATCAGGTTTTAAAAATAATTCACCAAAGTTTGGTAATTAAACATAACTTGATTGACTGTCATAATACAGTACCATATTATGAATACGAACCAAATTCATTTTTAGAAAATAATTTCTTTAAAATTTACTATGATAAAACTGTACTAACAGACAGACCAATTGGTCATAATAGACCTGATATAGTTTTACATGACAAAATTAAAAAAATAACTTATATCATTGATGTAGCTATTCCAAATTCCTGTAATATTCAAAAATCTGTTTCTGAAAAAATAAGAAAGTATACAGATTTAGGAAATGAAATTAAAAGAATTTGGCATTCTCAGACTATAAAAATATTACCTTTTGTTATTTCGGCTACTGGTATTATACCTAGCTCTCTTATTAAAAATTTAGGCATATTAGATTTGTCAAAGAATTTGTATATAAAAATGCAAAAATCAGTCATTTTAAATACATGTAGAATTACGAAAGATTTTTTAAATATTTATATTGAGGGATCAGTAGGATTTATCGGTCAAATTAGGAATTCCACAGAGCCGAACCCTCTGATATGAAAATATCTGGAGACGGTGAATTATATTCCCATTTAATAGTTTTTGTAGATTAACGTGTTGTTCTTGTATTGTTTTGTATTAATTATACTTATATAATACACTTGCATAACGTGGATTTACTAGATGATCATTTTTATGGAAAAGTGTATGAAAGGGTTTAGTTTTTCCTATGGGAAAAACTAAACCCGTTCCTGTAAATCTGGTGAAAAAATTATTAAAAAGGAATTTAAACATAATAACGGGATTAAAACATACAAATTATATAATGAGTGTGAAATATGTGTACCTTTGCTGCAGAAGGGGCAGACGTTGGGCTTGACGCCATTGTGCTTGTTGATGTGGTCCAGCAACTGGTCTTGGCGCGAGTAGCGCTTGTCGCAAATGGTGCAGCGGTGCGGCTTGTCCTCCAGGTGCAGCTTCAGGTGCCGGTTCAGCGGGTTCTTAGACGAGAACTTCTTATCGCACACCTCGCACGAGAAGTTCTTCTGCTTCTCCTTCTCCTTGTGGATGCGCATGTGGCTGGACAGCGAGTGGCGCGACTCGAAGGTCATACTGCAGTCCTCGCAGGGGTATGTGGCAGGGGTCTCTCCGGGCTCCCTCGTCTCGGGCTGGTTCTCCAGGCCCGTGGAATGCACCGCCTTGTGCCGCAGCAGCAGCCCCTCGCGCTTGAACCTCTGGAAGCACTCGGGGCACTCAAAGGGTTTACTCTCTGCGTCGTGTATGGCCATGTGTCGATTGAGACCGGAGATCTTTAGGAATGTTTTCTTGCAGACTTCGCACTTGTGAGACTCCTTCTTCACTTTGAGGTGTACCTTCATGTGCTTCTCGAGGCGGGACTGTTTGTAGAAAGTCTTGTTGCACTCGCTGCAGGTGTAAGGGCCACTTTTACTGCGGAGTTTTTTTTTTTTCTTTTTGATCATTGGCTCGGGTGAGTATGGTTCGTCCGCGTATGTGTCCTCCACATTATCGTCTTCCTCTTCTTCCTCTTCCTGTGGTTCATGTTCGTTATTCTCTTGCTTCACCTTTAGAGGGGCATCTGTTTCCACCTCTTCTTTAATTTGTATTTTTTTCACTTCCGCCTCAAACTCTGAGGATCGCGCCAAGTCACGGAGAATTGTATCGTTCCTCTCCGACTGAGTCCGGAAAGCGTAAGCCGATGTTAAACTTTCAATACAACTTTCACATAACTTTTGCGGCATTCCGTCCTCCTTCCCAACCTGGAAATGAACGATAAAAATTATAATATATCACTTTTAAGGACATAATTCATAAAAAAATATCTAACACAGGGAAAAATTAATTACAATAATTTTGTTATTGTCTTGACCGGGGTATCAAAGCATGTGTATCACAACGTGCCAACATTTAGAAAAAAACTGACCTAATAAACTTGGTGATATGCGAATGATATTTTTTAAAGGTTTATTTTATTTTGGAAAAAAAATTTCATATCTTTTATGTGCAAATAGAAATTAAGTTTGTGAATAACTTTAATAAATATGTTATCTAACAATAATAATAAAAATTTTCACCAGTGTCCTGAGCCAAAGATTGGGAGCTTTTTGTAATGTTATTTTTTTATCAGTAAATATGTATATAATAGTGAGTACAAACCTGAACAGGGGTGCAAATCATATAAATGTCTGCCAGAGTGAGAGTTGTCTTGAGAGGCAAGGAGTCATCCATGTTATTAAACAAATCTACCATAACAGGATCATCCTTCATACAAGATCGGCAGAGCTGATCGATGTTGGACATGGAATATCTAGTATTTAAACTTATATCCATCTTTAAAAACTTATAGATTCATATATATTTTTAAGGCACGAACTCTGTGTAAAAGGCTTGTCCCATAAGATTACTATACTCAAGCTTTCATTCTTCATATTCGCGTTATACAAGTTTGTTTACACTACGAACTATCTTTACATGATTTATTATAAAACTTCATCGTTATAACAGTTAATAAATAAAAGCGGCTAATTCATTTATTTGTACAATAATAAACAAAACTTATGAGACCGTAATATAAGAAGCAAAATAATACGATCCCATATTACCAACGCAAAAATGACGTTTATAAAGCCATACGCCATTATCTTGGGGTGGTCATGCTGTATTCTTCAATTTAACTATTTTAATTTAAGATCGGGGCACGTAGTCACAAACTTTATAAATTAAAATATTATTTAATGTTTTTATTTTTGCGACAGTCAAATTAATAATATGTATTTTTTACCTTATTTATAATTTTATATCCTTAAATTTTATGGTTTTACCGTGTTTGGAAAGAACAAGGATTACATAATTTGGCTGTAGGTAAGATTATTTTACTTTTTCTATTTGGGATGGATACTTCAAATGAATCATTAATTTATGTGGATTGTTTATAAGAACTCAAGCATTTTTTTCCTCTCATTGATTTAGCAAAAATGTATTAATTTTGTAAACCTACTTCCCCCTTTTAATTTTTTGAAATGTGACTGTAGCTACCGATGTAGGCAATTAATGCTCAACAAGGAATTCATGTATTGGAATATCACAAAAAGAAAGCTACAAAAAAAACAATATCATTCAAAAATAAAATACCAATAAATTCCAATCATGTTCGATTCCTTATCTCCTGTTTGTTAGTACGTCCGCATCATTCAATTCTAAGGCGCTCCGCTGACGAGGCAACTGAAAACAAACTAAAACCAGCTGGTTTCCGTGTCTTGATTGGTCAAAAAGCTTGTTTAACCATAGACGAAGAACAATCAGCTGACAGCGGGCAACTAGCAACGGCCGGCCACGGCAATCAGCAGTGCAAGTCGTGAGTCACCGCTTGCGTTACCATTGACTTTGTGTGACTTTGAAGTGTGCGGGCCATCGCATTGTCATACAAAGACAGTTGCCAGTTGGCAGTTTTCAGTTGCCTCAGTGAGCGGATCGCCTAAGTCTGTTCATTGTCATATTTCTATTGTACCATTTTGTAGTAGTAATTAACTGTTTAATAAATTAAATTACACGCACCGTAATATGGCAGCTTTTTACAACAACTTAATTGATTTGTGTTATTTCACAAGTAATTATTTAAAATAATTTAAAATATAGTATAGGAAACTAGAGGGATGGAATAATCCAACCTTCTACGGAAAGGAGTTAGAACCCTCAGACACGGTTAAGTACCTCGGAGTCATCATAGATGCCAAATTGAGCTGGAAAAACCAGGTGGAAACTGTGGGCAGAAAGGCATGCGCACTAATGTGGGCAACTAGGCGGATCTGCGGCAGAACGTGGGGACTCAACCCTAAAATGATGCAATGGCTGTACACAGCCGTTGTGAAACCAAGGATCATGCATGCAGCCCTGGTCTGGTGGAGGAGAACAACACTGAAAACAGTGATGGTCACACTCAACCACATACAGGGACTTGCATGTAGAGGAATCACGGGAGCTATGCGAACCACTCCAATACTAGCCATGGGAGTGCTGCTAAACCTGCCCCCACTAAACTTAGAAATAGAGGGGGCGGCGATGGCGGCAGCCTACAGGTTACAGTGTAAAGGTCAATGGAGAGGTGAGCTGCCCAAAAACAGTCATACGGAGATCGGAACAAGACTGAGGGCAATTAGCCCGACAGCTGGAATGAAGCAAGACGGCAAACAAGCCGACTACTTCTTCAGACAGCAGTTCGGGTGATCTATCCCACAAGGGAGGAATGGGACACGGTTCCAGGTCCAACCTTCAAACAGGAACTAATCTGGTTCACAGATGGGTCCAAGATGGAGGAAGGAACAGGGGCCGGGGTCTGTCTGCAGGGATCCAAGAGGGAACTCAGTATACCTCTAGGAACACACTGTACTGTGTTTCAAGCTGAGATGAAAGCCATCTTGGCCTGCGCACAGGAGAATATACGCATCGGGTACAGGAATAAGAACATAAGCATATGTTCTGATAGCCAGGCTGCCCTAATGGCACTGGGAAGTAACCGATGCGACTCTAGACTGGTGATGGAATGCAGGACTATTCTCACAGAACTCGCTAACATCAATAAAATAACCCTGATTTGGGTACCAGGACATAAAGGTATTGAGGGCAACGAGCGGGCTGACGAACTAGCAAGGAAAGGGACGAAAGCACCACTTGTAGGATCCGAGCCGGCCGTAGGAGTAGCAGCTTGCCACACAAAACTACATATCGATAGGTGGGTCAAATCCCAGCACTGCAAAGAATGGGAGAGGGCACCCGGAATGAGACAATCCAAAGTTCTCATAAAAGGACCGGACCCTAGGCGAACCAGGAAACTACTCGATATGGACAGAAACTCGCTGAGAGAACTGGTAGGACTATTAACGGGACACTGCCATCTCAGGAAACACATGCAGATATTGGGAGTGGAAAACACTAATATATGCAGAAAATGTGAAGAGGATGAAGAGACTCCAATTCACCTATGGTGCCAATGTCCTGCCCTGGTGGGAACTAGGCTCAGATACCTGGGGAGACATACAGTAGAACCAGAAGACATAGCCACATATCCAATAACAACGCTGGTGAACTTTATTAAAGGGACTGGTTTGTTATTAAAGGATTGAGGTAAAATGGGAGATAGCACAATGGGCCTATGGCCTAAGTGCTCACGGGAACTGCTTGTAAACCGTCTCCGCCTTAAAAAAAAAAAAAAAAATAGTATATTTGCCGCACGTTCCAGAGTGGAAGATACTCTTAGTATCGCCCTGGTGTAAGACCACCATTCATAATTGAAACGTTGCTTGAAATGGCTTTTGCCGTGTTTGGTGACCAGATCTGAATAGCCAGGTACTTCCCCGCCTTCCTTTCCCCATTTTCTCCCCCTCCCCACTACCTTCAGCCTCACAACATACCCCCAATTGGGGATGCCATAGTCTCACTGGCTCTAGACAGGAGCAGTTGGGAATCTTATTCAGTGTATACGAAACAATACTGTTTTTTTATTATTATTTAATTGTGTCAAAATTGCGTAAAAATCGATGCATTTGACATGTTTTTCCTTAAAATTCGGGGCCGGACCACGCTGGAAATCAAACGAATTTCAGCGCGGTTGACCTGGCGTAATTGGTAAATTCAGCTTCCCGCTGAATCAGCGGGAATCAGACAGTTCACTCGAGTGAAGGTTTACGTCATGTTTTTTCGGCCTAATGTTCCATCTTCGTTTCATTCCATGTTCAGACGGCGCTATAGAAATAAGCGTTCACTCGTCCATTCCCACCACAGCGTCGCACAGTGGGCTGAAAATCGCCTTTCATAGACATAGAGACTTGAATTTTCAAGGCTCTTTTTTTGGCTAGAAATGGATTCTGCTGATCATTACTATGCTATAAAATTTCGTATGAAGCAATTGCGTGTACAAATGAAGGAGTTATAATTTTTTTAAGAAAAATTTGTATGGCACTGACATTAAAAATGAGGCTATCTCTGGAATCATAAGGTTGGCCATTATATCCTTACACACAGATATACTACTATTTATTTGTATTTTTTGACATACTTCGTTTTGTGGCGCAACTTGCGCTTTTTTTTTAATCCTCAATGTTGAAAAAAAACTTTTTTATGGTGATGATTCATTTTAATGCAAAATTTTGGTTTATAGTGTCATTAAAATATTGTAAACTAGACAAAGCATACTCATATGTAAAGCATTTAAGCAATTTTTATTTTTTATGACATAATAACACAATTTGATTTTACTTTTTTATTCATTAACATTTTCCTACAAATTAATAATCTTACATATATTAAAAAATATATATAACACATGGATGATAAGGGAGACCCAAATGTTTATATGAGAGGTGTTCCCAAAAGCAAACAAATTAGCCGAACGAATACCATTTTGACGTTTTGCGTGCGACGTGATAGCGTCCTTCCAGTACAGGAAGCGAGACAAACTGATTGAGATTTCACTCGGTGTTCAGACGTTTCACTTTGCTCTCTTCTGCACGCATGCGTGCGCGAGTGAAGGATGCCGAATGAAAATATCCAACATTGTTGGATCGGCGAAGATTTCATTCGGCAGTATTCGGCACTTTCGTTTCATTTCATGTTCAGACGTGTCATTCCGAGTAAACTAGGCCGAATGAAATACGGAAATGAACGATTAGTGAACCGTCTGATTGGCGCTTAAACCAAAAGAAAATCTTTTTTCTCTCTGATTTGGCATTTTGAATCTATGGAGTTGACTCGAACTCAAAACTCGATGGTATGTAACTATGTATCAGGTATTATATCTATGGCACTGTTGTTGTCATTCCGATTTGCGAACATTAGTATTATTGGTTGATGAATAATATTTAGATAATATTAATCGCAAAATGGATGTGTCCTCTCAAGGGCGACCTGATCCCACAGCTTTTTGTAGAACATGTATGGAACGAAATGATAACTCGCCTAGTTGTTTTACCAATTTTGTTACAGTACCTATTATAGCCGAAATGTTACATTCCTGCACTTCTGTCAAGGTAAATAGGCTGCTTATTGAATAAAATAACAATTTTTCGTCTTCCGATGTTGTCCTTAAACTTTTCCTTGTTGCCTTTGTAGATCCAGAATGAAGACGGCCTGCCCGAGCAAGTGTGTGATTCTTGTGTCAGAAGTTTGACATCTGCCTTTGACTTCAAGAAGAAATGCGAAGAAACAGACGAGGCGTTAAGGAAATTGTTCGCATTTTATCATATGAAAGCCGAACCGAATATAGTAATTAAACAAGAACCGGACGAAATAAAAATAGAGCACGATTACCAGGACAACTTTCAAAATAATGACGACGATGATGACGACTTTCAAGCTTCAGACTACGAGCCGTTGGGAAAGAAAGAAGTCTTTAAAGTTAAAAAGAAAAAGAAGAAACCGTCAGAAAGGGGACATCACCCGTGTAATATGTGTCACAAAGTATTTTTTAAAGCGAGCAAATTAGAACGGCACACAAAGAGTCATTTGAAAGAAAGCAATAAGGACCATCCTTGTGAAGTTTGTGCACGGGTGTTTGACAGGGCGTCCAAATTAGAAAGGCATGTTAAAATTCATAATCCGGAGCTCAAACCGTTTGGGTGTATTCATTGTGGTAAGCGGTTCAAGCGAGAGACTCTTCTGTTGAGCCATGTGATCACCCACCCCACCGCCGTGACCCACCCCCCGGCTGTCCCCAATGGGGAAGCGGGGGAAGGGGAGGCGGATGGGGAAATGGACACCTCCCACGAGTCCTTGAAGCAGGAGTGTGTGGAGGAACAGGAGAGACACAGCTGTGCGCAGTGCGACATGGTGTTTGAGACAATGCACTCGCTGTCCGCTCACATGAGGAAACACCGGGTGAAAAATAGAGTACTCTCCTGTCACATCTGTGGAAAGGTAATCTCGATCTTATCATCACTATTTAGACTAGTTTAGGTTATTTCACATGTAGTTATTTAGAATAATTTTGTGACACAAAATGCATAGATAAACTTGTCTTACTCCGCTTTACGGTTAATACGGAATATTTATTTTTTAATAATTAGATTTAGCTTTATTATTACGAAAAGTGATTATGTTGGGGAAAAAGAAAAAAATGTTCATTTTTTATTTTTATTTTGTTAAGATTAATTCACATACACAAAGTTTTCGTTGTCATGTTTGGCCAAATGAAGTGGATTTATACAACTTTACCAATGTATATTTCAAGAAATTGGTCAATTAAAATTTTTAATAATTCAGTATTTTACTAAACTGTTTCTGTCACTGTCACTTTTCCCCTATTTTCTCCTCCAAAACTGGACCGATTTTTAAGATAATTAAGAAGAAAAAAAATTACCAACTGTATCAGAAGAAAATATTTTATGTCTACGTTTTGCTTTTTAAAAAATACATTGTCAAATTTGTATACTGAACGTCTATGGCATTCAAACTAGACAATTTTAAGAATTTTAGGCGGGTTCTAATTCCTATAAGAAGTAACTTATCAAAAAAGCAAAACATAGTTGATATGTGTCAAAATCCAGAGAGGAAATAGGGGAATACATTTGTATGAACAACACCCCGCCGTTTGTCTACGCAGGATATGGATAAATATCCATTTAACTGTGGAAAAGGATTAGATACCATGTTTTATAAAAGAGTGTTGAAATCTCGAGTGAATCCAGTTGCCGGGTTTTAAAAACAGTAAATTATATAAAGTATTCTTCAATGTTTCAGGTGTTCAAGAAGTCGAGTCACTTGAAGCGCCATGAGCGAACACACGAGGACAACCGGCCGTACAAGTGCTCGCAGTGCCCCAAATCCTTCTCCCTCGAGCGCCAACTGGTGGAGCACATTAACAAGCACAAGGGGCTCAAGCCACACCTCTGTCCCGTCTGCAGCAAAGGTATATAATAAACCAATGTAACCAATTCTTAAAGTATTTTCTGGTCCTTTCCCACATTATGATAACACTAGCGCCATAGAATAAAGAATAACGCAAGAAGTGCCTTGTGGGCATGTTTTGTGATCAAATTATTTTTCAATTTTTTAAAATTTGTATGTATGTATGAAACCATTGTTTATTATTATTACTAACACTGTAACGACACCGTGCGGGCTTGAATACTATCTCGCACACACCTGGTCACCGGGTCAAACGTATATGCACAATTGGCTACGCAACCACAGATCCCCAAACAGTGGTTGCCTCCGCACTACCTTCTGAATAAAGAACCACGGGCGGCCCTACATAAACGGTTGCACAGCCTCAAAACATTAGAGATCCAGAAACCGCCCTAGGCTCAACACTTAAACTGATCAAGAGATGTGTGGTCCAAATCAGTAAAGGTTGGAGAGTACCTGTTGGAATAATCTTTATTTCTCGTAGTTCCGGAGTTAGCGTGCCGTGTCGCCCTTCTCGTGAGTATTGTTATATTTGTGATACATAGCTGTTTATGTTATTATTATTATTTTCTGTTACTTTTACCAACATTAAAGTCTTTGTTTCGAACTCTTCATTTTAATATCTTTACACACTTTATTATTACTAAAAATTATAACCGTAACCATAACCGTACCAAATGTGAAAGCGCTATGGGCTTATAAAAGTGTAACCAATTAGTAGTTTTATTACATCAAAAATAACAACACAATTTTACATATAAAATAAAAGACAATCAGCCTCGTGACATAGAAAATATATACTTATAAACAGGTTTTAACAAAATCGTTGATGTTTGATCTGTCTTGGCTGATGACCCAAGACTTGGTGTCAAATTTACTAATGGACAGGGATAAAGTAAAATATTATGCCTGTAACGTTATTGTCCGTTGCAGCGTTTGCGCAGACCAGCACACTGAATGCCCACCTGCGCGTGCACACGCGGGAGAAGCCGTACCTGTGCGCCACTTGCGGCAAGCGCTTTGACAGCAGCACCAACCTCAACCAGCACCTCAAGCGCCACCGCGGAGAGAAGACCTTTTACTGCTCCCTGTGCCCCGGCAGATACGTCAGTAAAGGTACAATTTTCATCACACTCATTATTGACATATCACGTTAATTTGGTGCAATGTAAACAGGCTTTATTTAAATAAGTCAAACTTGGTTATAATGATCACGGGATCAAGGTAAACTAGCGTCTTAAATACACAAACGATACGATTCTAAGTTTCGAGATTAATTTCAAGTGCCTGGAAAAAAAATTTAAAGTGCTTTATAGTCTGTGGAATGCTAGTATTCCATCAAATTTGTGCCGAATTAATGACAATCGGCATTACAATGACGTTTTCTACGTTTAATGTTTCTTCTACATAAGCTGTTCATTATTCCCTAATGATGGATTCAGACGTGTGGTTACATGTTGGAAGCATAGTTGAATTGTTTTATTTTTTTAATTACTTTTAAAAAAGAGATATATATATATACCAGGACACTATAAGAAATGAGAAAGGTTATCAATTCATGGGAAATACCACAAACTGCGGGAAATTTCTATGAATTAAAACTGATTGGGTGTTTTATTCTGCAATAAATGGAGAATTGACGTAACTAATACGATTAATAACACTTCTTGATTATCCACACATATTGAAAAATAAATTTACAAGTGGGATGTACTATAATTTCGTTTTCTTTCACAGCAAATTTTCGAACAAATTTAATTTTTTTAAGAACTGAACAAAAAATAAAATCCAAAAATGACTAAATAATCAAAACTAAATGCTAATTTCAACACATTTTTGTTTCATTTTGGAGATGTTCAAAATAAAGAAACTTGTGGCGAATTGTTTTTTTTTTCTTCCCAATTTGGGGATTTTGAAAATCTATGCATTGGCAACCCTGGAAATGAGGGTATTGTTCATCCCTGTTTGTGCATGTTTCAGGAGAGCTGCAGTCGCACATGTCCACGCACACTGGCGCACGGCCCTTCGTGTGTGACACATGTGGCTCCGCCTTCACCAAGACCAACTCGTTGGCCAAACACAAACTCATCCATCTCGGCATCAAGCCACACGAGTGTGATGTCTGCAGCATGAGGTCAGTCTTTTACCCTCACCCGTCCTTTACCTTTTAGGCTCGGTCCCCGTTTAACACTGATTCTCGGCCAGTTTCAACTTTTCATCAAATTATGATCAGCTGATAGGCAAAGCAACTAGACAGGTTTTTTTTTCCAACTGTCTGGGGCCAGTGAGACTATGACATGTCCAATTGGCTGAAGAGAGTGTGGAGGGGAAGTACATGCCGTTATGCTCGACAACTTCTTGATAAAAATTTGATCAAAAGCTGAATTGGATCGAGAATCGGCGTTATAACGGGACTGTTTAACAGTTGTCAAATGTGATGTAGTTTGAAATACCCCAAAACGTGACTTTCTTTACAATTCTTATCAAATCAATGTGATATTACTAGTATTGTGATTCAAAATTTAAATTAAAACGCATTTAATACTAATACTTTATTATCAATACTAATCGCAGAATATTAGAATAATTGTAGAATTGGTGAAGTTGAAAGTAGATGTTTATAAAAAAAATATTTTAGTGAAGGCCGGGCTTCACAAACGCTGCACCTATATGGGGTTATGCAGCTGTCGCACACATAAACAAACTACAAACCTTGCAACCCTAGTGAAGTTGAAAGTACATGTTTATGAAAAAAAAAATTTGCCTCAGGATCATTTCCTTTCAAAAGAAGAAGTTTACCTACCGAATTTAGTTAACTTGAAAAAATTACATTTTTAATTTATTGACAACTAATTTGTTCAGCGTCATTTCCATCGATAATTCATTTGACGGTCAAAAAATAAGATAAGGCACTATTTTTGCAAGTTTTACAATTAAAATCTCTACTACAATTAGATTCCTGCTCCTTGGTTTGCTCTATTTTTTTTTTCAATGTTTCCTTCAATAATTATTCTCTTGTCTCATTTGTGTAAATGTAAAGTGTGTGTTCCCATTATAGGTTTAACAGCAAGGACCACCTGAAGAGGCACTACCGCATCCACACGGGCGAGAAGCCATACAAGTGCGAGTTCTGCGAGCGCGCCTTCACACAGAGCAACGACCTCGTCAAGCACACGCGCTCCCACCTCGGGGATAAGATGTACAAGTTAGTACCAAACACCTACCTTAGAAAGGCAGTCAATGGTCACATTGTGAAGTAAGCAATTAGGGTATTGCCACCCCTGGAATCATTTTTTGGAAAACCAACACCCCTGGCATATATGTCACCCCAAGTGGTTCGCTAAGTTTGGTGACTTAGCAGAGTTGCCCGGATTCATGGAGTGAGGTTTGTCTAGGTCTTGGTGACACATGAGTTTTTACCTCTCCAGCTGGATTCTCTCTGCCTATCGTCTTGCACCGAAGTCTTGGAGGAATGGATTCATACGTCCGTCACTCCTGGACACATTGACCCCTAGATTCCTACCCACGCAGCATACCTTTTTCCTTCCTTTCCCTAAAAAGACCATCCACACAGCATCCCCAAAAATGACGTATGCCCTGAGGGAAATTGTTTTCCTCAGAGCCTCCTATGTGGAGCTAATGTAATTTTTTTTTTAAATTATAATAGGTTGATAAACATAAAAGGTATCTAAACATAAAACATGTCAGAAACACCTTTGAAAATTTCCAGCTGCCTTTTTGCTTATGATGGAAGCACTTCTATAGTAGCTACTAGCAGCAGTCACATTATATCTGCGTCCTTCTGGATTCCGAGCCTAATCCCAAGAACAGTCATTGGTGGCCATAAATTAATTGTCACATCACATTTCCTACGGTTGCATACATCTCTCCTGAGGTGACATTGTCCCAAGCTTCCGTAGGCCCTGTTTTGCAGAAATTCACTTGTTACAAAGTCATCAAATAACCATTCAGCACCATTTTGTTTTTTTGACAGCTGGAAGGTTTTAAGTCGGTTTCAGCTTTTGAATAAATTGTGATCAGCAGAAGACCATGTTGTTAAGCTTGGGATTTTGAGTTGAGATTTTGCAATATGGAGTTCACAGATAGGATAGGATCAAGATCTGCGGTATTTCCACCTCTTCACTTCCCTCTTAGCCCACTCATTTCCCTCAATGCCTTTATATCCTGGCATTATATTATTATTGATCATTGATTTATTGGTCATAATGTTTCAGGTGCAGCATCTGTCCGGAGAGTTACCGCTTGAAGACGGAGCTGCGAAAACACGTATCGGTGCACTTTATGCACCTCAAGGAGCCTGAGGAGGTGGCGGAGGAGCAGCACTTCATGCACCTCAAGGGCCCCGAGGACTCTAGCAAGGCCCCCTCGCAGCCCCGGGACTCCGACTCGCCGACCATGAAGAAGGAACCGCTCGAGGGGTTGGCTTACCTCCAGCCCTCGCTGCCCGCTGACTTGACCTCCACTATTATTCCCAACTGGCCACTTAAGGACTTGGCTGATGTGAAGTTGTCTTCAGAAAGTAATGAACACCTGTCTCATCAATAACGTATAGTTTCAATGATATGTAAACCGATACACGTTGGAATCCTAGCAAAGCAAACAGTGTTCTAACTATTCCATAAAAACAAATCCTTATGGTGTTCATCACGACATACTAAAGTGCTTATGACAAGCAAATGCATCATGTTTGTGCTCCGTGTAATTATATATATAAATTATAAAGAAAATCAGTCGGTAATCAGACAGAATATGCAACGCTTTTCAACATATATAGATTACCAGTGTAGAGTTTATTTTAGAATTAATAATGTGAAATAAGATTTAACCTTTATTTATGACGCATGGATATTTTTTAATGTTATACCAATCATCACAAACACTTCATTATAATAGCAGTAAAACTGAAAAAGACACTAAGTATCACCAACGTACTTATTTTTACTGCATTAGAGAAAATAAGTTGCAAAACCACTAACGCATATACGCACACGATTCAGCATAACTTGGGTGACAAGGCATATCAATGACACATTCGGTGGCACATAAAGTTTTCCCTCATGCTTATTTAATTGGATAAAACTTTGTTATAATCGCATATTTTTAAATAATTTTTTTAGGTTTGATAAAGGAAACACTTATACGTCATAAACCATAACGTTTAATAGCAAACTATGAAAAAAATTATACTAAAATACATTTAAAAAAAATGTGAAACTTATTTTTTTTTTCAAATACAATTTATTTTTATAAAAAATAATGTAAAATACAAATTTTAAATTTATTTTTATGATTCATTGTAACCTTCAAGAATGTGGCTTTCGAAATAAATTACACACAAATACTTTAGATTTTATAGGACACATACATATAGGACGTTTTTTTTACACAAACTACACTCTTTCTTGGAGAATTTGTTCTCATCTTTGCGGCAGAATGAACCTAATCCTTCGATATTGTCATGATTATCAGGATTTGACTACATATATTGTGAAAGTATAGGTCCAGCTTTAGCATCAGATTCTTCATATGAGGTATGCTCTGAGTTCGGTGGCTTCTTCGTCTTCAGATTGTTCAGGATTGGTTTCATGCATCAAATTTTCACTGAATTAATTGAACTAATAACTTCCCTTCCAAATGGTATACAAAAATCATTTCTCTTCTAACCATGAAGCTAAAGCATTGATTTTTGTGATGTTGATGTCTGCAAATTTTAAATACCTACTAAATATGTAGGTAAAAAACAGAAAATCTTCATATATGACTTGCCGAGAAAAAATACTATCTTTCGAAATACTGCATATAAAAATGGTTGATTTTTACACTTAAAACCCTTACGTCGTTAGTGGCACATTGAGGGAATCGTTCACAACTGCGAGGCATGTCAATTCAACCCTCTGTAGAATGGTCGTCTAGATACTTAGCTTGACGTTGCTAATCGAATTAAAAATCTAAACAAGTGGTCAGAAGGTATAGAGGTGGAGGAAGCGACAGTATCTCGCATTCATTACATGTCGGAGGATTAAATATTTTGGTGAGGGAAACCCTACTGCTCCCGGTTTAATAAAATTTCTACTAATTTTTATGAAAATCCAATGTAAAAATTCAAAAATATCCCCTTAACCCGTTAGGTCTATTTATTCTGCTTTCCGAACAACTCATATAGGTCTTAGAGAAGTCATGGTGTCTCCCTTATTATCATGGTTAGAAATATGATCTAAACGATGTTAGAGAAAATACCACGCTTTATATTCAAACCTAAAAGTTAACCGCAAAATAATTAAAATGTAAACCTTTATGAATCCAAAATTTCTGATAGCAATTTGAAAAATAATTACATATGAAACTTTGAGAATTTTTTATTAATTATTTTTACATGAAATGACAAAAAAGTGAGTTGACGATAATGTTTATAAGACATTTACCTAATAAATTATGTATGTGTTTTTATTTTTATTCATTATCAATAACACCTTTGGTTATGAGAATCTTTAATCATTTCCGAAAATACATACAACGCTTCAGTCCGGACTAGAAAACAAAATTTAATTTCTACTAAAAATCTTGTAAAAGTGTAATTTAAAATCGATAAGTGAGAAACACAAAACCTCTGTAAATATGCTAAACACTTTTTTATTTCATATTATTTTAGGTGTTCCTCGGCAATAAATTTATTTATGTACATCTATAATATAAAAATTAATGTTTGTTCATACCTTATGCGCGGCCATACCATTCATCCGATTGCGATGAAACTTTGGGAATATGATGTGCGCATACCCGGGATGGTTATAGGATAGTGAGCTCTGGCATTATGAAATTATTTCCAATACTATTCATACGATTGCGATTAAGTTTTTTTTGGATTGTTGTGAACATGCCTGTGAATACTTTTATATCTATACTGGTGAGCTCTGGCATTATGAAATTTGCATAAAAATTTAAATAGGTCACGGGAGTTGTTGGAAAAATGGATGTATTTTATGGAGTTAGGCGACAGGGAAAAAAGGCTGGGGGGAGGGGTAAGCGGGAGGGTCGGTTGGGGAATTAAGGAAGGGGGACGAGGGAGAGGGGAAGGCGAAAAGGGTGGAAGCGGAATGCATGAGGGAAGGTTCGCGAGAAAGGGGAGAGCAGGAGACGGGAGGGGGAAACGCGGGGGGGAAGAGGAAGAGGAGTCGGAAGGGGAACGGGGACAAATGGGAAATGACACGAAGGGAAAAACAATTTAATCAGCATTGCAACGCATGCCAGGTATCAGCTAGTATTGGATAAAGTAATTAAAATATATGAGTATTTACCAAACACAACACAATTTTTTTTTTGTTTATATTGCTATGTATACCTGCATCCGTTTATCCACTCGAGGGCTTTTTGGCACATTATAGCACTATTTCCAAAACCTCGGATTGCTTTGTTGCCAAAATGTGGCAAATAAAAAAAATTATTAAAACGACTATATAATATATTGTACATTCAAAATAAAACAAAATAAATATTCTCTAGATTCTTTAAAATGTTTTAAGGCTAAAGATTTAACTATATTTTTTTATAAATCCTACAAATATGTGATAACCGACAAAAGATATGGGAATTCATTGGCTACATAGAACTATAATCAGTTTGCATGTCTTCATATTCAAATTCGGACGTATGATTTTTTTAATGTGGGCGGTAAAATTTCCTTTAGCAATCCGAGAAAAAATATTTTAATTGCTCTGTCGCTCCAATGGTTAAAACTTACCAAGTGGTCCAGTATGGGAACGAGAGTGGTGCGGAGTTTTGCTTACCGTCCCTGACTGACGTATCATGATTATGACCAATATTTTTTTCTCCTTTTTAACGCTTCTCCTTCTTATTTATCTCGTATGTTCGTCCAGGATAAAATCCAAAACTACTAAACCGATTTTGATGAAATTTGGCTTACTATATGTAATTTGGTCCAACTTAAAAGGTAGGATAGTTTTTATCTCGATTATTGACCTCAATATTTATTATTGCGAATTCAATGTTCATTAACCCTTAGGAGATGGGTAATATTTTGTAAATATCTCAAAACCAAATACAATATTGAAAATTATATTTGAAATAATTGACATGCTTATACAATATCAACTTTTTAACTTTGGAAATATGATGGACAGTAACAAAATGCGTTAAAAACTTCTAAAACATAGCTCTTCATGTGCACATTGCAGTTCATCTGTAGGTATAGTCATGATTTCACTGCACCACCATTGTAGTTGGTCATATCTTGGGGTTTAAATGTTTGTTACGGGACAATGATTTGAAATTATTTCTAAGTTCAGTAAGTTTCTGACGGTGTGAGTTAATTTATTGATACTACACTTGGTTATCTAGGTTAGGTAACCATCCAGTAGATGGTGTTGTATTTCGTTAGCCACAGCAACCCGTGGACGGGTCAGGTATACATAATATTTTACTATGCCCATCCCATGTAACCGACCCTTTAGAATAACAAGGTTCCATCTGTTTCGGAAACGTCACGCGGTTATAGGATCTATGGTAAGCTACCCTAGAGTTCATTATCGCGTGACGTTAAAGCAACAGATGGAACCTTGTTATTCCAAGGGGTCGTAATAACATAAGTAATAAATGTAAACTTTTAATTTTTATCCAACATAAAATAACAACATTCTAAATATGAATACTCTGAGAACATAAAACCGGATATCGAGGTATATTTAGTACCGTAAGGGAAAGGTTAATCCTGCTGAATGTAGAGCAGGCATAAAGAATATGGCGCCCAGAAGATGTAAAGAGTTGTCACTTTGAAAAATAGTGTGATGTTTTGTTTTGACGAAAGTGTTGGCTGTACAATTTTAGGTTAGGTTAGATTGACCCGCTGGGACTGGTGCCTTGAAGAATAGCATTCCAAGATGAAAATGTATAGCCCATACTAATAAACCTGTTTTGAATTTTACACAACCGATATACAACCTTTTACCATAGATAATACATATTTATTTCATGTTCCTATTAGAGCCACATGAACTAAAAATATCTTTCACTGCAACAATCATGTCAATAATGCCAATTTGTTTATGAACTCCCTGATACCACGCTTACACAGCCTTAACCTGTTGAAAGCCAGCATAGGAAAAATATATTTTTAAAACGACGTAAAATATTTGACAGTTCTCACCTTTCGTACAAACTCAATTTTTATAACATTTCTTTTGTGATATATTAAAAAAATTACATCAAAATATTGTAGATAAAACGATCTTCCTAATAATCATTCAAATCTATGCTTTCCACAATTGATTTATATCAAAAACAGACTTAAAAATATAGATTTCGAATATGATTCCGTTCATATTATCAAGCGGCAGCTATTTTGTTCACCATCTTTGATGCCCGGCGCGTCATCGTGAATTAATTTGAATTATTCGAAAAGGCTAGACGCTATCCAGTATTTCGTTACGTCAAGGACGAGAATGGCCCAAGCGATTCTGACCTTGTTCTTCATACAATTTCTTTATACATAAGGGACAAAATCGCTTCCAAAATCGATGGTACACCGGTGTACTTACGGCCAATGACAGGTTGTATGCAAAAGTAGCAAATATTTTCATTAGCACTGAAAAAACTCACAAAAAGGCATTTAACATATTTTTTGAAAACAGATATTAGTTTTCATTTAGTTTCCAAAATTGTAAATTTTAGTTACAGTGAAACCCTCTTAAGAAGTTCTCGCTTAAGAGGTTTCCTGCTTAAGAAGGTTGTTTATTTCGGTCCGTTGAAGACCAAATGGCCCAATTTATCCCACATATAAGGTTTTCCCGCCTAAGAAGTTTTTTTTTTACGATCCATAAGAAGTTTTTTTTCCAGTCCATTGGAAAACTTCTTAAGGGGGTTTCACTGTAATTTAAATTGTATATTTACACTGTATAATTGTAAAAAAAAAGTTTTTTTCTGAATTTAAAGGTTATTTGTAATTTTTATCATAAATAAATAAAAGGTTATTTATCAGTTTTGTAAAATTTAAAACACATTTATTAGTAAGGCTGTATGTGTCTAGTGATAGTGGCATTTAGCTTCACAATAATAACATGATTTCCATCACAAACAATATAGAAATATCTGGTTTAAGTGCATAATATTTAGTAGATTTGTAAATAAATGAATATTATATCTTATTTTAGTTTGTAATGTATGTACATTTGAAGTGTTTATATTGGTACAATGAATTATTGTAAATAAATATTTTATATTCAATGAAATTTGTGGTAATTATTTTTTATTGTGTAGTTTTACTGTAATAGTGGGTAAAGCATTTATATGGATGCGTCAACTACATGGCAGGCCGGATCGGGAGAGACTAGTCGATGGAGACCTTTTGATTTCTCTATTCTCTTGGAACATCATCTTGCATCGCAGTGGGAGGGTTGGATTCATAACTCCATTACTCCTAGACACACTGACCCCCAGATTCCTACCCATCCCGCACACCGTTTTCCTTCCCAGAACTTCCTCTCCTTCTTTTTCTAAAAAGACCCTCCACACAGCATCCCCAAATATGAAGCCGAGGGGAATTATTTTCCTCAGGGCCTCTTGTGTGGAGCTAAAGTAAAAAAAAATATATATATATATTGATCGTCCAGTTGGAAAGCATCTTGGAAAAATCGAAATTTGAGTTGAGTATGCAGTTATATGTAAAAGTGTGCCCTACATCTCCAAATTTCTCATAAACATCACCAAATCAATTTTAATATAGAAAAACTTGTTGTGAATTAAACAAAATAGTGATGTTTTCTTGGTCACTAGCAGGATATTTCAAAATGTCATACTAATGTACCGGACCGTTATGCCTTAGGTGTTATTTTATAGCATATTTAAAATGTTTAAACACAGACACGTGTAAATAATATTTGATGTATGGTGAGCATTCGAATATTGCTGTCATCATTATCTCAAAACTTAGTATTTGGAGATGTCTGACTAATCAACTGAAATATCGATATATTTTTTGTGGTTAGCATTGAACACACAAAAAAAAATTATTATTGAAGGGTAATAAAAAACCTCTAATAATTAAGTAATACTGGTATTATAACCAATAACGTTATGTTTGAACAAAATGTGCAGCCATTTTGGTTGTAAGTATCTGAGTCTTCAATATTCAATGGAGGCAGTTTCATTACAGTCCACATTTATTTATTCTCTAAAGAAGAGGTTCCCAACTTATATGGGCTCATTGCCCACTTTTCAAGAATATTTTTCACCATCGCTCCCTCCAAAAATTTTTACTAGGCCCAATGACAAACCAATAAATCCTGTTGATTTTTATTGTTTGGATATTGCACACCCGTAGAAAAGTGTCTTAAGTCAAAAAAGTCAATTTTACAGGAGAGCGAAAACAAACAAATGAATGATGAACAAGTGATCCCGTCGAAAAGAGATGCTAGCGACGTCTTGCGGGAATGGAGTGATCTAACTTAAATATGGTTTTACGGGCATAGATAATTCGATCACTTTACTTTTCACAGATAAAATGTAAAATAGAAAATTTTGACTCACTACACTTTTCTATGGGATGTGCAATATACTTGGGATATGTTGTGAGGCTAAAGATAGTGGTGTAATTTGCACAGCACAAGCTTTTCAGGAATGCAAATTAGATTTAACATTTTTTTTGTTAAAATTATTATTTGTAATATATTTTTAATTAGCTGACAATAAACTGTTTCTCCCTGCGTGTCCTTTCCCATTAGTCCCCGTTCCTCTTCCGCCTTCTCTTCCCCTCCCATGTTCCACTTTCACCTTCCTCCTCCCCACTCCCACTGTCCCACTTCTCACGACCCCCCCCCCCCCCACGCATTCCCCTTCCGCCTCCTCTCCGCTCTCGTCCCTCTCCCGCGAACCCATTATCTTTATTTCCCCTCCCGGGTTCTCCTCCCCCTCCCGCCTTTTTTCCAAGCTGCTAAACTTCATAAAATACGCCCATCCATTTTTAAAACAACTCACGTTTGACCTATTTTAAATTTTTTATGCAAATTTCCTAAAGCCAGAGTTTGTCATTCTGCTATTCGGGACGGAGACAAATCCAACATATCAAAGATCATAAAAATCTGTCCATCCGTTCTTCAGTTATAAATGGTGTAACTAACCCGATTTTGTTTTATATTTTAAGATTAGTATGGTAAATGTGTTATTTTGAATACAATTTTAATTATGTTGTGATATTATATAACACAATAAAATTATTGTGGTACATTTTTTTCTGATTTGGTTATTAGTTATTTTAATATAAAATATATTATCAACTAAGTGAAAACGGGAATTAAAATAATAAAAATTAAACTTTAATATGTATTGTTAAACATTTTTATTCTGAAAATCAGTCTGCATAATGCATTTATGACCGTTAGAATTACATCCCGTTAACCCATATTTCGCTGACATTGCGGTAGTACATCGGTTTGTTTTCAGGGTCACATTCTTAGAACTTGATAAGGAATTGCTGTTATTTCTTCAGATTCTCATTAAAAAGGTCTTGCTTTATCGTTATCAGGTAACAGGTAGAAACAAATTCAATTGAGTTCAAAGGTAGACAGACGCCTTCAAAGATGGATGAAAAACGACGCTCAGGTAAGCTGTTTTTTAATACAAACCATATTCTGCGAACTTGAATCCAGTAATTAACCCGTTTAATCACAGGAGACAATATTTGTCCTAACTCACATAGGTCTCATGGAAATCGTTGTATCTCCCTTACTATCATAGTGAGAAGTATGATCTAAACGGTATTGGAAAGAGAATACAACACGCTATATATTCAAATCTAAAAGTTAACCACAAAAATTTTTAATGTACACCTTTATAAAACCAAAGTTTCTGAGCAATTTGAAAAAAAAATTATGAATCTTTCTGAATTTTTTTTTAACATAAAATGATAATAAAGTGAGGTGACAGTAATGTTTATAATTCATTTGTACAAATATGTATGTGACTTTATCTTTTTTCATTATTAGTAATTTTAGTTAGAAAAAATGTAAAGTGAGCCATTTTTAAAACTTTTTAAAGTTTTCATCCAAATTTTTTATATTTAAAAAAGTATGTGTTTTTTTTCTAATAATAGTCTAATAAGCCTATTTCATCACCTTTCGAAAACAGTTTTTAGTTTTCTGATACGTCCATTTATTTGAATTTGAAGCGGGAATATTTTTGGCCTCTGACAAAATACACCTAATTTTTGAAGGGTTAAAAAAAACATGTTGCACAAAAAAATTATGTTTAATTTTTACCTTGCGGATTGAATAATTATACGCCAGATTCGCTTTTGGAATGTATTATACTTATTTTATCATTAATTGGATTAAAAAAAAGTTTTCATGTTATCAATCTTATACATTGATTAATTAACTATACAGATTACGCTGGTTAACACATTTATGGTGTTGGTGTTGAACGTTTCCTTCTTGAGTCACTACACATCTGCCCTGACAATGGAGAGTGCAAGGCTATTTGAATCGTTGACTCAAGAGGAGGGAGGGTCAACAAACTAAGTCAACAACATATGTAATACATTTGGCCATAGGAATCTTAAATCATAACTATGAACTTACTTGGATGACAAAGTTAAATCTGGAGTTTAATGCTAGAAGTATCACTCTGGAATGAAGGTTGTTAATCGATTTTTTGGCATAAAAAATTAAGAATTTTGACTTCTATATTCGATAAGTCACAATTTCATCAATCTAGCATCTGACATAGGTATTTGCAGTATTATAAATCAAATTATCAAAAACTGTTTTTTCTTTACACTGTAGCTCCTTAGGCTGGAATCAGACGGTTCACTCGAGTGAAGGTTTACTCTATGGTTACTCGAGCGAGTGTTCCCATCTTCGTTTCAGTTTTGTTTCATTTCTTGTTCAGACGTGAGATTCCGAGTGAAATAGGTGGAATGAAAAACAGAATTGAACTATTAGTGAACCGTCTGATTCCAGTCTTACAGGAGGCCCCGAGGAAAAAAATTCCCAGAGGGTCTTTTTAAGGTAAGAAGGAGAGGTAGTTCTGGGAAGGGAAAAAGTATAAGGGGGGTAGGAATCTGGGGGTCAATGTGTCCAGGAGTGATGGACGTATGAATCCGTCCCTCCCACTGCGGTGCAAGGCGATGAGTCAAGAGAGTCCGGCTGGAGAGTTTAAAAGGTCTCCCTCGACTAGTCTTTCCAGATCTGGCCCGCCACGCAGTAGGTGGGCAAACGCATTCAGCACCAAGACCTAGACAAATTTCACCCCTGACTGCTAAATCACCAAAAGTAGTGAACCACTTGGGGTGACCTATGACAGGGGTTTTGGTTAACCAATAAATGGTTCCTGAGGCGGCGGTACCCATACCCACCTCCTAAATTAAATATAGGCATTTCTAGCATTAACCCCCACAAATAAGTTCATATAAATAGGTGTCTACTTTGGGTTGTGTTGTTGTTGGGGTGGATTATTTTAGGTTGTTGCAAACAGGTATAGCAGGGCCTTGACAAATTGCACTATTTCCGAGCCTCCGAGTTTAGATTCTCCGTAGACCCGATCCACAAAGGTGATGGGGACTTCTCCTATTGTATAGTCCAGCTGGCGGGCTCTGAAATGCATTCATTTTTAAACAGATATTCAAACTACCCACATTTAAATAAATAAATTTTGCATGTCATATTTTTCCCAATGATGAGAAACACTTACCTGATAATCATTTCCATTTGGAAGACGTATCCTTTGGAGACGCAATTGTTGATGATCTTCACTAGTTTATCTTTTTTGTAGAGTCTGAAATAAATTAACAGCACCAATAATCTAAAAATATTTTAAAAACAATCAATAATAAAGCTTTAAGGGGCCGCTCTGCCAATTTCTACCGATTTCTTACATGTTTTCCATAAACATTTGAAGTTTTTAAGTTCTTAAAAAAATATATGTTATTCTTTAAGATAGTATCTTTACATTCCTGACGCCGAAACGGTAATTATTTGAAAATCCCTCGATAGAAATAAATCGCAAAGTATGCTCCGAAAATTATTATTTACATGTTTGTTTCTGTTATTTTACAAGTTATATGTATGAAAAAATTCACAATGTTTCTTTAAATGCTACTTGACACAGCCCCCACGAGATATTTGCTCTTTTTTAAACGAGTCGTCTTTTATTAAACATTTTCACAATTTTCGCATGAATTTTATGGTTTTTAATGTTAGCGCGCTCGCTCCCATGTTTGTATTGTTGTATCTCTCAGTCTTTTTCTTTTTGAGTGGGGTAGCGCGGCCTTAATTACATACCATTATAAAATTAGTTACCGACTGTAACTCATATGTATAATAATGTATAATATATAAATGTAATTCATTCATATTATTATTTTGTAAAATTGCATTTCTTGTGCACCATTAAGCGATAATAAGTATTTTGGCAAAATTAGTTCAATCTACTACTAATGTGATTTTTTTGTGTAGCTTAAGGTCATCGGCAAACGGGAGATATTTAAAAAATTTAATTATTAAAATTATGTCGTCCAAGATGAGAGCCCTGTGGAATTCCCAATGTTACAGTAAAAAGATCCGCAGAGTATCCTCTCACAACCAATTGTAGGTTTCTTTTAGTTATCTATCTCAGAGACAGAGACAGTTTGAAAATGGCCTTGTAAGCCAAAATAAGTCTTATTTCTCTCTCTTGTAAGTCACAATAATAACAAACTAAAATACTTGCAGAACTTAATAATGACATTATTAGATTTAATTTAAATATTTTTTTTATTAAATGGAGTTCTACGAATTAAACACAACAACAATTAATATCTAACTCTCAAACCATTTCAAAGTATTTCCGTGTATGCCAAACTAGCATTTTGATTAGTAGTGAATTGATTTAACTGGTCAAATGCTTTTCAAAAATCTTTGGTGAAAAAAAGGTTTGGTGTTGTGGAACGCCAAGAGAAGAAGCTGTGTTGCTCGACGATGATATATTTACTTAAGTGAACAAGTAGACATATTAAAAAGAAAGAGACCAGTTAAAAGGTACAGGAATAAAAGGAACTGAGAGGAGACAGTAGACCGGCAGCGGTGGGAGCATTTCCTAGACACAGCCTGGATTGTAAAAGGATTGCAGCACCAATCAGGATAACTAGTTTAGATGTAGTTTTTTGTGTTTGGTCGTAGAATCTTTGTTTACCTGAAAGATCCTGTAAGGTCAGAGGCCCGGGGACGCAGCAGCAGCTGGGACAGGAAGTTGGCCCCCCGACTGACTAGCTTCCTGCGGAAGTCCCAGCCCGAGACACCTCCCTCACCCACATAGCGTGTCCCCGACACCACATCCAGGTCTTGTGCCTGCTGCAAGGAGATCATCGACGGGATGAACTTGGGCTGCAAACAAATACATCATTATTAGATACAGTCGATTCCGCCTAATTGTGACACATCGGGCCCCAAACATTTTGTCTTAAATAAGCGTTTAAAAGTAGATAAAAAAAAACATTATTGAGCTGAATCATGAACAAACAATTACATAATATTATTAAAACCCAAAAAACTTACACAAAAAGAATAGATAGAAGATGAGATAGCAGAATTGATCCCATAGGCACTAGTGCACTTGAAACTCGAGAGACACGAGCGAAACACCCGTTCACAGTTGATGTTGGTTTCATAAGAATGGGTCATTTTTTTTTTGTGTAAGTCGGCTCGCATGTGGAACGAGCTACCGGTATCTGTTTTTACTCCTTCATATAATCCGGGCCTCTACATGACCCGCATAAATAAATCCCTTCCTACATCTCCTACCTACCTCAACTCACAATGCTGTCCAAAACAGGTGGCTATGCAGTTCCCCTGTGCAGAAAGGGGCGCTCTTGTGAAGTGTAACATAAATATATAAATAAATTCTTCCCTGATACCATCTTCTTTCTTGGTTATGAAAAAATCACAGAATATCCATTAAAATAAAGTCTTAATCGCAAACCTATTGCAGATGAGCTCATAGTATTCTGTTAGAACTCCCGACAATTCACTGTGAAATTAAAGCTATTTACTTTATGTAATTTCATAGATTAATAATTTACATGATGGCTCAAATCAGCATCCATGATAATGATGAAGTTTCCGGTGGCGTGTTTTATGCCATGCACGTACGCTGTCCCCAGTCCCAGCTTCTTCTCCCGCGGTCGCAGCACGATCTTCTCCTCGCCGTAGATCTCCTGCAGCTTCTTGGCCGCCAGCAGCGTGCCGTCGGGGCTGCCGTCGTCGATTACGATTATCTCGTAATCGACTTTGCTGCAAAGGTGGATACAATCAAATTAATTACTAGAGAAAAAATAGCTGAATCAACTGAAGAGGAGAACACAAAAAACAAAAGATTGGCAGCGGAAGATGTTCGTTAGTAAAAATCCAAATACACCAGGACGGATGGCAACCCCATGATGCTCAAATGGGGACTTGAGAACTTTGAGCATTGTTTATATTGTGGACGAATTCAAACCGCAGAGCACATTGTTAAATTTTTAATTTAGACTTTACCAGTTCCACAGGGCACATTGATGCTGCCCAAGGTGATGCTGTGTGTTATTGAACAGCTGAAGAATCTCAACAAGAATGATTATTACTTTAACAAGTCATAATAACATATAATTTTTAGAGTTTCAAGAATATATAAATAGCTAAAGTTGTGACTTGATTGGCTAAACGGCGATTATTTTTACTTTTCGGCACTTTATATTGATATGAATGAGTACCTAATGCCTGATGTGTTTAAGCTTGTTGACTCTTTCGCAGTACTAACCTAAAATGAAACATTTTTGTAACACTCACATTTCGTCCATGTATTTGACAATAAGCCATACTATGATGGGAAGATTTTCCTTTTCATTGTAAGTGGGCAACAAGATAGAATATTTATTTTGGATTTTAACTTCGCACTCTCCGAACTCTGCCATGTTGTCAGTTGTCAATTGTCACTGTGACAGATGGATACACATGAACTGCGGTGCAGGCGGGTAGTTCACTTCTCCGCCCTTCTCTGTCAAGCGCATTATAAATGAACGTGTCAGAAAGAGAAAGAGTAAATAAGAAGGTTTGGCAATATTTGACATATTTGTTGTGAACTTTGACTTTGACAGCTGATCTGTCAGTTCGTAAATGTCGAATACTAGAGAATTATCGCGAAATTCGTTTACTTTCCCGGATTTTACGCACACAAGCATTTGAACATGCTATCACAATAATCAAAAAATCATCTTCTAAGTGTGTCATGGTAAACATTTTAAAGGGACGGAATAAAATTACGAACGCCACAAAATGATTTCCGTGTAACGGTAAATCTTCATAAATTATTGGCGTGTGTTATTTCAATTAGGCCTTCTTATTATGAGAATGCAAAACAGCTAATAACATAACAATTCGCTTAGTTATGATCTCATTTTGAGAAATAAAGATGGGTAAATGTAGCAAAGTAGTTATATGTGGAATGAAAGGTGTAGGCAAAACAGCCATTCTAGAACAACTGATTTATGGGAATGTGACGGCTGCCTCAGAGTTCTACCCGACCATTGAAGACATCTACGTGGCCAACATAGAGACTGACCGTGGGACCAAGGAGAGGTTGTGTTTCTACGACACGGCAGGCCTGACTTCACCCGTCTCGGAGAATACCTCCCCGTCCAACTTCCACGGCCTCCAGAAGCACTACATGGCCTTTGCAGATGGCTATGTGCTGGTGTATGATACCTGCAAACCTGAGTCACAAGCTCTCCTCATGTACCTGCATAAAGACATAGAAAGGAACAAAGATAAAAAGGATGTAAGCAAAAATCTCTCTTGTTGAATTCCGAATTAGCATTATCATTCCTTTACCTTCACACTGAAATATATATTTATAGCATTTTTAAAATTTTAAATTTGATAAACTTGTCATACTCTGTCTCACGGTTAATACGGAATATTTCTTATTTAATTAGTTAAATTTGGCATTGAAGAAGAAGATAACAATAATAATCTAAATTAAAATATGAAAATGAATAAGACACAGAAAAACAATAAAACATAATGGTCGCAACTGGGACTCAAACCCAGATCTCACGTCTTAGATATTTATCTTAAACACTATCTAGGTAACAAATATGTTCTTTGAACACTTGTTTCCAATGAAAAAAGGAAGCTGCCGATAATATGGAAAAATAAAAACATTAGTCGAAGATAATATTGTTAATTCTGAAATTTGAAATATAACTTACAGCGGTTTTATAATCGGACGCAATGGCTGAATTGGTAGAGAGCTGTCCCGGTAAGACGTGAGATCTAGAATCCCAGCTGCGACCATTATGTTTTATTATTTTTCTGTGTCTTGTTCATTTTCATTAGATTATTATTATAATATTTTTCTTCAATGATATATTATATTGATGGAACTAACCTTCAAAAGTTAAAAAGATATTTTTCTTATAAAAAAATTAAGTTAAATTTAGCTTTATTTATTACGAAAAGTGAGTATTTCTGTCGGGGGAGATGAAAAAATATGTATTTTATATTTTAATTTTGTTTATAATAATTTAATGATCACATAAGTGAAGTGTTCGATGTCATGATTGGCCAAGTGAAGCGAAGTAATACAACTTTATCTAAAATAAACTACACCTACAGTGAAATCTCGAGTGACCGTTCTTCGAATAATCATTTCTCGTCATTTATTTCTTCTGTCCCAAATTAATTTCATACAAAACTCGCAAAAATAAATCATTCCTCTGTGCATCATTTAAAGCACCCAGTTTTTGTAATATTTTACTCGGTCGATCGCTGCCGGCGGCCACTTGTGACATGTGTTATCATCATTATCATTAAAATTGAAACTTCCGCTAAAAAAAGTACATAGGTACTCTTCAAGAACGATTAACTATTGTAAAAGAAGTGGATAAAAATGCCGCTAAAAATCGCATTGATTTAGCCAAACGTTTAGGAATCGCTGCATTTTTATTATATCACATTAATTTTATTTGTGAAATTTGTATCTTTTTTTAGAATATTAATAATTTAAGTATAAATGTAGATTCACAATTTTTTGTATTTTTTGGGCATTCTATATAACAATTTATAGACATTTTGTTTTGAAAAGTTTAATTCACAATGTAGGTAGATTTTTTTACTTAGTTTTTTTTATTTGCTACCAATATACCCAAACAACCACTCCCACTACCCTCACCTAATAATATCTACAATGTAGGTAGAGCAGTGCGCATGCACATTTTCTTTCTCTCTCAAAGTTTTACTTCAGCCGTGTGGTCTAAAGCACACTCGTTTTTTTCTATATTCCCGCATCCATAGTTTATTTCAATATGTCTCTTCAAAAACGATAGATGGAAGTTTCACTGTATATTCAAATCATGCTAAAAACTAAGGATCGGTGTTGGTTGAAATGAATTGCTATTTTTTGTTATAAAATGTAAATAAGGTTTTATATTATAATTTTCAGGCAACCATTATAGTGATAGGCAACCGCACCGGCCAGCCGGACCCCAAACTCCACGAGAACACGGTGAGCAAGGCGTGCAACTGGTGCACGCGTGAGAAGCTGCGGCATTACGACGTGAGCGCAATGGACCGCGGCTCTCTGTACGAGGGCTTTGTGCACCTTACCACGCGTCTCAACCCCGCGCCCACCAAGAGCAGCTTCCCCCAACTGCCTGCCCTCACTAAGCTCACGCAGAAGGGGGGCCGACCCGACTCCTAGTCCCCTTCCTTCTGGTGCCGGTGCTCCCTGGCCTGGTGTCTCCAGCGGTGGACCTGCTTCTCCCCGGGCTGTGTGCGATCACATAGCCAGTACTTACTCACTCCATCTCCCGAACAATCTGACACTGAGTGACGGAGGTTGAAAGCTTCATTCATGATGCTTACTTTGGAACTGTTCCAACAGAATTATCATAGTAGTAATCGAAGAGCAGCGTTAAAAAAAAAACTCCTAGTGCTGCTTACATCCAAATAATAATATGTACGGTAGAATCTCACTAATCTGACAGTTTTCAAAACCATGATTCTGGATTTATTTCAGCTAATATGTGTTTTTTACGTGTGAATTTAAAGAAACAGTGATAAAATTATATACATAGAGTGATGTGAAAACACTGCATAAAATTACCAACATCGAAATTGTTTAAAATATCTTCAAATCAAATTATTTCAAATTTCAGTTTTTGGAAAGCTAACCCGGGAACCATTTATTGTATAACCAACACCTCTGCCATAGGTCACCCCAAGTATTTCGCTAGGTTTGGTGACTTAGTAGGGATAGTCCAGGTGTTGGTGGCGAATGCGTCTGCCCACCAGCTGACTCTCTCGGAATATCGCCTTGCACTGCAGTGGGAGGGATGGATTCATACGTCCGTCACTCCTTGACACACTGACATCCAGATTCCTACCCACCCCTAATACCTTTTTTCCTTCCCAGAACTTCATCTCCTTCCTTTCCTAAAAAGTCCTTCCACGCAACATCCCCGAAGATGACGTAGGCCCTGAGGGGAATTATTTTCTTTGGGGCCTCCTGTGTGGAGGGAGCTATGTAACAAAAAAATATTCTTTTACATGATAATATCCAAAATACATAATATAAATATTTATTTTGCGAATGCATTGTACAGCTCTTTACATTGCTTTCTACATATAGATAAAATGTCTAGATTTACATAATATATCATTGAAAAAGAAGATAATATTAAAATACGAGTGTGCTTTAGACCACACGACTCAGGTAAATACTTCTTTAGCTCCATCTGTACATGCGCATCCGCATTCACATCCGCATGACTGAGATATTTCATGCACTGGCTATGAGATGAAGAGAGAAAGAAAATGTGCTCGTATACTGCTCTCTCTTGCTTCTACAGTGTGATACAGCCCGTTCGCCTCGCAATGCATTTTACTTTTCGTAACGCATTCGCCAGCTTACCTTCCAAGTGCATAAATAAGTATTTACTTCAATAAATCTATACGAAACATGTAACACAACAAGAAACTAAAGTCGCAACCGGAACACAAACACAGGATCTCTTTTCTAGTTGTCCTAATTGAAATCGTTACCTATTTATTTTTCTGTATCTTGTACTATTTCATGTTTCATATAGATTTATTAGTATTATCTTTGTGTTCAATGATATATTACATTGATGGGGATAACCTTCAAAAGTTATTCCATTAAAAATTGAATTTATATAACATCGACGCTGGAAAGGAAAAATGGCTACAGCGCCATATAGCTCTGACATTAAAAATGAACCTACACAATAAGCTATATTGTTTTTTTTGTGCTTGTGTTCATCAAATCAAGTTTTCTAGAGTTTACCAGAACATACGGGAAACTTTAGAAAACTTGGTTTAATGAACACAAGCACAAACAAACAATATATGTAGCTTATTGTGTAGGTTCATAGCTGCATGGCGCTTTAGCCATTTTTCCTTTCCAGCGTCGATATATTTAGAAAATCAAGACATAAATAATGTAATCAATCTTCACCAGAAAATGCATTAATATAAAGAAAAAAAAAACTGTTATCAATAGAAATACCCGTTATGCCCTGCAAAAATTGATGGAGTTTTAAAAGTGCACTATTGTTTTTATAAAACCGTTAAGGGTAATTAAAATATTTAATGTTTATTTTATTACAATAATAAAGTGAGGTGAGAAATTATTTGATTGAGTATTTACATATTTTTATTAAGTTTTACAGCAAAATATAATATATATCTCGTTGATATATGTTTACTTATTACAAAATTTTGCTGTTTCTCTATTTCTCTCTCTAACACTTTTTTTTTTAAATTTACATTTTTTCCATTTCTGCAATGTACTTATGTAGTTATAATGACTTTTTAAAATGTATTTATTAGCAATAATTATTTGTTTCAAAGACATTTTCCTTAGATGTAGGTAGCTATAGTAATGTAGAGATTTTTATTATTTGTTTCATCAATGTTGTCAGCAGGTCTCCAAGGGTTTCTGGAAATCCTTTGTTAAAAATTTAAAATTGCCAGAACTAAAATTATGAAATATTATTGAGAGATTTTTCTCCATTTGTCAACACATGATAAAATTATAAGTATTATTTGCTAATATTTTAATGCATCATATGCGTATTTAGTATTTATACATATATGTATATACAGCGCACTAACCGCACGGTTGAACAAAAAAATATATCTAGATTACGTGTTGTTACAATTGTACGACACTATTATAATCTATTAGTCCTATTAGAATAATATTTTTTGAATTTACGTCACGAAGAATGAAATCATAATAATAATGCAATATAAAGTATTATTTTTAGTTTGATTCATCACATTATTAAGTTAGAGCATTTATACACTTTTACTGTTTGTTGTATTTTGAATAGCTTTTATAGAAAATAGATTTATTTTTTTTAAATAATGTACTTACACATCTAACAATTATAATTATGTACCTACACTTTAAGTGCTTTCACTCACTAGGCTACTGAAAAAAAAACAGTTTGCAACGCAACTCGCTATCCTGTGTATTTGAATGTGATGGTCACAATAAACAACTTCTCAAAAATCCGTTGTCAATGGCAACGCAAGCAGTCACTCGCAACTCGCCGTGCTAGTTGCCGCAGCCGGCCGTTGCCAGGTTGCCATGGTTGCGCCAGTTTGTCGCCAGTACGACAACGACAGATGACTAAAATGACATCTGAAGTGTTCCTCTTCTACGGTTAAATAAGCTGAGGTAATTACTGAAATCGTTAAATTGAGTTGTGCCGTGCGAGAAGTTTGGTTGGCAACCATAGCAATCTGCCAGTTTTAGTTTGGTTTCAGTTTCTCCATGAGCGAAAGTCCTAACCAAGCATAGTATTTGTCTTCCTATGATCTGAAATGTATTTCAATAGGTTTCATTAATAATTTATTATTATTAAGTACCTACTCATATAATATTGTGACAACTCACCATAAACAAAATAAAGACATATTTTAAAAACAATAAACTTTGTCATTCCGTTATCCTGGTTTGTAATTTAATTTATATAATATAAAATAATAATTGGATAATTTGTAGAGCACCGTTTTTGTGAGAAATCACTTCAAGGGCGCTGTACAATTATAATATAATTCTTAGGCTATATCTATAATATGTTTTGTTTCATTTGAAAAATTAACTAACTAACTAACTAACCATCACGCCGTTTCCCCGCAGGGGTAGGCAGAGAGGACGGACCGCCAAACAACTCGGTCTTGGCACACGCTCCTTGCCTCATTCACATTCATACATCTTCTCATACATACTCTTCTATTATTCTGACTCTTGACATGGCCCGACTCAAGTATCTGATTTACTTGATCGTGCCACGTC
The DNA here is from genome assembly GCA_951813805.1 of Limnephilus auricula. Taxonomy (NCBI): domain Eukaryota; kingdom Metazoa; phylum Arthropoda; class Insecta; order Trichoptera; family Limnephilidae; genus Limnephilus; species Limnephilus auricula. Next base: position 8,240,320 of record OX638405.1, read on the forward strand.
TTCCTTGGGCGTCCTCGGCTTCTTATACCGTTCACATTCGCGTCATAAATTCTCTTTACACTCCTTTCTTCATTCATTCGCTCAACATGCCCAAACCATCTAAGCGTCCCTTTCTTAATCTTACTTACTACGCTCACATCAGCCTTAAAATCAAATTTCCAAGTTTTAATATTAAATGCATCTTTTTTGGAGAGCAAACCTGTAATACCTAAAAACTAAAAAACTAAAACCTAAAAAAAAATCAGAAAATAATACTTTGGTGAGGTTGAGCTACTCTTATTTAGATAGGTCCATGATAGGTCGATTCTATATAGAATTGAACAAATATTTAAGTTGATTCAACATTTGGTTCCTATTTCTATTGGGCGTCGTGTGACATAGAATGTCTGTTCTCATTGATCTATTTCATACATTCTATGAAATAGATCATAGAAACGATTTAATTTTAATAAAAAGACAAATAACTTAGTCACTAAATCACTTTTAACTAAGTTATTTGTTTGTAAAGTGAAAAAATTTCATTAGTTTTCTTTGAAAAATGAATAGATTTAAGATTGCGGCAATTACAAATACATTTAAATATTATGATTAAATAAAGCATGACAATTTTAAATCATCTATAATTTTTTTTACAAAATCAACGGAATACAAGACAAGTTTTTGGGTCTATTGATCTGCTCAGTGAACAATTGGACATATTGTTACATTATAATATAATAAACAATTGTTCAAATGACCATCAAAACTTGTAATACGATTCTACTACGATTACTACAGTAGTAACTACGGTTCTGCATCGATGGCTACGCTACAATTTCTATTCAAATTTCGTAGTTCCGCTTAATTACGGCACAATACCATAGAGGTCAGAAAAGGAGTGTTATGGGAGCGTCCTCTATGTGAGCTCATTCCGTTTCCATTGTCCATGGTCACTATCTGTCACTTTGACGCTATTTGGTTATGTTGACGTCGATCTGACATCCCATTTGGTTTTATCGAGTTTTGCAATTTAAAAAAATCTGTTTTATATTAATGATTTAGATATTGTCAATCAAAATGCCACTCTACGAAGGAATCGCATTGATTCATGAAAAACAGGCCGTGGTTTTGGATATCGGAGCCGCCTACACAAAGTACGCGAAAAGTTTTGCTACCTTCATTGATTTGCAATAAAAATGTTATCATTATTGTTAAAAAAGTATTAATATTTTCTGTTTACAGGTTTGGATTTACCGGAGAGCCTTCACCAAGATGTATAATTCCTTCGGAATACACTTGCCCCAAAACGAAAGAAGTAAAAAATGTATTCGAGTTCAAATCTATAGAAGAACTATACAACACTTTGGTAGAATTTATTCATCTCCTATATTTTAGGTGAGCTTGTGCTGTGTTTTGTTAATAGCATTTAAATCATCGAAATTAATATGTTAGACATATTTTTATTAAACAATACCTATTTGCAGGCATGTCCTAGTGAGCCCAAAAGACAGGAAGGTGATCATAGTAGAATCTCTCCTCAGTCCAACTATCTTCAGAGACACACTAGCTAAAGTTCTCTTCTGTCACTTTGAGGTAAATATAAAATATATAACATTTTTATTGTATTTGGGTAATTACATTGCTTAGCTAGCTTTTGTCTCCGTGTGATCATAATATATTATATTATCTTGAATCAAAGAGTGCTTTCACAGCCACGAGTTCATATTAATCTTTCTGCCTGTACATGTCTATTATATGGATTCTTAAAATACTGTTTAGTATCTTATAATAATATGGGGGCATACATTAATTACGTGAGCGAAAAATGGGGGGGAGGGGTCCAGTAAAATCTCACTATACCAGGGGAGGGGTCAATAAAAATCTCACATCAACTTTAAAAGAATATAATAAATAAAACATAATTGAAGTGTCTCATTTTGCCTGATGAAAAAATGGCTAATACGAAAAACATTTATTTCTAGAGTAAGAAAAAAATCTCATGTGAGGGACCAAATTCCCACCAAATCTTACTTAATCCAAGGGGGGGTTCCCACCAAATCTTACTTAATTTCTCCAAGTGAATTAATTATTTAAAAAAAAAACAGCTGACGTAATTAATGCATGTCCCCTATGATTATTTATGTACTACTACGCCTCACAGTTAATACGCAATACTTTTTAGTCAAACAGTTAGATTTAGCTTTATTATTAAGAAAGATGAGTTTGTCGGGGGAGACGAAAAAACATGCCAAAAAATATGCCTTTAACATTTTAATTATGTTTAAATTAATTCACTTATGCGGTGTACAAACTCTTAGACAATTTTCATAATCATACTTTCAACCAATTCAATCGAACATCATTTGTCGTAAAAAAATATCGTTTAATGTCCACTTTACAAGTTTGTTTAAAGCTGTAATTCGTATGCAGTTTAAGATGTAATACCTACCATTAACCCCTAAGAGCCGGAGCTCCGCAATAGCAGTGTTAAAGAATTATGCCTATGCACGGTGCTAACACAGCAAATGCAGTGTGGACCTTATATATTTGTTTTGTCTTCGGATAATACTTTTACTGGGTTGGCTGAAGATAAAAATAAAAGTATCACCTTTATCAATTATGATGTTGTCTGCGTCTTGGCTATAATAAAATATTTTATTTATTTATTGTAATTTCATGCTGTCGTGGGTTAAAGATGGCTTTGAAAACTTTAGGAGTCAGTTATTAAAACACACACTTTTACACAAAAGATGATTGAATCACACATTTTGTATGCCAGGTGTCCTCGGTGCTATTTGTGCCCAAGCCGCTGGTGTCGGCGTGCGCGCTGGGTGTGAGCACAGTGCTGGTGGTGGACCTGGGCTACGAGGAAGCGGTGGTGATGCCAGTGGTGCACGGCGTGCCGCTGCTGAAGGGCTGGGCGGCGCAGGCGCTGGCGGCCCGCCACCTGCATCGCCGCCTCGCGCAGATGCTCAACGAGGATAACGGCGGGGATCTCAAGCTCTCCGAGAAGGTTATTGAGGATATAAAAGGTGACTATTCAAAGTTACTGTTTTACTCGTTTACTTCTATTTTGATCAATAAGTTATTATAAAAAAAATTTAAACAAATAATATGATGCTATTTGTTTATCATATCGTCCATATAAATTCAATATCACGTATGAGCCAATAATGTTAAAAAACGTCTTTTTGGTGCTTTCAGTTTATGGGAGATTGAACGAGTATTGCGTGTGCAAATCAAATAAGTAATATTTTTAACTTTCGGGTTTATTAAACAATATCCAACACCATAATTTACATTTGTATTAGATTATTTATCAGAAAGTGGGAAGCAAACACGGAGCTATTCGCAAATGGTTGAATCAACAGCAATCGGAAACAATAAATTCCATTTTAGTTCGGCACCCATCACTGGTGGTAAAAAGGTCCGAGTCTGCTATTGGTTTATGGGAAGCCAATAGGAGGTAATCATGTTGTGAAAGCGCTACGTTGTTTACTTACCACAAGTTTAACAGCACAAGCCGCTTTGATTGGTGCTTTTAAATTTTGAAATTGACCAATAGACTGCTTGTACTGGGTTAAAGTCATTACCGCTAACGAACTATCCCAGTACATAGACAAGCAAGTGCGCGTACATCCCTAGACAGTTTCTTGCCCTTCCTGTTCTTCCACGTTATTGGACTAACACTGACGATATTACAATTTACTTGCACGGTTTTAATTTGATTTAAAACACCCAAAAATCATACGTGATTTGTACGTAATTGTGTGTATATAACAGAAGGCCAAACTTATTTTTTCTTTATTATCATTTAAACCTGCTAAACTACTTTTGTAATTTGTCAGCAGGTGCAGAAAACAGTTACTATGGTACATTTTCAAACGTTGTATATTTTGCGTAGTAATGATGATGGTAAATTAACACTTTATGCAGACTATGCACCGGTGCCGAGGGAATTAATGACCTTAGCTCCTCGGAACATGACAGATAGTGCCATGTCTTCCTTATTTACTACAAATATATTATCAACTTTATAACCCAATTTTTGTTGTGGTCACAGTGAAGACCTGCCTGGTGACCACCATGGAGCGGGCGGAGCAGTACGCGCTGGGCTCCCCGCCCTCTCCAGCCCCTGCTGTGCCCTATCCTCTGGGGGGCTGCAGCACCCTCACTGTGCAGGGCCGCACCCGTGAGCTTGCCGCCGAGGTGCTGTTCCCCCGCGACAATGACAACCTAGCGCTGGGGAGCATCATACTGGATTCTATATTAAAGGTAATTTTACAATATGCACTCACATATATTATATATAACTCACATATATAACTAAAATGTTAAAGAATCTGGCAAATTATTATTTTATAAAGTGGAGACGAGTTCCCGTGAGCACTCAGGTCATGGGCCCATTGTGCTATCTCTCATTTTACCTAATTCCTTTAAATCGGTCCCTTTGATAAAGTTTTCCAGGGTTGTTATTGGATATTTCGCTGTTTCTTGGTTCCACAATGTTTCCTTCGGTATCAGGTGTGACATTGGCACCACAGGAGAATTGGAGTCTCTTCAGCTATTGGCGTATTCCTCTCCCAAAAACTGCATGTATCTCCTTAGATGGCAGTGATCCCGTCAGTAGTCCTACCAGTTTCCTCAGTGGCTTTCTGTCCATATTGAGTAGTTGCCAGGCTTGTAGAAGATTTTGGATTATCTCGTACTGGTTGCCTTCTCCCATTCCTTCCAGCGCTGGGATTTGATCTTCATCTCAATATGTAATGTGGCAAGCTGTTACTCCTACGGCAGGCTCGGATCCCGCAAGTGGTGTTTCCGCCCCTTTCCTTCCTATTCCGTTAACCCGGTCTTTACTTTTATGTACTTTTGTCCTGGTACCCAGATCAGGATTATTTTATTGATGGTAGCAAGTTCTTCAAGATTAGTCCTGCATTCCATCACTAGTCTGGAGTCGCATTGTTTACTTTGTGCCATCAGGGCCGCCTGGCTATTAGAACATATGGATATTTTAAAAATCTGGAATGTTTTTCTTTGTTATTAATTAAAATAACTTTAAAAAATAATTTTGTTTTATTGTTTTGTTCAGTGCCCCATCGACACGAGAATACCTTTGTCCGAGTCGATCCTCCTGACGGGGGGCACGGCCATGCTGCCGGGCATCAAGGCACGCCTCAAGACGGAGCTAGAGCACCTCCTCACGCAGCCGCTGTACAAAGACAGGTGCTTCCTCAAGGAGTTCAAGTTCCACACGGCGCCCGCCAAGGAGAACTACATCGCCTGGCTCGGGGGCGCCATCTTCGGGGGCACCGACCTCATCAACACGCGCTCCCTCTCTCGGGACTGCTACCTCAAAAACCTGCGCGTCCCCGACTGGCCCAACCACATCGACAATTCATTCACGCAGCAAGACCACAAGTTCGGGATCAGCTTGTGAGAAGAGGAGTATTATTAGGTTCTTTATTTTCATAAAATTGGAACAATCGTAATTATTTTCATGAACTGCATTTTATTGTCAGTTCGAGATTGTTCCATCCACTGAAGAGATAAGCCCATAAAATGGTGTGCCCCAAATAATATAATAAGGTTATTTTTCCCTTGCTTCAAATGGAATTGATCAAACCTTTTCAAATATCGAAATTCTTATTTTGAACGTAACCGATTTCATTGATCTGTCTGGGTCTTATCCACTGGAGCGTTTTTGGCCACATTTTGGTCAATTTGCTACCCACGAGCATCTGGCCAAAATGTGGAAGAGATATTTTAAAACATTTATTGGAATTATTTCAAAAGTTCCTGCGCATTGTAATCTTCAATTAATCACAAAGCTAACTTTGTAGTTTCACTTTTTAACAAGAGATGTCCCGCATCTCTTCTGAATTATTTTGTTATTGACATTCCGTGAACTGAAAATATTGAAACACTTGTTTACATTTAAAAAAATGCATGTTTGAATTTATTTGTATCCGTGATTATCAATTATTAGGCTGTAGACAATATACAGAAGTCACAACATTTAATATTTTCCAAATACATAGTTACTACGTAAGACAACTTTAAATTCACAGATTTCATGCGTTTATAAATTTTACTTTTTTTTTAATAATCTTTTTCTTAAAAATACTATCTCTAGCACTTTAATCAGTTTATATTATCAAATACATATGATTTAAAGATTTTCACGACCAAAAGTATTTTTGTTGTTTATTTTTGGGATGTTATGCCGTTTTGGACACTGTAACGTTGGCTAAAGAAGGAGTTAGCGTAACACGGCTTAACATCCCAAAAATAAACAACAACAAAAAAAAGTTTTATATTTTGTCTCCATAGAGGTACGATTTTTCAAAAGAGTGGAAAATTTCCAAACCGAAAGTTTAAGAATTTCCAAGCGCTCGAGGTTCAAATTGATTATATAGCACAACGCTCCATTGGTTATGTAAATTGTCCACGTTAGGTTCTTTCAAATGAGTATAGGGTCACACTTCTTGGGATTATCTGTTCAGTGGTTCTATCGCTGTTACAAGCAGCGGTGGTCCATGACTTTTCAGTGAGCTACAACAACATCCATAATGTCGTATTTTTTAATCATACCACTCTAGCTCATTGAAAAGTCACACTAACAAAATACTTTCAAAGCTAAATCTTTATATATTTGTTCAAATTTGCTTTTTTTTAACCCAACACCAAATTAATATGTACAAATGATTTTATGCTAAAGTATTTGCCTTTCCCAATAAAAATAATAAATAAGCATCAATTTAAAGATTTTCAATCCCTAATAAACAGTTTTGTAATCACAAATATGTTGGTGCAATTTAAAGCTACCCTTTCAAAATATATTAAGAAGAACGGCTGCGCGGCCGCTTTCATACAAAACGTAGTTTTGGATTTGAGGCCATAATACCCAACCAAACTGAAAAATTATTTTTGTAATAAAAAGGTAGGCTCAATTTCGATCTCAGATAGGAGCTACTTTTTGTTTTTTGCTTTTAAATGATGACGTATAGGTAATTAAAGAAATCAGTTTTTGTTCAATTTGGAAGCAATCTTGGAATTTTTTTGTGAGTTATTTATAATTACTAAAAAAAAAAAAACTGCCTAATCTTGGTTTTAAAATAATGAAAAATAATATTAAAAATGTTAAAAATGCGTATCCTCGGGTAGTAATTTTAAAATATAAACGATAAGTTTTTGTTCCGATGTAAATAGGTAATTTGTAATTTAAATTTACACCCATCAAAATTGTTTCTGAAAAAAAACAAAATTTTATATTTCATCATATTTAAAAAAAAAATAGCAAAAATTATTTTTTTAAATGTTTACATTTACTCTCAAATAATTGTCCAAGTTGCCTCTAAAATTATAAAATTAATTTTGCTTTTTTTAAAATCTTTAATAGCCTATATTTTAAAAATTAAAGCAAAAATAAATAAAGTAGCTCCTATGCGAGATCGACATTTTACATACCTTTTGATTATAAAAATAATTTTTCAGTTTGGTTGGGTATTTTGGCCTAAAATGCAAAACTACATTTTGTATGAAACTTGCCGCGCACCCAATTGCCTTAAGCTTGAATATATTTTTCCAATTCAAAAGCTTTGTGGCACAGCATGAATATTTTCTTATAAGTTACATACATATTTATTATATTGTAATATAACACATCTGCTGTGGTGCTTCTTGTAGAGCACATTGTCGATTGTATCTAACTTAATTTTTAATATCTCATAGGTTTAAGGTTTATAGTTTTATTTGCTTAATGTTTATAGTTATAAATTCTAGGTAGCATTCTTAACACACTTTGAGCGGGAAGCTGGGTAAGTTCTACCTTTTACGCCGGTCCTACTTGAATTCCTGGAAAGATATTGCTGTCAAATATTTTTATATGAATATTGTACTCTCTTTGTAAGTGTCACTATGTAATGTGTATGATAATCTTCTTATCTTTCATGTGGAAAAATATTTTATCAAAAAGAAACTTGCATTTTAGCACTGGAGAGGCGAATATTGTTTTTGTTTTTTTGTAATGATTTGTAACAAAACAAAAACCTTTTTTTTGTATTGTGATCAAATACGTACATTTTTTAAACATACAACATCAACCGACTTTAATTTCTGTTTATGGAGTTCTATTACAAAGTAGGCTTTAAATTTGGACCATTTTTTCGAAGGGGTTCCTTGTTTTCGTCTGACTAAAGTGTGTTAATAATTATTGAAGTTAATAATGGTTTAATTTAATAATGTATTTATCAATAAATATAAGGCATATTATTTATACAAGGTTAAAAGTTTAGATTTTTTAGGCATAAATAATATTAATTTGAAAATAGTATGTACAGTGAAACCCTCTTAAGAAGTTTTCCAAGGGACCGGGAAAAAAAAACTTATTAGGCGGGAAAACCTGGGCCATTTGGTCTTCAAGGGACTGAAAAAACAAACTTAAGCGAGAACTTCTTAAGAGGGTTTCACTCTATGTATTTATACTTTTCTGCATTTCAAACAATTGAATACATTATGCATGTTGGGCCCTATAAATGACCCAACATGCAGGATCCAACATGTTGGGTCACATACCTTTGACCAAATTATTATTATTTCACGGCCCTACCGTCAGAATAATAATAATTTGTTTGGGGCAGTTCAACATGTTGGATTCTGCAAGTTGGATCTTGTGAAGGGCCTTTTTGAAACCTGAAGATGCAATGCTAGTTTTTTTTACTTGGCAGCTCCTGTGAAAACTCCAACAAGTATAGGGAGATGCATGTTGTTATATTAAAACTTCTGTGCTTTCTTTGGAAACAATAAAACTGCTTCAATATAATATCTACGGTGATTTTATAATACACTCAACAATATCATCAAATACTTACCAATCCCTTGGAGAGTCCTCCGGCTGCTTCTAAGAAGTGCCACTTCTGCTATCTCCCTACATATCTATGTGTAAGAATGTGGTAATACCTCCACCTAAGCTTGTTCAACCACTTAAGAGGAAACCCGGTCGCTGAGTAAATTTAAACACCAGATATTTTACCAAACTATTGCTGTCAATATCGCTCTTACTACCCCTGAATATTGACCGTTAATACCTTTATAAAATCATCAAAATCGAGGTTTTGTATTCCCCATTTTTCTCCTCCAAAACTGGGCTGATTTTTATGATTTTTTTTACTAAAAATACTTTTGCTTTAGAAGTCGGTTTTCCTTTTTTTTTAAATACATTGTCTAGTTTGTATACTGAACATTATATGATGGTGTAATATGATTGTTTGTATTTATAATAGCGTTCAAGCCAGACAATTTAAACGAGTTTTGGAGGGTAATAACTTTTATAAGTACTTATCTAAAAAAGTAAAAAATAAGACAAACCAATATGTTCATCTAAAATCTTTAGTTAAATCATATAATAATCAACAAAACATAACAAAAACCTGTTGAAATTACCTTATACATTAGTAAACAAAATAAACAGATGACGTTTGAGTTTGCTTTGATGTTTTGCAACTCGCTGACAGGTGTCGCACTCATCGTTGCCATACCTACGATGTTAATATGATGAAATATAAATCGAATGTCATTTCCGATTTAAAATGTTACTTTCATCCAAAAAAGATCTGCATTACCCGTTTGTAAACCGCCAGAAGTTTTACTTGAAAAAAAAAATAGAGTACTAGAATTCCCCATTAGCCCTCTCACATGATCAGCTCTGGATTTTATAATATTTTGGTTACATGTCAACATTGATCAGGCAAGTCACCAATCCACATGCAAAAGTTGTGGGGTATCTAAATTTTAATGTTTTTTTCTATTATTATGCGGGCACAACGTATCGTTACCGTTACCTTTACCCGGTACATAGATAAAACTTTACGATACATGAACTTAGCCGTGTTTTAAAGTAATAAATTTAAAGCCCCAAATACACTACTCGCGAAGTTAATAAAGAAGTAAGCCGAGCAGTGTAATGAGACGCTACGTGTTCGAACTTCGGAACGCTTCGAGTCCTTTACTTGGCGCAAAAACTGACAACAATTAGAAATCGGGCGAAGCGATGTGAGGTTGCACGAAGCAAAGTGAAGTTCATTTCTACCCTATCGTATTCGATTAACTTTGTGAGTAGTGTATTTGGGGCTTTAGCTTTCAAATTTTTTGCCCAAATGGTGACGGTGTTTTGTGCAGAGTCGTCCCAGTTTATAAATTTTTTGCCCAAATGGTGACGGTGTTTTGTGCAGAGTCGTCCCAGTTTATAAATTTTTTGCCCAAATGGTGACGGTGTTTTGTGCAGAGTCGTCCCAGTTTTATAATTTTTTTGCCCAAATGGGTGTTTTGTGCAGAGTTGTCCCAGTTTTATAAATTTTTTGCCCAAATGGTGACGGTGCTTTGTGCAGAGTCGTCCCAGTTTAATAAATTTTTTGCCCAAATGGTGACGGTGTTTTGTGCAGAGTCGTCCCAGTTTTATAAATTTTGTTATTGACAGACTGAAAACAAAATGTTGATATATAATTTATATTTTATTTCTCTCAAAAAACATTGCATTAAAGGTTAAACACTTCATTGAGTATATTTTGAGTGGAATTATTGAGGCACATCTATTTAGAGTTTGTATAAATAATAAGGCAATTCAAAAAGCAAAGTGTTTAAAATATTATTAACAATGAATCATTCACAAGATGAATCCTTCAGTTCCTAACTACGGTTAGGGATTAAATAACAATAAGCTTTGGCTTTTTAAAATTAGTTCATACTCTGGGCTACAGTGAAACCCTCTTAAGAAGTTTTCCAAGGGACCGGAACTATAATGGTACGGCCTCATACGTGCCGAGCGCGCTCGTCACTGAAGCTTTCCGAGCTTGTCGCTTGGTGGCCGAAATATCCACCGGGCCCTGGGTCAACGGCAAGCTATGGCACGCTCTGGCAGGCGTCGGCACGCGGTCTGACCACACACGTGGGACTTGTCAAGGGTTGTCGTGGCTCGCCACGAGTCTGGTCAGCGCATAAAACTTCTTAGGCGGGAAAACCTCATAAGTGGGATAAATTGGGCCATTCAGTCTTCAAGGGACCGAAAAAACCAAACTTCTTAAGCAGGAAAACTTCTTAAGCTGGAACTTCTTAAGAGGGTTTCACTGTATTCTATTTTTTTTAAGGAGCCAATTTAAATTTTTGTGACAATACTTGTGTACATACAATTAAACAAGGCTCTAATCTATTGATATTTTGTGGTACATATAATTAAACTAGACAAGAGCATGAAATAACTAATGAACAAAATTAATTACACATTACAGTCGGTGATTATTTTGAAATTGTAAATTTCTTCCTTTCTCACATTATGATGATGCTGAATCGATTTTTTACGTTCCTAAAACCTATCATAACATTAGTCGTTGCTTAACGGAAAGCGGAAAGAAACTTATGACAGATCACATTTCAAGTAATATAATACAAATCAGTTGCGTGCATTCATCATTTACGCATATAGCAGAAATCGAATTATTGGCTGAATTGAGTCCACTGGTAAGATTAAATTTGCTCATGTCTAGTGTACACTATATATATACATATATCGATCATTCAATTCATTAGTCAGATATCTCCTAAAAATTGAAATTTGAGTTGAGTATGCAATTTATATGTAAAAATGTACCCTCTATCCGGTACAATAATCAGATAACTCATAAACCCTACCAAATCAATTATAATGCAGAAAAACTTATGATGAATTAAACAAAATATTGATGTTTTCTGCGTCACTAGTAGGATATGTCAAAATGTCATACTAATGTATGAGAGACCGTTATGCTTCCTGGTGTCATTTTATAGCATATTTAATATGTAAAACAGACAGACGGCCGGCGTAGTCTAGTGGTAGGGCGTTAGACTCCCATTCCGAAGGCCGCGGGTTCGAACCCGGCGTGCGCAAATAAATTTTATTTAATTGATTTGTGTTATTTCACAATTAATCATTTAAAATAATATACAGTATATTTGCGGCACGTTCCAGAGTGGAAGATACTCTCAGTATCGCCCTGGTGTAAGACCACCATTCAGAATTTAAACATTGCTTGAAATGGCTTTAGCCGTGTTTAGTGACTAGATGTGAATAGCCAGGTACTTCCCCACCTTCCTCTCCCTCGTCTCCTTCCCTTCCCCACTTACCTTCAACCTTATAACATACCCCAATTGGGGGTGCCATAGTCTCACTGGCTCCAGACGGGAGCAGTTGGGACTATTCACTATAAAAAAATAAAAATAAAAAAAAGATGTAAATAATATTTGATTCATAGACCTTTGGAATAACAAGGTACCATCTGTGGCGGCAGCGTCATGTGATACTGGGATCTATAGTTAGCTACTTTAGAGTTCATTATCGCCTGACATCACGGCAACAGATATAATAATCAACATGTTATTCCAAAGGGTCGTCATGGCAAGCATTCCAATATTGCTTTCTTCATTATCTCAAAACTTAGTATATGGAGATGTCTGACTAATCAACTGAAAATAAGTAAATCCATATCCCCATAAGTCATATTTTGCCATGCTTCAAGAGAGACAATAACACTTTTTAAAATACATTTATAAAAAAAATAATAACGGATGGCAAAATTATTTTGCATTTTTAATTGACTTTTATGTATTTTTAGAAAATAGTAATTTAACTGCCTATTCAATGATGTGTAAATTAAATAGCGATTATTTATTGCCGAATGGCTAAAAAATCGGTCTACCTCCAACCGTACATAAATCTATTCGCATGCACTGAAAATATCTAATTCTACAGATGTAGGAATGTCAGCATGACTTACGGGGCGATAGATTTGCATTGAGGATATTCCGATGACAAAAGATGCATCATAATATTAATAAAGCAAACAAACTTGTCAGGCACAAAAAAAACATTTGCAAGGATTTTATGTCAAAATGCATTGATATCTCATTTTCAACTTTAGTTTTGTTGATGGAACCAATTTTCTCTCATTTATTTTACAATATTATTGATACATATTAGTACATACATGGAAAATTAAAAGTTACAATTTTTAAAGCTAATCAAAATTAAGTACATACATAATATTTATATTGATCAAAATTTACCCCAAAACGGATTACATAATTAAAATTACAAACCATTCTGGAAGGAATCTCATTCAAGGCAAATGTATTCACATTTTTTGTTTTAAAAGTAAAATTGCTTTTCGTCACAATCACAACCTAATTTTTATTTCAATGATTGTATTCAACAAGTTTGATTCAAAGTGATATTAAGGCTCTTCGTAATAAGGCGGATCACTTCACTTCATATAAATAACATTTGTATAATATATTAATGAGAGAATGAGTAGGCAAATAAAGAACTGAATTATTATTGTCTCTTTGTTAAAAAAATCAATCGGTACTTAATTAGGGTCAGGTCAATGTATTTTATAAATATTATATGCCTATCCAAAAGCAAAATATAATCAGATACTTTGTGAATGTAATAACTTTATGGTTATCCATTATAAATAGAAGAAACAATATTACTTTAGTTGAACCACTATATAACCCTCTATTCTTAACCTCTTGTAGGACGCAGTCCCCCCGGCGGGTCCGGATGTTTGAAGCGATTTTGCCCCTTATGTATAAAGAAATTGTACGAAGAACAAGGTCAGAATCGCTTGGGCCATTCTCGTTCTTGTCATTACGAATTAGTGGATAGCATTTAGCCACTCCGAATAATTCATATTAATTGCTAAAGACGCGCTGGGCACCAAAGATGGCAAACAAAATGGCGGACAAAATGGCTGCGCTTGATAATATGAACGCTGTCATATTCGAAGTCTATATTTATTCATTGTTTTTGATATAAATCCATTGTGGAAAGCATAGATTTGAGTGATTATAAGGAAGTTCGTTTTATCTACATTATTTTGATGTAATTTTTGTAATTTATCCCAAAAGAATTGTTATAAAAATTGAATTCGTAAGAAAGGTCCTCGAGGAACTGTCAAATATTTTACGTCGTATTGAAAAAATATATTTTTTGTATGCTGGCCTTCAACAAGTTAACTAATCCCTAGTCACGACTCCAACCCCGCATTAACACTTAGTAATATACTATATTCACCAATTGTTTTGTAATGTTAAGTTAGTATGTATATATTTTGCCCTGACGAAGAATGGTTGTTCCGAAACCGGTCGGCGTATAAAAATATATAGTACGTTTTTAGATTTTCACGGCCAAAAGCATTTTCGTTGTTTGTTTTTGGGGTGTTATGCCGTGCTGTGCTACCTCGTTCTTTAGCCGACGTTTCGGACAGCGTTGCAGTGTCCATCATCAGGGCAGATCCGTCGACGGATCTGCCCTGATGATGGACACTGCAACGCTGTCCGAAACGTCGGCTAAAGAACGAGGTAGCACAACACGGCATAACACCCCAAAAACAAACAACGAAAATATATAGTAGTTGACAAAGTAATATTGTTTCATTTAGATAAAGTGAAACCCTCAAGAAGTTTGGTTTTTTCGGTCCCTTGGCCCAAAATTGGCCCAATTTATCCCACATATAAGATTTTTCCACAGATTTCGGTTCCTCGGAAAACTCCTCAAGAGGGTTTCACTGTACTTTATAATTTCCAATGTGAAAATAATCTCCTATAAAAAAGGTGCACTTAAAAAACAAACAAAAATTACACACACTACTAAAATAATTAGCTTTGATCAGGAGATCGTCATCAGAATTTAAATCAAATTATCCGCTTATTGATTTAGTTGCAATTCCACGGAGCGGCCAAAACAAAATAATCTCTCACGTTGCTTATCAAATATATAAATAAGAAAACATTAATAAAATATGAAGTGGTTAAATATGTACAGACCAATATAATATAATACTTGGGAGGCTTTACTAAGAAGGCACTGCAGAGTGATCACGGTGATTACTGTGGAAATGGTAATACATACATACAAATTAGGTACACACTGGTTAAGGACGGAAGGGTTCCGATGAGAACAAACATTACTGTAGAATGTAACAAGTCTTTAGGAATACATAAATATGGAATGAAAATAGTAAAGTAATAATAAGGAATGTTGAAAAAACATCCAAAATAATGTAGCGTTAAAGCTAATAATTATAGTCAAGTATGCGAATATGTACGACTGGAAGGAAAAAATATAATTTTTTTTTTTTTAAATTTACAAGTCAGTATCTCAAATACCATGATTTAGGCTGGGATGTTACATCTATAGTTAGTCTCAAAGTTTGGGCAATTATTAATGTTTTTTTAATTCATTCTAACAATTAAAATCATCTACATATTTGTTATGGGGATGGTAACGTATAATTTTTTTATTATTATTATTGTTTCATATGATTGTACAACATCTTAAGATTGTTGTGTCAAAATTTAAAACAAATCGGAGCAGAACTAACTATGATATAGAACTTGTACGAACAAAAATTTTCATGTTTAATATTGGATTTTCTGATATCCAAAACTTTAAAGCGATTTTCTGACACTTGTCATTTTTGAAACCGGTGAACAGTTTAAATCAAAATCTACTCGACCGATTCTTTTGAAATTTTGTATACTACTTCCTTACATGAATGACCAGGTAACGCTGGGGCTTTTTTTATTTTTCATAATTATGAATTTTACAATAACAAATAGGCCCATTTTTTAGACAAAAATCGGTTTTTTCACTTCAAAGTGTCACCAAAAATTAAAAAAAAAAAATCCTCCCAGCATTACCTTAGGAAAGTAGTTATTTAATGATATCATTTTAATATTTTTATTTCCGATGATCTAGTCATGAGTTATACTGTTCACCGGTAGACAACATTTTTCGAGGTGCCTTTGAAGATTTGCTGCCGTCGGCTTTATTTTTATTTATTTTTTTAAATTAAGGAAATTTTGTTTGTATGTTGTACTATAATGTTACAATCAATAAAAAAAAAAAAAAAATTTTTTTAAAAAGAAAGACAAACATTCCCGGATTACGAATAACCCAACAACATTTGAAAATCTCCTACTACCACCACACTAAGCGGAAGATGTTGCTTGTAAAAATAAATTTGTATTACCTGTAGGGTCTAAAAAACTTCTTAACAAAGGGCCTTTTTTACGCCGAAATAACATTACCATCCCCTTAACCCCTCAGGCCTCGACGATATTGTCAGAAGATCAAAATATTACCACTTTGCAGTAAAATCCAAATAAATGGAATATTTCTGAAAGTATCCGAAAACTGGTGAAATAAACTTTCAAATTTTATAATTCGAAATAAATATAAAAAATTTGAATGCAAATATAAAAAAGTTTTAAAAATGGTTCATCTTAGGTTTTTTCTAACTAAAATTACTGATAATGAAAAAAATACACATTTTATTAGATAAATATATTATAAAAGTTATCGTCCCCTTAATTTACTGTTGTTTCGTGAAAAATAATTAATAAAAAGTTTTATAAAATTTTTACAAATGTGACGTTGGAAACTTTTGTGTCATAAAGTGTACATTTTAATTATTATTTTTTGATTAACTTTTAGATTTTAACGTAAAGTGTGGAGTTTTCTCTTTCTAATACTGTTTAGATCATATTTCTCACCATGATAGTAAGGGAAATACAACGATTTCTATGAGACCTATAGGAGTTGTTAGCCCGAGGGGTTAAAGGGCATTCTTCTAGCTAGCCATCATTTCAAAGATTTCATTTTTTAGAAGGGTTTAGATGTTGAACGGAGGGTGGTTAATTTTATGTAAAAAAATATGGAGTTTTGACTAAATATTAATTTGGATAAACCTTGACACTAATACAGATGAAACAGCTGGGCCTTATCCAAATGAGTTGCCAATAATTTTATTAATGTTTAGATATAAGATTTAATTTCCTCTCAGTCGAATAAATGCAATTAAAAACTACTTTTTACATTACAACGTAACAAAAATAATGCTCATAACATACGTACATAATATTTGTAAAGTTGTTAATAATGAAAAGAATTATTCATAACAGACTACATGGAAGTTGTAACATTTATGTGAAATAAAATAAATAAAAATAAGTATTGTTACAGTTAAATATCTACCTAATTAGGGATTGTCAACTACATTATACATAATAACAATTCATTTTTAGTAAATACAACAAGACTCTATTAATCGCAATTGATGTAACATCAAAAATAGACAGACATTTCCTAACGCTTCTGTACTTAGTATAATCTCTGAATTAAATCTTAAAACCCGTCTGTAAATTTATTTTTCTAACAGGTCTTATCAGAAAAAATTGATAACTTCAATAAAAAAATACATATAAACCAAAGTTCTGTAGTTTGATAAATAAATTAATGAGAATCAGAACTTTTGTTAAGTGATTTATAAAATACAATTTTGTAGGAAAATAAAAGTGCACATATCTGAATGTGTTTAACAATTCCATGTCTTTTTATATTTAGTCAATTATAAAATTTTGAAAACAAGTCGATTATCATGCCGATAGTTTAACCTTAGCCTAACCTATAAAATATTGTTAACAACAATAACAAGAAGATGTTATTCTGCAATATTTTGATGAAGAAAAAAAAAAAACTGGTTTATATTATCGAAAAAACTCTGAAATATCACGGGATACTTATAACTTTGAAACATTGAATAATTTGTATTTGAGAAACTTTCAAATAGTTGCCAAAGTAAAAAATAATAGAACAATTGTAACTTAAACATTAAAATGATTTTGTACATTTCTTACTTAAATAATTTGATAGATTAATTTTACACATAAACACAGATATTCTATAAATAGGTACAGATACAGGGCTAATTTCATAATTCCGTAAAAAAAATAAGTGCTCTTCACTTTAAAGTGACATACGATTACCTTTGTACTTTATTCAATCTATTAAAATTACTCAAACTCCTTTCACAGCTTTCTCACTTCATAAGGCATTGTTGAACACTTCATTTGTTCTTGGTTATTATTGCTCAAACTAATTTATAGAACATTCCACAGGAATAATGAATTAAAAAATTCACTGGCTCGAGTTAAGGACATAACAGATGCTATGCTTATTTGGACATTATGGCAAATATGATTTAATTTGTTATTTTTTTATTAAATTAATAATGATAAGGATTATCAATGCAAATCACATTAACCAGATAATCTTAAACATGTATTGTATCACACAATCCGTAATCTGGAAATCTGTCATTTTAATATACAGACTTTTAAATAAGGCACAAACCCGAACTGCGATTGTTCGGGCCCCGGGGCCCTTCACAAACCCCGAATTAAATTAAACCTGGCCCGGTAATTTATTCCCCCCTGAACCCCCCTCCCCTCTCTGTGGCCCCGAAGACGAGATATTAAAACAGTTGATTTAATCATAAAACATGCATGTCAAATATCTTCCTAGGCAATTTCATAAGGCTCATAAATGTAGATTGTGTGTGCGATTCCCACCACAACGGGGTATTGTGGTTGAACCTTAGATAAATGGCTTCACAATTCTTAAAAGAAACATTGATAAGCAAAGACATATCACTTGTGAGAGTACCGCACAAGAGTCCCAACTGATCCCAACCGTCTGGAGCCAGTGACAACCCCAATTGGGGTATGTTGTGAGGCTGAAGATAGTGGGGAAGAAAAGGAGATGGGAAGAGGAAGGTGGAGAAGTTAACTGGCTAATCAGATCTGGCCACCAAACACAGCTAAACTTACATATATAAAATAAACGATTTGAGATTTAAACTGGATACTTACCAGGGTCAGAAGACATTAAAAAATGCTTCATGCAGTCACACTAAAATAAATACTTAATGGATTATGTCACAGTAATCAATGAAATTTGAAAATTTTGTGTTTGGAATTAAACAATGGTTTCTGGCATTCCATATAAGCGAGCTGCCCTAATTTTAACACCTGTCTGTGTTCCTGATTGCCTGGTAGCCGCCTGTTTGTATGCTGCCTTGAGATTGGCTATCTGCTGCTGGTAGTGAAGCTCATGGTACCGGTGCAAAGCTGCCTGGAGGTTGGGTGTTGACTTGCTGCTAGCTGCCTGTGACCTGATTTCTTTCAAGTTTGGCACGTGATGCCGATGAATGGTTTCCAGGCGTTCGGTGCTAACTGTATGATAGTTGTTTTTCTGCTGATTGTCAAATACCTGGGGATCAATTGTCTGGCGATTAGCTTCAAGGCGTTCATTGCTAACCGTGGGATGAATGCCGTCAAACCGGTGTTTAGCTGCCTGCTTATTACCTATCTGGAGGTTAGATAACTGGTGGTTCACTCCCTGATGGTTGATTTTGTGGCGATTCTGTCCGTGGTATTGGTTATCTGTCCGGATGGTTGGTGCCCGGTTGGGAGGTGGTGCCTGCTAGGGATGGGGCCGGCGCTGCCTCATGAGGGGCACCAGCAAGGCGGGGCTGCCAGCCTGGCGCAGGAAGGCATGCTGCAGCAGGAGGGCTGCAGGGGCACGCTGAGCGGGTTCGCGCACCAGTGCCGCCTCCAGGAAGCTGATGAGGCGGGGAGAGGCACGCGCCGCATTGCGCAGCTTGGGTGGCGGCATTAGGCGGATGCGACGCATGGCCTAGATCAAAAGGATATATTTAATTAGAAGTGTTCGATGTAGAGATGCAAGGATATTATCCTACCTACCATCATATTATGATCGGCCAGCTGTAAGACAGTTTGAGTTTGATGAAAATGATCCAAATCACTACTTCGGCGACTTCACAGAACAAAGAGTATGTATAAACAATCAAAGAAAGAAATCAGCGGAAAACTACTTAACAATAACTTTTAGGTCCTTCGTACGCGGAGGTACCGTGATGCGTGACTGTGATGAAACCACAAGTCGCCTATTGATATGCTAATCTTTAAAGCTGGTTTCCGTACACGGCTCTACTCAAATCATACTGAACTTGATGTGAAGTACAGACATGGAATTAATACAATGTCAAGTGACACTAACGACGAAGACAATAATATTGTTCTTCTTTATCTTTACAAGCATAAAAAAAAAATTTGGGTCAAATCATCTTTCGATGTCAAATCAATTTTGGGTCAAATCATCTTTGGACATCATTTCTGTCAAATGAGTTGATGATAGTGGAAAAGCAATATTTGTATATGCAATAAGTGTGAGATCCCATGCTCTTTTTTATGCTCCAAAAGCGAGGGCTTCTGCCTTTCAGAACGCGCCAATAAACAGAGCGACTCAACCGCTTAACGATTCTGCATTGACCATCGACTTTTTCAATGTTACTTATAGACAGTTTAGCAACTATCTGTTGATCATCAAGTGTGATACAATTGCAACTCGCGTAGCGTCCTACCAGCACTGTCAGTAGCATACAGCTGAAGTCAAACCGGTAGTCGATGTGTCGCGTCATGTAAAAACTAAAAATAGTTTGTTGAAATGAATAGTGTACCTGAAGAGGTGGCTCGTCAAAGAAGGGCGGCTCCCCGTCCACCATCTCGATGACCATGATGCCCAGAGACCACACATCCACCTCGGGGCCGTAGGGCAGGCGCGAGATCACCTCGGGGGGCATCCAGTAGGGCGTGCCTACCAGGGACTTACGCTTCGGTACTTCCTGTTAAACATTACAAAACCATCATTATATATTTACATACTTGACCCACATACGGAGCTAACAATGTATAATATGACTGACGAGGCTACAGGTCCACAATGGAGTGCTGATACCAACTCCAATCCTGATGTATGGCAGTGAGACATGGAGGAACTGGCAGAGGAAGGATAAAAGTAGATTGAACGCTGTAGGGTTGCTTAGATGGTGGGGACATGTATAACGGATGCGTAGAACGAGCGTAAGAAGACCATATGACGCGAAAGTGAATAGTAGAAAAGTTTGCCGAGGAAGACATGGATCGATCAGGTAAATCTAATACTTTACTTTTGTCGGGCCGTGTCAAAAATCAGAATAACAGAAGAGTATGTATGAGCAAAAATGAATGTGCAAACCTGCGAGACTTGGGCGCAGAAGCCGAAGTCAGACAGCTTGACCCGTCCGTCAGCCGCCAGCAGGATGGAATCAGACTTGATGTCGCGGTGGATGACTCCCTGCGAGTGCAGGAAGGCCAGAGCCTTAAGGCACTGCGCACACACCGTGGCTATCTGCTCCTCGTCCATGCGCGCATGCGTCACAATGTCTGTCAGCGCTCCTCCCTCCAGGAACTCCATCACCACCCATAGCTCGTCACCCACCAGATACGATGCGTACATCTCCACGATGTTGGGGTGGTGGTAGTCGCGCATTATCACCTGCAATCAATCAACCTTCTTTATAAACCCTTGGAATATCAGCGAATCCGTAGTGGATTTGCTAAGACTCACCTAGCATACTGAAATTAATTTTATTACTCCAGTCAAGTTAAACATGAAAAGGGGGTCGTGCTTGCAAAAGGTCCGATCTTTCTGAATTTTTTATATGTTGTTAGGACCTAAACCAATATTAAAAAAACAGATTTGCAATTTCCAAAGTGCTGTGCGAGCGGCGGTGTACCCAAAAAACCATTAAATTTTCGGACTTTTTTCAGTTTTTGCTCAATATCTCAGTGAAGGAAGGGTCTGACCGGTATAGTGTTCAACACTATTATATAGTAGACTAAATTTGCTACAATTTGAAACTAAAGGGAGTTCTATACAGCAATTGGTTTTTAAAATACAGTTCTTCGAAAATCAACAATTTTTTCCAAAAAATGATTTTTTCTCGAAATGGTCACTTATTTTGTGAAATATTTTCTAAAATACGATTCCCACCTCAAATATTATATGAAATGAAGTTGTAGTAAATTTAATTAGCTTTCATTTGAAACCAAATTGCTACCTGTAGGCCCAGCGGTTCTCTCAAAAATTGCAGATAACCAAAGTCAAAGTGGGTTTTATGGGTTTTCGGAGGAAATGCAAATAAACTGATCCCACGTCTTTTTATGGCTTTACTTATCAAACAGTTACAATTTATTTATTTTTGTTATTGTTAACAAATTGTTTGATGGAAAAAGAATAAGATAATTTACCTATCGGGAATTACGTGATCATCAAACATTGTTTTATATTCCTACGTACTAAAATGCTTGTACAAACATTATGGTACCTACTATAAGGACAAATTACATTTACTCAAAAAAGAAAACTAATATAAATCATGTAGGATTGTGTTTTGATGGCCAAATCATGCCATTCTTTTTATCTTAGATGGCACGGGCTTGGGCTCGCACGAAAATTGTGTCTCGAAGGCTGTGATGGACGCTGGGAGAGGCGTCCAGTCTGCAGTCGGGTCATCTTTATCGTGTACCATGCACAATTTGCCAGAGGACTGAGCAGTGGCGTCCAGCCTTTCTGCATCTGCACAGCTCCCAGAGCACCCTGTCTTGCATTTACATGATTTTTTTCGCAGAAGTGCAGGAGGTGCGGGGTAAACGGTGGTGGGGATGGGGGTGAGTCCCTGAGAAGAAAGATTCCACCCCCAATCAGTGGGATTCTAGTTGACACACCGCTACTTCTGCACTTGGAGGTAGCACCTTGCTGCATGGTGGCCTGTGGCATATGGCCTGTGGTAACGGGCGAGGTTTATGCTCGTTGAAGTGACAAACGTCTTATATCTCAGGAAATCCAAAGTATCATAAGAAGCCACAAAGCACTTGATGTCTGCTTCTCTCACGGCTTTTGGGGTGGACGAAGGACGACCTCCACTTGCTCAGCAAGTGGTTCACTCTTGCTCAGGAGTGTGGTGATTTTGGTCTTTCCTTGGCCAAACGGTGCTGTGATAGTATCGCACCCGGTAAACGCTTGGGTGAATAGTATATAACGTCCTTGCACCCCTAGCACGGTCGATCGATATGAAGTTACCGACCGATTGTCGGTAACTTCTCATCGTTCCCTAGGACAACTGTAGATCGCAAACGAATAGATGACAGTTTACAATGACTACCATGCTAACACCCCTGGTGGTTGTAGCAGGTCGTAGAGTAGTGACAGCAACCAGCTTCGCCCTTCGTGCTCTTCTGTACGTAGGCTTTTGTCTCTTCAGCGCCTAAACCATTGAGAAGAACGAGCATGTCGGCGTCTTCTCCCACTAAAGCGCCGTTTGTACTTCATTTTATTTGTACTTCACTGCTGGAGGTCACATTTTGAGCAGAAACATAGTTCTGCATACGCGGGATGTTTTTGTCTCGCATTACTGCTCTCGGGCGGGTCACGCACATAATGCCTTCCATCTCATGAAATGTGTTATCACCATCTAGGGTGTTAACGTTCACCTCCGTATTGTCAGAGACAAATTGGATAAAATCTTCTTTTCCTATTGGTGGTGAGGATTCATCTCGCAAGTTCGCCGAAGTTTCAAGCTGCACAGCTACTGAATAAGAACAGGATAACCCCAGCGCAGCGCACATATTTTCGGTAAAAGTAGGTATTAATTCCAATCAGAAGGGAGGAAACAAAAGATCGAGTTCGTACAGCACTATCAGAGCATGAGAAAATAACACACACTTCTTCTTCCATGTTTCAAGGAGGCCACGCATGTTTTTGAGAACAACAGTCTCAAAAATAGCTGTACTGACTCAGGGATGACAGAATCAACATTGTTGAAAAAATCCTCTGAGGTGGGATACTGACTGGTTTTATACACTTGTGTGCGGGTATCTTCAACGATGATTTCTGCTGCTGCCTTCACAACTCTCAACCGCTCTTTCTGCGCACCGCCTTTTTGTTCGTTGTACCAATCATCATACAAAATTTTATGGCCGGTGTTTATGAAGCAGACGAGTGTCCCTTTGTTGGACCTAAAACGTTTTTGCAGGTAAGTTTTCGCTGTTCTGACATCAGGGATACAATCACCCCTAATTTGCTGCAGAAGATGTGATAAATAAAAATGGCATTCATCACT
Organism: Limnephilus auricula; assembly: GCA_951813805.1. Taxonomy (NCBI): domain Eukaryota; kingdom Metazoa; phylum Arthropoda; class Insecta; order Trichoptera; family Limnephilidae; genus Limnephilus; species Limnephilus auricula. The sequence goes on from OX638405.1 coordinate 8,264,196, forward strand.
GTTTTCCAATAAGTAATCGTACACATACTCCATGGCTTCTTCAGAATTACTGGCTGGACGATACCCTCTCCTATTCCCAGTAGCAGGTGGTAATCTTAATAGGCTCACGTAGCACAATCTGTGGGTTCCGTCTGCAGCAAACAGGTCGCCAATGGCGAGGAGGCGCTCCTCCAATCGTCACCTCGGCGTTTAGCTGTATCTAAAATAGTTTGCCTCATGCCCAACTTCTCAACTGTACGGACCACATTCCTTCTTGCCAAGGGCAGTTTGCTTTGTTGCCCGAGAAATTATTCAGTGATAGCACCACCACACAAAATTCAACTCCCTCTCAAGGTAGGAGCCAGTTTACTTGATAATCTTGTCGATAAAGTCTTCGGTTGGGTAGCAGAATCCCTTCCTTCAACGTTACACACAGCTGTATATCTCTTCCTGGTTGAAATTTTAGAGGAAATTTTTATTTTCTGTGAGACCACGTTTTTGACTCACTTCAACTAGTGTTCGAATTCCTCGTTCGAATTCCCTGAGAGCTGCCCTGGAAGGGCCGGGTGCGGGTAAGGAGGTCAAGGGAGGGGACAACGAAAACACTTGGGGAAAACCCGTCCGTTATCTGCCATTTTTGAATTTTTGAGTGAACCGCTGGACCTACAGGTACCAATCTGGTCTCAAATGAAAACCAAATAAATTTACTACAACTTAATTTCTGGTAATATTTGACGTGGGATGCGTATTTTAGAAAATATTTCACAAAATAAGTGACCGTTTCAAGAAAAAATAATTTTTTGGAAAAAAATGTTGATTTTCGAAGAACTGTATCTTAAAAACCAATTGCTGTATAGAACTCCCTTTGGCTTCAAATTGTAGAAAATTTAGTCTACTTTAAAATAGTGTTGAACACTATACCGGTTAGACCCTTCCTTCACTGAGATATTGAGCAAAAATTGAAAAAAGTCCGAAAATTTCATGGTTTTTTGGGTACACCGCCGCTCGCACAGCACTTTGGAAATTGCAAATTTGTTTTTTTAATATTCGTTTAGGTCCTAACAACATATAAAAAATTCAGAAAGATCGGACCTTTTGCAAGCACGGATGTACATCTTGACTGGACTATATTTGCTTGGCAAGGAAATGAGGTATCTTAATATTATTGTAGATTGTCACTCCGTCACTTGCTGATTGATTGTAATAATTACTATACTGTGAAAAAGCGCTTCGCAAATTTCATGTCAAATGTCATAATTTTTCATTTTAAAGACATAATACTGTTTTTATTTTTATTTTTAACTTAACCGCTTGATGTCGGATAACAGTTAAGAAGTTAAGGTCGTATTTCATAGAAAATTAATATCAGATTTCAGCATTCCTCAGAATGCTGAAATCTCTAATAAAAAGCAAAGTCTGGAATGATATTGGCGCTCACGATTCTGACCTTGTCCTTGTACAGTTTCTGTATACATACGGGTTAAAATCGCATTTTATTTTTTTAAACCTCTAGCTTGTCACCCGCCCGCCGGCGGGCTTACGACAGATGACTCGTTAAAGAGTTAAACCTCAAATTATAATATGTGTCATGACATTGGACTTTGCCAGCCGAGGAATTGAACACACAACGCCTGAGTGGGACCCAGATGCGATGCCAACTCAGCCACTGACCGGTCAAAGAGTTGTAATGAAAATAATGTCAGCTGGTGCAAGGCGGACCGCTTGCCATTTTAGCTGGCACACCAAGGGTTAATGAACTTTATAATACCATCTCCCAAGGTAGTTCTGTATACTGTTCCATTCCGAATTTCACACAACACAACCATCATCAAATGTGTAACTTAAACTGACCACTTCGTTGAAGAGCAGCTCCCGGCGCTGCTGCTTGCGCAGATTCATCTTCTTTACGGCCACGCGGCGCGCGCTGGCCTTCTCCACGGCCGTGCACACGGTGCCGGTGCTACCCTCGCCGATCTTTACGAAGCGCCCCAGCAGCAGGCGCGGGTCTCCACATGACACAACCATCTGGAGCGCTGCGCGGAACTGAAATACAATGCAACACGTACCAGTTTATCACATGCTCTAATATAAATGCAGAACTAACTAGAATACAATAATGGATAGTTACGTCATATAGCTAGTTGTTTACTGTCTTATTTTTTTATGTTAATCGATTTTTGGCATATTATGGCAAGTTTGCAAAATGTCTTAGTATTATAACTAGGTATTTATCCACTCGAGTGCTTTTTGCCACATTATGGCACTATTTCAAAAACCTCGGATTGCTTTGTTGCCAAAATGTGGCAAATTTTCAAAAAAAACTTTTTTGTTAAAACGACAAAATAATGATAATAGACAAAAGATAGGGGAATTCATTGGCTACATAGAAATATAATCAGTTTGTATGTCTCCATATTCAAATTCGGAGGTATGATTTTTTTAAGGTGGGTGGAAAAATTTCCTTTAGCAATCCGAGAAAAAATATTTTAATTGCTCTGTCACTCCAGTGGTTATAGAACCTAGAAATATGGGATAAAGGTGAAATCTAGGTGGATTCATTGGCTTTAAACAGCAGTAAGCAGTTTATATGTTTCCATATTAATATTTGGTGAAATGATATTACTTAAATCGAATGGCCAAATCGAAAACCGAACATCAATCGCTCAAGTGGATCTCATCTTCATCTTCTTAGGGGATGCTGTGTGGAGGGTCCAATAAAGAAAAGGTGGAAAGAACCTCAGAAATATTAAAATTTTCAAATGTCATATTCAATATTTTGGAATAGCTAAGCAGCCATCATGAAAAATTAACATTTTGAAAAGGAACTTGATAAAAAAATTATTAAATAAATGTAATACATTTGTATATAGTCACGTATGCGATAATAATTCTGTATGAAAGCAATATGGTTTTATTTCAATGTTGATAAAACACAATCACATAAAAACAAGTGCAATCTAGGTTACAGCAAAATAATCTGAAATAGAATTTATTTATCAGCAGTGTTTGGTTGTGTCCAATTTAACAGAGGAAAATATTATATTACAGTTTCCCCTTCTCAACACAATCCCACAGTCCACACCACTTGCATTATATAGGATCATATTACACTGCGCTAGAAATAACATGTTGGCAGTTCATAGAATGACACTCTACACTGCAAAAGTGATTGCATATCACTTTAAAACTGCAACAAGTGTGACTTTCAAATTCCTGTCTGTGGGAATCTAAACCATTTGAGGGCCAATCAAATTTCTCTCATTATATCAAAATTTATGAACGGATGAAAAAACTAAAAGAGATTATACAATAGAGATTATACTGCCCTGAAGAGGCTACGGTTGTAGCGAAACCCGGTCGGCATAAAGTATAAAAAATAAAAGTGGTGTTTACAAAGTTATTGTTTTATTTAAAAAAAACTAAAACTTTTAAAAATAGGAAGTAAAGTCTCAATACTTTAATATTTACCTACCTCAAATATAAAAAAAGGTTTTATAATATAACTGATGACTGTTATGTAAATATTTACAATTGTCACAGGTTGTGAAATTTTTTAAATTGTGGGTTATGTGAATTAACGCAATAAAATAATATGATAAGTACAAAAATAAAATAAATTATTGAGTTTAGATACTATGGGCTACTTTTTAAAAATGATCAATTATTTTTTTGTAATTATTTTTATATAAATTTCTGAAGACATTAGTATAAGTTTCATTCTGAATACAAAGTATGGTTGATTAGGCTTTATTAGGACAGGTTTATCGGGAAAGCGGGTTATTTGGGACAAAACCCAAGGAACAGAAAGCAAATAAAGAAACTATTACTAATTTAGTTTGGTTATCTGGGGCATCATTCCGTTTAATGGGTAAATTCCGATCTGAAGTCAATTCAAAACACGTCTCAGTAAATGCATTTAAGTTAAGAGCGGGCATGCGGTATGCGGCGCGGGTGAGGAGAGAGGTTGCCAAATTTTTCAGGATTGGTTACAAGTAATTAATAATGTGAAAAAACTTATAACCTAGAGTGAAAAAACTAGCAGTACTTTATGGATTGTACGCCTCTGCTATTAGTGCTTTATATGGTGAAACATTAGGTCACCTGCTCGTGTGTGAGTCTCTGTTCGTGTTTGGAGGGCAGGCCGCCCTGCGCGGAGGCCTGTGAGCCCGCCTTGCGTTCCTGGTGCGGGGGCAGTGCGGGGGGCAGCACAGGGGCCCCCCTCACGTAGGGGGACGATGTCATCTGGCTGTCCACTGTCAATTAATTAAACAAACAGTCCATCTATTAGTTCCATTCCAATTATTAATTTATCAATTCTTGGTAAGAAATTTACTATTCTCCCGCATTACACACAGATTATTGAAAGAACTCTTCTCCACTTAAGTACTATAAAAACATTAATTATAAACTATTTAACTAAAAAAAAATAGCCTATTAATCCATTGGATTATATTAGGTTTTCATTAAAAAAAAAATTAAAACTGGCACTTTTGAAATGTGGAAATGTGGCTTCACCGGAAAATGCTCAAAGACCCATAGACCGACATGATCACCATCACAGAAATTCTCAGGCGGGCTAGAGCAGATAGAGAACGGCTCACATTATTCAAAGTCAGGAAAATTTTATATATGGGTCACACACTTCGAAGGGAAAAATATCACTTGCAATTAATACTAAAAGGCAAGATAGAGGTTCGCCGAGAGCCTGGTAGAAGACAAATGTCTTGGCTGCGAAAAGTACGAGAGTGGACCGGTATTAGAAGTGTGGAGGAGCTATTCCGGGCAGAGCAAGATAGAGACATTTTCACCAGTGATCGTCAATGTCGGGACAACCTAATAGGGCATACAAAGAAATTAGTATCTACCCAATAAGCTTAGCTCATTGCGCGCTATGGTAATAAATTTTTTTAAATTGGCACTATGTATTGTCATAATACGAATTTCTATAAATTGTACCAAAATTCACATGGTTTCAACACTAAACAAATTCCACTTTTACAAAAAATTAATTTACATAAATGCATGTTTTTCCATCTCCCCCCATGTAAATAGTTGTTTTTTTTAAATTAATTAAGTTGAAACATAAGTGTTATTTCGATAATCTGTGCATTTTAGTAATTCGGCAATAGTTAAACTTTAACCTGTTCCTGTTAACACAAAGTAATAATTGATTGAATTATATACTTAATAAATATTTATGAATTATAAACCATTATATAAATTTATTGTAATATATACACACCGCCTTGAAACTTTACAAGAAATTGGTGGTATTATAGGAACAAAGAGGATTTTTTTAATACTTTTAAATGTTATAACTTTGTTGCTATAACTTTGGATTTTTTCATTTCAGAAATAATATTATCTTTTGTATGTTTACCTAAGAATTTCTGGTGACCTAGTTAGGTGAACATCGAAGTAAAAAAAAACACATAAAATCAACAAATTAAGGTACATCAGAATTTCACAATTCCGACACTATCTCAGTCGGAGAAGATTTTATGAAACTTTTGAGAGAGACAATTAAAGTCAATAAAGAGATTATTTTGGTAAAAAATAAAAATCATAACGTTTTGCTACTACCAATTATAGAACAGGACTGTTTTTGTAATGCATAATATCATGTAGGAAATATAGATACCTAATCTTAAATAAGTTCGCAAATTTTTTCACATATTTCAATAATCCGGCAGGCTCAAGTTTTATATAGTACCAGGTCAGAAAATCTATTGTATGTTTGTATTCAAGTCATCTCTTTTCTGGAAAACAATATTTTTAACCCGTCGGGTCTAATTGTTAGGTTTTCGGAATAATTCATATAGGTCTCGTGGAAATCGTTGTGTCTCCCTTACTATCATGGTTAGAAATATGATCTAAACCAGCCCTGGGCAACCCGCAGCTCCCATGCGTGCGGCCCGCTGTCATGAATGAAGAAATTTTTTAGTATCGGGTACTTCAGAATGTCTTTAAAATTACATTTAAGTTATTAAAACCAATTAAGTTTCTATAATTTCACCAAATGCTCTTATCCTGCAGATATATTTCCCGCGCATAACTTGTTTGTTAACCTCTCGCAGGCCGCAGTCCCCCCGGCGGGTCCGAATTTTTGAAGCGATTTTGCCCCTTATGTTCATTCTCGTTCTTGACATAACGAAATACTGGATAGCATTTAGCCACTCCGAAAAATTCAAATTAATTACCAATGACGCGCCGGGCACCAAAGATGGCGGACAAAATGGCTGCCGATTGATAATATGAACGCTGTCATATTCAAAGTCTATATTTATTCATTGTTCTTGATATAAATACATTGTGGAAAGCATAGATTTGAGTGATTATTAGGAAGTTCGTTTTATCTACATTATTTTGATGTAATTTTTGTAATATATCACAAAAGAAATGTTATAAAAATTGAATTCATAAGAAAGGTGAGAACTGTCAAATATTTTACGTCGTATTGAAAAAATATATTTTTTGTATGCTGGCTTTCAACAAGTTAATCTGTGAGATATAATTAAAGTGCAGGCGAATTCTATAGTTACTATCATAAATTTTCTTGGTAATTACTGTATGTATCTGTGTTATCTCCAATTAAAAAAGAAGAAAAACTTCTGGCTCGAGAAATCGCTTTCCGGATTAACAAGAGATGGAGCACATAACTTCTTGCTCGTTAATTATAAAATTAAGAGATTGATTATTTTTACATGAAACGTTAAAAAAGTGAGTTGACAATAACGTTTATAATACATTTTCTTAATAAATTATAAATGCATGGACACCACAAAATGTCACCACGATGCATTGCTGCAGCAAATGTAAATCAATTTAAAGCTCGATTGGATTCTTATTTGGAGAGAAGGAATAATTTATTTTTAAAATTTAAAGCAACTCAATTACTGTTATTGTGAGATTAGATGTGGGTGCATCAGCAGGATTGCTATTTGCTCATTAAATAATAATAAAGGTATGTAAAAGTTTTAAAAAAAGTTACGATAATATTTCTTATCATCATTTTTGGAGTTAAGAGGACCCATTATACCAAAACATTCATCAAAGTTCACAATCAGCCACACAGACTTATCATATTTTAATATAATGTAATAAATTGCATAATTTGTTTACTTAACCTTTTGAAGGCCAGCATAGGAAAAATATATTTTTTCATTACGACGTAAGAAATTTGACATTTATACATGAAAATAATGTAGATAAAACGATCTTTCTGATAATACCTGAAATCTATTCTTTCCACAATGAAGTTATATCAAAAACAATGAAAGAATATAGAGTTTCTAAACCAACTCCGTCCATATTTTGACGCAGCGGCCATTTTGTCGGCCATCTTTCTTGCCCGCCGCATCATCGACAATTTATTAAAATTATTCCGAGAGGCTAGATGCTATGCAGTATTTCGTGACGTCGAGAACGAGAATGGCCCAAACGATTCTGACCTTGTTCTTGATACAATCTTACTAATATTATAAACGTGAAAGTTTGTATGGATGTATGTATGTTTGTTCCTCTTTAAATCGAAATTTAATGAATGGATTTTAACGAAACTTTACAATAATATAGCTCATGCATCAGAATAACATATAGGCTATAATTTATGAAGCTAGCTATATATTTTCAATATATTGAAAATAGTAATTATAGTTTAATAGAAAACGTCAAAATTTGAAAAAGACATTTTGCAAAACAATGATCGTTAAATCAAAATTCTATTTTGGAAAATATTTAAATTAGTGAATTTATTTGAAGTACTCGCCTAATACTTTGAATCCAATCAAGAATTATACATATTTTAAATAAATAGGTTAAGAATTTTGTTAAAAACGTAGATGGGACCTAGGAAAAGAAAATAGATTACTCGAAGTACTAACCCTACGCAGATGAAGTCGCGGGCAGAAGCTTGTTTATTTATATATAAGGGACAAAATCGCTTCCAAAAACCGGTGATCATACGGCCACCCAGAGGTTAAATACTGATATTATACTTGTTAGTTAGTTTGGTAACTTACATGGACTGAGCAAGTTTCCGTTGAGACCCGTGCTGCTGCCGTGCGCGGGGTTGTGGTGTGGCGGCGCAAAGTTTTGGTTCTGGTTGAGGTTCTGATTCTGGTTGAGGTTATGGTTCTGGTTGGGGTTCTGATTCTGGTTCTGGTAGGACAGCGTCTGCTGCGAGCCCGCTGCCCGCAGCTTGCCGCTACCCGCATCTTCGGCACCCACACTGGCCGGAGAGTTGCGCATTATGGTGTTCTGGTAATGCGCCTGTAGCAGACTGTTGTCCTGCGGGTGCGGGGGCATCTGCTGCAACTGCTGTGGAGGCTGGTGGTGGTGGTAGTTGCCGTTATCGGGCTGATGCGACTGGATTTGGTTCTGCACTTGGCCTTGCCCCTGGTTCTGAGCACCCCACTCCGCCGGCGACTCTCTCAAAGGCTTGGAACCGTACGGATCCCTTCTCAAGCTCGGGTACTGCGGGCCGGACCCCGTCTCTTCAGGAACTGACGGGGGCACATTGGCCTGACTTCTGTACTCCCCTCTCCGCATGCCCGGAGGACTAGAGCTGCGTAAGGAGTTGGATCTCGCTACGTGAGAGTTCTTGGGGAGGATGAGGCCATTGGGAATGTTCTGATTTGGTTGCGTCGGTAAATTAGCATTCTGTTGAGAGACTCGGGAGTCGTTAGGTCGGTGCTCTCCTCTCACGATGGTCTTCAAATCTAATATCTCTGTCGGGGTGATCTCTGAGGGGTCCACTAGGGGTAGGGGGCGATTTGTAGATTTCAATATCTATTTTAAAAAATTATTTAAATTAACATTTCATCATAATTATATATAATATATTTCAGGCTGGAAATCATAGTCGTACAACTGACAAACATTAATATAAAGAATTGAGTGCAAAAGGTAATTTTGGAGGTGGTGTTTCTTTTTATCGTGTTACTAAATTCAGTTAGATATAAGTACCGCCACATTTGCTTTATGATAACAAAGTATCACAAAAAGGAATTTTCTCTTATCAACTGATATGTTGTACCAGTCCCATTTTAAACACTCCCAACAAATGAAAGTGTCGAGCTAAGCCCAAAACTTAATAAAAGCAGTTTCTCTTCATTGGTACCGCTGAGGTGTATGCATTGTTTTGATTATTGTTAATCAATGCACGTAATATTAATGTTAAAACTCAAGTCCTTTTATTATTGGCTGCCAAATACATTGATTGACATTAATATTCACATGGGGTATCAGTTTATGGCGATTACATTATTTGTACAGAGCCATACATATGGAAATGACATAGATTAAGTGGCGCTAGATAACTGACAATCATTGGAAATAAATAAAGAGGTGACATTACCTGGTTATTGCCTACGATGGACGCCCATTGCAGCGGAAGCCCTACATATTTGCCCTCTCTCTTATCGAACCCGGTGTGGACTCGGTGCTCGAAGTTGCTCGGCGGAGATATCAGAGGCTTTTTCTTCTTCTTTGAAAACATCTTAAATAGATCAAACAAACTTTCCGAACTCGGGTGCTACCTAATGCGTCACCCAAACTTCTAAACTTATTGGAGGTTAGGTCACCATTAAATATTTAACTTTCCACTCATTATTCAGCTGTAAAAGACAGTCACATCGATCGATAAATACGAGTTAACTTGGTGTTCGCTCGATTACGCAGCACGATAAACAAATTCACTGATTTTATAAATAAACCGTCGAAAACATGTAGCCATGTTGACAGTTCCGAGTTTCGATTTCGTTATGTGTGTACGTTATGTTATGTACTTCAAACTTGTATAAAAATCACAACGCGCGATAACACAACATTATGTCAGATTGTGGAAGTAATATAAACACAGATCGATTCGCGCACGAATTAAACTTATAATTTTAAAAAAGTTAGATCAAAGCCGTGACATACGATACACATCGGGCCGTCGCGCCCTCTAGTGAGAAAGTCGCTCACCTGCGGTGGTGATGTGATGTCTGGGAAAATTTCCCAAGATTTAGGGAAAAAAAATACATTTTTTCTTTATAAATCTAGTTAACTTTGATGCAGGACAACATACACTTTATTTTTCAAAAATGGAAATATTATCTGAATTTGTGTATATTAATTTTTCATATTAATATTTACATATTCATTTTCGTGCATATAGTTTTTTGGCACTGACAACTAAAAATGACAAGCATAGAAAGTACTTACCTGTATTATAAAATAGGAAAGAAATTTTGTAAAAATATTCTAACCGTAAATTGTAGCAAATTTTTTGCACTCATTTTCTGTAATTGCAAAACAAAATTTTGTCGACGAACTACGAAAATGAATTAATTGGTATATTTTTGTATCGACAAAACCAACACCGTACTTATTGATTTTCACGTGTTCTACTTCATTTTTAAATGTTCCGTTTGTTTTATTAGGACATCCCTTCCAACCTGCGGCCCGTGTCACCCTTGCGTGCGGCCCGCGACGTCTTTACGTGCGGCCCGCGGCGCTCTTACGTGCGGCCCGCGGTCATGTGTGAAGATTTTTTTCTTTTTATTTTGGGAATTATTAGAGCTCTGGACACACAACTTGTCGATCGCGTAACAAGGACCAATCAGTGCAGAATAATATTTAGATTTACTCACACTAATGCGATCGTACAAGTTGCGTATCCGCTAATTTTAGTGATATATTATTAATTAGTACATTTATTTTTTAGCTGTTATACATGATTTCGAAGAAAATGAAACTCGGTACAGAAAAAATAGAATTTAGTCACCGTTGGGAAGACGATTATTTTATAACATATATATTTTAATTTAAAAATGACCAGTTTAAATATTGTTTATCTCAATTCTTTTATATAAAGAGACACAAATAGACGTATGTAATTTCTGCAATTTTTGTTTATACTTAATATCTATCTACGTATGTGAGGCTTCTTATCATTTTTACCTCTGTATTTTATTTTATTATATGCTTTAGTTATAACATTTAATTGTTATTTTTTTAATTTTGTAGTATTTAAAATAACTGTGATAGTCAACTATTAAACTAGCCCATGAGGGCGTGTAATAAATTAAAAATAAAGTAAAGAGGTACTTAAAATACGAAAGAATTGCTTTTTTAACTTGCTAAACAAAAAGCTGTAACAAAAATCTGGACTACTAAAAAGCTACAACCAATAATTTCATATTATTTTTAATCGAACCATACAAAAATATTTATTTAAGAATTTGCAAACCTTGACAAATATTTTAAAAATACTAAATGTTGTTTCATAGAATTATTTTTATTTTTTCGGAAGCTTTATGGCATTAAGTTCATGGCATTTTTTTAAACTGAAAGTGCGGTTTTCTCTCTTTCTTACACTGTTAATGATTTTTCTAATCGTAATACAAAATGAGAAAGGATAACTTTTATAAGACCGTGCCAGACTATCTTCCAAAAAGACTATACTGTTGTTTTTTGTCGGTGAAGAATATCTTACGAAATTGCCCACGGCGTAAAAAAATGCAGTTTATCTCCCGCAGAGGCCTACCATTTTGTCGGTGCAATATTATTATAAATCTAGGGAATTTTTGGAGAAATTTTCAACCTGTCAAAGGAAAAGTATTTTCGGGCATCACATCCCATCAGTATGGTATCACCGCTGCGAGCTCAGGAATGTGGTACAAGTTTGCGAACTGTACTTAACTATGATATACCTGCAAAGGCCTTGTTTCTGTTTCCTTTACGACATAACTAGCTTATTTTCTATTACCACTAATTAGAACGCGATCGATGGCTTTCAGAATCTTTAATCTGTTTACTTCCCCATCAGTTGGTTACGAGACCATAATATAGATCAAACAACGATTAAAAAAATGTTTTGGCTGGCCGCGATGTAAATATTTACTCGCATACCAACGGCACGCAATAAAACAATAAACACGCCCATAATTTTTACTCAATTTTTGAGAATTATAAGACATTTTTTATTAATTTATTGAATGGGGGGAAATATATAATTGATATTGACATTGCCCTTTCATAATTCAAGGCGAGTTCGTGTACATTTTTGTAATAAAACGAACAATGCAATATTTATTTCCCATGCTAAAGTGGATACTTTTACCTCGCTAATTAGTCTAACTTTTTTACTCTATCTACTATCTACACCTGTCTGCTACTGGTAACTCAATGTCTGACTTTGAAAAATATAATTTTGATGAGTACGTACCTATCTAAATAAAATATTCTAACGAATTAATTTAATAGTATTTTATATTTATTTAATTAGTTGTTAAAATTTTGCTCTGCTATGTTATTAGGTCCCTAGACAATGGATACCAAGTACCTACCTAGACTGTTGATAACGATTTCTTCAAAGCCTTTGATACCGTGAATCACGATATTGTTCTCACACAACATTCCCAAATAGGTTTCTCCCTTCGAATGTTAGTTTTTTAAAGTTGCCTCAAAAACAGAATTTAATTTGTCACGCACTAAATCTTTGAATCCGCCATTGAGGCATCAATTTTTCGGGGGTTCCCCAAGGGTCAATTCTAGGGTCTCTTTGCTTTTCGGCTGGAATCATCCGTTTTTCTCGCTTTCACCTTTTCGCTGATGATCTTAAATTATTTGTACTATAATTAGAAATAAGAGTAAACACATCGATAGCGGAAATTTGAAATTCTGTAAATGGTAAAATGTTAATTGTTTAGGAGAGCGAATAGAAAGTGTTTTTTTTTTAAATCATATCTCCTGTTTTTGCAGACCTATAATTATTATGAATTTTTACTATAAAATGAAATTAAAAAGATCTTTCAGGAGAATTAACATTTCTTGTAAATTTCTGTAATAACAGAATTTAATTTATTTTTTCATAACAAAAAACCTCTTAAAAAGCATGTTATAAAGGAGACACTTATTTTCCTAGAAATATTTCGACGATGCAGATCGAAAGAGGAAAAAACTGAGAAAAATGACATATAATTCATTTTTGGATTTCTTGTCCTTTACAGCATTTCAAATTTCTGCTAACATTTCTGAAAGGAGTCAATGAAACCAGTTTCATTTCAATATCTTGGAATGTGTAGTCCTGCCACCTAACGCAGGTAAGCTAAGCTCGATAGTTCCGTCTTTATCCTAAAGGCGCGTAGGGCACGAGTCCAGGGCCCCCGGCTTGAGAGGGGCACCGGAATTCATGGCGTAGAAACATCCTTTTGTGTTTTCCTTTATGTTTTTGGCTATCAAAAAGGCCCCCCACACTTAGTTCATGGCCCCAAAACCCAGTGCAGGACCGGTCCTGCTGTGCACCGACTTATTTTGCTAAGACGATATTCTGGAGACACTTTTCTCTTTGGCTCTAGTCACCCCCCCCTAGGGGAAATCAAACTTGTTAATACAAAAAAATAAATAATTCTAAAAAGGACTTATTTATGTAGTAGGAATACAGAACATAATTAATAATACCTAATATTAAATTAATCACGTCAATTTTATTTTTTAAGAGTTGTATTTTTATCATACAAATGTTGAGATGGATGTTACAAAATCATGAAGGGGCAGATTCAGGGTCATACTTCTTCCATTCCTCAGTAAATTGTAAAACTTTCTTTGTTTGTGCTGCAAAGTTCTCCCGCTGAGGTTTCCTCCACAAGCTGTGCTCCAAGTCCAACATGCCACCCACTATTTCCTGTGGAAGCACAAAAATCAATTAAAAAAATAGTAATAATAATTAGTCAATGAATCTGTGAGCTGTAACTGTAACCACAGACACAGTGTAAGCGAGTTGAAGACCCTGATCTGACTAGGCGAGTAAATTATTCGAGTAGCGAGTAACTCGTCGCTTGACTGACCAAAATGCTCCGACTTACTACTAAATGTACGGTGTTCGAACACGTTTAGTTACTAAAATACTCGCTACTCAACTAAAATACTAGCCTAGACTGTACGGGTCATAAGCGAGTTGCGGACACAGTATAAGCGAGTTGCAGCCGCAGCGTAAGCGAGTTGCAGACACAGTGTAAGCCAGTTGCAGACAGTGTAAGCGAGTTGCGACACAGTAAGCGAGTGTATTGTGTAAGCAAAGTGCAATCATAATGACAAGCCAGCGTAGAGCACCCTTTGATTGACGGCAAAAACCCACTCCTTACAGTTACACGGTCACAGCTCGCACATGAGTACGCGGCTTATCATGGTGTTTTAGAAATTAATGGCGGCCTCTATGATCAAGGAGTAAGGCTCTCAACTAGCAATCCAGAGGTAACGGGTTAAAATTCCGGCAAACGCAAGTAAATTTTATTTGATTCAGGGGGTATTTCATCATCCTCTTGATAACTTATCCATGTAGGATATATGTTATTATTAGGCTAGCTTAACACTTGTAAGTTTTTTCGTAAATTTACGACTTCTGGCCAATGGGCATATTGCATTTTGAAAATCCAATGTGCCCATCGGCCAGAAGTTGTAAACTTACGAAAAAACTTGCAAGTGTAAAGCTAGCCTTAGGATAACATGTATTACACTCGCAATAGGTAGAAAACTTGTCTAACTTTTCCAATATATGGCCACTATTCATATATTCCAGTACCTAGTAAACTCGGATTTTATAAATAAATAAATAGTAAATCTAAAATCAAGATGGTGAAATATTGTATTATTTCACCATTTATTTGATTAAAATAATATTATAGTATATTTGCAGCACATTCCAGAATGGAAGATCCTCTCAGTATTTCCCTGGTGTAAGACCACCATTCAGAAATGAAAGGTGTTTGAAATGGATTTAGCCATTTTTGGTGATTGGATCTGACTAGCCAGGTACTTCCCCACCTTCGTCTTACTCATCTCCTTCCCTTCTCCACTGCCTTCAGCCTCAAAACATACCCCAACTGCGGATGCCATATTCTCACTTTCCCAGACTTTTGGGAGCAGTTGGGACTACTTGTTTCAAATATTTTTTAAGAGGGTATCCAGTGATACACCTTAATACAGGTGAGAATATATTCTAATATTATAGTACAACCTTTAATTACTTAATTGAAATGAAAATAAAACATTTATTTAAGTTACCTGCGCAAAATTCATCGGAAACAGTTGCTGATCTTCAATGACGTGAGCAAACCCGGCGTCCATTCCAAAATCGATCCAGAAGTAGGGCAGACCCTTGGGGACGCTCCTGCGCACATCCTTGCCCCGCAGCTCAACCACCTTCTTGTTGTCGGACCACTCCGCCTCGCACTCCAGCAGCGCCTTCTTGAAGTAGACAGGTGCTGTGTCGCCCACGTCCCGGGGCAGCGGCACGCACTGGATCACCAGGTGCGGCAGCTTGTGGAAGTAGACCACTGTCTCGAAGAATACCACGTCCTCGTCACGAGCGTTGAACATGCTTGTTAGGGCTCGGCGATATGACTGAAAAAATAATACGTTTCACGATTGGTGAAAAAGGAATGTCAAACAAATATTCCGTTTCTAAACGAATTTTTTTCTTTTTTAAGAAAGGCAAATTCCCACATTACGAATAATATTTCAATTTCTTCTACTAACATCATTATAAGAGGAATCTCTGGATGAGAACATAAAGAAGAATGTCTGTGGCAGGCTGGCGGACACCGGGCGAGTGGCGTGGATTTGATTTTATACAAATCTACAGTTTTATTCTGAGATTGATGAAATTTTACACCCTTGACCTTCACAACTGTCTACAAGAAATTTCGAAAAACGTAAAAATAAAATATAAAAATAAAGTATATACTGCGATCACTCACCATTATCTCGGTCCAAACATCTTCATCGACCATCGTGGAGCAGGCCACATGTCCCACAGTGGATATAAAGCAATGTCCTTCCGTGAGAGACTTCCTTGTTGGCAAGGCCACGTACGCCTTGTTTCCCAGACTCACGATCATGTGCTTTAGCATCTTGTCTGAATCTATACAGTACTCACAGCTACCCAGGGTGCGCTGGCTGGATTTATGCTGCGATATCGCCTTGTTCAGATTCTGTTGGTCTCTCTTTGCATCAGATTGGTTTTTAGTGATGCTTTCGGCAAATATATCTTCCAAATCATCATTTGGATTCTTGTGTTTCGCCAAAATGTTGGCAAACTCTCTCTGGTCATCATCTGCAGTTCCAAACTTCTCTTTTTCAAACTGTAAATAAAATAATTCACATTTAAATTCAACTTCCTTGATAATTGGCACTTGTTGGACTGTTTTGAGTCATGTTGCACAGGGCAGTCTTGCGAATATTGTTAGGTGGAGATATGCAGGAGGAGAGTGAAGGAGTCAAAATAAGAAAACATGATTATCATATTATTTGGTTATGATGGTTAAAACTTACCATTTCCTTGAGTGTATGTTTGTCATCATCGGCGAAGAATTTCATTCTTTCTCCCTCAGCATGTGTGACGGCCTTCTTCTTCCCTCCCTTGCTCCTGGGGTCACCCACCTGCTGCGCCTTGGTCAGTGGCCGCGTGTTTCCTCGCTCATCCGTCACGGTCAGCATCACCGCCCCCTCCTTCTCCTTCTGGCCTCCCGGGGGACCCTCCGGATGGAGCTTCTTGTATACACGTGCAGCCTCTAGCTTAGCAGTCAGAGAAGCAATGACTTTAGAGTTGCCCATTATCTCCGCTTTAACTAATTTAGCACCTATTGCGTTCATCTGCTGGTCGGTTAAGTAGTCTGCATGAAGTTGGGCTTCACTCTGGGCATTGGTATCTTCATGCTTGGGACTTTCACGAGACGAAGATGCTCCGTATTCTTCTGGAGATTTGTGTCTATCTCTTGTGCTGTCATTATTTTCTTTCCTTAGCGGTGAATCGAGCCTATTTCTAGAGGGTTGAGGAGATTTTTTCCGAGAAGGCTGAGGAGATTTACTCCTAGAAGATTGGGGTGACTTATTTCTAATTTCAGTATTCTTTCTCCAATTTCTAGTGGGTTCACGATAATGACTGCGGTCATCTCGCTCCGGTCGCTTTTCTCTTCTGTAACTATCTTGTCTACTTCTGGTGTCATCATCATAATCTGGTTTTTTGAAGTGTGAACTTCTACGATGGTCATCCTGTCGGCTTTTGCGTTCATTGTCTCTATCATCATCATCATAATCTGGTCTTTTAAACTGAGCACTTCTGAGGTTGTCACTCTCACGTCTGTTTCTACTGCCAACCTCTCGGCTTTTGTGATCATTGCTTCTAATGTCATCATCATCATAATCTGGTTTTTTAAAGTGTGAAGTTCTACGATTGTCATCCTGTCGGCTTTTGAGATCATTGTTTCTACCGTCACCCTCATCGTAATCTGGCTTTTTAAACTGTGTTCTATGATCATCATTGCGATGTCTATAATGATCATCATCATCATAACTGGGTTTCTTCATCTTATCATCTCTAGAATGGCTGAAAGATTGCTGGTTTTCTGATTTAGCCGGTAGAGATGTGTTTTCAGAGGGAAGTCCTGTGCCCCCATCTTTCCAGTAAGGGTTCAGTTCCCGACTGCAGAGGGAAGGGTTGTAGGCGTCTATCTGTCCCTTTGTTTTGGTCTCCTTGGGTTCCTCGGGCTGCAAGTCTTTTCGAGTGTACGTTGCGAAAGCTCCCGTCATGCTCATCCAATCATCTCTATTCTGCTCTTTCGGCTTTTCAACTTCTGGCGGAACTGGAACTTTGGCGGCTTTCTCCACCCAAGCATCACCTTCAGAGCTACTGGAAGACTGGAATCAAATAATATTTTTATGTTAATAATTTTCAAACTATTTACCTACACAATCTTTTAGTGGATCCTGTAGAGACCCTACGTTTATAGCCCCTGGTTACATAATTTTTTAGGTTGCTTCCACTTCCCGTCTTCCACTTCCGCATTGTTATGTCATTTAGACTGTATTGATATTTAGGAAATTAATTTTAAATAGGGTAATTATTCCACTAACCGCCGCACTTTTAGGCACAGAAATTATTAATGCATATTAAAAACGGAAGTTGCAGGTAAAAGTTTACAATAATTTCGATTACCTCTGAGGATGAGCGGCTTCGCTTCTTTTTAGACTTTTTCTTTTTGGATTTCTTTTCTTTCTTCTTTTTCTTGTTCTTGGTGCTGCTAGATCCTTCATCCTTATCTTTCGGGATTTCCTTACTCCTGTATACAAA
This sequence comes from Limnephilus auricula, assembly GCA_951813805.1. Taxonomy (NCBI): domain Eukaryota; kingdom Metazoa; phylum Arthropoda; class Insecta; order Trichoptera; family Limnephilidae; genus Limnephilus; species Limnephilus auricula. The sequence continues at coordinate 8,282,293 of OX638405.1, forward strand.
ATCGTCCTACGAATAAAATAATTGAATCATTATATTTTTTGGAAAGAATATTTGTCAAAAAAATATTAATATAAATTTTTAACCCACATCATCATCTAACAATTTCCGTTTCGCGGCAGATAACGCATTTTGGTTGTCGCTTTTTGAACGACTTGACATTTCGTAATGTTTACAGAGGTTATCATAAGAGGTTATATTGGGTTATGTTTTATTTTATGACAGATGCGAGACCATAGATATACCACTGACCATAGATAAACCAATCACACTGACACTCAACCATAAATAATCCAATCGACTCTAGATTAGAGTCATGATCGTTTTTCATCTAGCGCAGTGATTCCCAAAGTTGTCCAGGTGGACCCCAGGGGTCCACGGGAGACTCGATGGTGGTCTACGTTGGCATGATAACAAAATGGGGGTCCACAAGTGGGGGTCTACGAAAATTAATCTGGTTTCGATAGTAAAGAACAAAAATGATGTCTTGGCTATACCTATCAATGTAGGCGAGTGGTTCCCAAAGTGATTTTTATTAATATGGAAGTTATTATAAATATCGATGCACAAATTATTTGCGATTTTTACGTCCTAAGTAAAATATATAATTCATAACCTGAATTTCTCTCCTCCCCCTCCCAGAATGGATGGTGTACACCGGGTGCCTGGCGGTCCGTTAACTTTATGATTTCTGAAATTCTCTAGCCCCCCCCCCCCCTCCCACCGGAATGGATGGTTTTATTGCTAAGGCTGGAATCAGACGGTTCACTCGAGTGAAGCTTTAGTCTATGGTTGCTCGAGCAAATGTTCCCAACTTTGTTTCACGTTTGTTTCATTTCATGTTCAGACGTGTCATTCCGAGTAAAATAGGCCGAATGAAATACAGAAATGAACGATTAGTGAACCGTCTCATTCCAGCCTAAGTCGGGAATTTTGGCGGGATCACGCATTCCCTTCCCAGGGGTCCATGGGCCAAAAGAGTTTGGGAACCACTGATCTAGCGGATATTTTGGAACTACTCAGAAAATGACCAATGATTTTTTGTTTGGGTATTAATTTGTCGTATTTGATGAGACAGGGAATGGAATATGTCACCAAAAATTTCAAGCAGACTTGACATGTTTCATACATCTTCCTGGTGTTATTTGTTTATTTATGCCCTGCACCCCGCGGCTTCAATTTTTTCTTGAAAAGTTCCGTCCATGTATGATATCATGAAACGTAATGATTTTTTGTTGGGTATTTGATGGGACACGTCATTAAAAAAATTCAAGCAGATTTAGAGATTTTTCATTCGCGGCTTCAATTTTTTTCTTCAATAGTTCCGTCCAGGGCTTATTAGGTCCATGTATTATACCATGAAATGTAATGATTTTTGTTGGGTATTTGATAAGACAGGGAATGGGATATACGGGAATGGGAACCCAGCATGAGCAAATAAATTTAATTTGTGTTGTTTCACAATTAATTGATTAAAAAATAATATGTAGTTATGTACTTGCGGCACGTTCTAGAGTGTAAGATACTCTCAGTATCGCCCTGGTGTAAGTAAGTAAGAAACGGTATAATCTGTGTTTGGTGACCAGATCTGAATAGACAGGTACTTCCACACCTTCCTCTTTCTCACCTCCTTCCCCTCTCTACTGCCTTCAGCCTCACAACATACCCCAATTAGGGATGCCATAGTCTCACTGGCTCCAGACGGGAGCAGTTGGAACTCTTGTGCAGTATTCATATAAAAATTTTATAAAAACCCCGCAGCTTCTAATATGGATACCATGAAACATTAATGGACAATAAAATAGTGGTGGCTTGGTACCAAATACCGAAGGAAAAAAACACAAGCTAAATTTGAAATAGTTTTTGTCAACTGAGACCCTGCATCAAAGCAAAAATAATTAGTTCTAAATGTACATATCTGTAGTTCTAGCACACTCGATCGATATGGATTGACAGGATAATTTTCGGTAACTTCTCATCGTTCCCTAGGACAAATGCAAACCACTAACGTAAAAACAACAGTTGATGTTAGTCATTGTGAATTGTCGCTTATTCATTGGAAATCTGCTGTCATGCTGAACGAGAATGGGAACAGGTCGTGGGAACGATGAGAAGTTAACGAATGTTATCCTGTCAATCCTTATTGATCGAGTGTGCTAGGGGGCTTGATATTTCTTTAATTTTGAAAGTAACTAATGTGCTGTTATTATTAAGGCCTGCTCCTGCAATAACAAGTAACAAGTTATGAAGTCAGTTATGAATTCGCAGACATTCATATGATAGCTGATAAGAAAGCGTGAATACTTTGCATAAAAAAAGTGCCACTTTCTGGCCATAGATGGCACATCGTAACGTGTCACAATATAATGCCCCCTATCGGCAAAAGAGAAATATAGATACATCACAAAAAGAAAAAATATTTTTTATTCTTTACTTGAAACATAAGTTTTCTTAGGATCTGGCAACTATTGTCTAGACAAGTACCATATTATGATTGTCACTCTTATTTTGACAACATTAATGTATAGATCCATTTAGTTTACATTGGACACACAAGTGTCTTATTTTACCATTACCTTCCTAACCCCCCCTTTCCACCTCTGACCTCATAATTCACAGGACACCATAGACATATGAATACTCATAGACCAGAAAATCAGGGAGAGGGGTAAACACCAACTGTAGCGGGGCGCAGAGGGATGAGTTGACTGTAACGATGTGTGATTCGTTAATAATTCAATCTGACAGTATATTGGCATCTCGCATTATAATATCACCATTTAGTTCTTAAAAGTAAAACCTGCTTTTGAATGAATAGACCTTTTTACATGGGAGCGCGAATTGTTCGCCCGGTTTGAACAAACTTGCGTAATCCATATAAAGCGAAGAAAGGTTCGATTGTTTTGAGAGTCGAATATTTAGTTACCGTGTTTAGTTACGACACTTTTACAAATGTTTCATAATTTACTTACCCCAGTAAACAGCAACGTGCACACGACGGGACCGGGAATTTCGGTTGCCAACGCTTCATGTTTCTCGGTGCGATAAAACTGATCATATTTTATGACGTGAATAAGCTTAAAATAAAGACAAATAATGCCTATCTATGGAATGTAATACGACAATTGGGTTTATACTCTTTTTCACTTCTATTTTTACACGTTTTAATAGCACAAGTTACCATTTTTGCCGTGTTATTTCGTAAAATGTACCGATGAGAGCTCGATGCTAGTCCGTACAAGAATACGCCAGCCCAGCCGGTTCCATGGAACCCAGAATTAAGGAGGGGGAAATAATACGCTTTTATCACTTAGGGCAGGTCTATGCATAATATGTCTATGCAGGACACCAATCATGATCAGTGAGCAAAACAAATCATTGTTTATTATATTTTTTTATTAAAAGGCAGGTACATATATATATGAGAACTATAAACAGAAGATATATTATATTATAATTTACATATTCACTGGAAAGGCACATTTTATAAGTATGTATTCAAATTAAACAGGAGTGTGTGTTGTAGGTATTGTAGGGAAGTCTTTCTAACAATAAAATAGTTTGCTGTAAAGTTAAAATGATTGTATTTTTATCCAACAGATGTACAACATGCATCATAATGCAAAAGTAGATTTAACAAGATTTTCAATGTAAATAAATTACTCAGAGATTTATTGCAGTTTCCTCAGAAACAGAAAATATTATTATGTATATGTATTGCAATCATAAAATAATATTCTAAAATAATTATTAACACATAATAAAATAATAATCACAGGTTTCATACCAAATGACACAATAATGACCATAAAAAAATTCTCTTATCAACAAGAAAAGTTATTATGTAAACAATCTCCGTAAGTGGCACATTTTCAATTCTGATTATTGCTGTATAAAAACGAGTGTTAAAAACAAACATTATAATATACTTTGAAACTTCAGGGAACATATTTGCAACAGTAGCGTATAGAATACATTTAAAAATCGCATATGTGATACAGCGGCGTTTACGAGGTTAAAAAAAAAATTATTATTATAAAATTCAACAATAACAAGTTTTTATTTTCAATCAGTAACTTTTTTCCAACTAAGGTTTTTTTTAAATTAGTAAAGACAGGTCCCAGTCTAACACCTTTAGCTTTTAACATAATATTTCATTAACTATTATGTATTGCAAAATTATTAAATCTTTGTGAATAACGTAGGTATAGAACAAGTTTCTAAATGCCATTACGTTAATAGTATGTTCACATAGCACTCTTCTTAGGGTGAATTGCCTTATACACAAAAAAAAATATATGTTCAAATTATTTGATTTAGCCTGTTGTCCCCCTGGCTCGATAATGTTAAGAAATCGTCAAAAACCGGAGACCCTGCGCAGAAAAGTCCCACAATGGTTGCGATGCAAACCGTAGTGAACTTTACTTTTCTGCACAGGATCTTCAGTTTTTGTCAATTCCTTACTGTTACTGGAACGACATACTAATATTGTTTGTATTTTTATCCAAATCTAGGTGCAACGTTTTAGCCTGACTTGATCTAGAAAGCACTAAAGTCACCCCCGAATGTGTTTAAAATATTAAATAGATTGAAAAACACAAACTTGGACTAAAATAACTGTGAAATCCTAGTGTTCATTGTACAAGTGCTTCACACAAAGTTCTATAAGATTTACAAATGCATGTAAAAAAAACAGTTAGTGTAGAATTTAAAATCACTATACATATCTTTAGGTGGAGTTCACAAGATTACAATAATAATTTTTGTTAGATTGTTTTTGTTTTAATGTGCAGTTTTGGTAATCCCAATAAATCTTTATACAAATAGCTTCTTCAGTTAAAGTAAATTCTATACTTTAGTTTGTAACAGCCATATATTATTTCTATTGCAAAACTGGAAGAAAGAACTAAAAATTAAGTGTGCAAATAATCCATACTTCTTACACGACATTCATTCATTATAACTGTATCATTACACGCATTCTCATCAGGAATGTAGTGAAAGGGTTAGTAACAGTGAAAATATTAGATTTGGTTTAAACTTAAATATATTTAACATGTAATGTAAAAGAAGTACGTGTCTGTAAATAACAATAAAATAAAAGTTTTCACCCCTCAACCAATTGTCACGGTTATCTGTACACTTCTGGAAGACACCTTATTTTAATAAGAAACCGATATACTGTTCATTTTTCACTAATCTGAACCTACCAACTATAATCACAATGTCCTTTAGAATGATATCGATAGCGGAAATTTGAAATGCTGTAAAAGATAAATCCATAAAATTAGTTAAATATGTCCATTTTTATCTGTTTTTTTTAATAAATTTAAATATTTCTCGGAAAATAAATGCGTCTTTTAGAATGTGTATTTTAGAGGATTTTTTTTTTTAACAAATTAAAAATAAATTATATACTGCTATTGAAGAAATTTACAAAAATGTTTAGTATTCTGAAAGATCTATTCGATGTTATTTTATAAAAAAAAATTATAATATTGGTCTACAAAAACAGGAGATATGAGTTGTATAGTTCCTATCTACGATAAGTCCACTCGGGTGGCAACCCATTTGTTTTAATTTATTAAAACTTTTAAAAATAAAAACCTAAAAAATTATTTACTATGTGCGCTTTGTTGTTGGAATACCCATGTTTAGCACAATAAATAAATAATTTTCTAGAATTTATTATAAAAAAAAACATTTGGTCCTTTATAGCATTTCAAATTTCCGTGATTGATATGCTCAACTATTCTATGAGTTAACCCGTTGGCTGCCGATCCTACATACGATGTTGCCTTGTCAGTAGCTGCCAGCATGTTGTGATGTTTCATTTTTCATTCTTCATTGAACATAACATCATAAATGGATAATATATTGTAAACATTCAATCGCATGTAATCAAATAAGATTTAATTTCTATGGCTTTTAGAAAAAACTAAAAAAAACTTATACACAGTATAAGACTTGCAGCCAATGTTTCAAAATCATAGTGTTATTTCTTTAAGCAATAGAAATGATGTGGGTAAGTATTTCCCACAACGGAATATTATTTACAAGAATGATAAAGTACTAAATTAAAACAGCTTTTGCTTCATGGCTAATGCAATAATTTGCCCTATTCTCGAGCTGATCTCTACAAAGATACGGCACGATAATAATATATACGTAATATCCTAGTCATGCCACAGTGGCTGTTTTCGATAGAAAGTATTTTCTTTGATGAAAGTAATACGCTTTTCTTGTTCCTTGTTCCTTCTTGTGCGAGAGCATTGCTCGCTCAGAGAGACTGCCTTCCTCCTCCTGGTTCCCTCAGCCCAGAAGCACCTTCTTCATCATGAACCCTCGCGCCACGGGGTCGTGCTCGCGGCTCTCCCAGGAGCCAGTGATGCAGCGGGAACTGCAGAGGTATTGCAGCAGCGGGAGGCGATACTTGCCGCAGAAGTCCACAAACTTTATGTGTTCCACGCGACTATCGAAGAATACACCTGGAAAGACAATCATATTGAATTACTTTGAAAAGAATAATGAATTTAAAACGTTTAATCTATTTCACAAATAAATGTATTACAGATCCACTGAACACATCCTATTTTTACGGCCGTGAGCTCGGTGTAAATCCTTTTGACTCGGGCATTTGCTTGATGAGTATTCCGCTTGACATAGGAGGTTGTGTGTGCTATTAAAATGCTATGGGTGTGTAGGTTTCCGTAGTAGAGTATTGCGGTATTTATCTAAGAATAAAAGCATTTTGTGTTGATTCACACTCCCACGCGAGATGCACCTGCAATGATGCTCATGCAGTGACTGAAGTGTTAAATATTACAAAGGGATTTGCTGAAAAACCGCCAGACGGGCAGAGCACTCGGCTCGCTGACGAATATTTGTGTTGTAACGTGCTCACATTGAGCAAACGCTCAAGTCAGTTGCATCCTTTATACGCAAATTTGTAGTTAAAAGTATGTTCTTGAAATAACTGTTTGTATAATGTGTTAGTTACCTTTGCACTTGGGATTAACGCAGCAATGGGCTTGCTCCAGGTACTCGAGTAGCGAGTGTGGGATGTCCCCGGGCTGCAGCCCGAAGTGGTGCAGCTTTACAGTGCGCGCGGCCAGCTCCAGCAGTGAGGGCGGCTGCAGAGTAATATCTCGCACGAAGCGCACCACCAGAGGGTTGTCTCGCAGGCTCAGCTAACAAATAAACACCAAACGGATAGTTAAAGTTAAAGATAGAAGAAGTATGTTACGGCTAAACCAGTCCACGCATCATTTTCTAGAGACTTTCTTATCTTAACAAATGAATTGCAATCTTTACAAGTAAGTCTCTCTGAATCCGAGCATACTACGAGTTAAAGGTTAAGATAGAAGAAGTATGTTATGGATAAACCAGCCTACACATCATATTTCTTATCTTAACAAATGGATTGCAATCTTTACAAGTTAGTCTCTCAGAATCCGGGCGTACTGTACAGAGTCCGCAGTTACTATAATAATAAACAACTCTAACCCCTTTATGAATTTCAAATGTATCATGTTGTAATTGTATCTGACTGATTGAAGTTTGACTCGAAACGGAACGATAGATCCATAAGGCCTTGGTAATGAAGGATTAGGCCATTCTTCAGATGTGGATGTTTTGGTAGATGGTGACCTAATAATTAAGAACTTGGGAGGTTTGGAATCAGCCAACAACCCTTAGTATCACAAGCATTTTGCTTGAATTTCAGAAGGAAGATGTAAAATTTGAGGATGATGATGGGTATAAAGCAAGTATGTAAAAGAATTATTCATTTTTTGAGGGACGTGAAAGAAGTTAGGAGTGGCATTAAACGTAACAAACATTAAAATAATAGAATCAACACTGGTAAATTGTGAAATAATCTCACCTCGGTCAGGCATTTGAGTGTGATGATCTCGGTGGGCAGAGTTCTCAGTCGGTTGTTGTGCAGCCGGAGACACTTGAGGTGGTTGAGCTTGCCTATGCTGGCCGGCAGCTGCTCTATCAGGTTCTCGCTGAGCACCAGCATCTGCAGACTCTTCAATTTCCCCACGGAGTCGGGGATATCCACGATGCGGTTACCGGCTAACATCAGGATCTGCAAACTAAACAAGTGAAAACCTTAGACATAGCATTATGAAAAACAAAAAACATCAATTGGATGGAATTACCAAACATCTTTATAGACTCTGCAACAATTCTAAGAAGATTTATTACTTAGTTACTTCATTGTATATACTATATGAATTTATTAACCTTCAAGCGGGCGCGCTGTCGTAAAATTTACAACAAATGCGCCTTATCCTTTCCCCCACGTTTATCTCTTAGTTACAAGCATCGAGCTCCGAGCTATTCGAGGGTCAGGATCTCTCTAAACTACAGAGTGTACTTAGAAGTTTTTGTTATTCATTGATATTTGGAAATTTCCGTTGAGCGTAAATTTTACAACAAGCGCCTTAAAGTGTCAGAACACCAGAAAGCCTCAGGAATACTGGACTACAACAAAACCAAAGGCGGAGTGGAAACAGTCGAAAAAATGTGTACCGCTTACTCGGTCTCTAGAATAATAAAGAGATAGCCGTGTGCAGTTTTCTACACTCCAATAAATATTGGTGGCATAAATTTAATAATTTTGCCTGTCCAAAAAAGGCTTCAAAGCATTGAAGAATTTTGCTAAAAAAATTGGCATTGACCATGATAAAAGAGCATCTTAGCTTCCGATCAAATTTCAAATATTTACTTGATATTTATATAAAGAAAACACCATTTACATGGAGAAAACGTGATGACGTAAAATTTACGACAAGCGCCCACTCAAGGGAAAGTACTCAGCACGCCTGCTGGAAGGTTAAGAAAAAACATAAGAAATTTTAATCAGGGAAATCATAAATAAAATTTAAGTATAATAATGGGTAGACAGGTACCTTTGTAATCTCAATGATTTATGAAAAATAATTATTTGAAAACATGCTGGTAATTAGGTAACTATCAATCTTCTATTATGATAATAAAATTTCATTATAATTTACACATTTTTAATTTTTTATAACTGATTGTAAAGGTATGTGTACTAAGAGCTAAAGACGGTATCAATAATTATGTTAGCCGTGCACATCTAATGACCGTTTGAGAGTAGGAAAACGGATAGTTTGAAGGCTTTTGTGGAAGCATCATTCGGTTCACTTAGCTATAGCGTCTTTACTATTAGTTGCCTACACGTGTATGCAGACCTTTATTCACCTTTCTACAAAATACAGATTCTCTTTCTAAGACGTGATTAGAATGAGGTTTAAATTTCATGACACTCTTAACCTCTTGAAAGTCGGATGACACTTAGAGGTTAAGGCTATATTTCATAGAAAATTAATATCAGAGCATTCCGAGGAGCTAGAGTGCTCTAAGAAAAAGCAAAGTCTGGAATGATATTGGCACAAGCGATTCTGACCTTGTTCTTGTACAGTTTATGTATACATAAGGGTTAAAATCTCATTTTATTTTTTAACCTCTCAGCTGTCACCCGCCCGCCGGAGGGCTTACGACAGATGACTCGTTAAAAGCACTGACGTCAGGGTGTTGCGATTTCACCACTTAAATATTATTGGCAATAGTAAATATTATTATGTTAATACTCGGAAAGCAAATTCAATAACAAGGACAGTGACTTGCACAATTGATGGTTGATTCTGATAAATTCTGATAAAATACATTACTCAACATCTATGGCATTCATAGTAAACAACATAAAGTAATAATTGCTCTGTTAAGTTTTAGCAAATATAAGCGATATAATCAATGAAAGTTAATAAAAAGTGCACAAATCGAAGCAGAATTTCACTTTACACTATCTACAAGTAATCCAGTTTTGTGTTCTTGTGAACCCATTGCATCAAACGTAAATAAGAGACAACATTCAGTTCATATTGCATGTATAAAACTGAAAACTGCATTTACACTCATTACATTAAGATAAATGTGCTATTAACTATTGAAGAACTGATTTTTTACCGTGTTTGTGTAGTATCATAATTGAATAAGGTTTTTATCTTAAAAAATTGAAATAATACAGTTCACTGATTAACTGTCATAATATAATTGTGTCAATAACCTTATACCAGTGTCAACAAGCTAGTACCTAAAAACCCACTACCCGCCACTCTCCTCTCACTGTGCAGGGCTGCTCAACTAATTAAAAAAAAAATAATAATAATATATATATATTGAAAATAATAATTTGAAACCATAATCATTATGACATCCAACGATAACGCTCAACAGTACTTGGCCAATGCAAGTGAATGTGTGAATTTTTTAAACACGACAATTATGGACCCAAACAATCGATTCAATAAAGAGCAAATGGCTAAACTATTGCCCAAACTGTCGGAGCTGCTGGGTACAATTGGGCAAATGGGAATAAAATTAGGTATTATGGAAGGAGAATTAAGTACATATAAACAAATCACCCAAAACCAACCACTCCAGCACGATACTCTAAATATTCAAAATGAAAACGCCCCCAGTTTATGTGAGGCTCTGGAAGAAATGGAGGACAGGAAAACAAGATCAAAAAACTTAATCCTATTTAATGTTCCTGAGAGCCAATGCCCATCTCAAGCTCAATGTATAGCTGAAGACATAAATCGAGTTACGGATATCTTAAATAAGGTCACCACTATAAATAAAAATAATATAAAGTTATACAGATTGGGAGCCAAGCGTGGTGACAAAACTCGCCCTATCAAGATGGAGTTTGCAGAACCATCACAAGTGAAACTAATATTACAAAACAGACGCGATGTTCCTGATCAAATAAAGATCAAATGCGATCAGACCTTACTACAGAGAAAGCAATTGTCTGACCTAAGAAAGGAATTGGAAGACCGTATGAAAAATGGTGAAGTGAATTTAACCATTAAATATATAAACTCCTCACCAAAAATAGTTATTACAACGCCAAAAAACTAAGGTCACAACAAACAATAAGAAGCTTTTATCAAAATGTGCGTGGGTTGCGTACAAAACTTCATCAATTTTCAAAAACTGCACCAACTCTTCCACACGATGTCCTCTTCCTAACTGAAACTTGGCTGGACTCTAATATCAACACAGCGGAACTGGGGCTACCAACCCACAATATCTACAGATTGGATAGAAACAAGAATACCAGCTCTAAATCAAGAGGTGGTGGTGTCTTACTAGCAATCTCTAAGACATTAGTCTCCAGGAAGCTTACTACAACTTACAAAAACGTGGAACATATTTTTAGTGTGGTTAACACAAACAAAAAAAATAAAATCATTCTAGGTTGTGTTTATATCCCTCCCTCATCTGATCAAATTATTTACAGAAACCACATTGATGAGATCCAAATACTAATATCTAAATATCCTGAAACAAAAATTATCATTGCAGGCGATTATAATCTACCAAATATTAATTGGGACCCATTATCCTCAGAACTATCTAGGACTAATAACTCCAGCATATCTGACATTGAAAGAGAAATTCTCGAAATGTCTAACTTTTTAAACTTAAATCAATTAAACGATAACAAAAATAGCAATGACCGAACTCTGGATCTAGTTTTTTCTAATGTCAAATCTGTTACTGTAACTAAATCCGCAGAAATTCTTCTTCCTTTGGACAATTACCATCCTTCCTTAGATATAACCATAAACAACACCATATGTGAAAATCCTAAAACTAAATTAACGTCTCATAACTTCCATAAAGCAAATTACACTGAAATTTGTAACTTCCTACTCAAAGTTGATTGGTCATTTCTGAATGATGGCGAATTAAATGACAATATCGAACATTTTTACAGCATCTTAAAACAAGCTATTGAAATTCATGTACCTGTTACTTCACGTAATACATCAACTTTTCCTAAATGGTTCAACAATGATCTTATTAACTTAGTTTTAAAAAAAAAGATTGCCCACCATAAATTCAAAACAATGAGAACACTCCATGATTATACTGAATTTCACAAATTGCGTAAGCAGTGTGCTGTAAGTTCAGATAAATGTTACAAGAACTATATAAAAGAAGTTGAAACCTCTATAAAATCTAATGTTAAATCTTTCTTTAATTATTCTAAATCATTACAAAACAACTATGCATCTATCCCTAGTATTATGAACTATGGTGGTAAGACTTGTACCAAAACTGAGGATATTGTCAATCTATTTGCTGACTTTTTCAAAAGCGTATATGACGACGATATCTCTGTTGATAGTGTTCCTGAATTTGTCACTGATATTAACTTGCAACTGTCTGATCTATTGATTGAACACAATGATATTATAGCCTCTATTAAACTCATGGAGCCAAAAACAAGTTCTGGTCCGGATAACATCCCACCCATATTTCTAAAAAATTGTGTAAATAGTCTATCCTATCCATTGTACTTAATATTTAACAAATCTCTTAAAACAGGTCAGTTCCCTAATAGCTGGAAATCTAGCTATCTCACTCCAGTGTTCAAAAAGGGTTCTAAAAATGATGTATGCAATTACAGACCTATTTGTATTCTATCTAGTATACCTAAGCTCTTTGAAAAAATCATTCTAAGCAAAATATCCTCTAATATTAAACATGTTATTACAAATTGCCAACATGGTTTTGTCTCATCCAGATCTACTCTCACAAACCTTACAGTATATGCTAACTACATAAATACAGCACTGACTAACAGGAAACAGGTAGACTCCGTATATACTGATTTTTCCAAGGCGTTCGACAAGGTCTGCCATAAAATACTTATCAATAAACTTGTAAAATTGGGGATAAGTGGCAATTTACTAGCATGGTTGATCAGTTACTTATCGGATAGATTACTCTTTGTTAAGATTAATGACTGTCTATCCTATGAATTTGTTGCTACCAGCGGAGTCCCACAAGGTTCACACCTGGGACCTTTATTATTTATCCTATTCATCAATGACGTTACCAACATTTTCTACAATGTCGAAGTTTTACTTTTTGCCGACGATATGAAGTTGTTTAAGGTCATTAATGATGCGTACGACTGTATAATCTTGCAAGAGAATCTTAACAACTTTTTCAAATGGTGTTTAAGTAATAAACTGCAACTAAATATTAACAAATGCCAAGTTATGAGGTTCCACAAAATTAAACATCCAATAATGTATAATTATTCATTGTGTAATGTTGACTTAATCTCTGTAATCGAAATACTCGACCTAGGCATCATGTTCGATCAGAAACTCTGCTTTGTATCTCACATAACTACTATCGCTAACAGGGCTATGAAAATGTTAGGTTTTATAGTAAGAATTTCCAAGGATTTTAAAATTATCAATACATTAAAACTTCTGTTCACATCTCTCGTTAGAAGTATTCTAGAATACAACTCTTCAATTTGGTCACCTGTCTTTAATAATCACATTAATACCATTGAAAGAGTCCAACGCAAATTTTTGAGGTGTATTAACTTTAGACTTGGAATTCCTTTAGAAACAATAGATTATGATTTTTTATTACATTCATTGAAATTGCTTAAGTTAAGTGATAGAAGAAAAATTTTTGATCTTATATTTTTATATAAAATTGTAAATTATCATTTGGATAGCCCTGATATATTAATGTTGATTCAATTTCATGTACCTACCATTAGATCGAGGTCCTCTAGTATGTATTATTGTGACAATTATACCACAGTCTCAGGATATAACTCAGTTATAAATAGGTTGCAAACACTAGGTAACTTTTATGCTAAAATCGCCGATATTCTTAATATACCCCTTGTGAAGTATAAAGCTACACTAATTAAACATTTTAATGAGGTCATTGTATAACAGGTTTTTGTTTTTGCTTCCGTCTTTCTTAAAGTCATTATTATTTTATTTGTTATGTGTTTCAATATAATTATATAATTTTCACTCATCAAAATGTAATACTGTACTATTTATGCCTGTGTAAAAAAAAAAAAAACTTATGTACGTAAATGGCACTAGTGCCGTAAATTCTAAATAAATAAATAAATAAATAAATAAGACCATTTTTTTTGTTCGCCCATAAACTAATTACACCAATACGGTATGTAATTGTTCAGAATGTACATAGCTTACGTCAATGATACTAATCAATTTTAAATCGACTTTACAACAACTGAATATTACATATATACAGTCCATATCTCCCAAAAAAATATTTTTATCGTTACAAAGTAAATTTTTTAAAGTATGTAACTTAATTTTTTTGTATCCATATTTGAGTGTTCTTTTTCGAATCAAAACACTTTATTTGCAGACTTTTTATTATTTTTTATATGCATACCGCACGTGAGTTCCAACTGATCCCGTCTGGAGTCAGTGAGACTATATCATCGCCAACTGGGGTATGTTGCGAGGCTGAAGGCAGCGGGAAGGGGAAGGAGATGGGGTAGAGGAAGGTGGGAAAGTACCTGGCTAGTTAGATTTGTTCACCAAATGCGGCTAAAGCCATTTCAAGCAATGTTTCACTTCTGAATGGTGGTCTTACACCAGGGCGATACTGAGAGTATCTTACACGCTGGAATACAATATATATTATTTCTATTTATGAAATACCACAAATTAATGAAATAAAATTTATTTGCAGGTTCGAACCCGAGACATTCGGATCGGGAGTTGAGAGCCTTACCCGCCGGCCGTCAAGACTCATGTCAGGTACAGTAGATATAATTGTATAGGGCAGTGATCGGCAATTGGCGGCCTGCAAAGTGCTTGAAGAGAGTCGCGGAACGGTCGATTATTCCTTCCCACCGTACTTGGCGCACCATCGGTCACAATCATATTTTTTTCAGTTTTTGTGAAGAAAACATAAACGCAAGTTTTTAAGAACCCGCAACGCCCGAGTGGGATTCAATAACTACCTATTAACTCAACTGGTTGGTCATGACATTTCAAGAGATATAATGACAACTTAAATTTTTTTCGCGCTTTTTCCATGTGTGCATCATACTTATATCTATATATAAACAATCTCAGAATGTTGAAAATCCATTTCCATAACTTTAAGTAGAAAAAGTGGCTTCTGAAATGATGAAGGAGAAGAGGATTGAACCTGCAATGCCCGAGTGGGAACCAATAACTAACACGCTACCAACTGGTTAATCATAATATATCTTAATATGTCATTTTCCGTGTATTCTGTATTACTTTTTTATGCACAAAGGGAAGGGAGGGTGCGATGAAGACAAATATACTTCAGATAAGGTTGGGAACCCTTTTTTTTTTTTTAAAGAAAGACAAACGTTCCCGGGTTACGAATAACCCAACAACATTTGAAAATCTCCTACTACCACCACACTAAGAGGAAGATGTTGCTTGTGTTGTGATGGAGGACTTAGCCAGCCGAGGAATCGAACACGGAACGCCTGGGTGGGACCCAAGCGCGATGCCCACTGAACCACTGACCGGTCTTTGCGCTATACTACGCTGCTAGGCACGTCACAAAGCGATCAAACAGGCAGTCACAAGCCCACTGACTGAGCACGCATGAGTGACGTCGACGGCCACGTGGCCCCCCCAAAAAAAATGCCTTATTCATAAAGCCCGCTACCAAAAATAATTCACGACTGTTGGTTTTGTCCTAGTTTTTGCACTTTCGAAAACTCAATAAAAAGAAAACTAACTCCACTAAACTTGGAACATTTATTTCATACATAAAGACGTTTGTAAATAACTACAATGTTTCAAGAAGAAACCTATTAATTGTATGTAGGTACCTTAAGAACAATTACATGATTTGTAAAGCGCCGTTATCATGAAAAAATCATCTCAAGGGCGCTAATATTAGATACTGCGATTGCTCGGGCCCAGCACCCCTTCAAAAACTTCGGGCTCGTTGATTTATCCTCCCTAAACCCTTCTCGACAGCCCTGCACATCCTATGTAATAATCAGAATAAGTCATTTAACAAAATAATTTCACGTCAGTCTTAAATTTGATAAAAGAATTATGTATAATTATTAGGATCATCAATTTGAAACATGTGTAGCTATTATCAGCTTTAAATTTTGTAATAATGTAAACAATATTTAAAAATTCGCCGAATAACCACTTTATTAAGTTTAAAACCACGTTAGAAAAAAATGATATGTGGCACTCATTTTGCACGAGAAAAATCAAGGCTGAAGATTGTCAACCAATCCCGCACATATTTGAATAAAGCAAAGATCGGGCGCTGGTCAGAGGTCTTGAGATGGAGATAAAAACCTCTGCTACAGATTGCCATTATTTTAAATCATTTTTGCAATGACGCTGTAATTACATGTTTAATTTTTATTTAGCAGTAGGGTCAATCATAATACAATATACAATGTTTTTGTTTGATAAATGCTGCTGATTATGCAATATTGCGACTGGATATATGGTTTCTATTTCGCAATGCATCAAATGCGTGGTAATAGAAGGTTATATATTGTTGTCAATAGGTACATTAAAAAAAAAGAGTTTTTCACATTCAATTGTACAGTGTTACACTATAAGTTGACGGTGGCGTAAAAAAGAACTAACGCTATATCTTTGTATTTTAATTTGGCAATCACACTTACTATCGTTACGTCGTAGAAGACAGCGCCCTCCTTTTTTTGCCAACTCATACATGTAGCACTGTATTTGAACATTTGTTAGTGTTCAAACATTTGTTGGTATTCTAAAATTCATTTGTATTTGAACATTCATTTGTGTTCTTACATTTGAGGCGTGATGAAACAAAGACGGCAATCTCCACCATTGGTCTAAAATGAGTTAGATATGGCGATGGATAGAGAAACAAAATTACTATTTGACAGCTACAAACCATATATTTTTGAATAAATATATTTAGTTTTGCAATAAAAACGGCAATCTACATTAAAATTAGGGTTCAGAACAAAAACCGTAGTCTCCCTTTGGGCCAATCAGATAGACAGAACACAGCGGCAATCTATTGATTGAAGATAACTAAATAATTCACCATTCATTCGAAATAAAATATATGCAGAGTGTAACTAAAGTCCTGTCTTCTCCGACAGAATGTTTAACACAACATCCGATAAAAGCAAAAACATTAGGGCAGGGCCATAACGTTTTTTTGTTTCTATCAGCCACGGAAAACAAAATAGTTGCCCCAACCTAACCGTCCACATTATCTTTTTATCAGAGGAGACGCCGCTTATTGGAAACATAGCACGGCAAAAGAACTAAAAAGACTTTTTTTTGTATTACTCAAAATGAAAATAATTGGAGATTGCCATCTTTGTTTGTGTTTTGAAAAATACTCAACACACCTTTGAACAAGTTTGCCCTTCAATATACGAAATTCCCTCTTAAACATCACCTCTAAGGCTATACCCAACCTTAAATCTTAACTCCTTTCTCCGAAACCTGTTTATTTTTACCTGTATTCACACTTAAATCCGTTCTTAACATCGGTTCTTAACCTCTCATTTGTCGTAAGCCCGCCGGTGGGCGGGTGACAGATGACAGATTAAAAAATAAAATGCGATTTTAACCCTTATGTAAAAAGAAACTGCACAAGGACAAAGTCTGAATCGCTTGCGCCAATGTCATTCCAGATGTTTCTTTTTATTTGAACACTTAGCCTCTCTTAATGCTCTGATATTAATTTTCTATGGAATTTGGCCATATGTGGGGAAATGTCATCCGACATTCAAAAGGTTAACCTCTCATTTGTCGTAAGCCCACCGGCGGGCGAGTGATAGTTGAGAGGTTAAAAAATAAAATGGGATTTTAACCCTTATGTATATAGAAACTATACAAGGACAAGGTTAGAATCGCTTGCGCCAATATCATTCCAGACATTGCTTTTTATTACAGTAATGTGTGGTAAAACCATTTATGATCGTGTGAGGAATGTGGAGATCCGAAAAGAATGCAAGGCTGATGTGAGCGTAATAAGTAAGATTAAGAAAGGGACGCTTAGATGGTTTGGGCATGTTGAGCGAATGAATGAAGAAAGGAGAGTGTAAAGAGAATTTATGACGCGAATGTGAAAGGTAGAAGAAGACGAGGACGCCTAAAGAAGACGTAGCACGATCAAATTTTTTAATTGTATTGATTGATTGATCTAAATTTTGTAAATCACTCAGAAATAATGAACTGATTTTCCACAATCAACACTCGACTAGTTATGGATGTAATTCACCACTGTCCAGAATGTGTAGACTGATCAACTCAAGTCAAGACCTTGATTTTATTGCACATTGTCATCATGTACAATGATTTTTGTCAGTCACTAAACAAGTGAAGAAATATTATAAATATTTTGACTTGTAGTCAAGTCTTGACTTGACTTCTATTTTCCTATGTTTATATTTAAATTTGGCTTTCATATAATTAACATTTTATTTAATTTCATGTCATTATATTGTAAATTGGACATAAATAAATGCTATGCTAAAATTAAATGCTTCCTAATTTTATTATCACATAAAATGTAGGCTGATTGAAAGATAATATCCCCAGAAAATAAGCCTAACATTATACTACCATAGATGTTCATAAATCAATCTAAAGCAAGAGGATTATAAAAAAATCTGATAAGGAAAAAATGATAAGAAATTGCAACGATCTTGGCTAGACTGAATGTAATCAAGAAATTATTAAAGAAGATATATTTATAATTAATTATTCTGATACAATCACATTTTCTTCTTGCACAATAATACAAGGATAATTAATATATTTACGCTGCATTCATTTTAACAACTTACTGTAGAATCTTTATCTCGAATAATAAGTAATAACTCGTTAGACATTCATGGAAAAATCAGGTTATTTTAAAAATAGATACAAATGTGTGGTGGGTCGCTTTATCTGGCATGAGTCGGCTCTAATGGAGACCATTACGCCAATAACCAGCCACAGCCAATTTATAGCAATCAAAGTACATCAAGACTCCACTCTTTATCTTCCACACATTCAATCCTCGTTAGAGTCACAGTAGCTAACTAAATAGTAACTGGTGGTCCCCAGTTACCAGATATCTCCTTGATTCCTCATTGTTGTAGAAATTGATTCAAAACAACGTGGTACAAAGATGATTATGCAAGCTTTAAAAGCGTGACATTCTTTTAACTTCACAAAACAAATATTTATCTGACTAATTTAATAATGTATTACTTGCGAAAGCAGTTTAATATTGTAAACTAACATTCTATTTTTTTTTTTTATATCTGCATAGGAATATACAGAAGTACAAACTTTTTTCAAGAAATAAAATTTTTGCAAAATTGTTATAAAAGTGAACCGCCAACAAGTAAACACTTTAAAACATGTTTTATTAGTAAGTTTCAATTGTTTGAACCTTTCGAATCAAATTCAATAAATAACAATTTTTCAGATGAAAATGTAATTTTTGCATTCTTTTTTTCTTTTTTAAAAAGAAAGACAAACTTTCCCGGGTTACAAATAACCTGACAAAATTTGTTTCTCCTACTACCACCACACTAAGCGGAAGATGTTGCTTGTGTTGTGATGGAGGATTTAGCTATTTTTTGCATTCTTTTTTCTTTTTTAAAAAGAAAGACAAACATTCCCGGGTTACGAATAACCAGACAACATTTTAAAATCTCCTACTACCACCACACTAAACGGAAGATATTGCTTGTGTTGTGATGGAGGATTTAGCCAGCCGAGGAATCGAACACGAAACGCCTAGGTGGAACCCAAACGCGATGCCCACTCAGCCACTGATCAACCTAAATTTCATTCCTACCAGAGCTTGAATGAGGATGGTGAAGGATTAAACAATGCCATGCAAATTATGAACACCATCTGATACTTTGGAAGGGCTTGTTCGGCAGACTAAAGCGCCATTATGGCAAAAGGAGGTACGAGTATAAGTGTAAAGACTTGTAAAACAGTATAAAAAAGTTCTGTATAATAAATGTTCATAGGCAGATTTTTCCTGTCCTTTGTCTGATAATAATCTAATAATTATTGAAATTATCTTTCTTGTATTTGCACTTAATCATAATATTCAGGGAGTACAAGAATAGAGTATTTTCACAAACAAGGGATTCTGTTGAAAATGTATGGAATATATAATAATAATTTTTCTGATTCTTATCATCCTACTAAAAATGTTTGTTTTTTATGTTTTCATCCAAATTTATTAATTAACAAAAAAAACTGACAAAACCAAAACGGCACGTGATTGGAATTGGCACCAAACACGCACGCTAGCATACAACAAAGTACTCCTGTCAGAAATGTGTCAGAAGCTGGCAGACGTCATACGATAGGCCCGCCCCAAAATATCATTTGGCGGTATTTCAAAAATGAGAAACTTAGACTCGCTGTAGAAAATTTATTCGTCAACATAAAAATAAATTAAAAATGATATTAGCGCCCTTGAGGTGATTTCTCACAAAAACGGCGCTATACAAATTATCCAATTATTATTATTATTACCTACTATTTTGCTTAATTTTTTAAGCAAAAAAAAGGGGGGAAATATTCTATTATCCATGTAAATATATATATTTTTTAAACTCTGATTTGTAGTAGAATATACTAAAATACAAACGGCCGTTATTCCCAACATTTCGATCGATCAATCTGAGTCTCCGACCAGCTAAGTGATATGTTCAGTAACGCTCGATTCGCCTGTTGGGAAGAGCGTATTCGTGCATTTGAAGAGTGTTGAGCCAAAATTTTGGCTAGATAGGATTGGGAACAACGGCCGTAAGCATACTTTTGTCTGAAAAGGAAATAAGTCATTACTGAACTTGATTTGTAAAACTGCTAGCCGAGAAAGCAATAATTGTTGGATTTAAAAGCAAAAACGCCACTCTCCAAAAATTACGAAATTGAGTTACAAATGCCAATATATGCGCAGTTTCCGTAGCTACAAGATGGTTTTTCAGATCCCTAGAAAAATCAACTGCAAATCATGGAAAAATCGAAATTAAAATAGGATTCAGATGAAAATCACCACTCTCTACAGCCGATTAACAAGCTAAATCACCACTCTCCACAAAAGCCAATCACAAGCCTGAATTAAAAAAAAATTCAACAGAACCAATGAACGCATTATTATAACATTTTTTATTATAATAATTCACTTTGGAATGTACTTTTTAAGTTATTACTAAAAAATCACACGAAAAATGCGAAATATTTTTTTTCCCAAAACAGTATTTTTGGAGAGTGACGTTTTTGCTTCCAAGCCCCTCAAATATGTAAGGGGGAAAAACTAGTGTGTGCATCATCGATAGTTTTAATAAAGAGTTATGCAGATTTAATGAATTCTTAATCTGTCATTGGCCGTACGTACTCCGGTGTACCATCGATTTTGTCCCTTATGTATAAAGAAATTGTATCAAGAACAAGGTCAGAATCACTTGGGACAATCTCATTCTTGACGTAACGAAATACTGCATAGCGTCTAGCCTCTCGGAATAATTTTAATGAATTGTCTAATTTGCGGCGGGCAAGAAAATGGCCGACGCGTCAAAATATGGAACGGAGTTGGTTTAGAAACTCGATATTCTTTCATTGTTTTAACCGCTTGGACACATAAGCTTGTTTTCACGATAATTTAACATAGGACGTATGCCGCGTACCTGAGTTATTAATATAAATTCATTGTGGAGAGAATAGATTTCAGGTATTATCAGAAATATCGTTTTATCTACATTATTTTCATGTAATTTTTGTAATATATCACAAAAGAAATGTTATAAATATTGGATTCCCAAGAAATGTCAAATTTCTTGCGTCCTAATGAAAAAATATATTTTTCCTATGCTGGCTTTCAAAAGGTTAAGAGTCAAAAATCATCACACAGAACTACAAATAATTCAACAAATTGGCACAACCCTAACCAACAACATGGCCGCCTGTGAGTAGCAATGTTTAGTAATACGAGATATATAATATGTAAGTTTATATAATGTATTTGGTGTACAGTCGGGCAGATAGTGACACTTATCAGAACCCCGATGAGGGGTCAAATCTATCAAGCGGATCAAGCCCAGTAGAGCACGCAATACTATATGCACAGTTTATATGAAAACTACTTATTTCATTCTCTTAAATGTAATTAACATTAAGGAAGTACGCTGAAATACTCCGGGCCTAGTAATACTAGTTTGCTAATTTTATTACCTACTAAAAATGCGTGCAGGTAGGTACTCGTAAAAATGAACAATAATTTATTTTTTCATGAAGAAAGTTTAATTTAAAATTCAAAATCAATGCCGTTTTTGGAAAACAATAGAAGAACATTTTTAGTGCTTACAGCAATGACGTTACAATATATATAGATGCACTGTAGAAATCTCAAAGTGGCAAGCCAAAAATAAGTCAATTGTAGTGAATTTTTCATAGTTTCAGTACTAAACTGCCGCGTGTCGCGTAAAGTTGCGTGCTACCTCTAATTAAATTGAATTAAAAAAGTGCCAAAATACCTTTGTGTGTGATGAGAAAATGTTTTCATTAGTAGGAAAACACAAGTTAAAACCAAGGAATAACATTTCAAATACACGAAAATTATTGATTAAATAAATAATACAATTATTTTCCGCCCAAAAATTTTATGCGTCATTGGAGAAAATGCAAGATCTACTAGAGTACAGGGTCTGAGCACGCAACAGCCAAATTACAAAGTCAGTGCTGTCGCAAAGTACACGTTACAAAGTTACTGTTTAAAATAGTCTAGCTCTGAATCACTTAGTTTATTTATTTGCTTGCGGTAAAACAATATACAAATTAGCAGTAACAACAAATATCAACAACAATCGCCGCCATTTGCAAACTGTTGTTGCTCTATTATAGTTTAATCACTTAAAACCCCAAAATCTGTCATGCGCCCAGGCTTATCACTCTAGTCGGCCTTGAGAGGGTCAGTTGTTTTGGAAAATTTCACATATGAATTTCCTTGAAATCGTCATTCACCGAAAAATTGGGTTGCTTCAACCACCGTCAGAAGAAATTTCATAGAAATATGCAACAAGTGCTTACCTCTTCAGTTTCCAAATATCTTTGGGGACATTGGTGATATTATTTGCTCCTAGGAATAAATATTTGAGGGAGGAGAGTTCGAGCAGCTGTTCAGGGAAGGAGGTCAGCATGTTCCCGCTGAGGTTCAGCTCTTTGAGGGTCCCCGAGGGGTGGTGAAAGGACTTGGGCAGAGATTCGTTCGTCAGACAGTTGTGCTTTAGCGTGAGAGAAGCTAGCGGGCAGGTTTGGAGGATGTCGGGCAGAGATGTCAATCTATTATTGCTGATGTCCAACACCTTCAGATTAATAAATCTAGACACACTGTCGGGGACGGAAGTCATTCTGTTGCCGGAGAGGAGCATGATTTCATACTGGTCCGACGATTTCTTCTCTCCAGAAGCACATTCTTCTATAGTACTCTCAATCGCCACTCTTCCCAGCATCTGTCCCGTCAGATCCAGGGTCTTCTGCTCCCTCGCATCGCTATCACAACTGTCTGAAGTGTAGCATTCCATGTTTATGAAGTAAGTCCACTGTTGGTCACTGCTGAGACTCACGGCATGCACGGCACTACTGCGTGTTCGGTTGACGGTCGACTGTCGACTGCCTGATACCGAGTACCATGGCCGAAAGAAGACTGATTATCGCGCCCAGTTGAGTCGTAGGCCAAACGAGATAATAAACCACACTGAGAGAATACAAAGAGATATGCTAATTATATATTTAAAAATGTAATCACGTCTGTCTGTCATAAACTATGACATTTGTAAAAAATCATCAACCAGTCGTACGGCGCACATTCAGTTTGACAGTTTATTTGCATTAAACGCCTCATTTCTGTATTCACACCGGTCGATTGTGCTATTTGTGCTCTCACTGCTCACTCTGCGCTAATTCTCACGCACTTCACATTGAAAAGGTTTTTTTTTTTAATTCTTATGAATCTATTTTTTTACCGTTTTTTTTTTAAGAAAAACGTTTTACGAATACACAGGGAATTTTACCAAGGACATAATGTTTAATATCTTCACTTATGAAAGAAAGGAAATTCTTGTATGTATTAACAGGATCTTGCCTCTTGTAGGTAGATACTAGGTGGACATCCTGTTATATTTGCACAATAAGTTTGGTTTTATTTTGAGTGAGAAACACAATAAAGCATAGTAATAACGTATCTACAAAAAGGCAAGACCGAGTTGTTTGGCGGTCCGTCCTCTCTGCCTACTCCTTCGGGAAACGGCGTGGTGGTTTGTTAGTTAGTTACAAAAAGGCAAAAACTCAGGAAAGCATAAAACACCTATTTTGGAGTTTGATTTTACTTCTATTATGAATTCTAAATTCCATTCCTAAGAAATACAATTTTCGTTGAATTCAAAATTTTCGTGTTTTTTTTTAATGGGGATACCCTCCTTTAATGGTACTTCTACACCAAAGCCAACCTTCCAACTCCGAACTTAGTTCGGAGTTGGAAGATTGGCCGATTGTGTGGTGGCTGCAACAAACCTTCCAACTCCAAACTCCGAATTTCAACATGGCGGATGTTGAACAGCTGATTCCGCGCTTATCTTATCTTATAGCCTACAATTATTACGTAGAAGTATATACACAACATGTTTTCAAACAATTTTTATACCACTCTCCCGTAATAATATTTTCATTTTAATGATACACGGCACACGTGTCTTGATCGCCGGCCGTTCGCAGACTGATGTGTGGACGGCTGCGGCAGGCTGGTTCGTGTGAGTTGGCCGTCGCGATCGCCTCGGAGGCGATCCCGGGCCAACTCGAACTCCAACCTTCCAACTCGATCTTCCAACGCACAAACTACCCCTCCACACAGTCGTCCAAACGTTTAACGTTGGAAGGTTGGCCGCAGTCTGGACCTTTTATGTTACCAAACATTTTCAGTTTTTGTGATTGGATGAATAGGTACTTTATTTAAATTGGTAGGTAGGTACCTATATGTATATCTTAAAATAAAAACTATTTCGTAAAATTAATAGTAAATTGTATTGTATATAAAACTAGTTAGAAGGGGAGAAAAACAATAAATTATTGCAATATGCTGCCTCCGCGTGATAATGTCGTTCTTTTGGTTTGTAACACAAAAACGTAAGTGCCTGATTTGTAGTAACGTTTTTGTGTTTCTCACCCATCAATAAAAATTTGTAAACAGTCCCAGACCCTTTGGAGGCCTTACCATAAAATACAGGTTGTCTGGGGGTAAAGTGAATTAACTTCGGGAGGTGATTCTACATAAAAGTGTAAGTAAAAAAAGAACAATAACTTTTTTCGAAATTCCAACTTTTAGGGGTTCTTTTTTGGTAAAAAGATAATATGAGTATGGCGTGTGCGGCCTGCACTATTAGGTATTTTCCACTGTTACGCTACGCGCCAATCAAAACCAACGCCGCCACAACACGATCGGCTGACTCACAGCAAATTTATCGGGTAAGTTTGTACTTTACACTAAGGATTTTTTATAGGCATGTCTTTTTTTGTGCGAAAAAAAATATTGGAATTTCGAAAAAAGTTGTTAATCACTTTCACCACCACCCGAAGTTAATGCACTTTACCCCCTATATATATATATTTACCCCCTATATGTATAATTGTCAGTGTGAAATCCAGGAATCGATTTCCTGAGGTACAATTTTCAATAAATTAGTTGTCAGAAGGAAAGCTTTAAGCACTAGTGTCCGACCGAAACTACTTTTCGGCCGAAACTAAAACTTCCATATAAGATCAAGTTATCATGGGAAAAAAAATAATCAATCTTAAGGTGAAGACATGCGGAAAAATGCAAAATCGTATAAAATCTTGTGTATTAGTTTTGAAAATTTGATCGCTTAGAAATAATATAGATGCTTCAATTAAATACTGTGGTAGAACACATCTTGGCCTTTGAAGTGATCGAGTATTTTTTTGATAAGCTTTTTAATAAGCTTAGAAAAAAATTATGCGTCTGACCTATAAAAAATGGTTAAAAGTGAAAAATCTCCTACTTACAAATCCTTTTTCTGGTGTTGTTTTATTGAATAATGTAGCTAATTAAGTTTCTTATAGAGTGATCGGAAAACATTTTAATATTTGTATCTGAACTTCACAAAATAAAATAAAATGTGCATTTTGGCGACGTTTCTTTTCAGTGAATAAAAATAGGCGGTACCCAACGAATTTGTAAGTGCGAATTTCATCCTTATGCCATGTACAGAAGGATTTTAGCCCGTCGCTCATTCTACGCCCAGAGCCCGGGGCAAACGGACATGCCTTAGTCTACGCGGCGCTTCGATCTTTAAAAATATACTTGCGGAATAACAAAACACTGTTGTTTGCTAGAGATTAGGGTTTTTATTGGTAAACGCCCAAAAATCATTCGCTCCGCCCGATTCCGAATGAGTCAAGGACTAGTGGATCATCGTAATCAGTCAGCCTTTATTTTTAAATCATATTATTCATCTACACCACCATGTGTTTTTCGTATACTTCTCCAAAATATTTTACTATGTGACCGGCAAAGACACGAGGTAGCAAAGTCGAAATCCGGAAAGAGCACATTGAAATCTATAAAATTACCAATTTTCAAAACTCCCTGGAAAACTTTCCAGGTAACCTCTTTTTTCGAACCAATTAATTGGACCATTAATAATACGGCCGGCGTGGTCTCAGCTCTAGACTCGGATTGTAAGTTTAGGCAAGGCTCTTCTGAAGGTCGCGGGTTCGAACCCGGCGTGCGCAAATAAATTTTATTTGATT
This sequence comes from Limnephilus auricula, assembly GCA_951813805.1. Lineage (NCBI taxonomy): Eukaryota > Metazoa > Arthropoda > Insecta > Trichoptera > Limnephilidae > Limnephilus > Limnephilus auricula. Next base: position 8,309,004 of record OX638405.1, read on the forward strand.
AAGCTGTGTTGTTTCAGAATTAATTGATTAAAAATAAAATCAAATATAAAAAAATAATATAGTATATTTGCGGTACGTTCCAGAGTGGAAGGTACTCTCAGTATCGCCCTGGGGTAAAACCACCATTCAGAATTGAACTCAAACTAAAAAAAACTGTGAAGAGCTTTAATGTGCTACAATTATTTATTAATAATTTAAATGAACTAATAATAATTATTATTAGTTATTTGGAAACAGTCGTCGGTGGAGCCAACAAGAATTTCACTGCAACCTTTCTCAAAGACAGAAATGGGCTAGAATTCCAGTAAGAATAAATATCTGCATTTCTTTGTAACCTTGGATCTGATAAGTAGGCTTGAATAATTTGCTTAACTTGTGATAAGCGATCACCATTATCCACACCAGAAGTATCTTCCATTATAAGTCATGGGCATCCCATAGCCCTTCTCCTCTTTCAGAGAAAGCGATTCTACATGAACAAGATATGATAGCTGTGTGTCTCCAGAATGAATTCACTAACAACATCCGCGCACAATTATCAACTTCATCTGTGTATTTTTTAATCTGGAATCCAATAATGTTGAAGTAATTAGAGCAGGATGTCCTTTGACTTTTGCAAATCAACAAGTCCTGACACAACTATGAGCGCGGACGCAGCAAAACGACACTTCATCACTCGCAGCTCAGTAGAAACAAAACGACACTTCAGCTCGCAGCACCGAACATATCCGATCGCAGTGTGAAACCTCCCGAATTCAATTTCGGTTTCGGCTGGATGGCAGCCGAAATCGAAGCCCATTTTTTTTGCCGAAACTAGGCTGAAACCGAAAGTTCGGTCGGACACTAATAAGCACACATTATATTATTAACTCACCTCTTTTCTTATCGTCGACTTTTTTCTTTAAATAATATTATTTTAAAGTTCGAAAGGTGATAAAGGCTCAGTTATCGGAGTAGTATAACATCCCAAATCAGTATTTGCTAGTCTGAGTAGCACAGATTCAGATAAGGTAATTCAGGGATGCTGTGTGGTGGGTCTTTTTAAGGAAAGAAAGGAGAGGAAAGTCTGGAATGGAAAAAAGAATGAGGGGTGGGTAGGAATCAGGACATATTAAATCATCCCTCCAACTGCGGTGCAAGGCGATGGGTTGAGAGAGTCCAGAGAGGTCAAGGGGCCTCCCTCAAACTACCCCTCCCGATCCTCCTTGGATGTTTGAAATCATCAAAACATCATGGTCTCCAAAATTAGAATGATACCCAAATGGTCGAGATTATCTGATTCTTGATGTGTCCCTGCTCTTTCAATTTGTTGGAAATATGATATCACTTTTGTGTTCAGTTGTGTATTACGCAAAAAGAAGTCATGCCCGTGGATTTAAGGCGAAATGATAACATTCTTTTTCTGGCTCGCTGAATGCTGCATCATTGGCTCCGTCCTGACACTGCTACGCATGGCCTAGACAAGTGCGAGCAAGTATCAAGCAATAGTAGTTGAACATTTGCAAAGGCCTGAAATATATTATTTTGTTTGCCCACTGCTTTATTTTTGGTTGGGAACTGTCTCAAATGAATAGATAGAGCTAGAAGCGCGATCTGTGAACAGGTCTATTGGAGTTCTCTGGGAGTTTAACTCCCACCGAAGAAGAACACAATAACATACAGAGGTAAGGTAATGTTGGGTACAGTTGTTAGTAGGGAGAGGAAGAACTCTGGTGGTGGAGGGTGTTTGAATTAAAACTCCAGACAGAAATGTTTTATGATACGTTTTAATTTAATGTGGATTAGCAAATAATTGTCTAATACAATACATAAACTTTAGAAGTAATTCAAATGTAAATATTTCAATTGTTATAAAAGAATGCGCATCGTAAGTTTAGTGGTATTGCACTGATTTCATGCACTCGAGCGTCCAATAAAAGTGAAACACAAATGGCCATATAATATCTATTTATACAAATAATAATTAACCTCGTGTCTCGGCTCGTCTCCGCTGTACAGGTACAAAGTACGGGTACTTAATACGGGTACTCGGTACAGATACTTGGTACGGGTAATTAATATGTGTACTTGGTACAGGTACTTAATACGGGTACTTCATATGTGTACTTGGTACGGGTACTTAATACGGGTGCTTAATACAGGTACTCGGTACGGGTAATTAATATGTGTACTTGGTACAGGTACTAATACGGGTACTTCATACTCGTACTCAGCACGGGTACTTAATACGGGCACTTGGTACAGGTACAGGTACAGAGTAGAGGTACAGAGTACACGCAGTTGACATTACAATCAGGTGATGCATTTATAAACACAGGGAAATATTCCAATTCTACGTGTAAATACATTAGCCAATCTAATTAATAAAATATCAAACATAAGTCCTTTAACAGAAGAATATTTCAATGAAAAAATAAAACTGTACATTTTAAATGACTTCACAATGAGATGAAATAATTGAAACGGCATTTACAGGTTGAGAAGGACGGCCGCTGGGACCTAGGAATCCAGGAATCCAGGAATCTAGGAACCGGCGGCCGCCTTAGACAACATAAGATGCTCTGCCAAATTAGAAACAACAAAGATTACATTTGTACAAGTAACCTACCTAGCACGCGCTCCTTCCATACTGCACACGCACACCGCATACATATTCACAGCTTCACACCATCACACCATTCACATGAATCAAGTCCATTCCACACAAGCTCTGCTGCGGAGACCGAATATGCCCATAATAATATATAAGTTACTTCATAAAGTGACTAAAAATAACAAGAATCCGTCCGTGTTTAGTCTATCAAGCAGGGTGAAGTTTCCCTTGGCGAGGCAAACAGCAATAGAAGGACTAAACGCTAGACTGCGTGCTCCGTAACCTAACACCGTCCACCGCCACCGCAACCGCCATCAACTGACCTCCACACTTCCCGGCGCACGAGGCCCAGAGGACAGTGGTAAGGCGGCCTGTTTCCACATCCACTTTACATTAACATACACGTTACCTATATTTCCCTAATTATGCCTTTCGTCCATTCACTCGTACAATTATATATTTACATGCACACTGCCGGCGCTGACCTCTCTTCTCTTCCTATTTGTTATTTAACCGGAAAGCCAACATTTGAACTGGATCAGTCTATCACAAGAGTACACGCGGAGGATGAAATAAACTGACGTCTCTAGCATCGTGGCCTCGTGTTAGTAACGCCTCGCAACTGACTGATATCGTCTAGTGGCATTAGGACGCCTGAGGATAGACTGCCACCGGCCACCGGCCACCAGCCACCAGCCTGCAGCCAGGGTGTCAGTAAATACATTTGGTCTGTATATACATAATATTATAATTGGATTAAATACAAACTAATCTGAATTATGTACAATATATAATAAATTGAGAAAATAAAAGGGATGATCCCATTAGCTTAGAGCTAACTAGGGCAAGGCTAAGAGTAAAGAAATCCTACTGCCACCCGACTCTACGTTTCTATGTTTTAGTTACTTTAGTAGCTTCTTAACAGTTAGAACACTATTGCGTTCCTAAGATATTGCCATAAATAATTTAGATTATTTATTTTTATCAAAAATGCACATTTGGTAAACTAATATTTTCAATGTTTGTAGAACTTTAAAATACAAAAGACGCCGGCGATAAAGCCCGTTAGTATTTTAAAAACAAACAACATCTCGTCTAGGAAGTTTGTAAAAGTTGCGATACAAACGAGCCCTCGTGGACAACCATGAGAGAACTTTAAAATAGTGATGCAAGTATTTGATTGGACTTGCGTGACCTACGAGTACGTGTATATATGTATGTATGCATGTTTGTCTACGACTGCGCTCAACGGGATATAAATACACGTCTGAATTGATTCCTACTATTAACGGCAGCCGTCAACATGACGACCGCTAAACCGGTGGAACATATGTACAGCCCTACTTCTAACAAACAAAGGGTGAATTCATTTAATTAATTAACACACCAAGATTAATATTTTAATAAACTTTGTATGGCCAGACTTCAATAAATGTCTATATAAAATGTTCAAAAAGTCTCATGCTATTAAAATATGTATATTATTAATTATTATAATATTACTTTTGTAGCGTATCAAGTTTTGGTGTTTTTTCTATGTTTTTCTTTTAAAAGATTAGGGTAATCCAAATCCAACCAAGCTCACGTCTGAACATATTATATCTTCCAGAATGCAGCAGTATCAATCAAACCCAAATACTTGACAATAATAATAACACGCGTTTACACGTTTAGCGATTTACATTATTATGCTTCTAATTGCTTTATTTGCTTGGCTGTGAGGTGTAGTGGGTGGTCAGGGTTAGGTTAGATTAGGTTGGGATTACAGGAATGGTCTGCAGGTTGAGTAAAGAGGCAGGATGCAACACCCGCCGCCCACCACCTGGAACTGTGACGGCACCGTTAACATATATTATTATGCCGTTCTAAAATCTATTTTTCCAAGTGAGCACTGCTGCTGACCAAGTAAATATCAAGCAAAGGATGGAGCCATTGTCGAAAGCAAAACGCAAACATTGAATGGGAGAATACAATACATACACAGAGGAACTTTACACTTTACTTTAGCACATATTACACAACATAGTCGGGAGCCTAATTATCTGTAACGGACTATAGTAACCTAAAGTGGTTTCCAAGAGATTACAAGTACAAGGCGCCTATTAGTAGTATGTTCCGACCTAGCGATGAAAGCGAGGCATCAGCTCTCTGCACGCCATTCTCATCAATCTCTTCCTGATTACCTCCGTGCACAATGGTCAATACTCATTACCCTTTCTCCCCAAACTATAGCCTAACATAACACCTAATCCACTATATGTAAGTAGAACATTTCTGTACAGAGGTGACCTAGCAACTTTACCACATCTCAGGTAGAGGACAGAACACTAGAATTACTTCTTGTCAGGCTGCATACTTGCATGTATAAATTTGCCTCATGTTCGTGAAGGTTCAATTTCAAAGTGTTAGCATTGGAGCACTTGTCGTGATGTCAAAACATGTGGTGCAAAATAATAAGATAATTACAGCAGAATTGGCCCTTCACAAGAAGCGTTATGGATTAGATTTGGAGATATTAGAAAGGCACAACAATGCGGAAAAGCATAAGCCAATAGTTATTTGATTGATTGATGGATTGGATGGATACATAGTAACATTAGTCGGGAATGGAATTATGAATGTCTTCCACTCCATACACGAGAGACTTGCAAATACGTACAAATATTCTAATGCCTAATGAACGTGGAAACTTCTAGTTGGAGTGTGTCGTAAAATTAGTTGAGAATAAATCATCGTTGATAATAATAAACCTTTAAATAATTAAGATTACGTTTTTATTGTTGTGAAAATATTTTAAAATGTACAGATAAATAAAATAACGATAACATATGAAAGATCAGTAAACCTAAAGATCACACGTCACCGACAGTTGCCAAATATGTATATTTTACATAAAATAATATCTGAAAATCATAGGAAGATAAACATGTCAAGAAATAAAAGGAGAAGCCGGTGTAAGGTGCCTTACTTTAGGTTATAATAATACCTTATGAAAGCAGTGTCTGAGTTGTTGAACTATTTATTATACATCTCATCTCCTACGTTCACCGAGCTCTATCTGCCTAACACATCCAACACACTATGCATAGTAGAAGCTTGTCAAGTTACAAATAGTATATATATAGTAATATAGTAGGTATTTAGTATAGTATAGGGGCTGGCTGGCTGCGTGTCGGTGCAACGTTTGGGATATGGATCATAATGCAGTAATAGTAATGCCAAACTAACTCTTCCTTCAATTCTCCTAGTCTCCCGTCTGCTTCTGCGTCCGTGATACGTCGCGTCGCCTGCCACTGTGGCCGGCACCAACCACACTCACACGCTATATTGGTCCGCCCGCACACGCTGGCACTTCATCAGATTCATCCACCAATTTAATCATATCACACGCATCTGTCGCCGGGGGCTGCTTACTGGGGCCGCTCCACGCACGCTGCATCTGCCTACGCGGTGTGCGTGGGCGAAGCCTCTGCGGGGGGCGGCGCGGGGGCCGAGCAGGAGGGCGGGGTGGGGGCGGGCTCTGCGGCCCCCGCGCCCTCCGCTACCGCTCCGCCCTCCACCACCGCGCCGCCCTCTCCCGCCATCCACTCGGGGATTAGGGATGCCTTCAGGCCGGGTTCGCTGGACAGTTCTGCAATTACAACAAAATTAGTTAGTACAGTACGAGGACATTAGCGGGGAGATGACTGTTAGATTAGGTGGGTTGCCTCGGCATTGTACTGACCTTGCTCGGTAAAGTTGAAGAGCGGCGGCAGCTCGTGTCCCGAGGGCAGGCGTGCGTCCCTCTGCCGCAGCTCTGAAAAGAACTTGTGCGCGCACGCCGACAGTGGGGAAATGCGCGCGCGCGGCCGGTACTCCAGCAGTTTCTCGATGAGGCTCAGCGCATCCGTGGGCGTGCTGGACCGGAACACCTGCAACATCAAACTCACCGCTGTACAAGACACTCTCTACTCCCCCATTCCAACCAAACATTATTTCACACCAACTGTACGAGGTTCAACGAAGATTAGTTCTGACAATATTAGCAGGCAAAGTTTCTCAACCTGTGATCCCATAATGACAGAAAAATTCACATTAACAGCAACAATAACAAAAAGGATTTTTATTAAAATCAAAATAGTTCATCGTAATATCATATTGCTTAAGAAAAGACATCGGATTATATTAATACGTACTATGTAAATGGTGAAATATGCATGCACATATGCACCAATACCAAAATATACATTCACTATAAAAATGGTTATGTACCAATACGTTACGGAGAAGATTACAGATTTGATGTACATGGAAGTATAAAAGGTGATAGGGGCAAGATACCATTTTGTGACATGCGCCAAAAGATGGTTGCTGAACTCTCCGTAAGTGACTTTTAAAATGTCAATGGTCAATGTAGAATCGTTCAGTTGAGTTGCTCTGTTATAATAAATATATGTAAACCCAAACACTATAAAAACATGATTGTGTGTTTTGGAACCCAGTTTTTTGGGAACTTTTTGATTTTATGAGTGGGGGGGGAGGGGGGTCAACCATCAAAATTATCAAGGATAAGAACCGGTTTTCAAATTTTTGAATCATAATGCAGTAATAGTAATGTTTTCAAATTTTTGAAAGGAACCTTATCAAAAATAATCAATTTCCTCAGAAAATAGAAAAATATCAACTACATATCTAATTCTAATTTAAACAGCTAATATTTTGAAGAATTGAATGGCAGAAATAGGCACAAACCATAAAAAAGGTTCAAATATGCACTAAGCAAATACATATTATGGACGCTGGAAAGGATAAGTGGCTAAAGTGCCATATTGTTAAGTGGCGCATTAGCTAATTATCTTTTCCAGCATCCCTGTAATCCGATGTCCACTTATGAACTAGGTACTTATACCTCAAAAATAAGATCATAAATTGTCAAAGTATAATGTACTTTGTTTAGTGTTATGATGATTGATAACTAAGTTTTTTTTAATGTTTGGTTGTAATATTTTCAGCAACCCTTAGTTACAATATCGTGAAGGTATATTTCAAATAAATTTCAGATTGTGTGAGAAATGCAAAAAAGGATTAACTTTCTCTATGGACTAGTGAAAAATCCACCAACTGTCTATACCCTGAAATTGTGTATATTTTTTGAAATCCAGTTAAAATTTTCATATAATTTAAATATTTTGCTAACTAGAGTTAATTTGGTTCAGTGGCTGGTTGAGAAACACTGCTAGCGGGTATTGTTTTCCATTCAAAATGTTAATTTATGTACAATTTGTAACAATCAATTTGCCTTTTATTATTGGGTCAGAATAGAATTTGGCAATAATCTTCGATAAATAAATAAATGTTTTATGAAACTACTTTAATCGAATCACTATTACTTCACAAAGGAAATATGGATGGGTCCGTGTAATTTTTGGGAAACAGTAAGTATTGTGTATTATACATTCTGGGTTCATGATATTTCCGGTACCAAATGGTAAAGTTGGTTTACACTTCTTAATTAATACCTTTGAAGAAACTTTTCTGAAGTAACAGCTTAACCTACAAATTTAGGGTAAAATATACATTAATTTGAAATATGTCAGTTTATGTACCGAATTCTATGTTGTCACACCTTCATTTCTGTAGGACTGATAGGGGGTTATTGATGTTTTTGACCTTTTGTTGCCTCTCACAATTATTTACACGTTTTGGGCAGAGCAAGTGTCACGACAGTTAACACAACGGGAAGCGGCATTAGACTTTGTGGGATTAGAAGAAGCCACATGGACAAGGCGGACAGACCATTTCACAAGCCAGCCAACGTTCTACTGAGAATGGTTCTTCCATCTCTCTTTTCTAGACCCGCTTGCTCGGCCACATTACACATACTGCTGGTAGCACTATTATTATTATTACGATAAAAACCTTAGCTGATCGTTGGGTTAAAATAGGGTTAAGTTAATGAAATGATTGGACATTGCTCTTCTTAAATTCACGGATATTTGGCAACCTTTCTTGGGAAAAGTGAAGAGAGGCAAGACTCTCAGAAAATGAAACCTCGAATCCATTTGATAGTCATCTATTATAGGAAAGGCATTGCCTGCGCACTGAGGTAAAGGAGAATGGCGGAACGCAGACCCAAGCCAGTTGAGAGCTGATAGAGCGCATTGCATTGCTGGTCGGTTGAAGGTAGGTAGATAGGTAGGTTGAATCGGAATTAGAAGAACTGAATGCGGTTTTCAGATGATTGAAAGATGCGGGTGGAACGATGAAGAGTGAACGGTGATCAGCGGCAAACGTTATATTGTTTAGGGGTTTGTTTAGAGTCGAGGACAACAGACAAGAAGCCCATTTAAAACATTAGACATGCGTGTGAATGTCATAACCAACCAGCAACCAACCGACACACACATGATACGCCTGAGGAGGGCAGATAGGACAGACAGGAGACTGACACACTATACACTGCGTGCTGTAAGTACGGCAACAGAGCAGAGCAGAGAGAATCCAGTCTCCTGCGGACTTACTCTGATGGCGGGACGGTTGGTACATCCAACACTGAACGGGTGGCTCATTTGCTCCAGAGACAACTGTGGATACAACAAAAACACGGACTGGCGTCAGTACATGGTACTCTAACATCTCTTATCCGAGCCATGCGCTCTCTACACATTGCACACACCGACAAGGGAACAACTAACTATATAATTACAAGATAGGGGAGATATTTACGGTGTGACGGGGTGAGACGATGGTGATGGATGGCTACCGACCTTGTACCAGGGGTGGCTCTTGATCTGCGGGAATTTGAATTCCGTATAGTTGGGGTTCATCTGGCGGATCTGGTCGCGCGTGGGAGTGCCCAGCACCTTGATGATCTCCACCAGCTGGTCCACGCCCGAGTCTCCGGGGAAGATGGGCTGTCCCATCAGTAGCTCGGCCATCACGCAGCCCGCTGACCACACATCTGTACACAAGTTATAATCATTAAACTTCTATTCTGTTATATATTATTCTTCTTCACCATTCCTGTGGATTTAATATGAACCACGACTGGCCTAGTACTTAGAAGTTAAGGTGAAGCCTATTTAAATGTCATTTGGATGAAATTATAGGTCAACAGTACGGTACCAAAGGTCACATTACATCGTGTTGGGTTAGATATTTAAAAACTGTGGTGGTTCCTGCATCAAAAACCGAACCATCACCATTTCACAATTTAAGGACCCACGTTGGTTATGAGAATTCATCATTGCATTATTGATGACTGCTTTAACCTTTCCCTTACTGTGCTGAAAAAATCCGCGCACTCCGGTGCTGTGTAATCACTACACAAGCAGAAATGGTCGATTTAATAACTCAGGTACGGGACATACGTCATTCCTATGTCTACCTACGTTAAATTATCGTGAAAACAAGCTTATGTGTCCAAGCGGTTAAAAGCCGAAAAAAATTTATATTCATAGCAAATCGCTATATTTCATTATAGTTGAAGTCAAAAATGATAATAATTGATGTTTAATTGCTGAAAACATGAAAAAAAAAACATCGGTAGCTCAAAGAAACGATGCTCATACAACATGCGAAGAGACCACTCCGAATGAATGCCGAGCGGCGACTGGCAGCGCTGTCCGCGGGCGAAACTGAAGGAACAAACACGATTGACGACTGACCAGTAACCACACGGTTCTCTTTCTCGCGCTCACTTATATCGAAGTAGGTGAGAGTGAGACGTGCATAGTGTCGCACTGGCCGCACGCTTCACGCATTTGTACATCTCACCCGCAGCACTGATCATACGTCAGACGTTTGATTGTGTTGGTGAATTTGTTTTCGATTCTCACAAAATACCCCACATGTGCCCGAAAGATACTGATTATTATTTTTTTTTAATTTTTATTTAATGAGTAAATGTATAATGGAGGATTACCTAAAATCTGAACCCAGAATTTTCCATGTTTACGGAGATATTAAATGTGCAAGAAGCAATGTGTAGTAGATACACATCGCAGGCTAGGGAGGGTTAAGGAAAAAAACTTATGTTTTGTTTATTGTTGCGTAACTGTTTCTGCACATTCAAAACTAAATGACCAAATAATAATTTATTCAAATAAAATACAAAAAAAACTTAATAATAATATATTACAACATTTTTCTGTTCTCCGTGTTGGCTTTATTTTGACTGAAATTCCTTTTATTGAATGGTATTTATCTTCATCAAACATACAAATTTCAGTTTTCGGTCTGTCTATAATATAACTCTGGTTCAATGAACTGGAGTTTGATTCGAATAAGTGTCATTTTAGAAATTGGAACTGATTGTGTCGAGAATTCAGACAAGTGATACAGTACCTACTCATAATACAGGTGTAGCAGTACGTACCTGAAGGATTTTAACCAGCGATTCCTGAGCATATTTGGAGTAAAATATGTAAATGTCATTTTGCTGTCCAATGATTTTCAATTAAAAACATTAAAAATATTTTTCCATCTCACATTGTAACTGAGTAGTCGGGTATAGTCAGCGGGTCATTTGATAAGCACTCCATCTAGTTACAGTTCACGGTAAAACACGAAACAGCGCGCTATCACATGATCCCATCGCGATGTGTAGGAGTATGATCAGTGGTGATTTTTTTGTTTTTAATTGAAAATAGAAAAAATATATCAGACGGCAAAATAACATCTACATTTATTACTCCAAATAAAATGTCAAGTATCGCTGGTTAAAACCCTTCGGGTACGGGCCGTTATACCCTTTATAATTTTTTTTTACCAGAAAATTTGTTGATTTTGTATTTAAAATGTGTATTTCTTGTACGAAGCAAGTTAAGTCAGTCTGCGCTTTTTAGCAAAAAAGCAATTAACAATCCTACAATATTCTGTGATTTTTCTAGGGTCTGCAATAGTTTTAAATAAAAACTTACTAATTTTGGTCGGCCGATTCAAAATGCTAGTTTGCTTCTTGTGAAAATTTACAAAATTCTTTACTCAGTATTTTAACACTATGGTCAATTATTTATTATCCTGACAACCGCTGTGAAGCCAAGGTTCAATAAGCACCTGCAAAGAAGCACTCTTGAGGTAACTTTTCAATGGAGTGTGTTGTGAGACTGAAGGAATTGAGAGGGAGAAACAGACAATAGGAAGGTTGGGAAGTACCTAGCTATTCAGATCTGGTCACTAAACATAAGTAAAGCCATTTCAAGCAAATTTTCTATTCAGAATGGCGATTTTTCACCAGGACGATACTGACAGTATGTACCACTTTGTAACACGCCGCACGAGGTGTGATTTCATACAATGATCAGTGGCCCATCTTCCCTGTTTCTATCATCTCCCAGTCTACCGCCCAAGTGGAGTGCACTAAGTAAAGGTGTCTGACCGATCTTGGTGGTGTAGTCGATGGCCCCGAAGATGAGTTCGGGCGCGCGGTAGTAGCGCGAGCAGATGTAGGAGACGTTGGGTTCGCCGCGCACCAGGTGCTTGGCCGAGCCGAAGTCGCACAACTTCAGCACGCCCGTGCTCTGGTTGATGAGCAGGTTCTGCGGCTTGATGTCTCGGTGGCAGATGCCCAGCGAGTGGATGTACGCCAGACTGCGGAACAGCTGGTACATGAATACCTGCAATCACACAACACAACCATTATTATTACATCATAAGCATTTAAAATTTAATTTTTTTCCTCAAAACATCGGAATGGTTTTTTTTCAAGGATCGCAATATAGTGATTCTATACCGATAATTACTAATTGCATCCGAAATATGGGAATAATTTCTCTTTCAATTTTTGGTTTGATTTTCGAGATGCCAAATTACTTTATTCAGAACATGGGTTTTTTTCACAGAAGTCACTAGAATGTAATTAATTAAAGCGAATTTACATCACACTAAATGGAAAGATTTCAAGCTCGATCAAAAGTTAAGCTTTCTTGATGCCTAAGCATATAACATGTCCCGGTTTGACAGTATAAAAACTCAGGTGGAGGGCATATGTTATTCCTATGTCTACCTATGTTAATAACTCAGGTACGGGGCATACGTCATTCCTATGTCTACCTACGTTAAATTGTCGTGAAAACAAGCTTATGTGCCCAAGCGGTTAAATTGTTGTTAAAGGTTTGTCCCGGTATTTGAAAAAAAGTATCTTTGCAAATACAGCTTTATAACTTGTTGAAAGCCAGCATACAAAAAATATATTTTTTCAATACGACGTAAAATATTTGACAGTTCTCACCTTTCTTACGAATTCAATTTTTATAACATTTCTTTTGTGATATAATACAAAAATTACATCAAAATAATGTAGATAAACCGAACTTCCTAATAATGACTCAAATCTATGCTTTCTATGGATTTATGTCAAAAACAATAAATAAATATAGACTTCGAATATGACAGCGTTCATATTATCAAGCGGCAGCCATTTTGTCCGCCATCTTTGGTGCCCGGCGCGTCATTGGCAATTAATATGAATTATTCGGAGTGGTTAAATGCTATCTAGTAATTCGTTATGTCAAGATCGAGAATGGCCCAAGCGATTCTGACCTTGTTCTTCATACAATTTCTTTATACATAAGGGGCAAAATCGCTTCCAAAATCCGGACCCGCCGGGGGGACTGCGGCCTACAAGAGGTTAAAAGCTGCAGCCAGAAAACACTAGAATGCATTAGTTCTTCGCAGTAAATATAAATGATCATTTTTTAATCCAATTTTCATGAACACAAATACTGCAGTCAGAACACGAGAATGGTTTTATATGCGCTGTGATAATATATAGAGTGCTGTTTTAATTAGTATCTCATGTAATTTAAAATTGTAGTCAAAACGTGAGAATGGTCCGAGGAAACTGGTTGAATAGCTGAATCAACTACAAAAGATACAAAGTCACAGCGCGTACTTCTTAGTCTAGGCGGCAGCCGGTCCGCGACATAATACTTTTTTTTTGCCGGTCCGCAGGTCTAAAAAGGTTGGGAAAAGCTGATCAGCAGCAATATGAGTACTACTTCGTCGCTGGGCGCATATACACCCCCAATGTGAATTTTTTTTAAATTTTACATAGTGAAAAAAACTAATTTTTAAGTACGAAAATGAAGGAAGACTTAGATTTATTTTTATTTTTTGCGTACATTCATAATCATTGTTGATATAAATAAATATTGTTTGGAGGTCCATCTTCATTTTCCTACACCAAAATTTGTTTTCTCACTCTCCTGTAAAATATTATATTTTTTCACATTGGAGGTTTTACACACCCAGCAACGATATTTTAACTGAAAATCATCATCAGCAAAAACTTTTTTTGAACGGAAAGCAATGATATGATGAAATTTGAAAAGATTTGTCTGAAGTTTCCACTAGGTAAATTAAATACAACAATTTTAAGTTCTCAATGTTATCATTACAAGCTTTAAAGCCTTTAAAGATCATTGAATCCCATATTGTTTTATCAATTTAATTTTTATCAATTGCACAATAAGATAAACAATTTTGAAAAAAATTATGTTGACACAAAGGCAAAGTTGAACTGTAGCTACTAGTTGAATGTAAGGCCACTGGGCACTCCATAAAATCAATTAAATTTGAGAATGTTTCCTTCTATTTTTAGGTATAATCTAAATAACAAATAAGTCAAATAAAAAAACTACAGTGTGTTAAGGCAATCAATAATGATTTATGGAGGTAAGTTGAAGAGTACTGCATCTATTTATAGCCAAACATTCGATGCATAGCCATCTGTGTGAAACTCCAGCAGATGGTTGGGAATATATTGCTTTAAAAATGAAAGTCATTTGTGTCAAATTATCCGCAAAACTGAATCAGCTGTTTGACAATGCTGGATAGCAACTATCAGTCCAACATGAAGTATGATTCCTAAACAAAGATAACAGAAAATAGTGGTATTTGATTTATTATTAATTTTTGACATAAGAATTACAAATGTACATATTTACATAACAGAATGTACATATTGTATAAACATTTAAGATTGGATAAAATCTTTGGTAATGCGGGGAGAAACCTAATTAACGATGAACTGTTTCTAATTTTAGAAAATAATTAGGAAAAATTCATAATTAAGAAAATCTGCGGCTGTTTTTTGATGTGAGACATCTTTTGGGGGGCCTAAACAGACTAACGTGGTAAGACAGGACGACGCTTCATTCGATCAGCCTTGTGACATGTCGGTGCTTTCTGCCCGGCCACCTAAACTCTTGTGTGATATATTTGCTTCTATTCCTACTAAAATTGGCAATGGATCTAATCTAAATGTTGAAGTATTTTAAATTTATAATATATTTCTTTGTGTATATTTAATTTCAATAATAATAAAATAATTGTTTTATTATCAAAAATATAAAAAGTAGTTTATATTCATTTTCAGTTCATTAATAACTCAGGTCCAGGGCATGTGTCGTTCCTATGTCTACCTACATTAAATTATCGTGAAAACAAGTTCAATAAGCTCGTTTCTCATAAGCCCGCCGGCTGGCGAGTGACAACTGTGAGATTAACCGCTTGGACACATAAGCTTGTTTTCACGATAATTATAGCGATAGTAGGTAGATATAGGAATGACGTATGCCCCGTACCTGAGTTATTAAAAAATAAAATGCGATTTTAACCCTTACGTATTAAAAAACTGTACAAGGACAAGGTCAGAATCGCTTGCACCAATATCATTTCAGACTTTGCTTTAAATTAGAGCTCTTCTCAGAATGCTCTGATATTAATTTTCTGTGAAATACGGCCTTGACATCTTAACTGTCATCCGACATTCAAGAGGTAAAAAATCAATTTCAATGTTTCAAATCTCAACCCGTGACAGCTATAATTTTGTTTTACTAATGGACTAGGACAGAGGTTCCCAAAGTAGGTGCCGCGGCACCCTAAGGTGCCACGGAGACATCAGGGGTGCTGCGAAGCGGCCATGATATCTCTACTAAAAATCAAAATTGACGTGAATACAAACATTTTATGGAATGGAAAATCACCCGCTTGGCCGGTCCACCCTCTGGGTACGGATTGCGTGGGAGGCACAGAGGGGATGGATGGACTTCGAAAGAAGAAGAAAATCTAATTGACCTTGGATTTCGGATTTGACGGAGTTTTGGATGTCAGTCGAAAATGAGTATCCGATTTTAAGTGCAAAAGCTGTAAGGGTCCTCATTCCCTTTGCCACTTCATAATCTGTGCGTTTTTTGTCTGAGGATTTTCAGCGGTTGCTGTTTGTTATAAAGAGCAAATATTGCTTGAAAATAAATGTGGAAAAAGAAATGAGAGTAGCTGTATCAAGCCTTATTTCCAGATTCGAAAAATTGTGCAGTGAGCTCAGGCTCCCCCGTCGCACTAAACACACACATCTCAAGATCGTGTGGAAGATTTTTATAATTATATTTGCATTTTCTCTGTATTTCTCCTATGTTTTCCTACCAATAAATGTACTTGTTCATTTTAAATACGAGTTGTATTAGTGTTTTACCTGGTTTCTTCTTCATAGTCGTACAAATATGAAATATAGTTACAACAGATAGATATTATTTGCCTAGGGTGCCGTGAGAAAATTCAAATATTCTAAGTGTGCCACTGCTTGGAAAAGTTTGGGAACCCCTGGACTAGGACAATGTTTGGTATTATGAAAGCTTTATTTTGATAATTGTATGATATTTTACAAACCTTTATAAAGCCAAGTGGCATGTTAAGCCTATTCTTAGAGTAAAATCTGGCGAATCTATACACTGTCTCCGGCATATACTCCAGGACCAAGTTGAGGAACACTTCATCTTTCTGTAATCAGGAAAACATAAAAAACATTGTTAGAAAAATAGATAAAAGATCATCGGCATCCATCGGGGTTATCGGCTAATAAGAATTAACATGTTGATGGTTAACACCAAAATTAACCAATATTTTATGAATTTTACAGGAAGAAAAAGCGTTGTGCAGAGGCTTGGGTACTTGCTTAGATATTGCAATGGAACATAAACAGTGGTAGTAAATGAAAAATATGCATTTGGTCAAGTGTTGGCTAAATATTGGGTGTTAACTATCAATATTTAAAAATTTAACAAACCACAAAAAAAGGTTATTAATGTAATCAGTACAAATCAATTGAGAAGCAAAAATTCAGTTAACACATCTGCGAGAGATGTCTTATGACGGATATCAGAAAACCCCGTCTTTTTAAAATTGAAATGAAAACAAGAACACAAAACGATACACGATGATAGTGATTCTTAAATAATACTTTCTTCTCACCACTTACAATAAATATACATGTATTACACGGGAGCCATGTGTCAGGACTCCTTAGTGGGACGGGGGAACACAACACCGTGAGAAGATAACTACAGTCTAAGTGGAGTATGTACACAAACGAAGCTATTAATAGATTAGCGGTTAAAAACAACTTTTGATCAACAATGGAGACTAGATGTTGTGTTATTCAAGTGTATTTCTGGTGACGGTAAATAATGAAACTAATTGTCTATTTGAACTTTACACAATCTTAGTATATTTGTTAAAAACTGACTGCCAAGTTGATGTACATTGAACTTTGTGCAATGTGGGACATGTAAGACGGTCAGTCTGAACGGACATTACAGGAAAACGGGCATTTACATGAATCAAGAAAAGGAGAAGTAAGAAAGATGCAGCGACGGTGCAGAAAGACAGAGTCTGCCCGATGTGTAAGAAGAGCTACTTGTACATGGAAGATTTGTTGGAGAGACAAATGATTAGACGGTGATTGAGGGTAATTCCTTAGGAAGGGTGGTGACTACCTGTATGGCTCCCATGAACACAGTCATATCCATCGGGACGGCTCTCTTCTCCATCCAACCACCCACAACCAACACAACAACACATTAGAGACGTCTACTCCCCGCAGGCATGCCGATAGGCCAACAGGCCAAAAGGCAGGCAGAATGGCAGACTGCCAGTCTGACAGCTGCATTACCATGAGCTACATTCAGATCTAGTCATTGTGTATCAAAATCAACAAATCCACAACAAGGTCATCTCAAAAAAAAAGAATTAATTTTAACAATAATGGCAAGTACCCCAATACTTGCATATTAAGTAGTAAAATAATTTACAAATTATAATTGGGCAAATAAAATAAAAATTATAATAAAGGTTAAGGGTTGAAATAATTAATAAAGTTTCAATGTTAAAATAGTTCATGAATAAAAGATAAACGCTTTATAGAAGTTGGTGAGTTTTTGGGTAATGAAGGATATTTATGGGTTGGATTAGGGAAGAAAGTGAACTATAAAAGAACTTGTGTTTAGCACATACCGTTTCACCACTGCAGTAATAGAAATATTTCAATTTCACAATATTACAGTGTTCCAGTCTGCGCATTATCTGTAGTTCACGATTCTGGAAACAAATAAATCAATATTAGCCCCCATCATTATCCAAAATAGCAAAGTCGTCAATAATAATTACTACCAAAAATGTGTTTGCATTTCAAATGCGCTTTGTCTATAAGATCTAAAATAAGACATCATTAACATTAAAATGGCTTCTCTCTTGGCACAAAAACCACATTACATAAAAAGATATAATTGAGTTACAGTTTGTACGCCACCTTTAAAATTATGTTGATATTGGATATTTTTTACACTATTTATAGACTATTCAATATTGGACATAAAATTTAACATCAGGGTTATACATGGTCTGTTAAGACAATAATGCAAATCAGAACTACTATATTTATGAGAAGACATAAATCATTAAACAATAAATATTATTCATTTTTTAATAAGTTTTCAATTTCAGGACTGTAGTTGAACTCATATAATTATATGAAGAAACATAAAATAGAAACAAATTCCGAAAATACTTGATTTGAAAGTTATTAAAGCATGCAACTTGACATCTCTGTCATTATCAATAATTTAATCCTCTGCAACATGACAAGTTTTACATTCATTTTGACATCAGAATTATTGATAACAAAAAAATTGAAAGATAATAAAACATTATTTATTTATTTTTATAGATTCTCGAAGCTGTGATATAATCGTTCTTCAAAACCAAAATGGATTACCTCCTGATGCAAAAATAAAATTTTATTAAAAAAAAGAAAGCCAAACATGTGCGGGTTACTAAAAGATATTCAGTCGAAAGCGAAACCAAAACCGAATTTCGGCTCCTGTTCTAGTTTTGGCCTTTTATTGTTAAACTTGTAAGAGATCATTAAAGTTAGTGTTAAATAAAATGTACAATGAAAAAAAAGACATCAGTTTAACCTGTAGGGGTAGGGAAGAAACTTCTTTTGCTGTCTTCCTGGAACGGCGTAAATTTTGATTTTCTAGACACTACCGTAAAACAATTCATTGTTATTATACTGCCATCGTTAAAATTAGGAAAAAATATATGACAGTGGGTTAATTTATAAACTGGTTTTAGTTATTAATAAAACTTATGAATAGTTTAATAAAATAGGTTTTAGGGTGACAATTTAAAAAAAAGAAGTTATTCAGCAGTATCTCGGTGTTACTTGAATGCTTTGAAAGGCATTTGCTGCCAAATATTTTTGGCCAAAATTGAAACTGCGGCCGAGCCTCGTTTTTTGGTCCTTACCCAAACTTGGGTGGATCACTATAAATAACCTGACAACTATTCCCATCATAAAAGCTGAAAATCTTGCTGGTACCGTCGACTGGGATGAAGAGAACCAGGCAAGGGTGAAGCGGACAACCGAGCTTACCTTGCTAACGCTCTTCCCCCGTCAACCGAAGTGATAAACTTCTACTTCTTTCCATAAGCGTCTCGGAAGTATTAGGCTTGCCTGTCGGTTGTGTTTTGAGCCCACGCCAAATATTTTAATAACCACGCACATCAGAACGTAAAAAGGATATTGTGTTCTAAACCCAATGTTCAGTTATATCTGACGTAAGTACAAAAAATATTTGATGCACAATAGCTTTTAGAAAAGTATGTAGAGCTTCATTTATAAAAAAAACTGATTTTTCAAGGGTAGAGCGGACCATCCCACGAACGTCCAAGAAACAACTGGGAGTTTGGAAATATTGTGAAAATTATCCCTGCATTGTTACTTTTTTGGGAATTTGTCTATTATTGATTTCTTAATAATACTTTTTTCCAAAAAACACAATCCATTCCCATTCTGTTTTTCATTGAATGGAGGAGTGCAGGTGTTTTTTTATGAATAAACTTGAAAATAAAGCTAAATTAACTCATTGGTCACCTTCACCTCAAGTGTGGGATGAAGGGAACCACTTTTAAATCATTTTTTAACTATGAAAAAAAAAGGTTTTTCAAAAAATGTTTTTTCAAAATCAATTTGATGGAGGGTCAAAACCATATACATTTAAAAAAATAATATTTCGTTATAAAATAAGCTTGTGGCATTAAAAAACCCCAATAAGTGGTACCACTTTACCCCCTCTGACTACAATGATAGAAAACTTTGCATGCAGAGGATTAAATTCGCCATGCCTGGGTGCAAACCCAACACTTTGTACTATTTGTCTAAAAACAATAAAAATGAGCACTTTCAATGATTAATGTAAATATTTTCAACTCCATTAATTTAATGACCATCAAATCCACAATCAGCAACATTTAGAATTTTTATATTACACCTCAACAGAGCACTCCTGTCTGCAAAGTGTAAAGACAAAATAAATATCACCACCCCGTTGACCAGTGTTGCGAGACGGGTTAAGGCAGAGGTTGTAGGAAGGGATTTATTAATGTGGGTCTTGAAGAGGCACGGACTATATGAAGGAGGAAAAGCAAATGCCGGTAGCTCGTTCCGCATGCGAGTTGACTTACACAAAAAAATTGTCAATCAGATGAACCGCCCTCCTTTACACAGAATCAAGTAGGCTTATCGGGTATTTTGGGGCTCCAGCCCAGAGGTGATTCGCAAAGTCAATTGATTCGAAAAGTCACTTAAGATTTGTACAGGGTTAGCAGCTGGTCACTATTGAATCTGCCAGCCCAGTTTCTTGGTAGTTTGTTTTTTAAGCCAGTTTGAATGGTGGTTCCCGTTAAACGCCAATTATAAGTATGTTTCTAATTTTGATCAAATTGTGCAACAACAACTGTCAAGCATAACTATCATGTTGTTATGCTTGTCAGCTGATCACAATTCAACCAAAAGCTAAAATAGGTCAAGAATCAGCATTTCAGAGACCTTTCAAACATTAATTTTTTTTTTTAATTATAGTGATTATCGATTTGATGGTCATCAAATAATGTGATGAATGAATCTAAGAAGTAGCAGGCGGATGTGGGTACCTTAAATCTCTTGTCCTGCAGCACACGCTTGATGGCGATGACCTCGCCCGTGTCGCACAGGTTGGCCTGGTAGACCACGCCGAAGCTGCCATTGCCGATGACCTTCTCAGCCGTGTAGCTCACCTCCTGCGGCTTGTCGGGGCCCTGGCCCGGGGTGGCCACCACCGTCACCACTTCCGTCTCGCCGCCATCTTTACCTGCAAACAACACAACACTTCTATTAGTAACAGACTTTATTTACGCAGCTTTACAGCTCAACTACATAAACATAACAATCAATATCAATTTTTAGGAGTGTTAAAAGAAAGTCTTTTTTAATCCCGTAGATAAGCGAAAAAAGTAAATTTTACAGGAGAGAAAAAACGATCTTCAAATTTCCTCGCCACAAACAAGCCATGCATGAGTGCAGTTGTAAAAGATGCATTTTACTGAAAAGTGCTAAAATAATAATTTACCTTCAGGTACGTGATTTTATTTTATATATACATGTATACCTTCAGGTAAAGGTTAAAAAATAATTATGATATTTGAAAAATCGGTTTTTCTCTTCAGTATATTTGACGTTGTTATCAGACATTTTCCAGTTCAATTAGTGTTACGGACCATCAACTGCTGATTCTCGGTCCATCAGTGTTAAGTCAAATTTTAAAATTAATTTTTCGATCAGCCGTCAAGCATATCAAAATTTGACCGAATGCCATAAAGATTATAAATTATTAATAAAATACAGTAGCTTCGGCTAGTAGGCTGGTAATTATTGTAATAAACTGCTAGACACAAATGAATAATAAAATCGGTTTGGCATTCTTCCTGATGTGGCATGAGGGGTGAGGAAGGGCGAAGAGGGGTGAGGAAGGGTGAAGAGGGGTGAGGAAGGGTGAAGAAAGGTGAGGGTGGTGGAAGGGGGAAGGAGAAAGGGAAGAAGCCCGACAATAATAAATCTCATTTGCTTAAAATCTATCAAGGTCTGTCGGGGCTGGCTTTGGACTAAAATAAATTATAATAATGTAAATATTAAAAAAATAACTTAATAATTTAATTATTTTTAACAACAGCTCTCATAGGAAAATAATTTCCCTCGGGGCCTATGTCATCTTTGGGGATGCTGTGTGCAGGGTCTTTTGTGGGAAGGAAAAATGTATGAGGGTTGGGTATGAATCCAGGAGCGACAGATGTGTGAATCCATCCATCCCACTTCGGTGCAAGGCGACGGGTCAAATCCTGCTGGAGAAGCTAAATGTCAATCCTCAACCAGTCTCTCCCGATCCGGCATCCGCTGCCAAGACTTAGACAAACCTCACCCTATGAATCCAGGCACCAATAATAATTTAATAAATAATAAAATCGTAATTAATAATCGTAAATTATATTTTTATTCATCTTATTCAAGTAACACAAAAAAAAAAAATTGTACTTTGTCCACAGTACCTGTCATGTTATATCAGCGTATAAGTAAAATCGAAACATTTCTAGAAACAGCTTTAGCTATTTTTGGTGACCAGATAGTCAGGTACTTCTAAACCTTCCTCTGCTTCTCCTATCCTACTTCCACCATCATCTTGACAAAATATTGTTCAGCTGTCAAAAATACCCATACCGAAAAATTAGAGCCAAAATAGTGTGAAAGCAGCCGATATGTTTGTAAAACTCGATTGAGTCATGCGTGAGTAATTAATTATTCCTATTTAATATATTATGAATACAATGTTGAAGAATGACAGTAATCATTATTCACCGAAAAATAGTCACCGAAAAAATACTAAAAATTCCTTTTATTGACCTGAAATAATAAATAATGGTCAACATTAATTTTACAGAAGTGTTTCAAGGCGGCTCTGCCCTCTTATTAAAGTCACAAAAATAATTAATCGCGAGTCATAAATATAGCGAATTATATTCGTTGTAGCGAAGTCCAAAACAATGCAAATCGTTATCAATGAATAATTTTCCGTGCATTTCCACACTTCAAACGAAATGGCGATCATGACGCAAGCAGCTAGCAGCAACAACGCTATTAGCTATTATTATACACAATGTGTTCAATCAATACGATACAGACGTTGAAGGTTTTGATCTTCATAAACAAAAAATAATAATTATTCAATAATTAGGTTAGAAAAACTTTAAAAAAAATGTTGACCGAAAATAAAATCTTAACTACATAAATATATAGCGAAAATACACTTGTCTACAATACAAATTCTCTACACCTGACTTTTAGATATAATATAAGCTTAATCTATCTATACCTAACATTGTTCGATTTGGGAGGAGGGATGGGTACCGCCGCGTGCCGCCCCGGGAGCCGTTCATTGGATAGCAACACCTCTGCCATACGTCACTTATTCGACCCAACGCCTTGCACCACAGTGGAAGGGATGGATTCACAATACGTCACTCACGGACACACTAACCCCCAGATTCCTATCTACCCCCCATAACATTTTTCTTCGCAGAACCTGCTCTCTTTCCTTTATTTAAAAAGGCCCTCCAAAAGATGACATAAGCCCTGAGGGAAAGCGCCTCCTGTGTGAAGTTAATGCAAAAAAAAATTTAAGATCTGTATCTATAAACGCAACATTTTCATCTAGCAATGTCAATTCTTTCATGGCGCTTTAATATCAATTTTGTAAGACAATAAGCCATAATGAGTTTTCAATTGTTCAACGAGAAAAATAGTGTTAGAAATCCGGAACGAGGGAAATAAATCTAGTAGATTTGATGTAGAATTTGAATGACTATTGAAAAAAGCTCTTTATAAAACCCACAAATTAAAATAATTCTGGGCAAAGTTCAAACAGTGCGTTAAACAAACAGCGAAATACTTTTAACTGCGAGGCCAAATTAAAGGTGTAAATGAAAAGCTGTTTCAATAAAAACATTTTGTAAGGTCAAAATCATTATTTTAATGAAAATGGCACGAAAAACTGTGTTTCGCCGGCCAATAATTTGTGCCGAAGTTTTGGGAATTTTCCCAAGTATTTCGATACTCATGAAAATGTAAATACCGAGAAAATGCGGCCGGTTTACCTGAAAATCCATACAACGAGTCACTTTCGTTCTTAGTTAACCTTAGTTCAACGGAAGCTCGCGTGAGAATAGTCCATTATCTTCTATCAGAGGTGGCGGACACAACTAAACCGTTTGCTTTTCTTCTGCAATCTGTGTGGAAAGAAATATTTTGGAATCAGACGAAAATAAAACAATAAAAACGTTCGTGGTAAAAACACAAGAATAAATCATGCGAGTCCACCAAGTTTCGTCACACGAGATAAGACCCTGAAAAATGTCAACAAACAACAAATGCCAGATAATCATAATGCAAATATCAAACGAATGAGAATTATTTCAAACGCAGACAAATTATTGTTTACTAGTTTTATGGGATCACTTTCACAAAGAGAAAAATAATCTCAGCAGTTCGATCAGAAGTTGATGAACGGAACCTGCATTGTGGATCAATGTTACAATCGATGGGAAGAATAAATCGCTTATCGTGCGACCTCTTACAATATTTATATGTATCTGTTTTTTATAACCTACATCTGTAAATCGGAGTGCTACTACAAATTGACTAATTGATCTAATTAGTGGTATGAGAGAGTATGCGATAGTGTAACACCATGATGAACTGATGAACACGTGTTGTGACAGTACAAGAGTACAAGGTACAAGAGCATCAGATCGGCTGAGAACACAGAACAGCGTTAAGTGAACATAATAAGCTGTAATGTGTGTGTTTACACTTGAAGGTAGTCCAGTGTTCACCATTCGCTCTAGGAAGTCGTTGGGCTCTATTTATAGACCGGTCGGTACTTAGCAATGTCTTTCTTCTCGGGCCATTCTTCAACAGTAAGGCAGAATCGAACGAGGAAACTGGCCATAAGTAATTCACGTCAACAGGCTCGGCTTACTTGAACTTGCACGTAATCAATACTGGCTACTGGCTTATGGAAGGTTGGCTGTGACTGCGAATCTTATGTACCTACATACTCGAATTATGTTTACCGATGGTAGGAGGCAACCTGCGGTGTAGGTAGCTGCTAGATATACCCGCTGAAGTAAACGACTTTGTCGAATGAACTCCATAACAATAACTTCCGAGGTCAACAAACAACAGATTTCTACTTGATATCGGAATGCTGTAATGAAAAAGGTAGGTGTATCGTAGTATAACCTAGAATCGAGAAAAGTGAATAATTGCGGGGAATTCAAAGCATTCTAAAGGTTGCAGGTATAAATAATATAAAATTCTGGCAAATTGGAAATGAGATAAGTTCAGGGTTCAAGCCAATCCCTGCGGGAAAGGTTTAATTTGAATGCCAAATGAGCGGAATGCCAGAAAAATAATTAAATAGCCTTCAGAGCAGTCAAGGTTCACGTAGTTGGAAAAACCGAGTTGACATAACATTATGGACAAGAAAGAAGCTAATTGGAAATCTAACCGTGAAAGTATGCAGAGTACCCCTACGGGCGATAGGCCCGTAATTAGATCACGAGCATAAGGGGAGTCAATATTAGCAACATCGCGACCATCACACATACACACGCACACACGGCTTGACGAGACTAAGCTAACATCACACGAGGGTACAATGATGATAATAAATATGGAATATAATATGTCAGTCTATTGTCCTCTCTCCGCGAGGCAACGGTTGCCTACTAGACTTCAACAAAGACACCTCCGATACAATCAAATCTTTATCTATATCTTCGCCGTTATCGGTCGTCTGTTCTGATCTTGATCGCTTTGACAACAAATAAAATACAAATTTGACACTCCATTGTTGTTAAATCGTATATGATAATTGGATAATATAATACATAACAATATATAGGCAAGCACGGCGTGCTACACGCCTTGGTATGGAATTTATACATCAATAAACACGGTTTATGAATCGCTGCTGTTCAGATCAGGTGAGTCTGGTTTTTACGTTGAAAGCGCAACGCGTGCGTCAACATACAAATTATTACGCATTTACCTGGTTAATGACTCAGCATCCAAATTACAAAAATATGATAAGGTTTTCCTTAGAAGGATGTAGTATTCAATGCGAAACGTACAATTATTCACTTGACGCAAGATGCGCAGTCAGAAGATTCTTCCAAATTTTGGACTATGCAATTGATGAAGTAAACATTTTTGCTCCGTCTTAAATTGAAAGCAGCGGATCTTTACTTTACTTGAATGTTCGTAATTTAACAATTCCACATTGTCACTATTTAGTTTGCTAGGTTCCCGAAGACTCACACTCACATATGGCTCTCTTGATGCGGCGACACAGCCTCGTGAGAGCCGCCGGCTTGTCAGTCTTCTGCCTCGTCATCACCATGGCTACCGAAGTCGACGAGCACCCCACATCAACACTGTACTGGGCGATGATTGCGAGAACACCACCCACCGCCCACTGTCCACCACCCCTAGCGAGAGCTTAACAACTGAGTTCACTGTTGCGCTTGTCGCACACCCCGCGCCGCCCAACTGCGTCTAACACTAAACAATGCACCGGCAACTTCGTAACAGCGACCAAAGATAATTATTCCGAGTTGTGAGGAGAGCAGCAAAACCGTACACGGCACGTACGGATCTAGACTACTCGATGGAAGGCCGATGCAGGCGATGAATTAAACACAAGGCGCTCGCCCGTATTTACACTTCCGACGGTTTCTGAATTATTCACTCCACTCGAAGTTGAAAGGTTTCAAGACCGATTGATTCGGGCACCCGGTCACCTCACACGAGCGAACTGTAGCTACTGACACTATCACCTCACCGCGGTCGTGGGTACCGGGGATGTTGCTTTGTGCTTTGGTTCGGCAGACATTAGTCAGACAATGTCCGGAGAGTAGTGGAGGCAGAGGCGCTGGAACTGTCAGTGGCCAGCGGAGAACCGGAACGCGGCGGTTCGTGTTTACCTCCCGCAGGTGTTAATTCGCGATTCTCGATGTGACTGCCTAACTGGTAGTCACAACATGTGCACGCGCCGCAAGCCTGAACACTGTACACAGAACACTATACACTTACTCAGCAGAACCTCCGCTCTAGAGATCCGTCCACACGCGAGTGGCCTGTGGAGTGCAGAGTGTGGATTGTGGCCACTACGCTAATACTGGATCTTGCTTGGCCTAATAACTCACGGACAGATCTGATATTTCCGAGGTTCACAAAGGTATTTTGAACGTGTGTGTTGAGTCAACCTCCCACGCAATGAAACACGGCGGGAATAGAATTGAATTTCTACTCTTACGATTCGCTAAACTTGTGTTTGCCCCGTCCTCAATTTCTAATATGAAAGTATGTAAAAAATATAAATATTACATTAATAACAAAAGAAAACCGCAGACGTGTCAATAAAACAAATACGGAAAACTGGATTCAACTTTTCGAATGACCTACATAAAAGACAAATTTAACGGAATCCTTTTCAGGTCTTTTTTTTTCAGTAGACTCATCAGTTTCGGAATATCTCATAATGGAAATTACTGATAAATGCTGACAATAAGTGACGGAATAATGCGACTGTGGTAATAATAAGTGGTCAAAATGAGCAGCGACAGCCATCAGTCGTATCTTAAGGTGATACCCGGCGATTTTTCCATACAAACGTATTCCCTATTTATCTCTCTGGATTTTAACCCTAGAGAAAATATTGTTTTTACATAAAATAGATATCTACTACTAGCGTGTTGGCACTTTTTGTCTTTTTGATAAGTTACTTTTTATAGAAGTTATGACCTTCCAAAAATCAATAAAATTGACTGGTTTAAACGCCGTCAAAAGACGTTCAGTATACAAACTAGACAATGTTGTTTTATTGTTTTAAAGAAAGCAAAACGTACAGATATAGAATAGTTTTTTCTTATGTAGTTGGTAAAAAAAAAAATTGAAAATCAGTCCACTTTTGGAGGAGAAAAGTGGGGAATACAAAACCTCGATTTTAGTTAGGTATTAGTAGCCCGAGGTGCATTGTCCCTTTCGCTCATTATCCGGTGGAGTAAGAGCAACAGTGACAGCAACAATTTAGTAAAATCTGTTTTTCAAATTTTTCCACCACCGGGTATCATCTTAATCCATCAACTAGCGAACTTAATGTTTCTTCGCTCTATTCCACGCCCAATACAGAATGTCATTTTGTCACTTTACAGTAGGTTTACCGACCTTATCGGATGTTTCTCCGATACTTCGTTCTACAATGTTGGGACTACAGCCTAGTAATAATACAGCGGTGTGCACGGAGCACAATAACATACGGCAGCAAAGCGAAGATCACGCTTGACGATAAAGACAAACGATTCATTTAGATGGGTAGGTACTTACCTGAGAATAACACGATTCGTTTCACAGTGGTGCGATCCGGAAAATAACCGCGATATCAGCTGTTACCATGTGAGCAAAACGAAAACAACACGTCCAACTAATGACCAGTATAAACTAACATAATCGGTTAACACGGTACACTCTATTTTCGGCTCTTGATGATTATCACCTAATAATTTCCTCGACACGAATAAACCTTATGAAAGAACGCCTAATGAAACTAAGTCCGTTCTACCGTTTCAGCAAGCATTGATGCAATAGAATGCACTAAGCTTATCTTGTAGATAAAGCCTCTATCTCTATAATTAGGTGTAGGTTATATCGCTAACCCATCCATGTTGCATGACGTGCGCTTAGCGTTAGACCAACTGCCGTAAGCTCGAATCTTATTTACCGATGCAACATACTCGTAAAGCCAGGGACATACACAGCGTTAAAAGCGCCGGCGTGATTTGGCTTGGCCTACTTCACCATATCGCTCGCCATACATTTGCGATTGGAATGCATGGCGAGGAATATGCTGAAATAGGCCAAGCCAAATAACGCTAGCGCGTATAACGCCGTGTGTGTCCCTTGCTTAAGTCAAATGGATACGTTCATTTGCGTATTGAGCTATAAATGTCTACAAACAACATCAATTGTGCAAGAGTCATCATTCAAAGAGCGATGAATTATTTATACTCAGTTGATGCAAATGTAGCTATTTATTAATTACGGGGTAAAAAAATCAATAATTTTTATGCAAACGTAATATTTCGTAAGCCACCACAAATGCAAAAACGCTTTTTTATTATTTTATTATACGGTAGTAACACATCGTCTGGCAAAATATCATAACCTAGAAAAATCTTTTGATTTCTGTTTTTTACGAATAACATACATGTCTTATCCCACTTGGGTTAAAATCAATTAAATTCAATACGTTGTAATCTACATTATGTACAATTTGACGTTGCATCAACGCATTCTTTAGATTTTACTTAATATTTTCTAAGGTTTACAATATGTCGGAAGCCACCATTTTTGTGTTTATTATTTGTGATGTTTTTACTGTTTTTTCGCTCTCCTGTAAAATTGTATTTTGTGGCTTACGGCATATTACGGTTGCATGGACGAATATTGATTATTGTACAGTACTGAAAAAATTAAGATTATTATGGCATTTTTATTTTATTTTTATGTTGACGAATAAATTTTCTACAGCGAGTGTTTGTAATACCGCCAAAACGATATTTTGGGGCGGGGCTATCGTGTGACATCATAAGCGTTAGCCGGCTTTGAAAAAATTTCTGACAGAAAATGACAAAACTGAACAAAACTGACAAAAATTGACGTGCGTATTTGGTGCCAACCACGGTTCCTTTTGGTTGTGTTGGTTTTTGATCGTTTTTAATATGAATAAATTGGAATGAAATCATAAAAAACAAACATTTTTAGTAGGATGATTAAAAACAGAAAAATTATCGTTAAAATTTCTATACACTTTCAACAGAATCCCTCGTTTGTGAAAATACCCGATTATTAAATATGGCTTATTATTCGTTTATAATAAAGCGTTGGTACAAGGGAAACTGCTAGACGACAAATATTTTAATAAAATGGTGGATTCATAAAAAGCGATTTGTCTTTTGTTTTCTCTGCTAAATTTGTATCATCATTTGATTACTCCATTTCACAGACAGCTTAAATACATAATAAAGTTTGATGAAATTTAAAAAATTATTTATTTTGACAGGATTTCTACATTTACTTGTGATATATTCGGGAGTTACAGTGACCTTCCGGCCTATGCCAAAATGTTGACAGTAGCAGAATGGGTTGGCTAAAATAACAGCCGTGCATAATGACGGGGCACGACCATCCAGCGTTTACGCTCCAATAATACACGCATTATTAGTTTGTGACCGACTTATAATAGTGTTATTCAGGTCACAGTTTCTGTCAACCAGCGAAACGGGTCGAGACGGTGCAGCTTATGCAATGACGCCAACGGTAAACAAATGTTATACTGGCGAAACAACATCGTTAGATACACGATAGACCGATAAACCTATTAACAGGAATTGTACATTTAATTCAGACTTATTGGAAAGATTTAACGTGACAAACATGTTCAGTTCATAGAACCCATAATGTTAACAAAACAAAAAATAGAACCCATAATGTCTACGTTTATTAGACTTAGGCCGGATATATCAGTTGATTTTAAGCTCGGCTTGGATGGAATGTCAAGCTTAGCGCACCTTGAAACAATCCGTATATAGGGTCGAAAGCCTAGATGTCACCAATAATATATTGCCTATAACTTTAATATAGGAATGTGTTTCTCTTTTCTTTGAAAACTTTCGTCTATAGAGTGGTACATCTATGCTCTCTACCGTCATCGTGTGACATCGTCATCGGGACATATCATGGACATATCCACGAGACATATCTATGTACTATCTTTAAAAAAACTACGGCCGTTTAATTTGCGAGCTGATTATTGATAAACTCCACGGAGGACATAGGTATAGATTGATATTGGAGGATATATACATTAATTTTAAATAGTATTTGTTTTGCTGGAGTCAGTGAAATATTTATGAAAATATAACTAACTAACCGCAGAAAACAAACTGTCCTGATTGTGAAACTTAAAATCCCTTACCATATACTATTTTAGATTATCAATTAAGAGCCGCTATTTAGCTATGAGCAGTTATTTCATTCAAAACTTGCTTTAATATATACCTACATTTAAGTAAGCAATAAAAATGCTCAAAACACACGATGATAAATTATTAAATCGTGTACTTCTTGTAAGTATTTTTTGTATTTATGATTTTTCAATAATATCTATACAAAATAAGTGCAACGGAGAAAAATGTTCTTCTAAAATACGATAATTTTATTCGTAAACACGGTTAAAAACGGCAGAAGTTCTTACGAACAAATTAACAGTGTTTCAATGTTTATTGGCGGGAAAATGTACGGATAATTTGTTGGTATATGTACGAAATTACGTATACCAACAAATTATTCTTACATGTTGCCGCCAATAAACATGGAAACCCTGTTAATTTGTGTAAAAAAAAATCTGAAATATTTTAGTTTGTAAGACCTTAAATAAATAGAAAAACTCGGGTATTTTCATCACAATACACGTTCTCGGATTTATTTTTTAATGATTTTAATTTTAACTAAAATTAAAATTCTGAAAAATGTGTTTACTAGATTATGTATCGATTTACTTTGCTGTATGATTTGAAATTTTTGTTGTATAATACAATATTTCGTTTGAAAATTGAACAAATCTGCAAACGACCAACGGTATAACGTTAGTATATTAAAAATAACTTAGTTTTTCAAAATTTAAAAAGTGTGTTTACCAAATGAATTTTTATTTTATTGTAAAGAAGAGTCAATGCGTCTAGAATTTGATTTAAAAAGTTTTAATTTCCGGTATTCTCTAGTGAATACCCTCTTAATAACAACGACATTTCTCATCGCGCGATTAATATAATACTCCATACTGATAAAATTGTGCAATTTACGTTAAATTCGGTGAGATTACGTAAATGTCAAGTTTAGCATGTAACTGCTGGCGCCCCCACGTGTAAATAATGAACTATTTTGCGGGTTATCAAGGCTTAAGCGGCCGCTTTGGCCCGCTCAAATTTAAGGGAGGAAAGTCGAACATAGCGAGGACACGGAAGGAATGCTATACCGAGTTAAATACGCTTTCTGCTTCTTGTTTTGTTGTCATTTGTGTTTCATTATTATGTTATTATTGGTTCTGCTCTCATTGTTTTGAATATTCCTTGGTACCAATCAGTACCAACATATCAATTAAGAATTTCATACTATCAACATTTGCTACATGTACACAACATTATGTACTTAATTTTAAATGTACATTTTAACAAAATGAAAACATGTTTTGATCAATAACTTAGATAAGTTAGGTTATTAAATGTACACGATGCAAATACAGCTGTCGAATTTTTTTTAAGGCCTCGAGCATATTCTGTCAAATGGTCAAATTATTTCCGCTCTAAAAACTGCTGATAAAATAAAAAGTTTTATAATTCAAAACTAACACAGAGAAAATTTTTGAAATATAAAGTTTTTTAGTGTAAAGTAAAAAAAGTTTTAAAAGTGACTCACCTTACGTGTTTTCTAACTAAAATTACTGATAACGAAAAAATAAAAACACACATATTTTATTACGCAAATGTATTATAAACGTTAACGTCAACTCACTTTTTGTCGTTTGATGTAAAAATAATTAATACGAAAATTCCCAAAGTTTCATAATTTTTTTTCAAATTGCGATCGGATCGGATAAGTACTTTGGTTTCATAAAGGTGTACATTTTAATTATTTTGTGGTTAACTTATAAATATAAAAGCGTTGTGTATTCTCTTTCTAACACCGTTTGTATCGTATTTCTATTCATGATACTCAGGGAGACACAACAATTTCTATGAGATTTATATGAGGTTGTTCCGAAAGGCGAACAAAAAATTAGACTGAGTTGTTGTGATGCTGAATGCAGTGGGGAGTGGAAGGAGATGGGGAAGAAGAAGGTGGGAAAGCACCTGTCTATTCAGATCTGGGTCATCAAACAAACACCGCTAAAGCCATTTCAAGCACCGTTTCAATTCTGAATGGTGGTCTTACACAAGAGTATTTTCCACTCTGCAAATTGCCGCAAATGTACTATATATTATTTTTAATTAATAAATTGTGAAATAACACAAATCAATAAAATAAATTTTACTTGCGCATGCCGGCATTAGAACCCGCGATCTTCGGATTGCTAGTCGAGAGCCTTACCTCTGGACCACGAATGCCGTTTAATTTTAAGTGAGAAGAGCATTTTATAAATAATGACATATTATTATAATAGGTAACAATCGACGTGAAATACCACTAAATTGTGTTATACGTATAAATTGAATATTTTTAAATATTATTTATGATCTTAAGTTAGATAACAACCACCCCCACTTTTTATACTGTTTGGGTTCCAAATCTTTAAATTTTGTTTTGAACTAATATCAGTGAACAAACAACTTCACTCGATCTAATCTCCTAACGACCTAACCTACTTTTATCTCATTATCTGAGATAAAACTCAACTATCTGGTGGTAAGAAGATTGCGAACATTTCCTTGTCTGGCGTTTGTGTGCACTGACTATAAATAAGATGTTACAGAGAAAAATAATACAAGTTGGCATAATATTATTCCTTACAAAATAATGGGTGAACATTTTTACAATCATATTATGCATAGTATCGAATTATGACTTTTTAATGCCTTCTCATACAAATGTATTTCCTAGATTTTAAGTTTTTCTATTATATACTCAATTACATTATTATTCAATAAAAAAAAAACAAGCGCAAGTTTCCGATCAACAGGCGAATCGAGCGTTACTAAACGAATCATTTAAGTTATCGGAGACTCGGATTGATCGATCGGAAAGTTGGGAACAATGGCCGTAAATTTAACTTCTTCAATAACAGAAAAATTCACTGTGTGGCGTGTTTTTATTGGATAATAAAATAATTTTATTCACTTACTTATATAATTATTTTTATTATAATAAGTAAGCAATCACCGTTTATTGCAATATTTTTTTATATACCTACAGCTATTGTCTATTCTTATAATAACATGTACTCATTTTTAATATACCTACTTTGTTTCCTAATCAAAAACCATTTTTTTAGAAATATGTAGTTATTTTTTACTAAACAGTTTGTTATTATTTTTTTAAATAAATAAACCAACATTCAAAATATTCCCATCTTGAACAAGATCCGTGGCCTTTAGTGTATTTTTTACATTAAATCCACGCAGGAAGCCTCGAATTTTTTTTTTTATAAAGCATGTCATCCTCTGAGGATACAATAAGGAGGGTATTTATAAATAAAAGAAAGAGAGGAAGTTCTGGTAAGGAAAATGTAAGAAGGATGGATAAGTGTTTAGGATGTATGAATCCAATAATCCATCCCTCCCACTGCGGTGCAAGTCGATGGACTGCGAGTCCAGCTGAAGAGGTTAATAGTTCTCCCTCAACCGGCCTTTCCCGCAGCTGGTGAAGACGCAAGACCTGCACAAACGTCACCCTATGAACCTGGGCACCCCTGCTAAGTCACCAAACGTAGCGAACAACTAGGGTGTTGGTTGGTTTACCAAATTAGTCAAGGTATTTGTATGAGAAGGCGA
Organism: Limnephilus auricula; assembly: GCA_951813805.1. NCBI lineage: Eukaryota > Metazoa > Arthropoda > Insecta > Trichoptera > Limnephilidae > Limnephilus > Limnephilus auricula. The sequence goes on from OX638405.1 coordinate 8,343,397, forward strand.
CGCACGACGCAGGCGCACAATAATACTTTTAAAAAAATCAAGAACAAGGAAAATTTTACCAAATATGGTAGGAAAGAAAGGCGTCACATATCACAAGATATAATTCAGAGCAAATATGCACTAGAATAAACAAGGTTTCAGACTACAGACGCTTCTCGTGACATGAGATGGGAAAGCTATTTTTGAATGATCAATTAATTTAACTACTTCAAAGGAAAATTTTAACATCAAGTGTGAAATAATTCCGAGGTCCCACGAGATTATTTATACTAGACCCAGATAGATGAAGTCTTTGATATTTGACACATATAACCAGATTGACAAATCGACAGGGATTAAATAATAAAGCAATCGAAAAATCAACATATATTGAATATAAAATAATTTACTTCTTCAACCGTCGCAAAATAACTTTGTGGCATCATTTTTAATTAAATGAAACAAATAACTTTGTGTAAACCACTATATAATCACAATTATCTACATGTTTCAAAACCGATGGTTTCTTCGTCAGGATAATAACAAGAAACCATCGGTTTTGAAACATGTACCTAGATAATTGCAATTATGTAGTGGTTTACACAAAGTTATTAGTTTCAATTAATAAAATAATTTATTCATGAATTTTAGTGTTCATTGTTCCTTGCGTACGGTTTTATCAAATTTTGTAGGATTGGGCTCTGATAATTTATGTTTCCACGTGACAGTTGTTTCGCCCTACGAAGATATCCAGACTGTTGGATAATATCTGAACGTAAGGTGTTCACCTACGTGTCACGCCGAAAATAGCCGCACATACTATACTATACATACGTTGGATAACTACCAATGTCCGCTAATCACTGTGTTATGGCTCATCGTCAGTATTGGAAACTAGTGCATACCCGTGAAAAACCACAAGATATTATAATTGATTTGTGAGGCCGTTTTTGCAAAATATTTGGCTCCTGATTATTGCCTATCAAATTAATAAAGACTGGAGTACTGACTGGAGAACCAATGCCAGAAAGCTTTAAGAAGAGCTCTTCAATTGATCTTCTTCAATTTTACAAAAATAAGGGAGACTCTAGTAAGGGCGACAATTATAGAGCGATAAAGCTTATTTATGTCTCACACTATGAAAAAATATGATAGGATTATAAACACGCGAATTAGGAATATTGTAAAAATACACGATTATCAATGCGGTTTTGTATCGGGGAAATCCACAATAGATGCTATTCAAGTAGTCAGAATCTTAGTTGAAAAATATCGAGATAAGATAAAAGGCGGGCAGACGCCACCAAGACCTAGACTAACCTCACCCCATGAACCTGAGCACCCCTGCTAAGTCCCAAAACGTAGGGAACCACTTGGGGTAACCTAGGGCAGAGGTGTTGGTTATCCAATAAATGATTCCCGCGGCTTAAATTGTTTTGAAGACCAAGTGAGCAAATTTTCATCAGTCTCGGAATAAAACTGTAGATTTGTATAAATATCAAACAAACGCTACGTTGTTCCACTTTTTGTCACTTAAGGCCGCGCTACCCCGGTCAAAAAGAAGAAGATGGAGAGATACGACAATACGAACGTGAGAGCGAGAGCGCTGACATTAAAACCCATAAAATTCATGCGAAAATTGTGAAAATGTTTAATAAAAGACGTCACGTTTGAAAACGATCAAAAATCTCGTGGGGGCTGTATCAAGTAGCATTTAAAGAAACATTGTGAATTTTTTCATACATATAACTTGTAAAATAACAGAAACAAATGTGTATATAATAATTTTCGGAGCATACTTTGCGATTTATTTCTATCTAGAAATTTCAAATAATTACAGCTTCGGCGAGGGGAATGTATAGATACCACCTTAAAGAGTAACACATATTTTTTTAAGAACTTAAAAACTTCAAACGTGTAAGAAAAACATGTAAGAAATCGGTAGAAATTGGCAGAGGCCCCTTGATAATAAAAATTTACTTACATAAAAAATTTCTTCTCAAAACGCATCCACAAAGAAAGTCGTAATAAACAGCACGGAATAAACTAATACAGCATATAAAAGCAATCACAACAAAGACAAAAATAGATATTATTAATAATAAATAATATTACCATTTTTGTGGCCGTTAAAATGGGAGCCATGTCGATAAAGAGTGGCGCTTATGAGACATAAAGGGCAATTCAATCTTAGACCCAGACCGTTCCGTTCATTAAATATAATTTATTCATTGGTCCATCGCTCCAATAAATTTATGCAAAACTAGAATTTTTAATATGTATTCTATAAATATGTAAATTATGGCAACAGTTTACTGTCGTATATGATCGAGATTATCAAAATTAGGTTAAGAATATTATTATTATAAAAATATACTATAGCTGAATATTTAATTAATTATTAATTGGATGCTATAATTCCCACGGCTACGTCACGGCGCAATTGTGATAAGGAACGAACGATTTTTTTTGTTTTGTGCCGATGCCGTGCCGTAACCGTGGGAATTAAAAAAGCGTCCATTATTGACCTATCGTATTTTTTGTTTTGATCGTCCAGTTCAGTGATTTCCAACCTGGGCCATATCACCCACTAATGGGCGATTTAAGAGGAATATACAAGCCAAACATGTATATATATATATTCTTAATGTGCCTTGTATCGCCAAGAGCATAGGGAATATACACAAAAATCGCTTGTCAAACGGAGTCTAGAAACAGTCGATTTTAGCGCTAAAGTTGTCCTTATTTTCTCGTGAATAATTTTATAAGAAAGAAAAAAGTTAATCAAGGGATACTGTCACAGATAATCTTAGCAATAAAATTATTCTTATATGCGTTCATACAATTATAAATTAAAAAAAAAAAACTCAGAAATTTCCACTTTCATTTTTACCTCTGGTTGAACCTCTGGTCCAGTCCCAGTCCAAGGTCGAGAAAACGTATGGAATGAATAACGGTGAATATTGATTGAAACAAAATAATTTTAGCGCTTCACGTATGTTAAATTCCATTCTGCTGTAAACCCAGACAAGAATTATGACAATAAATTTTTTTTTTAACAGTAAATGCACACATTTTTTCAGAAAATATAATATACAATTTTATTATTTTACAATACTTGGCAGTTTGAGAATAATTATTGAGAGCGTATGACGATATAAGATGCCACACCTTTTCAGAACAAGTAAATCAAAATTATACTATTGTATAAAGCTCACTGTGGTACATTATAATGCAGAACGACTATTTGCGGTACGTTTTCTCTTTGGTTTCTGGTAAACGTTTGCGGTATACAGGAGGTAAATAATTATTATGCATATCTCATAGTGTTATAAACATCATAATTAATAAATTATTATGTCAGAGAGAATCAGTTGCCCTCGGAAACACTCGGTTATCGCCGCAATTTATTTATTATTGTACCGATTTTGACAGAACTCACAGAGAAACGAATTAATCAATTTCTAGGAATGTTAGAGAATCTACAAAGACAAAATAACTCGAAGTCGGATCCGTGACTGTAGACTCTAGGTATGCGAGGAAGCCAGAGAAAAAACTGTACTGGTTAGCTACATTGTTATGCTGGCAGAGAACATAGAAATGTCGATGTAATTTGTACAGTGATAATTCCTTCCATCCAGTAGCGGATAATAAAGTAACTCTGATATGCCAGGGAAGAGGGAAGGAGGGAAGAGAGATCGTGTTTCAGACATCTCAGATCAACAGGTATATTTGAATGCATAATGCGGACGTGTTCGCTTCTCCATTAAAAGCGTAAGTATTATTATTTAACGACTTACCGCACCATTTTTATAATACATTCGTATTTTTATGGAAGGACCAAGGACGAATTCAAATCCCCACAGGAAGCTTTGCACGTGACGATGAATATGCATGATGTAATTATACGAAGCAACGCTTTTGGCACCTTCGTGATAGGGAAAAACAAAGCGTTGATATTGTTGTAAGAACATTGCGTTACACTACTTATCGTGCGATGGGACATTCCGTTTCAATTAATCATACATATAATTATGTTATATCTGCCGTGTCTCTCTTTGGTAATAGGCAATCCAACAGTAATTCAGACAGGTTACGGTAATATGACCGATGTAGGGCAATTGAAAACTATCCACTCGGTTCAAGTAGTCGGGTGCTTTCGCACGACAACAATACACCTGGAACCCTTGACTAGACTATGGTGTTGGTGTGATGAGGGATGTGTAATGAACATACCGCAGCGGCAAGGACACAGAGTCCGAGCCGACAGCCCGCGCCACCAGCGAGGAATGGTAATCAAGAGGATCTGCACCAAGTCTGTCAATAGCAACTGCACCAGGCAGTTTATCTGCCCGAACATTCCTCCACAAGAACACTAGATGTAGTCCATTGCTGCGTGACAAGCAGTCTCAGCGGCGCCACAAATTGGATTTACACTACAGACTACACTGATAAAGGTAATGATAAAAATATTTCACGTCATTTAAATGTTAAAATTAGCATCCCGGGATGAGTCGGCAGTCGCACAAAGCACAACGCGCTGGTCTCTGGCGAAGAAGCACTTGTAAACTGATTAGTCAGAAAGTGAACCTTCCGCCTTATCGTCCTCCGGGCTGCGGGCTATTTGCTCAAGCTGATAATGCATGACTATTACTTTATTCCGACAGAAAACTAAGCCGGGAATATCAGCAGCCGATTGCAATATTGGGAATAATAATACTAACATTGAAACATGTCCGACTGTTATTTTAATATTCGTGTCACACCGAGGCTCGTCGTCCGCTGCGGTGGTACGGTGGGCGGTAGGAGGCGTCTTCCAAATCCCCGATAAGATAACATAAGAATCAGAGACAAGTACGCAAATAAAATGATTATTATATCGGCAGTGGAAACTTTCGATACCAGCCCGGACAATTATTAGTTTCCTAGCGGGGATAACGAAATCACTTGGCCGGCTGTAATACATAGATAAGATTTTTATCGAGTTCATTCCGAGTGTGGTGTGCACTGTGCTAGCACGAATGAAACAACGCTATAATATGAATACAATTGAATTCTACGGGGATAAAAATCTACTTAATTTAGCGTATCATATTATCACGAAATAATTATTAAAAAGTAAGTCTGCAACTTGCACGCAATACAAATTAGTCCAGAATATAAATGATTACTAAGTATATGGCACCGGGAAGCGACCTCAAGCACTTGACCCTTCGCCTACTGCCCAGTGCCTGACTCTTGGGCCTAGCGAACTCCGTGATACAATTAGCCTTTATAAGTGAGGACTGAAGTTTCGATGCTCACACGAGTATCAATCAAAGCGATTTCTTGTCACGACACATTAATGAAGTGTCGTACTTAACTTGTGAACCTGTGTAGGTACTGTGTAACACATTCCCGACTGGGTACCTACATCAAAGGAACCCCTAGACGTGCTTTACACGTAACACACACGACAGGGCGGGTCTTAATCGATTAATTAATCAAAATGGGGTTTCCGCCACTATAAACGACGACCGACCCACCCGATACATTGAGTCTATACATTTATTACGGACGAACTATTGAATACGGACTAATATTTATGTATTTATTGTTTTTGTGTTTAATTCGTAGCATCCATTTAATTTAAAAAAATTAAATTGAACAATGTTATTAAGTTCTGCAAGTGTTTTAGTTTTTTATTATTGTGACAGCTGTTTCGGCTTACAGAGCCATTTTCAAACTGCGGTTGTTCCACAATTAGACAACGTATTCATACAATTTTAAATGTTAATTTTGAATGTGAGTAAATTGATTTATTATCGGTTAAAAATTATAGATTCTCCCTCCTATTATTTTTCCTTATAAATAAACAAAAAAATTGAATTAAAAATTAATTTAGTTAACAAAATAATAGCACCCTCTAAATCACCCCTTTTGACAATGTTCTCGTGCCATGTTGACTCCTCTCACTGTTCTCCCCCTCCCCAAAAATCACCCCTCCCACTACCCCCATCTAATAACATCTGATCATTTGTGTAATTCTGTATTTGTATAAATTTTAAATTAGTTTTATGTTTGCTAGTGAATGTCACGGATGTGTCGAAACCTGTAGCAGAAAAAATAAAATTTAAGTAACGAAAGTACGTGGAAAATTAATAGGAGTTCCACCGAGCCAAACCCTCTGATATGAAAATATCTGGAGTCGGTGAATTATTTTCACATTTGGTACTCTTGTGGGTTAACATGTTGTTCTTGTATTGTTTTGTATTAAACTTATATAATACACTTGTATAGCGTGGATTTACTAGATGATCATTTGTGGAAAAATGTGTGAAAGGTTTTAGTTTTTCGTGTGGGAAAAATTTAACTCGGACATGGAATGTACAATAGTTAGTACACATAAAGCAAAATATCAAACTATTCAACGGCGAGCTCTCATGTCAAGAAATATTGCATTACTTTTACCAGTCTGTAAATAAATAAAGAAAAGACGGCATATCGTTAGAGCTGTTTGAGCTGTAGCTTTCAATTGTAGGAAGAATAAAGATCTCGATAAAAGAGTAGAAATTTCCGACGAAATTGGGTATTCAACTATAGTGCAAACCTGCAAATTATCCTACGAAGTTTTCGAGAAAAACGAAAAGAGTGAATCATTCATTACTTGCCACTGAGAGCTCTATTGTGACATCTTATTCTCTCACATGCGGGCAAGGAATGAAGTTACAACGGAGCTATCAGCGGAATGCTCTTATCAGTCCTTTCAGCCGCATAAAGCGATCCGGACCCTCCATCTGACGGCAGTATTGGGAACTCGCTTTGTGACACACACGGCAAATTATCATCGCCGCAGAGATCTACTAAGGCGATAGATAAAAAAAATCATAATATACTCCACTAAATGTGATATGTAATATGAACCCATATAGGTTGACAAACCGCATTTAATAAATATTCTATAATAAGTATGGAATGTAGTCTAAATTCAGAATATATAACTCGTCTGCGAATAAAATTAGTAACAGACCGGTGTTAAAGGTGTACTGCTGATAGCCGCGTTGCAACCTCTCCCTCTTTCTCATAGGACGCACGTAACAGAAAGAGAAGTCACGACGGAGCTCTCAGCGGAAGACCTCGCTGAACCGCGACCTTGACATTATCGAATTCAATTCGCTTGTTACGTTACTCGATTTACATAAACGTGAAGTTTTCGATATCAGCTTTCTCAGACGTTTGATATATCACACATATCATAGAAAAGTGTGGTAAGTCAAAAAAGTTATTTTTTACAGCAGAGCGAAAACAAATAAATGAGAGATGAACAAGCGGTCCCGTCGAAAAGAAATACTCATACTCAGTCAAATTATCATAAAAAAAGATTTGACTGAATGTAATTAATTATCTGGAATTGTAAAGTATGAACTAGGTAATGCAAAAAATACCTTACTTAAATTCAGCTCATAAAATTGTACCGTATTGTAATTTTTATTTTAAAAATACATAGTAATTTTTAATATAGAAATTTGAAAACCTATTCATCACCTTTCGGAAACAGTTTTTAGTTTTCGAATACGTTAACAAATGTTCCATTTATTTGGATTTTATTGCAAAGCGGGAATATTTTTAGCCTCTGACAAAATACGCCAATTTTTTAAGGGTTAAATATTTAAACGGATGAGTCAAAAGTCGTAATAATTAGCTATGGCGATAATCCTCTATGTGATTTTAAACTGTCGAGCAATCACATTTATTATTTAAACGACCGCGTCGAGTCGAACGGAACATTTCATTAGTAATTAAAACTAATTACTAATTCACTACCAATACTATCATATATATCGGGTAATCATAAGCTTAGTAACAAATAGTGACTTATTGGATTTAATTATAAATTTCATATTTTTAATTCAATAGAAACGGTCACGACAAAATTGATACAAACATTACATTACTAAATTATATTCCTACTCGTAACAATTGAACACCTATTTATTACACTTGACAGTCTTGACACTAATCTTAACTTTGCGAAAACTCGGTGAGCTCTAGCGTCAAGACCTTTACAGCTTTATCTGCCTAAAAATTCTAGAACATCTAAACTAGTTTGTGCTCTCGGCGTCATTTCCATCATGATCTAAGGAGATTTGAAGTAACAATTTATCTGCCAAAAAACAATGCCTGTATTTATTTACTTATGGTTTTGGTACATTTACAGAGTATTAACGTGAAAAAGTTATAAGTTTATAAGATTAACATTGTAAAGAGCGTAAATATTAATAATCCATTTAGAAATGTTCACAGAATGCACAGTTTGAGTTTTTTCTTTATGTAGAGATGTTAACAATAATTGGAAATACCAAGATTTAAACAAAAATATAAAGAAAGATAAAAAAATAAAGATGAAGATTAAAATTTTTATTTTATTTTTTATAGTTACCTCACAAAAGTCCCAACTGCTCCCGTCTGGAGCCTATGAGACTATGGCATCCCCAATTGGGGTATGTTATGAGGCTGAATGTAAGTGGGGAAGGGAAGGAGACGAGGAAGAGGAAGGCGGGGAAGTACCTGGCTATTTAGATCTAGTCACTAAACACGGCTAAAGCCATTTCAAGCAACGTTTCAATCTGAATGGTGGTCTTACACCAGGGCGATACTAAGAGTATCTTTCACTCTGGAACGTGCCGCAAATACCCTATATATTATTTTAAATAATTAATTGTGAAATAACACAAATCAATTAAATAAAATTTATTTGCGCACGCCGGGTTCGAACCCGCGACCTTCGGAATAGAAGTCCAACGTCAAAGATAAAAGTCAAATATGACATTAAAAGAGAATAATGGAGAAAATAAACACCATTCAGTTAAAATATAACTATTCTCCATGACATGTCTTGTTAGTAGACTGCCAATTTGTCTTTTAAAATATGCCAGACTGTTTGCAAAGATATCTAGTCACATTCAATAAATTGTATTTATTATACAGATGACACATTTGAGACAGTAGATAGAAGTCGGTAATATTGTTATTAAATAATTCAAGATGAAATATATTATTGACTCATTATTTACGTACTTTAGGATATATGCCTCAAGTACATAACTTATAACTTAGCCTAGAATTTATGACTAGCGAATAGAATAAAAAATAAATCCTTATTATTATGAATTATTATACACAATATTTACTTTTTTATTTATTGTTGTGTGTTTAATTCGTAAAACTCCATTTATTCTTTATTTTTTATAAATTTTATTTAAATTAAATTCACAAAATTTACAATACCCTCTGATCATAACTATTTTTAAAAACTATTTATTACCTTTAACAATAACTTTAATGACTTGTAACTAACGAATTGATATTAACAAGCCCATTAATATACAATATAAAATCGTTGTTCTATGATACAACATAGACACATTATACCGATGACAAGAAACGTGGTCGGCCTCCTTGTATCATCAACCCGTTACAAAATCGACATTCATAATACTGTTACTTTACACGAATATACAAACTCAAGCTCTTTACACAGAAAACCGAACGTAAAATCGCACCACGAAATGACATGTGAAAACTCTGTAAGCAAATCCATAGCCCGACATCGATACTTCCCTGTGAACGAATTGAAAAGCCAAACCCGGACACAATTTCCGGATAAAACGTTAAAAAGCGCGGATTTGGCAGTAGCGTGTGGGTGGTGTCGGGATACGGTAGCGGGTACATATCACGTACTGTACTTTCGGAAGTGTGCATTTATGTTGATAAAGCCATTAGCCCGTGCAAATACGGCGACGGTCTGTCTAATCCCAATGCAAGTATCAAAACCACAGTACACACACACCACGTGAACGATGTGCAAAGCCATCATCGGTTAGGGGAGATGTCCTTCAACAACTGTATTTTAATACAATAAAATAGTGTGTTGATGTTTCAGTCTGCAAATTTGGAACTATGTACTTACGTTTTAATATTTTTATAAAATCATTTTGATAAATGTGTTCCATAAGTACCACAAATCTTTTCACAAACAGCTAAATTAATAAATTTATACTACAAATAATAATCGTTAAGTGATAATAATCTTTGACCTTAGATACAGAAAGCTATTTTCTGGATTGGTAGAGCAGCACCCTTGAGATGATATTACACAAATAAATAGCACTATAACAAACAAGACACTTTTGATTAAAAGAAAAGAAGTAAAATTATAAGATTAACAATAAATTTAAGAACGGATATCAACAATACATTTTACTACTCCAAATATATTTTACAGCATTTAACAAAAGCACACACATCTTATCTTACTAATATTATGAACGCGAAGTTTGTATGGATGTATGTGTGTTTGTACTCTTTCACGCAAAATTTACTGAACGGATTTTGATGAAACTATAATATAGCTCATACATACATCAGAATAACATAGAGGCTATAATTTATAAAGCTAGCTATTTATTTTCAATATATTGAAAATGATAATTATTGTTTAATAGAAAATGTCAAAATTTGAGAATAACATTTTGCACAACGATGATTGTGTTTGCAAATCAAAATTCTATTTTGGAAAATATTTAAATTAGTGAATTTATTTGAAGTACTCGCCCAATACTTTGAATCGAATCAAGAATTATAGATATTTTAAATAAATAGGTTAAGAATTTTGGTATAAACGTAGATGGGACCTAGGAAAAGAAAATAGATCACTCGAACTACGCTAATCGTTGTTTGTTTTTGGGGTGTTATGCCGTGTAAAAAACGTATCCAAAATAAAATGTCGCTAAACACTGCTATGGCGATAAAGCGGTTACGCTGTACTCCGATGAAGAAGCGCTGGCCGAGAGTGTGCTAGGGCAAGCCGGTGCATTAAATTAAATCGTGACATTCGCATCAATTAGCGGCAAGGTCGGCTCTGTGTCGTGGTATTGCAGAGCAGATTAGCAGTTAGCACTATAGGGGCTCTAGGTACTGTACCGACTGAAGCTGTGTATAGCGCTATTCCGATAATTATATCACACCGCACGAGGAATTCCACAAATCACGGCATTGTCTGCTGTTCAAACAAACCTTCTAGGTAGATAGGTACCGATAAAATACGTAATTAGTAATTACCCACAGCTGCTTCTTTTTCGCACTAAATAGTCAAGATTCAAGATTTAGGTACAGAACTAACGTTTTCTTTTTGAAAAATAATTCTAATATATTTTAAAAATGTGAATCCCTAATTGGGGTATATCGAAGAGCTGAGTAATAGGAATAGGTGCGGAAGGGAAAAAAACTTTGAAGTACTTGGCTATTCAGATCTGCAAATCAAACACGGATACTTCTATTTCAATGTTGATGTTTCAATTCTGAATGGTCGTCTTTCACCAGGGCGATATAAAGCGAGAAAAGTTACGAAAATAAAAAAAATAGACGTGATCACCACCAACAAAATTACAATGCGATTATTGCAAAATTATCCTGTACACCCTTCACCCTTCACGAAAATATGGAGAACCGTTTGACGGTAAGGACGTCTGCTGGTGATTTGTGGACCACTGTGCACTGTGCAAGAGGGGTCATCATGGAGTGCAGCGTTATTAGTAAAGCAACAAGCAGAACCTTATCATTTAGATTTACAATGCGGCATTTTTGATATATTTTTTCAATTTAAAAATAAAAAAATCAATAGGTATCGAATAGTTTGACTGGGTGACGACATGTGAAAGATTTTTTGTTTTGTTTGATTTTGAAGAAAATGAAACATCAAAAAGTCACCAGAGACCAAAATTTTATAAACCTTTTTTATCCCAAATAATGTCAGGAATCACTGGTTAATGCATTGACTCAATGGGTTAAAGTAACAGCCGTTGTGACCAACTTTTCAATTGATAAATCTGAGTATACCGAGAAGCGCCACTCAGTCAAGTGATCCTATAGTGATCCTCAGGAAACGCTCCTATTTGCCTGTGTCCAACGTAATAACTTTGACTACTCGTGTGTGGGACCTTCCTGTTTATAATAGAGAATAAAAAGACGTCAAAGTAAACACTTTTCATGTTAAATTAATATTAAAACGTTAATACTTGTATTTATTATTTACATAAATTATTTCTTTTAAATAGTGTAATACATAAACTGACATTTTATATTTTTTAAACAAACGTATTTAATATGTTGAAAATAAAGTGTTGGCTTGACTTTCTTTTTTATTTATTTTACAGTTTGACCATAGTCTGACGTTTAACAGCTGTTCTATTACGATTTTGTTGGATGCGGATGGGCAAATTTTGAAACAGTTTCGATTTCTAATGTGAACATTTCCAGTTGCAGAGAATCATAAAGCTACAAGCAATTGATTTCATGACAAAATTGGGCGCAAAACATATAAAAAACACATTTTATGTCATCTTAAAACGGTTGGAAAATCCTGCCATTATTTATTTCGATATAATTAATATCTGCCTATTATTGCCTCTTGTGTGACCCTATAATATAATCAACATGCATTTTCGTCCATCCCACAATATCTACTGTAGTCAATATGTCCATAATTCAAATTAAAAAACGCAATTCTAAAAAACCGGCAGGAGTGTGAATTGGTGTAAATGAGATGACAGATGTCAGACTCTGTTGGCAGTTTTTATAAGTACGGCATCCTCAGGAAACCCCAATCCACCAGGGTAGCTTCCTTACGTTGAGTAGTGTATGGCAATGATTGTGGTTTGGAAAGAATATATTTATGCATTTGAGTAGGGTTGAGCCGAGATTTCGACTCAGTAGTTGATTATTACGATTGGACACAACGGCTGTAAGTCAAGAGCGTTCATTAATGCTGGAATCAGACGGTTCACTCGAGGGAAGGTTTCCGCCATGTTTTTTCGGCCTAATCGTCCATTTTGTTTCATTCCATGTTCACACGGCGCTATAGAAATAAGCGTTCACTCGTCCATTCCGACCACAGCGTCGCCGAGCGAGGTCAACCGCGCTGGAATTCGTTTGTTTTCCAGCGCGGTCCGGCCCCGAATTTTAAGGAAAAACATGTCAGATGCATCGATTTTTACGCAATTTTGTTGACACAATTAAATAAAAATAAATAAATAAACAGTATTGTGTCGTCTTATAAACTTTTTATTTTTTATGTCATAATAACACAATTTGATTTCACTTTTTTTATTACGAACATTTTCCTACAAATTAATAATCTTACATATATTAAAAAACATATAAAATACATGGATAATAAGGGAGACCCAAAAATTTATATGAGAGGTGTTCCCAAAAGCAAACAAATTAGCCGAACGAATACCATTTTGACGTTTTGCGTGCGATTTGATAGCGTCCTTTCATGGTCCTTCCCGTACAGGACGCGAGACAAACTGATTGAGAGTTCACTCGTTGTTCAGACGATTCACTTTGCTCTCTTCCGCGCGCATGCGCGCGCGAGTGAAGGATGCCGAAGGAAAATATCCAACATTGTTGGATCGGTTCACTTGAAGATTTCATTCGGCAGTATTCGGCACTTTCGTTTCATTGCATGTTCAGACGTGTCATTCCGAGTAAACTAGGCCGAATGAAATGCGGAAATGAGCGATTAGTGAATCGTCTGAATGGCGCTTAAACACTGTACCTTGGTTAGTGTTAAATAGTCCACCGTCTGTAAGTACCACAAACCACAGTTTACTGTAAAGTCAGATTTAGACTAAACAAACGAAAACACATTTAAAGCTTCTCATATTTAAAAAAAAAACAGCATCTTTGTTTTAACAATTAAAATTTATTTAATAACACGCTGACCAGTTTTCGCTCGTTAATTTCACTGTTAATATTATACGTTTTTTTACTTCATTTATAATATCAGACCACAAAGTATCTGTTTTATGAAGAAAAAAACACGTTGTTATTAAGGTTTAGAGACCATTAAAAATAATATTATAACCATTCATTCATAAACAGGAAATGACAATGCATAAATAACTCCGATGACGTTGGGTGAAATATAGAACCAACTGAATGGGGGCGGAAATGAATGCAAATTGAAAGCCGTAGGACTTCCTTCGACAACTCTATTCCTTGAGGCCGCTAAGCTAAGCAGAATGTTGGTGTAACCAAAGCGGCTAAGCTAAAATTGAATTCATAAGTCTATATCTGTACCCGAGAAGCATACGGATGCAACTCCAAAAAGCCAAATGTTCAGTAGAGCCAAAACCGTATTTTTTCTGTAATTATGGTCTCATAACTTCTGCAGATATTCGTGCTGATTGATGAAATTTTTGTAATTATTAAATCAATTAGTTTTGTTTTAAAGTTGAGAAAATAAAACGAAATATTTTACATGCAAAGCCTAAAAATAAATGTTTAAAACAAATCACTATGGACTTGACTGCTTCAAAAAGCAAAAGACTATTTCGATATAACAAGTAAAAAATTAAATTAAATTATTAAAAGATCGATGTTTGAAAATTTTATTTGGAAGTAAAATAATAACTATACACAACAGGTAAAAGAAAAAAACATTTTATTGTATATTTCTTAATATAATTATTACTAATTATTGGTATTTTCCAAATCTTCGTCATTTGACGGAGGATAATCGGGCATTTATGAGTTAAAATTTTGTTAAAAAAATGCAGTGGATTTTTTTCAACATTAACTCCACAGAGTAGGCCCTGAGAAAAAAAAATCCCCAGGGCCTATGTCATCTTTGGGGATGCTGTGAGGAGTGTCTTTTAGGGTAAGGAAAGAAAGGAGGTTCTGGGAAGGAAAAAGGTATGAAGGATGGGTATGAATACGGGGGTCAATGTGTTGTGGCCTTCACAGTTGTCAGACCATATTCAATATTATCCCCCATATCGCTATATATCCATCTCCAAGAGGTAAGAAGTCTCTTCATTTGCCCCCCTGACACCGACTGACTCATTCCACATGCAAAAATTGCCTTGTCATTGGTGCTGCCCAGAATGGCTTCATTTAAACACCACAATTTTTTCAAATAAAAATATTCAGAACGGGCACGGAAGACATTTTTCCATATCCGAGTCATCAAAACTAATACTGAATACGATGACTTCCCTCGCAACTTATCCGATATTTTTCAGATTGTATCGCACTTTCGCCTCACGTAAATGCGTTTCTTTTTCCCCTTGGAGTTTTATTTTATATTTATCCTTCCTGTTTAATGATTACCAATATCACAGGTATCGTTTGTTGATATATGAGGTTATTGTGTCTATTAAGATAGAAAACAAAGAGATTAGAAGCAGAAGGATGGACTTGAGTCCTTCTGCTTCTAAGAATAATGGTGGTTGCATCCTTATACATTTTTGAAAAACCCTATATTTCTTCAAAATATGACTACCATCTTTCTGCCACTGATGAACATGATCATTTACTACACATCTTCATCAAAAACCCATTTCTTCAAATTTTGGACTTGCATCCGTATGCTTCTCAGGTACAGATATTTGTGCAGAATTCCAACAAGCGGATTCTCCCAATAATTTAGTAGGTGGGTATGAATAGAGCAGCCCCAGGAACTATTTACTGGAAAACCAACACCCTGCCACAGGTCACCCCGAGTGATTCGCTACGTTTGGTGACTTAGCAGGGGTGAACGGGTTAATGGGGTGAGGTTTTCTGGATATAGGCGCCGGATGCGTCTGCCCACAAACTGCGAGGCAGGCCGGATTGGGAGAGACTGTTTGAGGGAGAACTTTTGATCTCTCCAGCAGGACTCTCTCGGAACATAGCCCTGCACCTTGGGAGGATTAGATTCATATTGCACACACTGATACCCAGGTATCTACCCATCCCTTATACATTTTTCCTTCCCAGAACTTCTCTCTTTTATCCCCAAAGATGACATAGGCCCGAGGGGAATTATTTTCCTTGGGGCATCCTGTTGGAGCTAATGTAAAAAAGCGCCATTCAGCCAGATACTATGTGATGACCAATGACAAATAAGATGAGAAATGAATGCCTATGGTCAGATGAAATTACAGGAAATCAAATCAGCTAACCATCCCACCGCCATAACGTTATTCAAGCATAATAAAGCCAAAACATGGAACACAAATCAAGGATAAACCACGGAAATCCACTTTTTGGCGGTTTTGAGTTGAATATGCAGAAATGTTTTCTGTTTTACATTATTGGATGAAACAATGAAATCCATAAACAGTATAATATTAACTGATTTAACTAATTACAAAACCACTGGAGTCAAATTTAATTTCGAGGATAACAAAATATATACATATTCGTAAATTCACATATTTGTCTTAACTATGGCAAAAAACGAATGGAATTATAAAATATACCGTTCACAGATCTTAATTATTGTAGTAAATAAAAAAGTTATAGACCTTCAAACATTCAATTCACAAACACAAAAATCGCTATAGTCCAAGTGGACTACCGTGGTTTATCTTTCAAGATACAGAAATAATCAAAACCGATAAGACAAATTGCAACATTTCTGTCGCTTTATTGAATCCAGCAGATTAAATGACAGGCACGGCGAAGGGCGAGATGCTGTGATTATGACTGCATTATTTGCTTTGTTCCTGAAATTATTTCCGTCTATGTCACTTAGAAATTTGCGTCATTTGAGTTTAAAAAAAAACACATAAAAATAATGCATTTGAAATAATAAATGTGAGAGCGATTTACATACGGTTGCACACGACGAGATATGCAAGCAAGAAAGAAAAATAACCGACCGGGATAAAGCGTGTGAGAAAGCAAATCTTGCTGGCTGGAGGTATGGAGGCTAACACCGCATCCTTGGGCACGGTGAATTAGAGTCAGAACGTGGGCGTTCTGATTATGCTCTCTCTACAGGTATTATAATGTAGGTTGCTGGGAGAATTTAGCTGTAGGAATCTATGCGGTTAAGATCGGAACACCAATTCACAGTAGTTGAAATCGGCCCCATAAAAAACAAGTCGTTTTTCCGAAACGAGCAACCCAAACAAGGCCCATCTCCCAAATAGTGTCTAAAGATATAGTTTCCCTGATTTTTTTTATTGATTACGTTCCTTATTGCCGAGGATCGTGACTCCCACTCCAATTTTCATGACATACAAGGCTCCTCCATCCCTCGCGGTTCTGCGACGTAACGGTCACCAGTGATACTTGGTCACTCAACACATTGATGACCTTCCTCCTGCCTTTCGCTTCGCCAGTAAATATGCATTTCTCCAGGGGAATTCTAGTGAGGTGTCAAATAAAAATCAACTGGATGAAGTGTGAGACAACAACCAGGATTCTCCAAAAGGTTTTAACACCGATGATGACGAATAAAAGATCGATTTAGCGACAAAAATAACGAAACAAGCTTTTATATTTAAGTAATAAATTGCTCGTCGTTATCGGAGGCTCGCTTCTTTCACGCGAATAACCACCACTAAACATGAACCAGTCTGTGGAGGACAATTACCAAGTAGATAGTGCTGCTAGCGGTACTACAGGTAGTTAGTTAGTAGTAGTCGGGACATAGATATCTGATAATGATGGGATTATATTAATGGCACTACAGGTAGATATTATGTTGATGCGGGTTATGATATCGAGAAACAAACCACCACAAAGTTCAATCTATAAGCCATATTATTTTATATGCGAGGTTTATAGCCTGTTGGCACGCGACTGAAAATGATTCGATTTTAAAGTTTCTATTACAATGTGTTTATCCCGAGTTGGCGCTTTTTATCGGTGGCTCGTATTTATGACTTCTTTTCATTTTTATTTGCTAGCTGCGATGACCTTTTTAAATGAGAAATTATCGACCGTTGACTGAAAACTTTTGTCAGTGGTCGTCGGCGTATTTAATAAAACAGGTAATATAATAAAGTAAAGCACACTGGCATTACGATTCCATAATAAGCTCGTTGTATCATAATAATAATATGGCTTATCTTACAGGACTAATTGGTTTATGATGAAGCACAGGGCAGGGCTGGACAAACCCGCAAAATAGTGGCAGGCAGAGTTTTTCAATGATTGCATAATAATTTTATGAAATTACTAGCGCAGGCCCGTTAAGAATCGCACGATAGTCTGAATTCTTGACAAATCAGTTTTAATTTTTAAAATGAAGATTAAAATAACTCGGTTAAAAGTGTTAGTAGTTTTATAGGTAGCTACTATATCGCTTGTCTGAACAGTTCCAATTTTGAAAATGAGCTTAAATTCAAAGACAGTCCGAATTCATTGAACCAGAACATAGACAGACAGACGCATAACCGAAATTAGTATTTTGACGAGGTTAGTAATACAATGCACTACTATTTCTAAATCTCATAATAAGATACTAACTACAATTTTATTCGAAATAGGTAGATTTACAGACATTCATTAAAATTTACATTTACATCAACCCTTATATTATCAATATCTAAGTTCTTAATTTTACGTCTAGTTAATATTGGAACCAAGGATAATTGAAAAATATATAAATTCCTTATTTAAGTGCATTCTAGTTGACATTACGATCGAGATTAACGTTGTTTCAAAAAACAATGTGGTCCATTTGTGGCAAAAAGGTTACCAAGGCCTGGAATAAGAGGCTAAAGGAGGAGGCAATTCTTTCCTGCTACCGTCCGGCTTCTGTTTCTACCTAGACGTCAACCCAATAACAGACCAACGCTAATTCAAATTACACGTCTCTTCAACGAAAGTTATATTAACTCTCTAAATAATAATAATGTTTAAAGCATATATTTGTAAGCCAAGGCGTGGATATTTCTTTATTTTCATTATAAATATGTGTTCTGACAAAATACAAGACAAACGGCACGTAGAGATTTATATTGCGAAATATATTACTTAATTGGAATTGTCTATTTAGATTTTTTCTCCTTTGGCATGTCAATCTGTTTATCAAGCAGCACGCATGTTTGTCAGACCTCTAATGTGTCTGATAATAATGCAACCGACAGAGTAAACATTTTTCGAAACATGCTATTCGTGGAAAAGAAGTAAAAATGTAATATAGTATTAACAGCAGTAAATATTTCGTAAATTACTCGTAGTAGTTTTGCGGTAAAACATTTCACCAGACATCGGACTATATGAATAATGCATACATATTTGAGCCTTTTTTGTTGTTAGCGCCACATTTGAGCCTTTTGCCGCACATATTTTTTGAGAAACCGGTCTTATCCTTCAGTATATCATAGTTAATAATTTATATTTTTACGTGAATATCGCAAAAGAGTCCGGACTGTTCCCTTGGAGTAGTGAGACTATGGCATCCCCATTGGGGTGTGTTGTGAGGCTGAAGGTATTGAGGAAGTGAAGGAGGTGGGGAAGAAGAAGCTGGCTAATCAGATCGGTCACCAAACACGGCGAAAGCCATTTCAGATTTTTTATTCTTTCCATTAGAATTTCAGAGTTTCAATTCTGAATTGCGACACTAGCGATTCTGAGAGTTTCTTCCACCCTGGAACGTGCCGCCAATATAGTTCGTATTATTTTATACGATTAGATTGTTAAATAACACAAATCAATAAATAAAAAAAACTGCTACCGGATTGATATATATTCGAGGACAAGAGCCTTAAACCTCGACCACGGGGGCTGTCTAGTTTACCTAAATAAAAAAGAAATCAGTTTTTAAATCAATAGTTTCAAATATTGTCCCTGAATATTGAGGGTATATCCCTTACAAATATGTATTTCTTATTAAAATTACTCACCAAATATAACAATATTTATTTATTATTATCAATCCTAATTCGCAACTAATCTAATCCTTCAATTTCCCCTTATAATTTGAAAACGATTGTTTTCATATAAGTGAAATAATAATACCACAACGGAGGACGTAATATGTAGTTAATATGCAGTAATAGTACTAACTACATTACATTATACATAGATTTATTTATAATAGTGTATATATATAAAGGTACAGTATACATTAATTTATTTATTGTTTGAAACATCTACAGAGTGTTAACAATAAATTATTACATTAATATTATTGCGTTGGAAAGTGCACAGATATTAACACTCCAATAAAAACATTCACAGCATGCGTAATCAAGGTTCAGTTGTTACTAGGCGGAGATGCTAGTAGTGAATAAAAAAACAGAAATAATAATATTAAACAAAGAGAAATATAAGACATGAAACATGAAATATAAAACATAAGTAAGTGTAGAGTGAAAGAAATAAATTAAAATAAATAAAGAAAAGACATAACAATAGAGAATTTTCGTTGTTAGTTTTTAGCTCAACACGGCATAACACCCCAAAAACTAACAACGAAAATGCTTTTGGGCGTGAAAATCTAAAAACGTTATAGAGAATTTATATAACTGTTGTTAATTTGTTTTTTTAAATACTGTTTGCTAAGACATCTTATAAGGTCACATTAAATTGTATTGTACAGACCATACATTCGAGACAGTGGATTTGAAGTATGCATTATCACAAAGCACTCCTTAGGGTGAATTGCCTATTTCAAAAAATAAGTATGCAATATTGTTATTAAATATTTCAATATGGTATATATTTTGAGTCCTTAAATTACGTCCATTAGGAACTTTAATGTGAATATATTGCTCAGACAATTCGAGACATAATATACATATATACAGTATAGCATGGGGAAGGGACGATTATGGTCGAAAATAGTAGCCACTACAATAAATAAAAAGGCGTTTTCCATGAAGTGTTGGCTATAGATGTCTTTAAATATACCTATTTTCATACAGAACGATCAACCTTGAACTATAATATAAAATATGCAATACACACAGGAATATAATCTTAAGATATTTTCGCGTGAAATCCGAGCTTTTGTGCAAAAAAAAATAACGGTAAAAACGGTATCGATTCTATTTGAATGTTTTATATACGCTCTGCGAATAAACGACTTATTTTTTAGGCAGCCGGCGAACGATAGAAATAAATGTACGCCGATGATTGTTTCGGGATTTCTGGCAAATATCCACACTAACGTCTGTGATATTCATTCAGAACAACAACAAACTATCGCGAGTATTTGATACAAATATCACACACTGTTGGCCGAAATTCTAATGGAGTAGGATGTTAAAACACATGTTACTACCTACTGACAAATAACATAATACATTTATCGAAACTATTTTATTTTTGTTTCATGAGTTCTAATTTGTTTTTTCTTTCTTTTCGTATGTCATTTCGAGCAGCAAGGGTTACAATTTCCCAAAGACAGTGGAACTACGGAAACCCCAATTCAGAAATGAGACGCAAGAAAGACGGGGAGGAGGAAGAAAAGAAGACGTGGATAAGAAAGCTTGGAAAGAATCTTGACATGGCTTTTAATTAAATTAAGTTAAAGCCATTTTAAGCAAGTGTATCAACATCAACTATTGTACGGAATGAGTTGCGAACATAGGTGCCAAATTTTATTCAAACTCTATGCCCAAAATGCATCTACGTAATACATTTTTAAAATTTATTATTTACCCAGTTCGGGTTACGAACCAACGATCTCTGCAACCAGAACCAGAGAGCTCACTCATGTGCTACGGAAATCGTCAAATTTTGTATGGTCCCTAGATATTACAGTATCTGGTAATACCGCCCTTGAGGTGATTTTTCATTAAAATTGGCTTAATATTAATCAGACAAATATTATTATTAGTACATAGATTATTTAATCGACAGTGTAATCATAAGGTGTCAATTAACTTTCAATTACACACTACAGCTTAATGCAGGTGAAAATACCGTTCGCTGTCAATAAAACAGCGCTCAGAGAGTCTTTGCTGGCCGCCATTAACGACGTTTTCCGCTGTTTAAACAACATTTATGTCAAACACTTCCGCTGTCGCGTCGTACGTATTTAATAGTGCCAATTTGCGAATGATGGATTTCATTTGATCCATATAACCACAGTAAAAAGGCCCATATATCAACCAACGAACCAAAAACAAACAAACCGCCGAGTGGGTGTAATTATATATTTTACGTTGACGTTTGTTTGGACAAGAACTTTCTACTAACACGCTGGATTAGAAAATGAATTAGAAAAAGCCATTACTGATTCCGAAAAGTTGCATCGTAAGACTTAATTAAAGTAATCAACATATGAAATTGGCGTTTTGCCGTACTGGCAACTTTGATCTCAAATATCTTCTCTTTGGTTAGGAATTCCAAATTCAAATTTATACAGCTATTTCTCATGTAACGCTAATATATTGAATAACCAAATTAATTTATCGTTTAGCCGCATTCTGGATGTGTTTCCAATAAACCGCTCTGTTATTGCTGGATTTCCCGCAACTACCCCCGTCCCCCTTTGACCTCCCACTCCAGCACCTAAATGTTTGGTATATATCTATCAACATTTTGTATCATAGGTTAGTTTTAATATTCTCCTGACGAAGGAAGGGTTCTTCCGAAACCGGTCGAGTGTAATTAAAATTAAAGTGGTCTAAAACCAATTTATATATTTTATTGTAAATTATGGCGAGCCACAAAGTTAATGCTTATTACGAACATAAAAAAATATTTTTTATTAAACTCGTACAGTGAAATATCTATAAGGGGATACGAAATGAAGTCAAAACTACATCATGCTCCGAGCAGCAGATAAAAGGAAAGAATAGAGTTTGAATAAAATTTGGCACGAATACCGCACAAGAGTCCCAACTGCTCCCGCCTGGAGCCAGCGAGACTAATGCATCCCCAAAATGGGTATGTTCGTATGTTGTGAGGCTGAAGGTAGTAGGGAGGGAGAGGAGGTAGGGGAGAGGAAGGTGATAAAGTACCTGGCTATTCATATAACACAGCTAAAACCATTTAAGCAACGTTTCAATTCAGAATGATGGTCTTACACCAGGGGTGCTAGCATAGTCCATCGATAAGGATCGGTAGGATAATTGTCGGTAACTTCTCATCGTTCCCTAGAACAACTGCATATCGCAAACGAATAGGTGACAGTACACAATGACTAAGTGTCCCTAATATATTCGATATCAACTGTTGTTTGTACGTTAGCGATCTGCAGTTGTCCTAGGGAACGATGAGAAGTTACCGACAATTATCCTACCGATCCTTATCGATGGACTATGCTAGCACCCCAGGGGGCCGAGTCTCTATCTCTCACTACGTCCGTACCTACGTTACGAATTCTTATTAACCTTCCCCTTACCGTGCTAAAAACTTCCTAGCTCTCCTATGCTGTACACTCAGTAAATATTTATAATGTTGTATTTATTTAATCCAATACATAAATGTATTGTGGAGGAATACCCAAAATATTAACTCTATGTTTAGTATATTTACAAAGATATTTCAGTAAATACAAACTGTGACCGCTTAGTTGACAGCGCCGTCAAGAAAGGTTAAACGGCAAACGTGCTTGTTTGTGAAACCGAAAGATAGAGACTAGGCCCCCAGGACGATACTGAGAGTATCTTCCACTCTGAACTTAAATAAAGAAACTGTTTCTCCCTGCGTGTCTTTTCCCATTCCTCCCGGTTCCCCTTGCGCCTCCTCGTCCCTTCTTGCGTCTCCTTCCCTCCCGCGTTCCACTTTCACCTTCCCCCCCTCTTCCGCTGCCCCCTTCTCGCGAACCCCCTCACGCATTCCCCTTCCACCATTTCCGCTTTCCCCCCTCCCACGAACCTCCCGGAGTCCCCTTCCCGCCTTTTTCCCCTACCGCTAAACTCCATAAAATACACCCATCTTTCAAACAACCAAACAGACCTATTTCCATTTTTTTATGCAAATTTCATAACGCCAAAGCTCGTTATTCTGCTATTCGGGACAGAGACAAATTCAACAAATCAAAGATCATAAAAGTCGGTTCAGCCGTTCTTGATTTATAAATGGTGGAACTAACCCGACTTTGTTTTAATTTATAATAATAATAATATATAAGATTAGATATGAAATTAAACAATTTTTTTCACTTTGTTCCACTTGTTTATTTACACCAGGACCGGTTTAGTCCTACTACGGACATTTTCAGACTGATCTAAAAATGTCCGTAGTAGGACGAAACCGGTCCTGGTGTAAATAAACAAGTGGAACAAAGTGAAAAAAATTGTTTAATTTCATATCTAATACAATGGAATTCCACCATGAATTAACAGTTAAAAAACTAGACTCAATATATAAGATTGCATAATTTTAATGAAGACTTTCATTAGCTTCGTAAGAAATAATACATTATATTCGCAATATTTCAGCAAAGGCTAAACCCCATCTAATGATTTTGGAAACATTATCCCTATAGCACGCGAAATCAGGTAGGTACTCCATTATTCACAAGGTTCGTAAGGTTCGAGTCAAACGGCAAACATTACCCACCAAATAGCGCCCTAGAATCAACCGTAGCAATGTATAATATAAGATTTGCGAGAGCGAGCGGGGCATTAACCCTGCTAAGTTTTATTGACTTTTGAACAAAAATAAAGCCATAAATCAAACAATATAAAAGGCAAGTACAACTCTAGCCGCGTTGCGCCGCGACGCCAAAAAACGCAACACAAACTGTTCTAAAATAACACATGGCGTGTCCACGGTGCAAGAGAAATGGTAATTTTTATGGGGAAACTATGTGCCTACAGCAGAATAACTAAGTAACCATCGCGCTATTTCTCCACAGGATATACAGGAAAGGATCGACCGAAACACTCAAACAAACTCATATGTCGTCCCATGCATAGGTACTCTTATGTTACACCAACTCTTGACAAGACCTGATTCGAGAAGTTGATTCACTTGATAGAGCCATATGTCTTCATGATGTCGAAGAGAATAGATTATTTTTAAATAAACTATACCTGGCCCCCTAGCATACACGATCGATAAGGATTGATAAGATAACTTTCAGTTACTTCTCATCGTTACCTAGGACAACTGCAGATCGCTAATGTACAAACAACAGTTGATGTCGAATATATTAAGGACACTTAGGACATTTTGGCTCCGATTTGTTTCAAATTTTGACACAACAAACTTAAGATGTTCTAAAATCATATGAAACAATAAAAAAATTTAAAAAAAAAAAACGTTAAGTACCATCCCCTTAAGAACACAAATTACTATTTATTAGTTATTAAAACTACTTACATTTAAGACTAATGGGAGTTCAACAATGATTATCTGTTAGTCGTATTACTTTGACGTTTTTACGCAATGACATTCGCAAATTTTTCCGCGACTGACATCTCTTAACGACGATTACGCGGCAAACGTGTCATCTCTGGCGTTATGGTAACTATTTTGAGTTGGTGTCTTGACACAAGCGCAGTATTTAACTTAGTTAGCGCGATCCGGAATAACGCATTTAGAAAACTGTCAAAATGTATCGTATACGGCCGATCTATCACGCGTTACGCAGTCGCATAGTATACGGAATCACCCTTCAGGAGCACATAATACATAATACCAAGGAACTAGAAACGCCTTGCTCAAGATTTTAATCATTTTTTATTGCTTGAAAAAAACACTGAAAATGAAATGAAAATATAAAAGGGTTAAACTATCCATTAGAATTATGACTGGACACCTAGGTGGAAAGAGAAAAGTGGAAAAGACCCAGACTGAGATGGGAAGACGAGGTAAGAGGGGATGCAGCACAGCTTCTCCAGGTAACAAACTGGAAGTCAGCTGCTGTGGACAGGAGAGTTGGAGGCGAATGTTGCGGGAGGCCAAAGGTCGATATGGGCTGTAGCGCCATCGAAGAAGAAGAAGAAACTATCATTAAATCGGCCCAAAAAATCTTTACAGCTTAGATCATACGAGATTTCAGCAACACCATAATTTAATCGGGGTAAATATGGTCCTAACTCATTCAACACTAATTTCTGTCCCATCTCAGTCACAAAATAACAAATGTCATATGTCAATTGCACCCTTTTAACTCAAAATAAAGTACCTCAACCGCAAAACACGCGAAAAATTTCCAAACACTTCGGATTGTAACGTAACCCAACGAATGGATATCCGGAAAATTGTGGATCTACCGTTAAAGCTCCTAGTTGGCTGGCTGGTTATGGTGTTTGTTCTCATGAATACACGAATGACTGTCGCCCGTAGCGCACTCGTGCAACCCTGCTACCGGGCACTGCACTCTGCACAAGATAAATGACAATTCCGCCCCAAGTGCGTTCATCACGTTCCATTGGCCTGCTCTAATTAATATTGCATTTAATTAACCGGGGCACTATAACTGCAGTCTGCACACGGCTACCACTAGAATTCTATTGGTTAGGAATTCAGTAAGCCCATTACACCAGAGAGTACTAAATGTGTGATACACAATTACATATATTATATTATTAAAATGAAGGACAGAGAGAACGGGTTGTTTTTAATCATTTTTATCGCGTAGTTACTAGACCTAATGTATAATAAATGCAATGACAAACTTTAACTTAAATTAAATCGATAAAAAACACAAAATATAGAAGAATACTTATGTGTTAGTTTGGAATACTTGGTATATTTATGTTTGCATGTAAGTGTGCCTCAGACAGTATTAATTCTAATAATCTGGTTGTGAATGTAAAGTATTTACGGATACCACAAATTCATCCACGTTTCAATTTATATTCCTTATGTTTAGGTGCAAGACTGTTAGTCGATTTATTATATTGTTATATATCTTAGTGCATACACGAAGAAAAATGTTATTTTAAAATACGATCATTTTATTCATAAAAACGGTTAAAAACAGGACTGAAGTTCTTACGAACAAATTAACTGTGTTTCAATGTTTATTGGCGGGAAAATTTAGGAATAATTTGTTGGTATACGTACAAAATTATGTTTACCAACAAATTATTCTTACATGTTCCCGCCAATAAACATTGAAACCCTGTTAATTTGTTCGTAAGAACTTCAGTCTCGTTTATAACCGTTTTTATGAATAAAATGATCGTATTTTAAAATAACATTTTTCTTCGTGTATGCACTAAGATATATAACAATATAATAAATCGACTAACAGTCTTGCACCTAAACATAAGGAATATAAATTGAAACGTGGATGAATTTGTGGTATCCGTAAATACTTTACATTCACAACCAGATTATTAGAATTAATACTGTCTGAGGCACACTTACATGCAAACATAAATATACCAAGTATTCCAAACTAACATTTCGTCTCAAATTATCATACCTAAAAAATAAAAATAGCGGAATTGTAGTCTATACCAAAGAAAAATTTACTGATATACATGTTATCGAAATATTCATATGCAACGCAAACTGTTGGTCAACTAATTTTGATGAAAATAATTCGCCATTTAATTCAATCGCAATGTATCGCACACAGCTCTAATATGCCCTTATCTATATAGAAGAATTTAAAAAAAAAAATCTGTAACAAGAAACATTTAAATTGTGATTATTTTAATAAAGGACAAGAAAGAGCTGCTTGCTACCTCGCTTGCCATTCCGACTAACAAACTTAAACAGAAGCAGAAATCGGTTCCGCCGGAAAACAGTTTTGACTCCGTAAAAATAGGTTAAAACTTGAGGAAAGTCGGTAGTAATTTCATTATAAAGTAAATGTTGAATTTGTATTGCATTCTTGAAAATTTGTGACGCTAAACGATTGTTTTTAAACGGGTAATTTCATTTTAGAGAAGCTAATTTGAAAATGTCCAGGACGAAGCAATTATGGTTGCTAAATACATAAATAATTGTGTAAAATTACAAGTCCTATTCGACGAGAAACTGAATAATCGTTCATCAATATGAATATAATAGTGGCCGAGCCGATGTGTCACGGTACATTATTCTCATAAACAATGATTTAATCCCAAACAACAAACCATGCATTATTATTTATTATGCAAAATGAATAATAATTATCTCGAGCACGTTCATTACGTACCAGCCCGCATAACATTGGGGGCATTGAAGCATTCATAATTATTCATTGTCGGATAGTTTGATTATAATATTACTATGTATTTCTTTAGTCCAGCGAACGAGCGAACAATATATACTCTATAGCAGTCTTTCTCAATTGGGCGATAACGCCTCTTTGTGGGTTGGAGGCTTTCAGGTTTCATGGGGCAGTAGAAGGATCAAAGAAAATTAGGGAGCGTTAAGGAAATCTAGAGGGGCGACGACAGACAAATTCCACGGAATTTAGACAAGACACTACTAGAGATGCGATTTATTACTCGAATTCTTGAGTCCCGTATAGACAGTTAAATTAGAGTCGCTTTCGCATGTAATAATGTGGATGCAGCTCTATATTTCATGTACGTAGTCCATGGTTAAGTAAAAAAAAATATCAGTGATTTCCGATATTTTTTTGTATAAAAAATTTCGGTTGATCGCAGCGATCCCATCCCTATCCGAAATTCTTGAAATATAGGTCACACCCCTATCCTATCCATATAAAGCTAGCTTTACACATGTAAGTTTTTTCGTAAGTTTACGACTTCTGGCCAATGGGCATATTACATTTTGAAAATCCTATGTGCCCATTGGCCAGAAGTCGTAAATTTACGAAAAAATTTACAAGTGTAAAGCTAGCCTAATAATGTTTGATTAAAAATGATATATGCAATGACTGTTTTTAAGATACGCGACAGATGGTAATATAAGAAGGTGTAGGTTTAAGATTTAAAGTCAAATTAACCTTACAATGTACCTAAATCAAAACTATTACTTCTGAATTGTTTATTATTTTCTTTTTAATAATTTTTTACTCATGCTATGTACTATTATAACTTTTAATTGACTACTTGCTTCCTAATCACCATAACCAAAACAAAATATTATAAATGGAGATTAACTGGTTTATATCACGTTCACTAATTTATGTTCAATGATTTTTTATACAACTGTATGTTTCCTAAATAAACTTAAATAAAAACAAACAAAAAGGTAAGTTAAAAAAATATGGGGGCACTAGATTTTTTTAAATCTCAAAGTGGGCGGTGGTCGAAATAAGTTTGAGAACCTGTGCTCGATGGTAACCGTGGCGAACGTGTCGGTGTTGTATTGCAGATCCATGGCCTACCACAATCGCGAGTTCACTTTCATTAGGGAGTCATCTGTAACGGGCGTGATCCTCATTAGGTGACGGAACCGGTGTCAAGTCAGGCGAGACAAAGCACGAATTGCAGTTGTTGCAATGTTTAGGTAAGGGGTACTGCAGTCACTGCAGGTGTTCCGCTGTGATTATTGCATTCTGTGGCGAAGCATGCTCTCCGGTCGTGGCTTAACTAATTAATCTTGTCTTCGGCGGGCGACGAGACTGTGACTCTGAGAGGTGCATTGGTTTTAAATGATAAAGTTGCCAGGCTGAAAATTGCAAGTATCTTCGAATGATGTAAGAGCAAGTTAAGCTATTTATTACTTGCTACTGGCAGTTTTAAATTATTAAATATGTATAGTTAACAATAGCTCACGACAAAAGTCAGCCCATCTTTGAAGATACCTGTGTGGATCTCTTTTTAGTGATCTTTAAGAGAGGAGGAAACTAACTTCTCCAGGGCCTATGTCATCTTTGTGAATGCTGTGTGGAGGGTCTTTTTAGGGGGGTCGTTCTGGGAAGGAAAGGGTATGAGGGGTAGGTAGGTAGGAATCTGTGTGACGAACGTATGAATTTATCCCTCCCAGGCTGAAGGGATCAAAAGGTCTTTCTCAACCAATATTTCTGGATCCGGCCCGCCACGCAGTTGGTGAGCAAAAGCATCCGCAGCCAAGACCTAGGAGAAATTCACGCCATGATCCCGGGCACCCCTGCTAAGTCACCAAACGTGGTGAGCCATCTGGGATGGCCTGTGTTAACCCTGTGGCAGGGATGTTTTTTACCCAATAAACGGTTCTCGGGGCGGCGGTACCCATACCAGCCTCCAAAAACCCAAATGTTGCAGCATTGAGGAAACACAGAAACTAACAAGTCAATCTGCAGCCGAGGTGTTAAGAACAATTCGCAAAGACGGTCCGTTCTCAAGGGATCAATGATGTAAGTTTTTCGGAGTATTTAAACACAGATGTAACAAATAAAGCACCCCCGGAGCATAGACAATACAAGTAATAAACGTTTTCGTAACCAATTCCAATTAAATAATGTATTTATTAAAGAGACATATTAATAGTCTGTAACAATATCACTCATTATCAGGTACATACATTATACAAAATTATTTATATCTAAATGACGTAATAATTATGTTAGTTCTTATCGGGCTATTGATTCGTTGCCCTACTTCCTCCCAGAGCCAAGGGTTTGTTTGTTTGTTTATTTATTTATTGAATCTATATCATAAGGTTTACATTTTTTTTTTGGCCTTGCCTGTCTCACTAGGAACTCCTGTGTCGAGACAGACTAGTTTACAAATATTTTCTAATTATAATATGAAGTACATTTTTCAATAAAGCAAAAATATTTGACAAAATATTTTTGCTTTATTGGTTCGTACAGCAATGCAGTTTACATCATCGGGGCAGAAGCGTAGTGTATAATATGCAGATTTAATAAGTCAAACTCAGTCGACAGAAACAACAAGCTAATATTTACTGAATAATTCTTAATATTTGGCTTCGAAAAGTTATTTCCAAGAACCGATCGGTGCAACTGACAAACTAATGGTGATTGACGATGACACGGTATCACCGGGTATGAGAAATTAACCTACATTACCAATGATGGATCATACATAACACATTACCTATGATGATGAACCCTGAAAGGCTGTTCGAAACTATACCTTGAAAAGGAAACGCAACACTACTTAAAATTCCCAATACATGAGCAAGATTATTGGCTGTGAGAATCTTTTAATTGTATATCTTGAAGAAATTTATCTTTCAAATAAAATAAATTATTGATAAACACACGAAGTATTGAAGCAAGCATGGAAACATTCATATAACGTAATACAATGACAATGTCCAAACTATAATTTTTTTTTTGTTATTATTAATATTTTTGTTATAAACTGCGTCTCCACTTATGCGTTTCCAATGATATGATGCTGATTGTCTTGCAATTTAAAAGTAATATTGTGTTGTCATTTGTATTTCTGTTATAATCTGGCAATGTTATAAACTTCACCTGCTATAAATCCAATCTTCGACAATGTCCAAACTATAAGTAAAATTTTGTTATTATTAATATTTTTGTTATAAACTGCGTTCCCGCTTAGTACCTATGCGTTCCCAATGATATGATGCTGATTGTCTTGAATTTCAAATGTAATATTGTGTTGTCATTTGTATTTCTATTATAATCTGACCATGTTAATAAACTTCACCTGCTATAAGTCCAATATTCGACAATATCCAAACTATAAGTAAAATTTTGTTATTATTATTATTTTTGTTATAAACTGCGTCTCCGCTTAGTACCTGTGCGTTTCCAATGATATGATGCTGATTGTCTTGAATTTTAAAAGTAATATTGTGTTGTCATTTGTATTACCATGTTATAAATTTCGCCTGCTCTCAACACAGGAGTTCCTAGTGAGATGTGCATACCACACCAATCGTAATAGAATTAATAAAGATGAATAAAGAGAAAAAAGAATAACATCAAAATATGGCTAAATAAACATGAAGATAAGGAAATTATAAAAAATGTTGAAACAGTATAAGTATAACACCAACACAACAACCTACAGTCGTACTCGGATCAGGAATCTCCAAATATAATTACTTGAATAGTCATTAACATAAAAACAAAATTTAAAAAAAAATCAGATTATAATTATATACCACTTGTTTGCTTTCATTAAACTCCCATTCTCTCGAATGAAAATAATAAGTATCAACAGATGTTGCCATAATTAAAACTAGATATATTATTACAAAAATGTGTCACATGGGTCATTCTTGGATTAATTTAAAATACGAGAGGAGCTCTCTCTGAAGTGGGATATTTTCTCGGTGTGATATTTGTGAAATGATAACAAGGTTATTTTTCTTCAGTAGTGTAGGTACTATACTTTGTGAGAAGAAAAATATAAGATGACAGAGATGCTGCGCATTATTATAAAAAGGTACATTGGAATCTCGGTCATGTCCTCGTAACATTATTCTAAACCTTCATAATTTAATTTCGAAAATAAAGCTGCATAATATTCAAAGACGGACAGAAATTGTTTTCAAACAACAGCTACGATCGTGGTATTGAAAATATACCAACGAAGAAACTCCCACGCCAAAGGAATAACTTTTGTGATTACTTCTGGTTTCATGAATCAATTACAGGTAAATCATTTAAAAGAGTCCCTTGCGTGTGTACTGGGTGGATAAAAATGCAATTATATTTTAACTAGCTTCTGACCGCGACTTTGTCTGCGTAGGATTAGTACTCAGAATAATCTATTTTCTTTCCCTAGGTCTAATCTATATGTTTATACCAAAATTCTTAACCTATTTATTTAAAATATCTATAATTCTTGATTCGATTCAAAATATTGGGCGAGTACTTCAAATAAATTCACTAATTTAAATATTTTCTAAAATAGAATTTTGATTTAACAATCATTGTTTTGCAAAATGTCATTCTCAAATTTTGACATTTTCTATTAAACAATAATTATCATTTTCAATATATTGAAAATAAATAGCTTTATAAATTATAGCCCATATGTTATTCTGATGTATGAGCTATATTATTATAAAGTTTCATTAAGATCTGTTCAGTAAATTTTGCGTGAAAGAGTAACAAACACACATACATCCATACAAACTTTCGCGTTTATAATATTAGTAAGATAATAATTTCGTTTTTGTTAGGAAGCTGAAGAATGAAACAAAAACAAAAAAAACTCAATCGAATTGAGCCTAAATTTGAATGGAATTCATTTTGATAAGAAGCCCGGTATATTTTGGCCCGAAGGTGAGGGCAGGTATTCCAAACTAGTTTGCAAAACTTTTTTTGAAACTTTTGATGCCCAAATTCATTTAAATGTGTCCTCTTTAAAATGTTTTGCCTAAACATATGTGTATATATTATTATACTGAACTGTACAGTACACCCGTTTACATCAAAGTAAATACATAATTTTCCTTGCGTCTAATGCAGCTTTATATTAGGTATTTAAAATACATTCAGGAGTACAAATACATACAATACATTCATAATAGGTGAGAACGAAGACAGTTTGCGTCGCAGCCGGAATTTTTTCATGTCTTTTACAATACCGTCAATAGTTTTGTTTGCCAAGCGTGGCGACCAATTGGTAAATTGAACCACTAGAGAAATGCACACAATATTTTTGTATATAAATATAATGTTGACGCTACGATGCAAATTAACAAACCACAAACATTCACAAGACAAAATAATATAACATATTACTACGAACCAACAAATTATATTTAACATTCACAAATACGACAAAACACCACGTTAACAAATCTGTTAGAACAACAAACAAATGTTGTGAGTTTTCTGTGAGTAAGGTAATTTAGCTTGATGATGTATGGGGGATTAAGTTTGAATGTAAGTAGTGATAATAAAAATGTGATATTCCAACAGAACACAAAGACAGGCTAAGACAAAGGGTGACAGGTGACAAGTGACAAGAGACCCGGGTGAGGATGGTACTGCGTTAGTGGTGCACGTGGTCACTGTATTTGTAATGTGTTTATTTTATGAATGGGGACCATCACTGGCACTGGGAAACTCGGAGAGAATACAGATGAAGTTGGGGATTTGCAAAACAAATAATTAATTTGACACGTTGGGACGTGCTAGGATTTGAAACTGTGCAATACAAACAGCGATGCAATTGTTGTTGTTCATTTGAGACTAACAGTCTCGAATTGAAATAAATCCATCCATTTCAACATTGAAAAATGGGCAAATCCAGCAACGGCGTATAAGGGCTCTTGTTCTCAGAGACTCGGTTAATAATGAAGAAAGCAATGTCATTTGGCGTTAATGTTCGCGGCAGGGTGGCCACGGCTCCGGCGGAGGCGGGACTGGCGCAGGAACGGTTATCGGGAGCAGTTAAGTTACCAGGAGCAGTTAACAGTAACAGTGACAGTGACAGCAGGGGAGTAGTATTGCTATACGAACCAAACGGACGCAGGGGTCGTCCGCCCACGAGCAGGGGCCCGGATACGGTCCCACCAAAAATAAAAATAAAAAACATTCATGAGTATCACAGTTAAATCATTCAAGTGCAGAATATCATATTACAAATAATATCATAAAATGTTGCAAATAACAAGACATTATAAGCAAATATTCGATATAAAAACCATTCGTTATGCATTCTTCAAAAAGCATAAAAAACATTTGTGATTTGAATCCATACTCATTCACATAACAGGTAAATTCATGGGTTTACAAATGAAACAAAGAATCAAAAAAACATTATGGAGCAACGGACGATTTATAAACTTCCTTCCTATTCGTCTTCTTCTTACCTACATTTCGAAGCAGAAGCAGATGCAAATCTGCAACACAATCATAAATACACAAAAAAAATGCTGACACCGCATTAAAAGCAAAACAATGCTTACAAAAAAAATAATAAGAAAGCAAAACGTTTAAACAATATGGGCCGTGATATGTAGAGTTACAGCTTGCAGTCCGAGTTAACAAAACTAATTTCCATCGTCGAATTAGTATTTATTGTCGTTTTCATTGTAACTTCTTTCCGTAGTTTGTCTTTGTTTATTGAATGGAATCTGCATAGTTTAAAAGAGCGGTTATGCACCAGCTGCAGAAGCTCCTACAGAAGCCAGAAGCGTATCAGTTAGCGTTTACGTAGTCTGCAAGATAATCATTCCCACAGCAATCAGAACCGGTGACATGTGACCGCTGCCAACCGTAGTGATGTAACCTCAGTCCGCAGTATTCCGAGAATCAGTCGCGTCACAGTCACCCCAGTGGGATCAAGTGTTGCCAGGGCTCTCATTAATGTGAAAATAAGTCGCTGCCAATTATCACCGGGAATGAGCGAGAGGTGTCGTTTGTTCAATGACGTAAATAATACAAGACGTGGATTGAAATACTTATTGAATGCCGCCTTTGGCAAAGCTGCTAGCCAGATTGACGACATATTTGTGAATCTCAATCGATTAAATAATGTAATGAAGGATTTATTACCACATTAACACATCAATGTCATATTTTATTAAACGTATGGTGAAAAGCATTCGAAACGTGTAATTTATCATAGGGAGAATAAAAGAAAATTACATAATGAAACGCCGTGTTCGTTTATAATTTGTACAAGGTGTCAATTTTCACCAATGGCGGTTTACCTTTGGGGCCAGAATGACAAGAATTTCGACTTGTTGCTGCAAAAACCAAAGCTGCGGTATAAGAGGGATTCTCGGAATGGCTTGTTTATAACCATTTAAAAGTTTAAAAAAAAAAAGGGTTTTCAAATGAGAAATCTGCGGTAAAATTGTTCTGAGAAAATTAATTTATGTTGTAGGTAGGTTCAGACGATATACCTACGTCTAATAGCTTGGTCTAATAGTTAACGATGCATGTATTGGAAATAGATAAAAGCACAAGATTTTCCAGAACATAGTGATCTACAATACCGAGAGAGCGTGCAGCTGAGCTTGAATCTGTTGATGAATGGGAACCTCGGAGATCGGAGGTGATGAGTGGAAAGTACTGGAAAAGGATACGGCCGATAGATAGACGTTGTAACATTTCCCTCTTTCTCATAAACGAAGCACGTTACAGAAAGAGCGGTTACAAGAGAGCTCTCGGTGGCAGGACCAGGCGCGGTGCCGTAGTAGGTCGGTGTATTGATTTCTCGGCGCCGGCGCTCACGTGGTCCGCCCATTGCACGTGCGAATCCCCCACACCCATTCCCCCGTCCCGAGCCTCCGCGCCCAAATCACTTTCTCCGAATTCCACCGCTATTAAGTGTAATCCGGGGGGATCAAATGTGGAATACATCAATCAATAAAGCCCGTACGCAATTTTGACATCTCCACTGTGACATTTTCCACCCCAGCTGAGGATAAGAAGATTGAAGGTGAGTGAATAGGGCTTCACTTTGAAAAGTCATTCCAAGCAACTTTTCCGTTACTGACGTTTTATTCGATGTGGAGAAAGCGGTAAGGTAAATTTTCTATGATATTTATATACCACGAAGTCAGTGATAACTCCACACATTACATTACGCTCCGTTTTCTCTTAGTCTCGATTAGGCGTAGGCTACACGTTCAATATTTATCACGATCCATATCACGATCAGCTTCCCTAGACGTTCAGTATTTATTGAACGCGTAGACTAGCGTATTGACGGATTACGGATGTCTATATTCCTGAATTCTGTATTGTGAAGCCACGGATTGTGATAAATATTGAGGCGTAGGCTACACGTTCAATATTTATCACGATCCACATCACGCCCCGGAATTCAAGAATCTAGAAATCCCGTGATCCGTCAATACGCTAGTCTACAGGTTCAATAAATATCACGATATATATCTGTGGATCACAATAAATATTGAACGCGTAAGGTTCACCATAGGGTTGTCGTGTGAAGGCTCATTTTAGGGAGGAATGAAACAAAGCACAAAAACGAGCAAATGTCAAACGTGCTCAAATGTTGGGGGTATTACCCGACTGTAGTCAGGAGCCAAAGAGGCAATGACGTTAGTTCTTCGTATATAGGTAGCACTATCCAACACCGGTAGAAAAACACGTATGTTGACGACTGGGTACACACAGACTTCATTTCATCTTATAAGAATGTATCAAACGGTATCAAGATTTTTTCAGTATCTGGATAAAAGCTGATCCTTCCCTTATACATTAGTTATACCAGTAGCGACCATTTGACGCTATTTGACGTCCTCCCGGTCAGAGGATGAATGGGCTCGCAGGACAGAATAGACAGAAATAATAGCGCGGCTGGGCTGACTTCGTGGCAGGTCAGGTTAGTTCACAGGATCAACATCGTATAATAACATAGGCTACACTTAACGCGTCAGTCAATCGTTGGCTTGTGTTGTACAAGCAAACACAATCAATTACATACGAGACTGACAAACAACTATCAGGACGTTCGTGTTCTTGATTGATTGTCGCAGGGGATAAGAGAACTAATGAAACATCGTATCATACTTGATTTGTTTGGTAGAACTCTATCGTATATTTTCCAATCTAATATTATGATATCGAATTAGGTAAATTGAGCCAACTTCGCGATATTGATTACTTCATAAAAAATTAAAGAATCGGCCTAGTAAAATATATTCTTAATTAGAGCCAAAATGAAAAAAGTCTATTAATCATTTTATTTTTATTATTTCATCATTTTTTTTAAAGTTACAGTGTTTTACATTTTTTAACTACCATACTAGGCTTATACCCGTGTTGTGGTAGTCACATAAAATAATCCATAAAAAAAAACAAAAAATGCTATTTTATAAAAACAGATATTACAACATAAGGAAGAAGAAAGGAAAAACATATTTAAGGAACATTGACTTCAAAAAAACTGGTTTGCACTAGCTTTCAATTCGACAGACTTCACTGAACAAATTAATGGCTTTAACTAAATGACAAAGGTCGAAGTAAATATCACAAAGTTAGAATGTAATATAATATATCGCGTATCCCGTAGAAAAGTCGCCAGTCAAAATTTTCTCTTTTATAAAATTTTATTTTTATCTCTGAATGGTAAAGTGATTGCGATTATTTATACCCCACGAAAACCGTATTTAAGTTAGATCACCCTGTCTCCGCGAGATGTCACTAGTGTCTCTTTTTGACGGGACGCTTGTGTCATTTGTTTTCGCTCTCCTGTAAAATTTAGATACTTTTTTGACTTGCATCCCTTTTCTACGGGATTCATTCTCCAAATCATTTCGTCTTCAATCGATTGTTTGTCAATAGTTAGCAACTCAAAACTGTATTTCCGTTTGTACTTCAACGCATTCGGTGCAGCCTGCGCGTAAAATAAACCAACCATGTTCTGAAACTAAACAGATTGAAACCGCGTAAACAAAACGAAGGTGAAAGAGATAACGCAAACGACTTCCCGCATATAGCATTAGAAGTAAATAGTACAATTTGTAGATCAAGTGAGGTCAGGCCAGTAGCCAGTAACCAGTAGGGGCGACTATCGGGACCCTCGGAATTGGCACAATGTCAGCGATCCAATACGAAAGCAAAGAAATGACGGCGACCCATATAATTTGTCGCATTGCACGCATTTGAAGCCCGCCCCGGTGATAAACAAAGGATAAAATTTGAATATAAAGTTACACAATATTCAGAAATAAAAAGAGAAACGCATACACGCGTGGATGAAGCGAGCTACGAGTACCAGGCTGGCAGAATAGTTGCGGTGGTCTGTTGTGCTGCGGGCTGCGGGCATTCGCGGCACGCCACAACACTAGCGCGCTCCGGTGCGTGGCACGCTCCGTGGAAGTATTTGCTGGGAGATGATACAATAAAGGTATGCAACCATAGACATATGAATATATTCATAAGTCTGTGTATGCAACCAACAAACAAATGAATACACTCAAATGCGAGGAAATAAAAATAAATTCCAAAACATAACTCAATTGACAAATATACTCAAGTCATGTATTATAATTTATTTATATTTAAACGCCCTCAGGGCTTTTACATACATAAAGCAATACATGTTTCGATTAATTACAGTGAAGAGTTAGAAGTGAATAAAATAAAGGTAAGTAACAGAAAATATAAAGACACATAATATAGGTTAGATAAAATATGAGTTGACAAAATGTAGGTAATACAGAATATAAATAAAGTAAAAATAGATAGCCTGCCAATATCCTCCAAATCAATAATAATAGGAATTAATAAAAATGTATAAAATTGGTATTTACAATAGTTTATGAATTAAGTAAAAATAGTTCGCACATACGGCGTTTAAAGTTTGACAAATTTAAATTATTGTCAAATACATCAATATTGTTTAAATATTAGTTACCAAGACTATGTAATCGTTATATTGGGGAATGCAATTTATAGTTAGAATGAGATGTGTGTATATAAAATGTTAATGTTTGTCTAGTAGTTCGTGTAGGTACATGTAGATTAATTAAATGCAAGAGTTCACAGCAATCAGATTTAGAGTTTAATAATTTTAATAAAAAGGTTAGGTCAGTTATTTTTAGTAAACTTATTTATTCTATTAGGTATACATACACCACTGGAGCGATTTAGGTCCAAATTAGAACCTCTTTTATTTTTATGCGATTGATATGGGTCCAACTATAAAATTTGTATGTACTTGTATCTCTTGCTCATATCTCATATGTCATT
Source organism: Limnephilus auricula (assembly GCA_951813805.1). Lineage (NCBI taxonomy): Eukaryota > Metazoa > Arthropoda > Insecta > Trichoptera > Limnephilidae > Limnephilus > Limnephilus auricula. Next base: position 8,382,572 of record OX638405.1, read on the forward strand.
TCACAATCAAATGCCACAATCAATTGTTATTCTCTTTTTTGGTTTTTTAATTATTCCTAATATTTGCTTTTGGTTTTTAATGTGATATGTAAATATTGTTTATGGTATGTTTATACCGTTGAAATTAATAATATAATAATGGTAGATTCAGACTGGGTCGACGTACGTATGCATCGCTACGCCTAACAATATCTGGGCTACTTAGCAACCATAGATTTTCAATGAAAATTTATGTTTTAGAATCACATTGGCCACACGCATCGCGACGTGCGATGTCTGTGGCCATTTTCGTAGAAAATGTATGGGTTGCTAAGCATTGTTTGGCGTAGCGAAGCGTACGTACGTCGTCCAGTCTGAATCTACCTTAATACATTTGCCTAGCTTGGTAGTCGAAAAGCCTTATAAAACAAACCTGTAACAAACAAAATGAATAAAGAAAAAAAAATATATTAAAAATAATTAAAATTGCACCACATTTAATGAACCTACAAACATGGGATAAATGCTGAAATCTAAATGGTTTCATCAGTTTTAAACCGCAGTAAACAGTTTATATGTTTCCATATTAATATTTTGATGAGTGAAGTTAATTAAATCGAATGGCCAAATCAAAAACTGAACATCTGACAAATATGCAAAAACATGATACAGCATATTCCCCCTTACTTATAATTGCGGTATCCTCCGCGACTCATCCTTGGTTTTGTAAAGTTGGCCTTAAACCTGGTTTAAAGCCGTTTTAACCATAAAAAAGCAGTGATATTAAGTCAAGTTTTTCACTGTTACGTCGTAATACGACGCATATTAGTTATATTACGATTATAAGTAAGGGGGACTATGTTCGGCTAGTAGAATGAGACACCAAACGGTGGAATAATAATTGTGGATGTTGTTGATAAGTTTGACGATCTCAATCTATAATCGCGTAGAATGTAGTAGAAAATACCCACCGTTATCGATTAAAAATCTTTCTTCGATGTAATGACAACGACCAGATGTAAGTACATATTGTTATTTACGTAATTGAATAATAATGAGTTTTGTCACCGTGGATAAGTAATTATTAGATAGATGGATAAAATAAATCAGCATTAATCTGCCTTGCTGGTGTAATAGTATCGTGGCATAAGGCTTCGCCTGACGGTGCCGGTGTCGGTGTCTGTGTCACATGGTAAAGTCATAATTAGATTAATAATAATTGACGACCTACAGATGTTTGTCGGTTGGTTGGATCGAATCGCGTCCCACTCCCAAGGAATGCCGGCCTGCCCACGTGAGCGGAGGTACCTTTCAATCTATCGATTCCTTCTCCACTCCGTCCAATCAACCCAAACCAAATCAAATCGAGTTCCCCGAATTGGATTTTTTTTTGTTAAATTTAAAAAAAGGTTTCACAAGTTTCCCGCTTCTGCTGGGAATTTCCTGACACACTTGTACTATAATTTAGATTCTAATAGATCGATCATTTTACGCCATCTCAAGTCGTGTCTACAAGGTTGTTATTTTTTAATTGAAGTTTTAAAATTAAACTCCCGAGTTTATGCACGTGTTAAAATGATAAATTATCCGATAGAAAATCAGTTCCCGCGCCAGACAGAGTTTGAAGCCAATTTCGATTTAAGTGTGAAATAATAGCACATTAAAAATAAACTTGTTCCAAGTAATATATCACAGCTTCTCACAATCACAAAATGTGAAAATAAATTAACGTAGCAATTACTAATAATTGAACACCAAACAAATTTAATAAAGGTGTGTGCGGTCTATAAACAATTACAAGAGTTCAGTATTAGTATTGAATGTCGTTATGAGCTCCAGCCGTTTGTTACTGTTACTAGGCGGCAGTTTTGAAGTGGCTCCAATACGTTCCGATGGTCGAAGAACAATACAGCAAACAGCGAGTCTTACATCGGATTAGCAGCGGAGTATAGTAGATTATTTCCGCTGATGGCTGACGGTCCGCTGGTGGCACTCACCGCCAAAGGAATGTTCATACGTGATGCGGTACAATGGGATGAATTAGTTCTTACTGCATAATTACACAGGGACAATAAGGCATTCGCTGCCGACCAATACCACCTACAAGTGTACGTATGAACATTTCAATGCATCGATTAACATTAACCACACGCGATAAATATATTACATTCGGCAAAGAACCAGCAATGAAGTAATACTAACATACAGCACTATTTGCATTATCCCAACTGAGTCACGTAGGTATATGCATTTCAACTTGTTTAATTATGTGTTTGATTTGGATGCCTGTTCTCGGCGAGACTAGGTACCTGAGGAAGCCAAGCCACGAAAGTGAAGTTTTGTGCTCTCTTTGCGAAAACGTAGATCACTCTATGACGACGAAAGGGAGAAAAAAAATCATTCATTCAATTTTTTTGCAAGGGTAGGTGGTGAATGTTACGTAACTCTATCTTGGCATACATCCCTAGCTTCATGCCACATTCATACACATCCTCTTATTTTATTCCGACTCTTGACATGACCCGACTAAAGTATTTGATTCATGTTTTCCTGGGCCGCCTCCGACTTCTATAAAATATTAATTCGGGTGAGAATTGTCACTTGTTGGGTAAAAATAAACCTCCGCGTGTTTGTGAATAATAATATCTAATATGTAAGACAGAAGGACGTACGACTGTAAATTATATAATTGCCTGGTGGATATTCCTCTAATTGTATCAATATAATAGGAAAAGGGTAATGTACGGTTGTAGGAGATAGGTCGCATCAGTTGGCTCGGACCGGTGATGGAATGAACCTTTCACATAGTTTGTTGTAAGATCATAATGTTGGAGTGTGCATTATTAAGATTGGCCGCAATAAAAGTGACACACCGCCTTGGCTCCCTGCCAACTGTCGGCTGCCAGTCCGCCCTACAGTAGTAGAGTGAGGACTCGGGCATCTCTACGCCTTCCTTCCCTACTCTGTTCTGCTCTCCTGCTAGTGATATCCGGGATAGTGACAAACGGGAAAACGAGAAACAAGCTCGTCTAGTGAACTTGTCGACAGGTTTTTTTTTCGTTGTCTGTTTTTGGGGTGTTATGCCGTGTTGTGCTACCTCCTTCTTTAGCCGACTTTTCGGACAGCGTTGCAGTGTCCATCATCAGGGCAGATCCGTCGATGTGAATTTGTAGTGTTAAGTGTGTGCTTATTTACTTGGAAGCGATACCGTGTCGGCAGCTTCATTTCAGAAGAAAGTGAACTACTTTGAAAGGGAAATTTCGGGAAATTTTGTCGACAGGTGTTGAGAGTTAGTTATGCTTGCCTGATGAGGAACTTGTCAAATCATCAAATAGATTTTTAATATTTCCTGAGGCGTATGTGTGGTAAAACCATGTATGATCGTGTGAAAAATGTGTAGATCCGAAAAGAATGCAAGGCCGATGTGAGCGTAATAAGTAAGATTAAGAAAGGGACGCTTAGATGGTTTGGACATGTAGAGCGAATGAATGAAGAAAGGAGTATCAAGAGAATATGTGACGCAAATGTGAATGGTAGAAGAAGTCGAGGACGCCCGAGGAAGGCATGGCACGATCAAGTGAATCGGATACTTGCGTCGGTCAAGAGTCAGAATAATAGAAGAGCATGTATGATAAGATGTATGAATGTGAATAAGGCGAAGAGTGTATGCCAAGACCGAGTTGTTTGGCGGTCCGTCCTCTCTGCCTACCCATGCGGGGAAACGGCGTGATGGTTAGTTAGTTAGTTTAGAGTAAAAAATCCCTTCATCTCTTAATCTTATAAAACCCAGAAAATTAAGGTTTTAGAAAGGTTTTTTTTGCGGCTGTTTTGTCTTAAAAAGGTCCCTCGTAACTAACTATGGATGGAACGCAACACATGCACACCTTTATTCTATTAATACACCTTATTGTGACGAAAAAAACTAGCCTAAAAACCTAACCTATTTTTTTCATCACTCTTTCGTCAACTATTCAAAGGGGTTCTGATGTGCCACTGTTCTGCTTTGTCCGATTACCCTTATAACCCACTGTTATACCATACTATTCTGTAATTTTTAATTTTGACTGTATCTGAACGCCAGGATACTCTCCGTCCACGTTGTGTAATAACACGCAGTTTTAATACGATTATATATTGTTTTACTACGCATACGCCTCAAAAGACTGTAATATGACATAATAAATTTTCCTAATTTATTCTATGCGAAAACGACTACTCGAGGAAATAGTCTTGAATAATAATCTTGTTGAAATAAACGATATTGTCAAACGAGCCATAATAATATGAAGGAAGAAACCCCTGGCGATATTTTACGAAATACTGTGCGTGTGACGAGTGAACTGTCGTGCTTACGAAACTAATATTTTATAGATAGGCTCGTTAACTGTTAAATTTTACCGGAAATATTTACTCTAAGTTTGTACCGTAGAAATTTAAAAATTAAAATTATCGAAAGAAAAATAATATCTATGTATAAATTATTTTCATTTTTTTATAAGGAAAACTCAATTTTTAACTTTTGAAAGTTATTCCCATCAATGTAATATTACATTGAAGAAGAAGACAATAATAATAATCTATATCAAAATATGAAAATGAACAAGACACAGAAAAATCATAAAACATAATGGTCGCAACTGGGACTCGAACCCAGATATCACGTAAAATATTTAATAAAGGTAGCTGCCGTAATATGGAGAAAAAAAAATTAGTCGAGTTAATTCTGAAATTTGAAATATGAAGTTGACAAATACGACGGTCTCATAAAAGATCGCAATTGCTGAATTGGTAGAGCGCCGTCCCGGTAAGACGTGAGATCTGGGTTCGAGTCCAGTTGCGATCATTATGTTTTATTATTATTCTGTGTCTTGTTCATTTTCATGTTTTAATTTGGTTTATTATTGTTGTCTTCTTCTTCAATGATAAATCATTTTCAATTTATTTTTTAGAACTGATAAATTGTTCTATTTTTATTATTATAATTGTACTGAAGTTCTTCTAGGTACATCTATTTAAACACTTGATAGATGTTTGTCCTTTGAAGGCATTTAGCAACTTTTATTTAACTTTATGTTTAGTAATCATTTTTAATTTGGGAGGCAGGTATGGGTACCGCCGCCCCGTGAACCATTTATTGGATAACCAACAACTCTGCCATAGGTCACCCTAAGTGGTTCGCTACGTTTGGTGACTTAGCTGGGATGCCCGGGTTCATGGGGTGAGATTTGTCTAGGTCTTGGCGAAGGATGTGTTTGCCCATCTATGCGTGGCAGGCAGGATCAGGAGAGACTGGTTGACAGAGACCTTTTGAGCTCTCTAGCAGGACTCTCTCGACCCATCAACTTGCACCACAGTGGGAGGGATGGATTCATACGCCCGTCATTCCTGGACACATTGAACCCCAGATTCCTATCATGATGATGGACACTGCAACGCTGTCCGAAACGTCGGCTAAAGAAGGAGGTAGCACAACACGGCATAACACCCCAAAAACAAACAACGAAAATAAGCAACATGTTTGCCAAACAATGTTTTTGCAAACATTAGGGATCTGTGATAGAATGATAACCACTGCATGTGGAAAAATTGACGAAGGAGGTGCGATAATTCCTGATCAGTCTGGGAAACATCTCACAAGACCTAATAAAATTCTCCCTGATATCAAACATTCGGTACACAAACACATCTGAGCCTTTCCTGTAGTGGAGTCACACTACACCAGGAAATCATCCGAGAAGCTTTACCTAGAAAGAGAACTGAGTATTTCCAAAATGTACAGGCTGTATTGGCAGAAAGAAAGAAGCGTTCAAACATCTGCTTCACTGAGCAGTATTCAGATGTTTTTAATTTCCATTATAATTACGCTTTTCGCAAGCCTAAAAAAGACCAGTGTGAGGTGTGTGAGAAATTAAAAATAACCACAGAAGAAGAAAAAATACTGTTTAAAGATGCATGAAACGCATCAGAAAAATAAAGTTCAGGTCATAACCGTCATTTTAGAAAAACGGACCAGAGGCAGGCGACTGGACAGATTAGTTGAACCCGTTGCTTAGTAAACCTAATCAAAAACAAAACATCAATATACTTAAACATAAATATCTGCTAGCATTACGCAACAGCCTACTGATTCCAAAGTCTTACCATAATTTCTATCTTTCACTAAATTCTTCCATTGAAGACACAGGAGATTCTAATGCCAGAGATGGGGTATCTGACGATTCAGAAAGCGAATGAAACTTGATAATGTTCTTTTTATTCTTTCATTGTATGTAATTACTTAAGAATCTCTTCTATTTTATATAGGTAATAGTTTCTAAAAAAATTTATTATTTTTTCAGTTGATCAAACTAAAAATGTTTTTTATGTTGCTTTAAAATACTGAAACACCGTAACTAGGTAATGATAAACTCTCAACTATGTATTTTTAATTTGTATAAATTATGTTTTATACTGTTAAAATAAAGCAGATCGTTGCTACTTCTATAATTTCTTTAATTTTTCCCTGTAAAAAAGAAGTAACTCGACATACTGCATACTGATATTATATAATCCCCGAGGAAAACAGCAGTAAGTCTTAAAACCCTAAAAATTTGTATGAATTCGAAGAAAATACTATACAGTTAAAAAGAGTATTAACCAACAATATTTATTTAATTTAAATAAAATTCAAAACCCTCATGTTAGATTCTGCAACATTTTTTGAACTTTAAAATCGCTCTCTTGCAAAATGATAAAAAGTGAGTTACTGCAGTCTTCCTTGGAGCAGTCGATATGATGTCCGAGAGATAGGCACAGAAATGGCTTTTTCAATTCCAACATGTGTCTTCATTTACAAACATTTCACGACAATGTTCTAGATTTACGTTCTGTCAAGATAGGAAAAAAAATGTGTCAGGATCAATATAAATAATAGGTACTAAAATGACGTGGTCCACTGATTAAGAACAACTGATATAGTGCGAACACAGCGCGAGATATGTGTATATCATTTTCATTAGTTATGCTACAAAGATTCGAACAGGGGCCAACAGACCCAGCTATAAAAGCTCAAGCGTTATTTGGCTTGGTCCACTTCAGCATATCGCTCGTCACACATTTCCATTAGGAATGTACGGCAACCGATATGCCGAAATAGGCCAAACCAAATAACGCTTGAGCTTTTATAGCTAGGTCTGTTGGCCCCATAATAAATTTAACAGTACGTAAGCATCTCTCCGCTGAAGTGCGCACACTTATATAATTACATAATATAAGAAATAGAAAGAGGAATGCGACAGGGACAGACCCGTCGTTACAAAGATACTGCGCGAACCAACAACAACACGAATTAAGATAATTAATAATAAATTATTAATTCATTTGCGATGACAGCAAAGCGAACAAATTCATTATCTAATATACAAATAATACGCAATAAAGTGATTTAGTTGTAACGAATAGCAATTATTACGAATCAATGAGTACAGTACGCGCCAATCTTAAATGCCGACCTGGCCCCCTAGCACAGTCGATCGGTAAGGATTGATAGGATAACTTTCGGTAACTTCTCATCGTTCCCTAGGACAACTGCAGTCGCTAACATTCAAACAACAGTTGGCGATCTGCAGTCATGCTAGGGACCGACGAGAAGTTAACGAAAGTTATCGATACAATCCTTATCGATCGACCGTGATAGGAGGCCTGAACTAGATACGATCCATTCTCGCGTCACTTTACTGTCTTAAAACAGAAAGAAAAATATGTGTAAAATATACGTGCGACAGAGAAAGGCTTGGGCGGGGGGGGCAAGACGCTTTCGGACCTTAAACTCGCCTATTGCGACGATTTATGTATCAACGTCAGGTCGACATTAAAGTTTGCCGCTCACCATAACATCATTTTGAATGATCAGGAGGTCCAGTTATTTCTGAGCGCAAGTTATTCGCGGTGAACGGCTACACAAGTGAAAGGGAGGATCAAGTCGTTCAAGCCCTCCTACTCGTTTAGTAGATTCATCAAAGGGAGAATATTCTAAGATGGACCCTATTGAGTGTGTCGTGGCTCGGCCGATATCAAAGGATGTCGGGTCCGCTTTACATCACAGGGACACGGTACTTGGTTAGCACCACAGACTAGCACTAACTAGCACGTGAAGTTCTGCATTCACTTTGTGCAAGAAGCGACGCGTAGAGTATTGTACACCATTAAACCCAAAGCTCTGAGCAATTATCAATAATAGAATTGATACAAATCTAATAAAAACAATATTGCTATTATCTTCAAATCTCAAGTGATATAAAAAAAATCATTAGTTATTGATAATAAGAGGATAACAATTATCTGAGATAATTTAAATAATGCGAGTTACTTATTTTTTTTTCAAATAACTTTCAACAGAATAATTGAGAGCAACATTAATGTATATTATAAAATTGCAAAATGGGGGCCTCAGCATAGGTAATGAATACACCGGTGAGGGTCACATTATCGCGTAATGTTTAAAAAAAAGTTTTGGTATCAAATAAAAATGTGATACAAACAGTTCTTAGGACATTTTAATTCATCTATTGTGTGCGGTGAACTCGTCACGGTGATTTTTCCCCACGGTAAATTGTGGGCGGTGAATGTTCCTAGAACCTTTAGAAACACAGCATGTTCTCTTCTGCTTAGAGGGAAAGGAACGTCTGTGACGGGTTTAGCGATCGTAACACAAATATTATAATAATTAAAAATAAAACAATAACTTAGTGAACACCACTTTTATTTTTTATAGCCTTAATACCGACTGGGTTTCGCTAAAATCTTAGCTTCTTCAGGGCAGTACAATCTTCTACTAAAATTTACAAGTTTAGAACACATGTTACTATTTTTATAGATTTTAGTAGAGTATTGTACTTTCCCGAAGAAGGTACGGCTGTAGCGAAACCCGGTCGGCATTAAGTATATAAAAAATAAAAGTGGTGTTCACTAAGTTATTGTACGCCTAAAACTTTTAGGTTTGTTTATTTGTTGTCGGGAAGTCAGGGTGTGTATTTTGCCACACACTGAATGATATAGGTGGTTTAATATGAGATACGAACACAATAATTAAATATGTAGAGAGTTATTCGAAGATTATAATATAGACTTAAATATACAACAGAAACGATGAAACCATCATTATTTAGTGACCACGAACGTCATCGAACGTTCATAACATTGTGTTTACTTCAGATAAGGCAATCACCAACAATGCTTCCGAACAACAAACATTAAGTACATACTATGATTATTATTATACTTTTGATTAATTTCTCTATGATACTAAAACAAAGAATTCAAGATAAATCTACAAAAACATGTCGCGAACCTATGCCCCTCAGCGGAACGTTCATACAGCAATTATTATTATTTGCCGACGGATGAGAATATAATATTATTAATATTAAATCGCGTGACAACATTACAAAGTAATATCAGTGATAACTCCGTTGTCGTGTACGTCTCTGTCATAAACGACTCTGACCAACGCAACAGAAAGAGAAGTTCGGCTCAGCGGCAGGACCATCGTACAAATCGAAGTGGGGAGTGAATCAGTCAATCACAATTGCGCAGCAGTATGTAAGTACATACACGAAGAAATTGTGTAGAGTGCATTGACCCACAAAAATGACGATAAAATGTTAGTCAAGATGACCGACCCGATACAGGGCACGTAGTGGAATGTTTCACAAGGGTCAAGTTCCAACTCACGGCTGTTGATGATTCGTCCGATCCTCCGCGTAAACAGGAAGCCGGAGATGACCTCGGCGACCTTGCTCAGGGTCAGCAGGTACGTGTCGTACTGCAGCAGGCGGTGCTCCGGGCACACCAGCGCGTGCAGCACCAGTCGCAGGGACACCTCGGCCAGCGGGCACAGCGCGCACACCATCCTCTCTCTCATCCCCCACCCGGACCCGGACCAGCCAGAGAACACTCACTGTTCTGTGTTCAGCCAACAAAGGAGCTGCACCGAGCGGCGACCGAGCGAGGTGCAATGTGCACTAACACAGCGTGCATTATTACTTGTTTATCGCGCAGAACTGCGAAAAAACACTTCTAAATAAAGAATAAACGCGGCTCTGTGCAACTACGCCCGCGTACTACTTATAGGTATATTATATATTCACATTGCAATGATTATGATACTATTTTTAAAGTGCGGGCTAATGCGCGATGTTCAGCCTCTACCAGCCACTGAGCATTGCAGTTTCTCACCGAGCATCATAAAAATAAAAACGTTACCCGATTTTAATTATTATTTATGCTTACCTCATTAATATTATAAAGCAAAAACCAGTCGATCCAGTTAGCTTTATTCGGAAAACTTGATCTGCGAAACCGGGACGTGATTAAGACAATAAATTACAACTTCCTACAATTCGCCGAAAGTTCGATAAATAAAGTTATAAAAAGCGCGATACGATCCCGACCCACCGAGTGCATAAAGAAAACGTCCGATCTGCCGGAGGGAAACAGGTTTTTCGAGATCCGAGCTGCAGATTGTACGGAACTGGCCTATGGAGCTAGGTGGGGGTCGTGTCGTCCACAGAACATAAATATGTATGGAGTGGATACTATCACTATAAACTTGTGGTAAATGATTAGCTTACAACTAACGGACCAGGAAACAGTCCAAGAGGCTAAGTACGGTTCCCATCACAAACATAATCACTCATTATTCATCATCATTCATTCGAACACAAACTAACTTCAGAGTATGTGAAGGAGGGATAATGACAATAATTGCACATCGCGACGGAGTAGTATAATTACCGAGAAGAGTAGTTTTTGCTATCTCACAAATCACGCACGTAACGAAGAGGTTACAACGTAGCTTTCAGCGTACTCTTTTAGTCATGTTTAAATATCTCCCTACACCAAGCTTATTGTCATGTATTTAAATACAAACCTCCCCAAGTGTCATACGTTACACCTTTACATAGCGAGTTTTTGATGTTAAGTGTGGGCACTGTGCAGGTCTCAAAGCGTGTCAAACGCATTCGGAATTAAATTATAATATTCAAATAATAAACACATAGGTACCCTTGACCATGCCGGCCGCTGCATTCTATTGTCTTTAGAAGGTACCACTAAGACCCCAAGGCCCAGGGCGCAGATCAAGGAGAGATTCGCCAAGACAACGGGACTCGCTCGCCGCATACTACATCACATACAGAATACAGACATGGCGCCACCGCGACTGCACCAAACTAGCATACATCCAGTCAGCCAACCAACCAGCTAGCCAACTCAGGCAGGTGAAAGACGAACCATCATTTAACATTAACGTTATGTTAAGTCATTGATAGTTCTTTCTTCCGGTGCCCTTCTATCGGAGGTTGGCTATCTTCACCATGCAGGCTAAAGCCCAGAACTACACTTGTACCATCACTTAAGTTTCGAAGACATGATAGTACAATTTTTAACTTTAGCTACTTTTCCAAATTCATATCAATGGTATTTCGCAATTAAATATAAACGGTGAAATTTTTCTACATGCAGATGATACTGCAATATTCTACTGAGGTAAAGATCTAAACATCCTAACAATGAATATTAAAAAAATCAGGTTACATACTTTTAAGCTCAACCCGTAAAATAATTACACCTCATGTACCTACCCTTAAAAACTGAAAAGAACGATTTCCAAATCCTGATATAGGAAAAATATCTTGGTCTATGCATTGATAAGCATCTATCTTTTAAACAACACAAACAATATTTTTGTTGTTTGTTTTTGGGGTGTTATGCCGTGTTGCGCTACCTCCTTCTTTAGCCGACGTTTCGGACAGCGTTGCAGTGTCCATCATCAGGACAGATCCGAAACGTCGGCTAAAGAAGGAGGTAGCGCAACACGGCATAACACCCCAAAAACAAACAACGAAAATGCTTTTGGCTGTGAAAATCTAAAAACGTATAACACAAACAATATGTTTAAGATAAAACCACACCCTTAATTAGCGTATTTAGCCGGTTATCATATACATTACCAATTAAATTTTTAAAAGTTTGTATTATAGTCTCGTACACTCACATCTAAATTACTTACTTGAAATCTGGGGAAATGCGTATGAAACATACATTAATGAATTACAGGTAATTCAAAATAAGGTAATCAAAAAACCATTTAACTACGAATCCAAAACATCCACAAAAAATTATATTTGGAAACAAAATAGTTAACAGTAAGAAAACTATACGAATACAATATATATGTCTCCTTATATACAAAATACCTACATAAATAAATAATAAACTCATACATACAAACAGAGAATTCATTAAAACGTTCCAAATACACAAACAAATTTCACACGACAACACGATAACATACATCCACACAACTGTGGTAAACAATCCATTGGTTACGAGGGGGGCAACTTATATAATTGTCTTCCAGACAACATTAAAAACGAAGAGAGACTGGGTAGTTTTAAAAAAATATCATAAATTTTTTTCTTAACCTTTTGAAAGCCAGTATAGGAAAATATTTTTTTTCATTACGACAAAAGAAATTTGACATTTTATTCGAATCCAATATTTATAACATTTCTTTTGTAATATATTCTAAAAAAAATTACATGAAAATAATGTAGATAAAAAAATCTTTCTGATAATACCTGAAATGTATTCTTTCCACAATGAAGTTATATCAAAAACATTGAAAGAATATAGAGTTTCTAACCCAACTCCGTCCACATTTTGACGAGGCGGCCTTTTTGTCGGCCATATTTCTTGCCCGCCGCATCATCGACAATTTATTAAAATTATTCCTAGAGGCTAGACGCTATGCAGTATTTCGTTACGTTGAGAACGATAATGGCCCAAGTGATTCTGACCTTGTTCTTGATACAATTTCTTTATAAATAAGGGATAAAATCGCTTTCAAAATCGATGGTACACCGGTGTACGTACGGCCAATTAGAGGAAAATTAAAAAAAAATTACATAATAGTGAAACAGAACAATATTGTATTATAATAATAATAATAAACGAAACATTTGTATAGCCCAGTTTTGTCATGTTTCACTTCAAGTGCGCTTTCATGTATAGAGTAATGTAAAAAATGTATTTAGTTCAAAATAATAAAATTCAGTCGTAACAATACTGTTGTTGAGTGAGGACGTCTGCTTTGTGATACTCTACTATTTAACCACTCGTAATTTTTCACAACAATAAGTTTATACCTACTATATTACATTTTGTTTACCAGTGAGCATAAAGTGTGTAGGGTGACCATCGTTCATCTATCAATTGTGAGTCACATTATTTCTTTAAGTTAATAATATACAATGCCTAACAATCAGAATCCAGTGCAAACTAGGTCTAAGGCATTGGATCCCCCAGCAATAAACGAAGATCAATTTGGAAAAATTGTAAAATATATGGATAAAAAAATGGAAGAATTTAAGCAACAAGTTTTTGCAAAAATTGAACTAGAATCGTCAACATTGAAAAAAAATCTTGAATCTGAGTTATCAGATATGAAAAAAAGCATTGAATTCATCAGTCAACAATATGATGAAATTACTAACAATATTGGAAACATGTTGCAATTAAAAAAAATGTGGATAATCTAGAAAATGCAAATTCTATCAAAGATTTAAAAATAAAAAATTTTGAAATTCGTCTAGCTTATATGGAACAACAAAATGTTAGCTATAATTGTGCTGAATTGTCTGGTGTAGAAATTTTAATAAATGAAAATTCTGTGGAAACTGTGGAAAGATTCATGAAGAAATTTGACATTCAGATTGAACCAGGTAAAATAAATAAAGTTATTCAATATCCTGATAAATCGACTAATAAACCCGGAGCTCAGAGGATGATCATCCATTTTAAAGATGAAAAGTCCCAATCTGAATTTCTCAACGCGCGCAAAAGCATAAAGCAATTGAAGGACAGGAACATCTTCATTGGTGAAGTTTTGTCACCATATTACAAAAACCTTCTTTGGAAAACTAAACAAAAAGCTAAAGAAGCTAAATTTCAATTTGTTTGGTTTCGGAACAATAAAATTTGTGTCAAAAAGAACCCTGAACTCTCTTCAAGAGTTCAAATCGTCAAACACGAAGATGATCTGAATCAATTGTCGTAAACTTCATCCAAAGTCTGGCACTTTTATCTTTTGAAAAAAAAAATAAAATGGATGAATTAGAAAACATAATTAATATGACCGACAATATTGAACCAAATATAACTTTCGAAGATTGTTTATCTTGCAAAAATTTTTTGAAAGACTCAAAATTTTCTTTACTGTGCATGAATATTAGAAGTATAAGCAAAAATTTTGATGAAACTGTTACTATGCTGGATTGCATTAATCATCGTCCCGAAGTATTAGTCTTTACAGAAGCTTGGCTGAGCAGTGTGATTAATATGCCTAGCATTCCAGAGTACGTAGTCTACAAAACAAAGTTTAACAATTTGCAAAATGATGGAGTAGTTATCTATCTAAGGCAAAACATTCAGGTAACTGTCGAGGAAATTGCTCTCCCCAGTGCAAACTGCATGAAAATGCAATTATCCAACACCATATGTTTAATAGCAGTATATCGATCTCCATCCCAGACTAATATAGACAACTTTCTCGACTCATTGAATGAATTCCTTGAGTCTGAATCCTTGCAAAATAAGGAAATTATCTTATGTGGGGACTTAAATATTGATACTCTAGATTTGAAGAACATAAAAACACAAAAATACCTATCACTTCTGGCATTTCATGGTATTAAGCCCATAATAAACACACCAACAAGAGTAACTCCTAACAAATCAAGCTGCATTGATCATATTATGGCAAAATCAAAATTTAAACCACAGGGAGCAGTTTTTAATACTGGCATAACAGACCATTGTGCAATTTTGATGAAGTTTATGAGCTTAAATCTTAATCATATTTCAAGTAATAATGGAAAACCTAAATTTGTTGTTGACAACAACCTTTTGAAGACCAAATTAGAGGAAGAATCCTGGGATATTGTACTGTCTACAAATGACGTCAATCTGGCAACTGATAATTTCATAAAATGTTTGAAAACTCATGTACAAAATTGTATGTCAGTACAAAAAGAGAAACATAACCCAAAATATCTAAAACCATGGATAAATAATGGAATAATCAAATGCCTCAGAACACGTGATAAATTGCACAACAAATGTAGAAGAGAAATCTATAACTTAGAACTGTTTGAATATTATAAACGATATCGGAACTGGTGTTCTAAAATAATACGAACAACAAAGCAAGCATATTACAGAAGAAAATTAGATGACGCCAATGGTAACATTAAACAACAGTGGAACATTATAAAGGAGGCTATTAATCTTCAAAAGGAACAAACTACCATAAAAAAAATGAAACTGAATAATATTATTACTTCAATGGAAGAAAATCCAAATATAATTACTAATCATATCAATAACTTCTTCAGTGACATTGGTCCAAGTTTCGCAAAAAATTTGTGCAGTGCTAATAAAACTAGTGAGATGTGTCTTGTGAATGATTTTAAATCTGAAAATCACATTACAGGGGACAATTTTGATTTTAAGCCAACTAGCATTTCCGAAGTGACAAATGTGATAAATGATTTAAAAATGTCTTTCTCCTGTGGGATGGATTCTATAAGTGTTATGATATATAAACTCTTTGTATCCGAATTAGCTGGTCCCATATCTCATATTATTAATATTAGCTTCAAGAGCGGGATGTTTCCTTCTCACTGTAAGAAAGCTAAAGTGATTCCTCTCTTTAAAGGAGGAGATCAACTAGAAGTCAATAATTACAGACCTATATCCTTACTCAACACGCTTTCAAAAGTAATAGAGAGATTAGCCAAGTCGAGATTGGTATCATTCTTAGAAACAAATAAATTACTCTCTGGCAATCAGTTTGGTTTCAGAGAAAATAAAGGAACGAGTGATGCAGTGTTAAGGGTATTGTCCAAAGTCACTAGTGCCCTGGATTATGGAAATAAAGCTTTAGCTGTGTTCTTAGATCTGTCAAAGGCATTTGACACTGTTTCCCATGGATTACTCCTCAAAAAATTATCTTCTCTTGGCATTCATAGTACAGCATTAGGTTGGTTCAAATCCTATCTTAGAGATAGAACACAACAAGTAGATATAAATAATCATTTAAGCGAAAGCAAACCAATTTCTTTTGGGGTTCCACAAGGTAGTGTACTTGGACCAATATTGTTTTTAATCTACATTAATGATTTGTGTAATTTAGACATTCCAGGTAACATTGTTAGTTTCGCAGACGACACTGCTTTAATATTTGAGGGTAAAACTTGGAAAGATGTTTTTGACAAATGTGATTCAGGATTAAGAATAGTAAAGAGTTGGCTAAATAATAACATCTTAACTTTGAATACATCAAAAACGAAATATGTGACTTTTAGTATTTCTTCAAAAAGTCAGCCTTCCGACACTCTTAACCTAATTATACACAATTGTCTGCAAAATTGTAATTGCCACCCTTTAGAAAGAGTAGACTGTATTAGGTACCTAGGTGTAAATATTGATAAATTTTTGAGATGGAACGACCATATTGATATATTGACTAAAAATATCAGGAGACTTACCTATATTTTTAAAGAACTTCGCCATATATTGGATAAGGAGAAATTAAAATCTGTGTACTATGCTTTAGTCCAATCTCGACTTTCTTACAATATAGTATGCTGGGGATCCTGTCTAAAGTCCATTATAGAGCCACTAAATATTGCTCACAAATTGATTCTTAAAGTTATGTACAAAAAAAAATTCCGTTATCCAACGAAACTACTTTACAAGGAAACCAATGTTATGTGTATAAAACAGCTATATATCACTAAAATAATTTGTAGATTTTTTAGCAATACTAAATCTGCAGAAAGAACCCAACAAATCCATACCACTAGAATTGGTTCTACAATGAATTTTGTGGCAGTACATACTAAAACATCCTTTGGCCAAAGAAACTATTTATATCAGGCTCCACTTATGTTTAATATTCTTCCAGATTATATTAAGTCTTCCAATTCATTGGCTATATTTAAAAATAATGTTAAGATATTTATGTTGACAGAAGATTGGCATACCATTTTTTCATCATTGTCCTTTTTTAAATAATAAGATTTTTTTTTTTAAGTAGTAAGATTTTAATAAAATTCCATCTGCCAAAATCAGAGTGTCACCCTAGTTGTGTTGAACTGTCACTTTGCTTCTCAATGGGTATAGTGTTTAATAATGTATTTATGGTCTAAACATTGTTACAATTTCATCCTCAAGTTCTACCCATCTGGCCACAATGTAATATTTCTTTCTTTCTCCATGTAATATTTTAGTATTATGTGTTTTTTTTTTGCAGTTTTTGTGTTTTTTTTAAATTTAACTTATGTGTTGAATTTAACTTATGTGTGTAAAACATTAACGTATGCTTCTTCACTTAAATGTACTAAAGTTAACCTCAATACAGGCTATTATAGTCCTAGTGAGGTTAATTTCTATGTAAAAAAATTATATTAATAACATGTGAGAAGATTAATAAATAAAAAAAATAAAAAATAAAAAATCATGTAAAATGTATTTCTGCTCTAATAATTGAAAATGTTATTTTCTTCTTCCTGGAATAAAAACTTTGATAAAAAAAATTATCCAATGAAGAACTCCTAAATTAGTTACCCTTTCTATCTAAAGGTGTTTTGAGGACGCATATATTTAAAAGATTATAATGTTGTGTAAATGCATGGCGTTAGTTAATCAAAAACTAACATCTGTTCGTTTCAATTTACAAACGAATTTCATAGAAATGATTGAGATGCTCGCTAGTTACACCTGGCGTAAGATTCATCTCTCCCACGACAGACAGGAGACAGCTGTTCCCCGGTACGGCGGACAGGGCAATAACCGGTTTCGGAAATTGTAAAAGGTACCAGAGGTGTGTAGCTCTAGCTATTGGCTACCTTGTGAAGCCCTTTCACCCGCCAAACAACAGAACAGTCGGAGGGCCATAGCTAAAACTCTCCAATCCAAGACTAACCTACCTACGCGACGATCGACGCGAAAAGCTTTGTGAACATATTGTGAACGTTTGATGTGTGTAAATGGGTTTGATGCTTTTTGCATGGATATTTGATTGCAAGGCAACAAATGACCATCCAAGAAAATAGATGTTTTATTCCTTTTCAGGACATTTGCTGTTAACACGTTTTATTTTCAGTTAGCGAGCGATGAATAGGGCATCTAAATGATCTTCTAGCACTAATAACAATAATAGTGATTACATCGCTGAATCAATACTACTTTAATTATGGCGTGTTTTTTCAAGCTCGTGTTTTAATTCTGCGAAAGTAAATGAGGTCGTCTTGGAAACAGTAGCAATGTATGAAAATAATAAGGGAAGATACCGAAATAGATAAACAGGCGCTAAGGGCGGATGTGATAGTAGGTCTCAAGGAAATAACGGTTTGATCAATATTATATTTAACATAGGGTGTAAAGTTAATGCTACATTGATTGTAGCTTGTCCTAGTGAGGTTGAAAATTGAATTGTAAACTTTAATCTATGTAAAGAAACAATAAATTATAAAAATTAAGCTGGAAGGCAAATCTCGTTTTAAAAAAACTGTATCATTTTTTTAGATTTCCTCTGTTTTCAGAGAAATAATTTTATTTATTTTATATATTTATAATACCGCCCAAGAGATCGGTTAATTTCGTGAAGAAGAAGAGGTAGGAAAGTTTCTAATTTTGCAAGGAAAATAGTCGTCGAAAGGAAAAAGTGGCCTAGGTGTGAAAAAGTTTTTTAACACCTTTTTTCTGCAATGTAATTAATTATTGACCCACTAAGGCTGTTATTGACTGACAAACACGTGAAAGATACAAAAGACACTTTCAAGGAGATGAGGTTTGTAAAAAAATTCGCCCATCAAATTCCTCAGAAACCTGAAAACCTCAGACATTAAGAATATTGAGTGCAATAAAGTGTACCTAGTTCAATGTTATGCATCTTTAGTTCATAGGCTCCGGCTCCGACCGACCTTGGAAGAGTTTCTATTGTTGGGAAAAGAAATAGAAACGCCCAGTGGGTTGGGAGGGGAGGATGGAGAGAAAGAGGTAAGAGGTAGTATTCAATCAATTCAGTCGACTTACTAAACGAATTTATGTGGAATTGGAAGGGTCCGAGATTAACTTTCGGTGGGTAATTGTATGTTGCAACTACTATGTACCTTCTTTAAATTATAGCTTTAAAGCAGGTTTCACCGGCGTGAAATTATTTGGAATTTACAGACAAATGTTTTTCAGCTCGCAACGTTATTTTTGTATCACGAGCAATAAATCTTTATTTGTCAAAAAATAAGAAACTACTCTACGTATAGCTTGTTCCATATTATTCAGTAAGAAAATATAATATTGAAATCTACCCCAAGGGCGAAGCAGGGTAGTAAAGCAATTAATTATAATATACTAGCGTAAACCCATGAAAAATCACGGGAACTCTGAATTCTTGACACATCAGTTTCAATTTTTAAAATGACAATTAAAAGAATTTTTTGTTCAAATATTTCCAATTTATTTATACTAAACTCGAGTGGTCAATTCTTTGGGCCCCTTTTTACGAGATGTGACTCAAACTGTGCGCCTCGACCTGAACGACCGCAGTGGCTCAGTGGCAGGTAGTGGCGGTTTTCTCTAAAGTGCGGTTGTGCGGTGAACCCCCATTAAAAATATGATAAAATAAAACAATCTTGTTGTATAGTAATATAAGCGCATCACAGATAGCTCGACATTAATATTCCGTCTTTAAAACTCGCGCCACCGAAAAATACGGTACCTATCTATTCCCATTTTGTGCGCGTTGCGATCCGCACACATTTTTCCATACGAAAAATCATAGCCGATACGAATCGCTGTGACGTTAGAATGGACAAAACTACGCAGCTTGGTGCGCTGCTCACGAGTCTCGCCGAAACGAAGCCCGAGATTGTCGCAGGATGTCCGGCTGACGGTCGACTTTTGCACCGACGGATGCAAGTTAAATGTTATATATTATGGTATTTAACTTTTTTTATTTCATTTTTGTACATTTTTTATTTTCTTGTTTCTGCATTTTTCGAACCGTTTACTAATGGCATTTGTAAATCTACTATTGAAGTGGACCGATTTTGACTTCTGTTTTCGTATTTTTTTTATAGATAAGTCGTTATATCCCTTATTTACGAGTAAATTTACTAAAGTTTCGGCAAACAACGTCGCTAGTTATGCAATTTTGTGTTGAGCTTTCCTAGTATTGTTTCGGCTTTCAAATTGAAAGTGGTTGCGTTTATCGGTTGTAGCGAATAGTCTGTCCTAATTTTTTCACACAATGACGGAATACAGTGTTATATACAAAAAATAACGCTAATGCTTATGAAAAAAGTTTGGAAATTAAATATTATTATTTTTTGTATACGTGTATAATGGATTTTTAGTGTAAGTGAAAAAAGCTAATTTTATTTCGTGGCCACCTTTATTTGTGTTTCTTGTTTTTTTATGTTTTAAAATATCAATTATCTTATATTCTACATTCTACGCAATTATTCTTATTGAAAACAAAACAATAATAATTAGCAACGTACATTGAGTGTTGTAAAAACCATTAAACAATTTAAATCCTCTAAAACCATTTTGATTGTTTAATAATTGTGTCGAGGAGTATCAAGTTATTTAAAAACAATAGTACCTATTTAGGTACACCCCCACTAACTTTATTTAATTTGTGTGACAAGAGTAAATTTTGATTAGACAATATATCATTCTTCTCTTGAATTTCTGAACCCCCCGTTAAAAAGACCACGAACCGCCACTGGTGGCAGGTGTGCTTTCACTAAAGAGTTTATGTTGCGAGATGTGTCTCAAACTATGCACCTCAAATCGAAAGTCGAGCGGCAGTGGTTTTATACAACCGATCAATTTTCTGAAATAAAATTGTCGGAATTTCCGATTTTCCGGAAGAATTCAAAATGTCAAAATCCACAATTTCGGCCGCGTTGAGTTCTGATTGGCAGCAAATTTTTAAAGTTTTATTTTTTTATCTTATCCCTATTTACCATAAAAACGTCACTGTCTTAAAACGAAGGGTTTCCATAACCGTGACTTATTCGTGAATGTAATTCGATAAATAATTCAAAGTTTCAAAGCCATAAAGCTTCCATAACACACCAGCTGGATCGTATACAACAAAACTTGTTGATAATGTACGTTAATAATAAAACATGCATTCCACCTTCTTTCTCCATCGCTTCAACTTCCAAGCACTTTTCCATCCATCTAAAATTTAAACCAAGTCTACTCACTTGGGAGTCGTTTTTTAAGCTCAGCCTGTTTAGGGTGGCCGTGCAAATAAAGCACTTTGTGTGTGCGGTGTACGGTCGAATGCGGTAGCGGGGATGAAAGAAGGGAA
Organism: Limnephilus auricula; assembly: GCA_951813805.1. NCBI lineage: Eukaryota > Metazoa > Arthropoda > Insecta > Trichoptera > Limnephilidae > Limnephilus > Limnephilus auricula. The sequence goes on from OX638405.1 coordinate 8,403,981, forward strand.
GTGTGTATTATAACTAGATAGGAGTGTGGAGAGGAGTGTGGAAGTGTGCCAGTGGGCCGAGCGCCCGCCAGCGGTAGGTGTGTGTGCTGTATTGGTGGATGTAGTGCCCGTGACGTCATCCCTAGCCACAGCGACAGAGGTCTGGGAGGAATCTGCTTTCTGGGCGGGAGCCATGCTATGATCTTCCATCGTTGTGACGTCATCGGATAATTAATGTTAGCGCCAACACTCAATTGGAAGGTGATCTGCTACCAATAAGTTTTTATCAGATCGTGCTAAATACAGTAGCTATACAAACATCGCGTTTTCCATCTCCTTCCCCTCCCCCACTACCTTCAGCCTCTTAAGACACCTTAATTGGGTGTCACTGGCCACAGACGGTTGGGAGAAGAGCAGCACTCTTGTGCAGTATTTAAATAAACAGCACGCGTAATATCGGGAAGGTGCTATCCTACCTTCCACCTAATAATAAAGGTCACGCATCGCAACGTGTAGCCAGTGTGATTCTAAAACATATATTTTCAAATGTATGGTTATAAAATAAGTAGCCCAGATATTGTTAGGCGTAGCGATGCGTACGTACGTCGACCAGGTATGTATCTACCTAAAGGGTTCCATGACAACTCAGCAAAGTGCTATTTTAACACCCCTTTCAAAAGTCATTAAAATTGATGAAAAAAGCCCATATTACCTAACCATACATAACCTAGATTTTTTTCATAATTTTTAATGACTTTTCAAAGTAGTGATGAAGAGCCACTTTGTTGGGTTTTCCGTCACCATTAATAACCACCCTTGAAGTATAGCGAATTGAGCGCGCAAATAAAATGTGCAATTTTTGATGGCATCCACCATGAATGAAGACTTATTAATTACTATCTACCACCATGCTTCTCCCATTCGTCTTCTGCTGTCTCTGCGACTTTCTTCCGCCGTCTATCAGCATCTCGCGGTCTCCACAATCATTTTCCTGTTTTTGTTGATGCATACTGTTTTTACCAGGCAACACTAACTACTTTCTAGTACTAGTTTTCCCATAATTCAAATTACGTCAACATTTCTTTTCGAAAACGAGCGTCGGATACTTGCCGAACATTCGTACGTGACAAGTTGGATGGTCACCGCCACAGGGCACTGGGGTCTGCCGATGTATACATATTTGACAAGGGTGACCCCAAAATTGTACCGCTTCGTCGTGTCCCTGAATTTGTTCGTCAACATTGAACAAGGGGGATATTGTATCATTTAGAATAGTCCCCCAGGGGGAAGAAATAAACTCACCTGTGCAATGTGCAGGGTTGTACACAATGGCGATGATAAATGGTCTTTGTTCGGCTGACCGGGATGACAGATTGTCAGGGTTATACGAGTAATTTAAAAAATAAGTAGGGGATGACATGGAACGATCAAGTGAACCCAATAAGACGGTTAATATCAACAGTTGGAATAACAGAAGAACAGTAACCTAGCAAGGATTGTGCCATCACAGAATAGTACGGTTGTCCATCTTCTCTGCCTGTCCCTGAGAGAAATTACTCCATTTAAAAGTTATTTCTACTAATTCTTCTTCTGTTTGTGACCTATTTTATCGGAGGTTGGCTATCATCAGATATCTGACCTGGATATCTAGCACGGTCGACCGATATAAGTTTTCACCGAAAATGTTTATAATCTGTCATTATTTCCGAGCATAACTCCAGACAGCTAACGAAAAAACACCAGTTCATAAGGGCTAAGTTTTCTTAATTTCATTGACGTGAACTGTTGTTTGTTCGTTAGCGATCTGCATCCTAGGGAACGATGAGAAGTTACCGAAAGTTATCGATACAATCCTTATCGATCGACCATGCTAGGGGTCCTAAACTACATGCGTGTCAGTCACGTATATTTTGAAATGACGAAGTGGTATCTTTTTCTACAATTTCATAGTTTTTCGACCACTAAACTAAACGCGTCAGTCATGTATATTTTGAAGTGACGAAGTGGTATATTTTTCTACAATTTCATAGTTTTTCGACCACCAAACTAAGCGCGTCAGTCACGTATATTTTGAAGTGACGAAGTGGTATATTTTTCTACAATTTCATAGTTTTTCGACCACCAAACTAAGCGCGTCAGTCACGTATATTTTGAAATGACGAAGTGGCATATTTTTCTACAATTTCATAGTTTTTCGACCACTAAACTACATGCGTGTCAGTCACGTATATTTTGAAATGACGAAGTGGTATCTTTTTCTACAATTTCATAGTTTTTCGACCACCAAACTAAGCGCGTCAGTCACGTATATTTTGAAATGACGAAGTGGTATCTTTTTCTACAATTTCATAGTTTTTCGACCACCAAACTAAGCGCGTCAGTCACGTATATTTTGAAATGACGAAGTGGTATCTTTTTCTACAATTTCATAGTTTTTCGACCACTAAACTAAACGCGTCAGTCATGTATATTTTGAAGTGACGAAGTGGTATATTTTTCTACAATTTCATAGTTTTTCGACCACCAAACTAAGCGCGTCAGTCACGTATATTTTGAAGTGACGAAGTGGTATATTTTTCTACAATTTCATAGTTTTTCGACCACCAAACTAAGCGCGTCAGTCACGTATATTTTGAAATGACGAAGTGGTATCTTTTTCTACAATTTCATAGTTTTTCGACCACCAAACTAAGCGCGTCAGTCACGTATATTTTGAAATGACGAAGTGGCATATTTTTCTAATATTTCATAGTTTTTCGACCACTAAACTACATGCGTGTCAGTCACGTATATTTTGAAATGACGAAGTGGTATCTTTTTCTACAATTTCATAGTTTTTCGACCACCAAACTAAGCGCGTCAGTCACGTATATTTTGAAGTGACGAAGTGGTATATTTTTCTACAATTTCACAGTTTTTCGACCACCAAACTAAGCGCGTCAGTCACGTATATTTTGAAATGACGAAGTGGCATATTTTTCTACAATTTCATAGTTTTTCGACCACTAAACTACATGCGTGTCAGTCACGTATATTTTGAAATGACGAAGTGGTATCTTTTTCTACAATTTCATAGTTTTTCGACCACCAAACTAAGCGCGTCAGTCACGTATATTTTGAAATGACGAAGCGGTATATTTTTCTACAATTTCATAGTTTTTCGACCACTAAACTAAGCGCTTTTTGATGACCAGACGGTTAGTTAGATATCGGGATGAGGCGGGGATTAGGTTTTGGAGGACAATACCGACTGAATTTAGGTTACAGCACTTACTTATGGCTGAATTTTTGGCAGGAGAAATTCCGCAGCATCTTCTGCACATAAATCCAAAATGTTGGCACTATTAAACCGACAGAATGCGTTTTCCGCCTTTTCAAACAAAGACACTGCGGCGACTACATGTCTAGTCTATGTACATGGCGTTATATTCGCTCTTTGTATTTCCCTTTTTGTTTTACAAATAGCGAGTGTGTTAGATCTACATATAGGTATATTATATGCCATAAAAAGCAGCGCATTTTCCGTGTTATTGAAAAGATTGCTTTCATTTCAACAAAGCAATAAAATAGTTTGATTTTACGGATTTGTGAAAACAAATTAAAGTCGCCAATTAACGTTTTATTATTGGAAGAACTAACGATTGAAATTATTATTAAAAAATGCTGCAGTTTTTCATAAATAAATTCTTGCTGTAAACTTAATAAATGATTGTGGTGACAGGCGTATATTTCAATATCGTCGCATCACTCAAGGATACATAATAATTTATTGTGTCTAGGCACGCATTAATTCCAAAGAAATTTGGCTAATGGGGAAAACTATCGGAATAAAGATTCAAGATAAAATTTATGAGTAATACATTGTTCTTATAAAACTAATTGTCATTGTGAAACTCAGTCCGCATTGTAAATATGTACTATCCGTGTTTTAACCTTACGCATCCTACAGAATTCTTAGTGACAGGCCCAGGACCATACCTACCACATGCACGGAGAAAACTGTTATTCTAAAATACGATCATTTTATTCGTAAAAACGGGACTGAAGTTCTTACGAACAAATTAACAGTGTTTCAATGTTTATTGGCGGGAAAATGTAAGAATAATTTGTTGGTATACGTACGAAATTACATATAACAACAAATTATTTTTACATCTTCCCGCCAATAAACATTAAAACCCTGTTAATTTGTTCGTAAGAACTTCAGTCGCGTTTTTACGAATAAAATTATCGTATTTTAGAATAAAAATTTTCTCCGTGTGTTATAGTTTCTTCCTCGAATGACTACTAATAAGATAAACCTAATATGTACTGTATTTACGTAGTGTTTTTAATTTTATTCGTATAAAGGTAAAATACAGCGGTAGACAGGTAGGTACTGTAGGTAAGTACCTTGATACTAATAAAAAAGAAATGCTTACCATTTCAGATTAATACGTAAGTGTTCACCTCCATGACCGACGATATCAATCAAATAGCTGGGGAAATTATAATGTAGATGTAAATAATTAACTCACCCCGCTTGCCCCCGATACAGCTGAACTTCCGTAATTTGCTAGACAAAGACATTATACTCCCACAATACATGTAAGTTAATTATTATCAAATAAAATACGTCAAAAAGTAAATCAGATGTCAAACAAACTGAACCAAATTTAAACGATTTGAAAACAGAAGCCATCACAGGAGGAAAATAATAATTATGTCAAATAGAAGTAGGGACCGTCGTCGAGGCATCTCGCCAATTTAATATTTATTGGACACAGGAAATAAAGTTTAATTTATTACTTATGTTGAAAAATACATCTGAAGCGACAAGAGAAATACATTAGGAGGTAGATGACACGGTTGACTCAAAAATGAAAAAATAAATGAAATAATTTCATAGAATTTTCGGTACTACCGGATTATTAGGAATCATTTTGATAAGTTTAGGTTATGATCAATAGTTCAGAGTTATGATTATTTTTAATGGTTGATTAATAAATTACTAAACATCGCTATTTGATCCAATTCTCCTTCTTACATTGAACATCTTCTAACTGCCTCATTCAGAAATTAAAAGCTGTAATAATATTTATTTTAATTTTATTTAGGAAACATACACCTATATATAATGTAAAGCAGAAGTTCCATTTATAATAATTTAGTTACGGTTACAGATATGATTAATATTAGAAATAAAAAATAATAATATTACATAAATAAGTAAAAAAAATGAATAAAAATAATAAATAAACAATAAAGAAATAACAGTTTTGGTTTAAATACATAACTAACTAACTAACCATCACGCCGTTTCCCCGCAGGGGTAGGCAGAGAGGACGGACCGCCAAACAACTCGGTCTTGGCATACACTCCTCGCCTCATTCACATTCATTCATCTTACCATACATGCTCTTCTATTAAATGCATTATAAAACTAATTTGATTTATAAGTTTGAAAAGTACAGTTTCAATTTTAGATTTACAGATAAGTCCGACCAAAGAGTTTTGATTTGCAATGTTGTATCTATATAAAGTAAGGTAGGTATTCGATTTAGTATTGTGTTAAAGAAATTCAATCCTCTCTAATAGGGCTGGTGAGTCAATAAGGCAGTTCAGAATCTTATACAGAAACAGTACGTCACTTTTTCTCCGTTTGTAAAGAGCAATAAGGTTACACTGACGTTTTTCAAAACGATACATCAGATGTTTTAAAATTTTTGATTGAATACTTTCAATTCGGTTAAGTTTGGTATTGAGGATTCCAGATGATAGATGCAAATTGGAAATGAAATCTTACATATAAACCTAAACCATTGAACCTAACCTAAACTTTTGAAAATAACTCCGGAAAATACGAGTAGGTAATCTCGTTTATTATAATTATATTTTAATGTTTAGAGACAAATTTGCTTTGAGATCGATAACAGTCCAAACATGGGCACCGTTGCTAATTATTGCAGAGAAAATGTCGACATTTTTTACAATAAGCAAATTGCCTTTGAAATCAAATTAATCAATATAATATTAAACTATGAAATTTTGTTTCAGTATCTATCTGAATACCATCTCCAATGAATCAAATAAATAATTATTATTTATCTCTCTTGAATTTACAGTACAGAATTAATATCTTGGCGTACGGATGATAGTGGCACGTGAAAGTATTTCTAGGCGAAATAATTATATTATTATGAGAACTAAATTATTTTCATTACTCATTTTGATATATTATTTGACCCTCCAGTATGACCCTCAATGCGAAAATGTAATTAATAGAAAAGATATTATGAAATTATTCACCTGTCATAATTTAATCTGACCGTTAGGTTTTGTATAATGATAATGGTCGTAGAGAATAATATCCGAGCACAGATAGAGCAATAGAATGAAAGAGCTCAGAGTTGGGAGTTGGGAGCTCGGGTCCCTCCGACATCCCGCCAGCCTAGCCCTCCTGCCTATTCGGTGTTGGTTGTATCTTGAAATATAAAATGGATTATGAAAAGACGGGAGGCGCTAGAGGCCCGCTACGGTGGGTTTAACCGAGATGGCGTCGATCGAAGACATTTTATCGTGTCATGCGTACAGAATTAAACGTATCTTATTCATTTTCTTTGAAGTTCATGACGATCTTTTGACCAAGAATGAATTTTGAAGAAGTAAGGTTACTCGAAATCCCGAGGTATCTCCGATAAAAAGTCAATCGATAATTCGATAATCCACTTCAGATAAGCGGAATAAAAGTAGTCCAGAAAACGGCTCGCAGCTTTACCGAGCGATGAAGTGATAATTAATAAGGCGGAATCGTCGAAATGACTTCTTTGTAGAGTTGTGGCACCCCGCGGCCATGTTTAAAGAGCCGATATACGTCACAGCCATAGAAATCACGATGGCCGACAAAAAGGAAGGCAAAGCAAGATACTTACTACTGATTTTCAGGCCTCCCAGAGGAGGATTTGGCGGCTGTTTGCTGCCTTCGGCGAACGACGTAGTCCTGGGACGTCCACTCATTCTTGTCGTTGTATAATTAAAACCCAAACGTTCACAAAACTCATAGATCTTTCACATTTCTTGTTACCACCCTTGCACTTGCACTAAACTTCCGCACTATAACGAGCTAAAATTCGCTATTTCCACAGTGAAATGGTGAGTAAAATAAGCTTAAGATTAAAATAACGAACAACACAATACGTATAAACGTTTCTAAGCCTCTATACACCCATTTCTAACATTTTATCAGCATTTTACATCATTATTCACAGAACGACAGAGAACCCCACGAACAATTTTTTAGATGCTTCAGACATTGACCCATTCGGTTATATTCGGTACTCATTCTCTCAGCCGAACTAACCCGAAGTTGACGTCACGTGGACATTTTCAACGAACAGCCGCCATCAGAGACATCTCGTGATCGCGTTGCGCACTGCTACTTGACGTAATCCTCCCGCATGGCAACATTCGGCGGATATAGAGCAGCATAGACATTTTACTCATTGGCGCATTTTATAAATCATTTTTCAATATGGCTCGGTCCTATTTTTCACTATTACCATGAGAGAGACCGAGAGAAGTTATCTTGTCCAAATTATAGATTTCCAATATTATTTATTACGATAAATGTTCAATTCTGAAAATGTTGTACCTAGAATAAATTAATTTGAAGTTATAGAAAAATAACATTACTTAAATATTTTAAAGTTGTGACTTGAGTTTATAGTCATGGTGCATTTATTGTATTCCATTTACCAAAGCTGGGATCCCACCTTCTATTATAAGATCTATTCCATATAATCTTTGAAATAGATTAGTGAGAACAGACTTTCTATGCAATAGAAACCCAAAGTTGGTTTGACCTTAACTTTTGTTCTAAGAAATAGACTAGATAAATAGATAAACCCAGGATTACTCAAAGCACATCGAGGAAAAAATTATATTCATTCCAAAAGCCCTTACCTATGTTACCCGCATTTTTGACTGGATCAGTTCCGTCAGCTCAGACAGCGACAGCGATGTAGACACACACCGGCGCCACAGTCGAGGACGCTTTAGAGTTTGGAATCATTGCCTATTCTCTAGGATAAAAGATGTCAACATGAAAATAAACAATACTTTAAGTACTTGGAAATATAGTATTTGTTTTTATATTACCCACACTCAGGCAGTGCCTTAGTGGGTTTTCATTTCTTGTTTAAACTATTTGTTATTATATTATGTTATGTGTTTATAGAAATGGGAAAAAATAAAGTTAAAAAAAAATACTAATCCCATAGATTAAAACATTCTACGTATCAATGATGTTATACATTACATCTAGACTCCCCTTTGTCTCTCAAACTCAAGATCATAAATAAATCAATAACCTCAAGATAGAATGTGGCAAGTAAGAAATTCTTAATTCAAAAGTTATTAATGTATGATAAGGATGTGTGTATGAACGGCATAAATATAGGACCGGGTGGCATTTTCGTATTTGCACCGAATACTACATTCTACATCACGGGTGTGGCTGAGATGCCAAGACAAGCTTACTCGCTTACACTTAGACTTATACAGAATGCTGTATGAGATGACCTACCGCTCTAGATTGTCCTTGTTATACTTAATTGTTGCTACTGATGGCGCTAAAAATCTTCAGAAATCAATTGAAATGATTTTAGTTTTTATGATAATAAATAATTTGTGTGTATTTATGAATGAAATGTCATTCCTTGGCTTTTACTAGTGTACACCACGTAAAGGAAACATTTTCTCATCATACACAAGGGGATTTTGGCACTTTTTTCATTCAATTTACTTACCGATAGAACAAGACCCTTACCCACGCACGGCAGTTGAGTACGAAATCAAAGACAATACAAATGCCTTGTCTTTGCCTTACCACTTTGAGGTTTCTACCGTGCGCCATACATATATATTTATATATATATCATTGTACATCATTGTAAAGTATGAGTATTTTTTTATGTAGTTATGGAGAAGCAGTATAGGCCCTGTGGAGACGCAATTGGAGCAGTCCGCTCTGAGTGCCGACTTGCCAAGGCGCTGATAATAACCTAGTATCCAATAATGCGCCCTTGAAGTTGTTCTTAGTGACGGGCACCGTTGAGCTCAGGGCCGGCCCTGTGAAGAGGGTAACACAACACATATTATTATTATAATGAAACCAGGTTTGTTTGAACTTAGCTCACATTTATTTGTAGATGACAGATAAACCATAAAGGATTTAAATAGCGCACACACATTTCTAAAGACGATGGGAGGACAGACAGCAAGGCACCTAACAACAAGGCTTAACAATTAATCCTTCAAGCAAATAAATATAACAAACCATAGGCCAAGCCAGCTAAAGGAAATTATCTTCAACCTGTACTCATCATTGAATGTTCCATAATATCTAAAGAAATTTATCTTCAACTCATTCTTCATCACCATTCTGAGCCAAACGTTCCAGAATAAGTAAAAGAAATTATCTTTAACTCGTACAGAATCATTCCGAGTCTCTAATGTTCCAGAATATATTATCCTTATTATATATTACATTATTATATTTTGTATTTCTTCACTCATCTTACGAAATCCACATTTTAAGAACTATTCTCATTTTGATTGAGATTTTTTTTTTTGTAAAAGTCCCTAGTATATTTTGAAAAATCAAAATTTAAACAAAGATAAGTTTTGTGAAACAAGTCAATAAATTTTCATAAAACGAAAACATTTCAAATTTTTCTGTCGTAATCATACTTTGGCCATTATTAAATTACAAAATGGATATCATTAGTTTGTACGTACAAGCCAATGCAGATAAAAATTTATTTGTTCATACAAAGCTTCTCTTTGTTTTAAAACCAGGCAGTCCCCTGGGATTATTATTTTTTCAGTATACAATATTATAAATTGTCTACATTGGTCATAAAACAATCAAAATACAACATTTTGAAACTGAATACATAAAAATTCTCAATGCACTTACATAATATGTCCTTTGACACACTTTCTGTAATCTAATAGAATATTATTTGTTTAAGAATCCTAAAATAGTCCCTCTTGTATTAAAGTAGGGTATTAGAAGAGTGTGGGATAAATTTCAGACTTCTATTTGGTTTTCCAAACTATAAAAGTGAGGTGTGTAAAAGCAAAGGCAGCAATCTCCATTTCGGACAGATTGCTATGTTTGCTTTTGAAATGACCTGTATATTGCTATCTTTGCTTTTACGTACAATATTACATACTTATATTGTATACACGTATATTACATACAATATTTGCATGTAATATTGTTAGTAAATGCAAAGATACCAATCTCCATGTCATTTCAAAAGCAAACATAGCAATCTGGCCAAAATGGAGATTGCTGTCTTTGTTTTTACACACCTCAAGTGCGGCCTCTACAAGAAGGCTTTATTCAAAATTTACAAAAACAATTATTTATATGCACAGACATGAGGTAGACAATATAATATATATCATCACAGGAAATCAATACTACTGTAAAAACCAAAAAATAGAATGCAGAAATTTTAAAATTGTTAGTAATATTTTTTTTTTTCTTAATTTTCTCGCTGCTGGTCACCTGGGCGTTTACTGACATTAAATACGAATGTGCATTACCTGCCTCACTAGATGATGTCTGTTCTGAGACTGGTAGAAACAGTCAATATATTTAAAAAATCTTGTAATTCATAAAACCAAGGTTTTAAAATGAAAAATAAAGGTATGTTTTAAAAGCTGGCAAGTAGCGGCATTACAGCGCTATTGCTTTCTTGTGACGTTATGGAGGTGAGTACTGATGACAATATAAATATTTTTAATAAATGCATCAGAAAAAACATCTACAGCCATTCGGGTTGATTGCTAAACTCGTATAATCCAACAAACAGATGACGTTTGGAAACACCTAAATGTTTGAGTTGATTCCCAAATTTGTAACAAACAAATCTAGTTTAGGAAAATGTACATCAGGATTTGAGGTGATTTCTAAATTCAGGTGATGTTACAGATTTAGTTGTGAATAAAAGTTTGAGTAGATTCCTAAATTGTATCAAATAAATCTGATCTGATTTGGAAACATCTATGAAATTGAGAAAAAAGTCAATAGTTTATTACAATGTACACGCACCTTTGTTGTATCCACTGTAATAAACGCATTTTTAATCATTTGGTTATTAGCAAAAGTCATTGATACATCAACAGCTGATTCACTAATGATGTTCAAATGATTTGTCATGTTTATACTTTTGTTTCTTCTAAGATTTTAAGATAAAAATTTTGGATTTAAAAATTTGGTATTGCAATCCTAAATGAATGATTTGATATGTTTAAAATTATGGCATACATTTTACTTATGATAGTGTTGTATGTTTCACAAAAATGGTCCTTAATAAATACTGATCAAAATAGGACTGCCTGAATTTTGACTCAATACACATATAATCTATGTACTACCAATTCCACCAAACCATTGTTATTTATTAAAGACATTCTCTTCTCTATATGTTATTATAAAACCTACATAGATCATGGTACACTATGCAAGGGAGTGATATAATATTTAGTTTTATTTTTTCTATTTTATTAGTTATTGTGATATTAAACATTTTGCATAAAATGTATTCATACAAACAAAAATCTAGTTTCAGACATTTGGTAAACAATAATAAAGGAACTCACGGTGTACACAAGATAGGAATGGGGAAAGGTTTTAACAAAATAAAACAAATAATTTAAATAAAAAACACATATATTAATTATTATGATAATTAAATAAAGGCAACAAACTACAAGAAGTTATAACACAAATAAATAAAATTTAAATAAATTCTTGACTGAGCGAAAAGTACTGACTACGATAATTTCCCAAACTTTGTCTGCGGAAACCAAAATTCATATGGGAATTGTTCAAGGAACAACTTCTACAATAGGGACACTTGACAATTATCTCATCACTTGTCACACGGCCTTCTCAAACTTATTACAGAGTCAATAATAGGCAGATGTTTGTTACATTCACGGAAAGGAATTACTGGCCAGTTACACTACAATACAATAGACAGTTCTCTCATAAGAAGTAAGCATTCCTGCTGCAGGAAGGTTTGGTCGAGGGTTCTGTCAAGATCTAGTTCAAGCGGGCCAGCAACGTACATCACTTCTTACTTTACAACGTAACATTAATGGTAAACTATTTGCACCTTGTAGTCTACTATTATTTGATAAAACTTAACTCACGTCTGTGAAATGGTCTATGGAAAGAATAGAGGCAAGCGGAGCTGATGAGAGCACGAGACAGTATCTATATAGTATGTACTAGGTGGAACACGTAACTTAAGGAAACAGCGGTGCACACTGACGCAGCGCAGCCACAAGCAACTCAGGACATATTTCACTTAGGCAATAGGAGGAGGTACTTTCTCCTAAACATGGTTAATTAGTAAGTAAATATCATGGTACAATATGTATACTTCTTCAAATATAGAATATGATAGCATACAATCACTTCCTTTAATAATAATATATCTCTGTTCTAAATCTAGTTACAATAAAAATAATGTTCCCACGTGTTTAGTATTTCCATACAGATGGCTAAAACAACAAATATCTCCCGGCCCGTTCCGGGAACTAGCGCAAATCTAGTTCCCGCTCTTTGTGCATTCCTTATAATATAACGTATTACAGTGTATACTCTGGGGACACTGAAGATTAGCCTAACTGAAAAGCCTCAAAAGTAGTCAGAAGTGGGTTAGTGGGCGGTGACACGGCACTAACTGCGCGACTACAGTAGGGAGGATATGTGTAACACCACCAGCTGCGTCCCTACAACACTCGGCTCCCGTTCGCTGCTGCTCTTTAATTCCAGGCACTTTGCAACTTTCGCAGGCACTTTTGCGATTTTATATCAGAATTAAATAAAATCTAAAGAATGTAATACTTTTGGTGTATTTATATAAAACTTATTATTTTTTTATATAAAAAGGATTATGCAAAAAGGTTGCTTGTTTTTTTTTTTAATAATGTATCGAGCAGTATTGCCAACGGGTGCCGAAGCGCGGCTGCTCAATCAACATTCTCAAAACATGCACACCCGGATCCGGATAGAAAACAATATAAAATATAACTATTCTTTACAAATAAAACTCTCAAAAACATCAACAAGTCCGAGGATAAATGCTTATTTGGATCATCCGGTTAATGGAAACAAATAATTTAGAATGTACCCGAAAGGTGCATCAAAGTATAATAAATTCATTAAAAAGGTTAAAAGCTACTTTTCTAGCAAGTCCACCTGAAGTCAACAAATCAATATTTTAAAACAATTAAAACCTCCCCTCAAAATTTTATTTCAAGTTATCGAAAATCCGAAGGTCTAAACAATGTGGAGCAACTAGTCGGGATCAATTAATTGTACAAGCTTTATTATGTACACACTTATTTACATTGTGTGAACGTATGTTTCCCTTGCACACTTAGGAATGTACAATAACAAAAGTAAATTAATGAAAAAGGACAAGTAGGTCCAGCCACCTTAGTTCATACGGATATAGCATCCTCCCAATACAGGGAGGTTCCTATTATCCCATTCCGCAAACAAACAAACCAATCAACAATCTGTACCTACTTTACCGGGAACATTCTACACCTGGGCTTTCCGGCCAGCAAGACTCGATAACTCAAACTCCTTAATATACAAATAATTACATAACATATTTACTAAGAAAGTGCATTATTCCGCAAGTAAAAGCGTACTTTGAAACATGAATTGTGCACAAAGGAATAAAATAAATATAAACAAACATTCAATAAATGAAACAGACACTGCTTGCTATCAGGCTATTATACCTTCTGAACGCAACACCAACACCGCAACAAGCACCTCTGTGAACATTAACTGTCTCCAACCCATACAAACTTCCATCTCATTCGACAAAGAAAGTGTTGTGTTGTTGACACTTATAAAAGTACCATAACAGTACTTCATTCTAAAATATGTACCGGCATAACACACGGCAACTCACTGCCATACAAGATACACAAACATACATATATTATTATGTAATATAATATTATAAGATATGAGGAATTGTTTGTTCCTCAGTTGTAGTATGCCACATAATTCCTCAGTTGAAATTATTCATATTAGACGCATGAGGGATTGACCCTCCTTAGAAGTGTGAAGGGTTGATCCTTGTTCGTAGTTCAAGGAGGAGTTGTTCCTCAATAGCATTACACCACATTAAACTCAAGGGATTAATCCTGATTTTAAGTAAGCCATTGAAGGACTTTTCTCAGCAGTACTAGTTTGTATTGTCATATCAACCGCGTGAGAGATCCTTGATCCTAGTTAGTCATACGCCATTTTATAAGATGTGTGTTTGTAGTATGCCAATTAAGATGTGCCAGCAATTCATCCTTGCTTGTAGTGTGCCAAATATTGAGGGATAGTTTGACCCTCAGTTGTAGTAGGCCTTCCCCTTGACGCCCGTGACGCTGATGACCTTCTTGAGGCGGAAGTCGTAGACGCGGCGGCAGAATAGCACCAGGTCGGGGGCCACTCCGGGGGGCAGGCGGGAGTCGTTACAGGCGAGCGCGGGTATCACTTCGCTCGGGGGCACCGTCGGAACGATGCTTGGAGGAACGCGCACATTCTCTTCCGTAGCTCGCAACTGCTTGCGGTATCTGTAAATTACAAAATATGTATTACATCTTTATGGATTTAATTAAGACTTCATTTTCCACATTATACAATAAAACCGTATCTGAAAAGGGACTAACCACTGGAGCGACCACGCGAAATAAATAAATTTGCTTGGATTGCTCGAGATTTGGAGATGATCATTTTTCAATTTTTAGCTAATATTAAAAAAATCATACCTTAGAATTTTAACATGGAGACATAAAAACTTATTAAAGTGCTATATATAGCCAACGAATTAACCTGTATTTTACCGTTTATCTCATATTTGTAAGATTTATAAAAAAATCATAAAGTTTATAACTGCGCAAATCCTGCGTGTTTGTTACTTTGAAACTGCCGTGAGAGGTACTTATTCGAGTCAACATAGAATATTTTCGATTTCTGTACATTGTCTGTGGTACACTTGATAATGACAGGTACATATCTATGGAAAAGGGACTTAATTTTAAACGTAAGGCGCTCCGCCCACTGAGGCAACTGAAAACCAACTAAAACCGGCTGTTTTCTCTGTCTTGATTGGTCAAAAAGCTTGTTTAACCATAGATGAAGAACAATCAGCTGACAGCTCGCAACCTAGCAACGGCCGCCCAGGGTAATCAGCCGTGACAGTCGCAAGATGGTCGCAAGTCACCGCCTGCGTTGCCATTGACAACGGGGTTTTGTGTGATTGTGTAGTGTGCGGGCCATCACATTGTCATACAAAGACAGTTGGCAGTTGAGAGTTTTCAGTTGCCTGAGTGGGCGGAGGGGCTAAACAGCTGATCAGAAATTCTGCACGAAACAAATATTTAAAAAATTTATTTTTAACATCTTTCTAAAACAGTCTTCAAAGTTCAGATTTGCGACATCTATGGTTATAATAGATAAAGCATTTCACTAGATTCGTTTTAAGACCATAATAATAAACGTGGGAGCTACAAATATTAAAAATAAATTTAAAATTGCCAAAATCAAGAGATAATGGGCTTTTTTATCCGAAAAGCAATCGGAGACATTTAAAATGGCGCATATATATATGGCAAAAATCGCTCCAGTGGTTAACAAAAACATGCTCGAATAAATCAAAGGCTTGTTCTATCCATGTGTTCTACTTGCAGTATTTAATTAAAGCATCTTTGATATTTCTAAGTGATCAAATTTTTAAACTAAAAACACATAATTTTGGAATCTTGGAAGACATGGAAAAGAAATAGAACCCATATCTATTTATCATAGGAGCCATATGTAGGAGCCTATTGGGGAATAGAAAGCACTAAGAGCTGCAGCTGCGGGAAATGACGAGTGCAAGAAGAAACACCAATCAATTGATGACACAGTGAAGAGCAACCTGCATGGTGGCCATTTTATGCCGCAACACTCGAAAATCCATCAGATATGTGGCAAGTGATTATTGGATTTCACGCTAAAAAGTAAGAATTTACGCCTTTTTCGTTTATATTATAACTCATTTTACTCTCGCAGCTTGCCGAAACGTTCTATTCCATTGTCTTCTTTATCTATTTTATAGTATTTCTAATGCATTTGCGTGGCGTCAATGTCTATTTAAAGGGCTTATTTTTGACCTTGAAGTAGAAAATGCAGCATGGGGATGTTTGAAAAAACTTCTGTGGGGATGATTGCAACATTTCAATCATCCTTATCTCACACACTTGAGAGAAAATTAAAAATTTATAATGAAAATAGGTCAGAAATTCAAATCATTTTGTCTTCACACTAAATGTACTGCCATGTAGTTTTATTCGCATCATTTAAGTGTTCATTGATTTTTTTTGTAGGTGATAAGAATGCCTTTACGCACAGCTCACTTAGCTAAAAAAAATATATTTAAAAAAATTGTAATTATCGTTTTATAAAATATCAAAAGTATTCATCTCAAAATTTTGTTTAACTTTTCAAATGATACAAATCAACAAGAATTATTGATTTGTATTGAGGCTTTGATTAATATTAAGCATTGGTTTCTTTTATAAGGGTAAGCTTCCAAATGATTGTTCTGAAAACTCAAAATAACAGAAGAGCCTTGTTTATAATATTCTTAATAATATTTTAGAATGATAAAAATCTATAGCATTTATTGGCTTGGCTTTGGAGATATAAAATTTCCATATTTCATACATTTAATTGTAAAGTATTATAGATTAAATTACCTGCAGTACTCGTTGTAGGTGAGAACGTAGCACTTGTCCTCGATGCAGGCCACACTGTTGACATCGCGATGGCGCGAGGCGAACACCTCGTCGGAGCAGTCCTCGGGCTGGCGGCCCCGCTCCGTGTGCTCAGGCCGGTAGTACCACAGTAGGGACACCATCATCTCGCCTACAACAATACAATTTTATATTATTCTCATTTATAGAATTAAACTAACATTTCTTTTTTCTTTTCAGAATCTGTATTTAAACTAGCTTGTGCGCACGTCACCGACGTTCGTCCTGTTCCTTCTCACACGTCTTGTTTGAAAATAAAAAAGACAGAAGATATTACTTTATATTGCAAAATCTGTCACTGATAATTCTATGCAAGGGGGAACATACACTTAAGTCATACATATCCTGATAACATTAAGTCCGACTTATATGTTTATTTCCCCTTTACCAAAATGCAAAACATAATATGTGATAGTTACAGTCTCAAACTGTTTTTTTGTTGAACTGGACGCTGATGATGGACACTGCAACGCTGTCCGAAACGTCGGCTGAAGAAGGAGGTAGCGCAACACGGCATAACACCCCAAAAACAAACAACGAAAATGCTTTTGGCCGTGAAAATCTAAAAACGTATCAGTCTCAAACTGAACTTCTTAAGATGAATGTCAAAATAATTTATATTCTACGCTTTCTTAGATGTAGAGTACTTTTACTTATAAATGCTTTTGGCAAGTTATGCTTTGGAATATTAAGAAAAATTTATTGTTCGCGAAAGTACACAAGCAATAACACAGGGACATCCCGATGGCGGGCGAAATAACACAATATCTACACTATGTATAAAATTCTTTTAATAAATGAATAAAATATGAATATTAATAAATAGTTTTGTCAATTAAAAAACTCAAATCTTTCAAGAAAGATTTGAGTTAAAATAATATTGGATTTAATCACCGATGAAATATTGTATTTGTTAGCCTTTCTTGAAAGATTTGAGTTTTTTAATTGACAAAACTATATTAATATTCTTATTGCTTGTGCACTTTCGTGAACAATAAATTTTTCTTAATATTCCAAAGCATAACTCGTAAAAAATACTATTCTTGCCATCTACGAAAGCGTAGAATATGAATTCTTTTGACGTTCACCTTATTTAAGTTGTACTATGATATTAAAGATTTATTAAAAAAAAACACCCACACACACATTTCGTGACTTATGTGCGTGTTTCCCACATGTAAAAAATTTACAACATCTTTTACCTATTTTTCACAAAAAATGGCGTTGTACAAATTATGCTAAAAAGCATGGAGCTAAAAAAAATCTACTGTCCAAATATTCGCAAATAAAAAATAAAATGAGTAAAAATAAATGGGCCGGAGCCCTTGCAGTTGCAGAGCTATTGCAGTGTGCGAAGAATTTATTAAGAATCATGAATATGCATGGTGCAAAGCACTGCAATTGTCGACCTTATATGTTCATTTTGTCTTCAGATATTTACCTCTACAAAGATAAATATAATAATGTCACTTTATCAAGTATGCTACTGTCTACGTGTTTCGTATTTCACCCACAAATCGTATTTTACAACAACACAATAAATTGGTAGCACATTGTATTTAAACTGTTTTGGTTCAAATGACAAAAAATGTTTAATAAAAATCCAGCAGGATCCTGCGGGATTTCTACATACTTTTCCGAATCCCGTGGGATATAAAAAAAAAAAAGAAATTACAAACCCTAATGAAAGCCCTAAATATATTTAGTTGGTGTATCTGACTTACCGTCGGTAGGGTTCTCCCAGAGCTGAGAGACTCTTGCCACGAAGGGGGGCTCAGAGCGCCGGGCTCCCGCGCGCAGCAGCACCGAGTCCCCCCGGCGCACCGTGTCGCCGGCCCCCGCGTGCCGCATGCCCACCCAGCTGCGCGCCAATATGAAACTTTCTTCATTCTGCAACAACGACACAAAAACACTATTAATTATTGATTGAACAATGAAGACACATTCTGTGTGGTTCCCGTAAGCTTTCTGTACCGGTCATAGAGCCACTGTGCTATCTCCCATCTTTCACTTTATTCCTCCGACAGTAGCCCAACCTCTAATAAAGTTCACCAGGGTTGATTGTCATTGGGTATTTGGCCTTGTCTGGTTTCACAACAAGACAAAATCTTCCAAGTATGTATCTGTAGAATCTGTGTAATCGCACCTATTTCACAGAAGCCACTGGTTAGCTAAGTTAGATAGCAGCTCAACTTTGAAGAACTTTTTCCAAATCGAATTTCATTGTAATGAAATAACTACTATGTATTTGAAGTATAAAATAGTTGTCAAATAATAATAATAATGACAAGTTTGATTCTAAACTAGGTTAGGTTAGGTTTCTCTTAGAAGAATATTTGCTCCAAGGTTATTCCATGAAGTCATGATATTTCTAAAAGTATCCCCAGGAGGTGACCATTTTGGATATGCTCAAATGAAAGCTTTCATGATGCAATTCAAGAGGTAAAGAGAAAAGTAAGGCTTTACTTACGTTGATGTAAACCTTGCTGAGCTGCGGGTCTCCTTCCCAGGCCCAGCCGTTGCTCCAGCGGGGTCCCTGGGGACCCCTTCTCAGCAGGGGCATGTCTCTCAACCCTTCCACACACTGTCCGATTTCTGCAATCTCCATCCCTTCTGACGACTTGCCTTTTCTCTTCCCCAAACCTTTACCAACAGCTTTAGTGGCTTTCTTAGCCTTAACACTTTCTGCTTTGGTATGTTTCGGGGGTTCCTTCACTTCGCTTTCTGCAATTTTTGCTTTTGTCGGTTCTTTGTGTTTCTTTTCTGGTATTCTATTAATGGCTGACGGGGACTTGGACTTTGTACGTCCACGTTTATCTGTTGAGAGTTTTCTCTCAACTTTGGATGAAGGAACTGAGATTTCGGATTCACTCGTCTTCTTTACTACATTATTGTTGATATTCAGAACCGTTCTGCTCTTTGGAGTAACAGCTGCCGTATCTTCAATATCTGCGTGACCCTTTTTTGGTTTAAGCGTGCTGGTAGCGGGAGATTTTGCCGGACTTCTTGTGGTAGGGGAGAACAGCACGGCGGGGTTGGGCTCGCTGCTCGTAACTGCCGCAACGGGAGCATTCTTCACAACACTTTCAATCACTCGGTCAATATTGTTTTTCATGATCAAGTCATCTAGTAGAATTACACTCTTTGATTTAGGAACTGAGGCGATTATACTCTTCTTGCATATTTCTCTGGGTTTCTCAATTTCAGGAACGTCTTCTGTGACCCTTGTCGTTCGCTTGTCGACGGGTTTAAGTAAACTACTTCCAAACCGCTTCCTCTTGTTGATGGGAGAGTCACGAACAGAAGGACTGGTGCTCTTTCTCTTGTTGGCCAATCTCTTGGGCAGGGACCTATCGGAGTCCATTAGAGACATCCCTTTGCCCGGAGACTTCTTCTCTGTCTTGATGGTGTTCAGTTGTCTCTTTCCATTGTTCAATTTAAAAACCTTTTCATTTTTCTTGATGAGATCCTTGTAGCTTCCTACCAAACTGTTTTTCTTAACCAGCTGGTTGGTCAAGGAGACCTTTTGTCTCTTCTGCAGTTTGACATGTTCTCCGATTCCATTGGCGGCCAGACTGTCGTCCATGTCAACTTCCATATCGATTTCCAATTTGGAGCAGCGTCGTTTGGTGCCGGTTTTAGGTTTGATGTCGCTGGATTTTTTCAAATTGTCACAACTTATAATGCTGACATCGGTATTGTGTTCCTTGAGGGCTTGCACCTCCGGGACGGTGCTGGAGGTGTTCTTGAATCTCATCGGGGGAACGTCTGCAGTGTCGGTGTTTTCTTTCTTGGTTTCCAGGGATAAGTCTATGATTTCATCATTCTCCTCACTTCTCAAAATAACGCAGTCTTTTTCACTCTTATTATCTGTGCAATTGTCCTCGGAGGAAGAGAGGTCGATGGGCGCCATCTTGGCCCCCGGAGAGTCCAGCAGGATGACCTCGTCGCCACTGTCCTGCTCGCTCTTGACCTGGTCGGGCTCCTGACCCGGCGGAGTGGGATGTTGGGCGGGGTGCGGAGGCGGTGGAGTGGGGGTGGAGGGACCTGGCCGGCACATGAGCAACATGGCGGACGTGTCCCCGGGCGTGATGGACTTGCGCGCCATGGCCTTGCCGAGGCGGGCGCGGCGCGGGGGATGCGGCGGGTCCAGGCCGGCCGAGCCCCGCGCGGGCGACGGGGGCCCCAGCGCCTCGGGGGGCAGCTGCCCGCCCGCCAGCACGGAGCACCCTCTTCCCGTCCCCCCTCCCCCCGCTCCCCCCTGCCCGCGGTCGCTAGTCTTCCCGGGGCCGCCACTGGTCGGGGGGTTACCAGTAACGGGCCCAGTATGGACGTTTTTTGGACAAGATTGCATTGGACAAGGGCAGCCTTGATAGGCTGAATCTGGAAAATAATACAAAACAAACAATTATCATCATATTCATTACACAATGTATCTTGTATCTTCGCTTTTACTTATTTTCTTTCAAATTTTAATTTTTTTCCAATTTTTTTTCTTCTATTCGCCCTTAACTAATAAATTAATATAAATAAATTTTAAAATCTTTATAATTTGGTATTACGTAACAAGCAACAAAAATTTACGCTATGATTAATTTCTTAGAATAGGCCTAGTTAGAAACTAATGTTGACTGGGTCATAATGTTGTATTCACGACTGTATTGCAGCTTATCCTCAACGAATTTTTTGCTTGTCATATTTAACTACAATAATCATTATGCCTAATAAATTTCTATTTCAAATGTACAAAAAATAAATATAAAACGATTATAAGGTGTATTTAATAAGTAACCCATTAGATTAATAAACCCATTTTTTGGCCATTCAAAGTTTCCGCATATGTTTTATTGTATAATTTTATGTGAAATAAATTATTTTAAAGTTTTACGCACCAGACTTTAGGTCCGGGTTTAGTTTTCCCCATAGGAAAAACTAAACCCTTTCACACACTTTTCCATAAAAATGATAATCTAGTAAGTCCACGGTATGCAAGTGTATTATATAAGTATAATTAATACAAAACAATACAAGAACAACATCTTAACCTACCATTAAAAGGGAATATAATTCACCGACTCCAGATATTTTCATATCCGATAAATCCTACTGATACCTCAATATAAATATTTTAAAAATCTTTTGTAATCCTACATATATTTTAAATGACTGATTTTTGGATTTTTTGTATACAAATTCTTTGACAAATCTAATATGACTAAATTTTTAATGAGAGAGCTAGGTATAATGCCAGTAGCCGAAATAACAAATGGTAATATTTTATTATTAAAGATAATATACAAATAGTGCAGTGGCGTACCTAGATAAGCGATGGCGGGTCGTGGTGGTACGTGCGGGTGCTGGTAGCAGGGGGCGCAGTACTGAGGGGCATACGCCTCCCCTCCAGCTGGAGAGCCCTGCAAATACAACAAACAGACATATTAGATCAGCCTTCTGGTGTCTATCCTCTCCAAGAATTCTACATTAGAACAATTAATTGCCAATCTTCAATTCTCTGACAACAAGATCCAAAGAAAAAAAATTGTCTCAATGGTATATTGACTACTGACTAATGAAGTAGCACATAAATAATGACTCACGACAATGTGAAAAGTGGTACGAGGTATTTATAAACTACTCGATGTTTTAGCACTTAGTGTTTGCTAATTATACTTCTGTATTATATGCATAGGATCCGAAATTATGAATCATTTTGCTGGAAATAATAATTATTACCTATTGGTCGTGTTAATTGCTTGTCGGTTGGTGTTGCTGATTTTACAGAAACCATATTATTGTTTATTTTAATTGACGTATACTCGTAAATCAATATCGGCCAGGGTCATTTCAGAATGGAATTGCGACACCATGTACGTACTAAAATATCACTACAGACTGAAGGTAGTGCAGGTGGACCAAGAGTGCACCAAATTTGGCAAAATGGCGAATTGGAAGGAACAGCGGGAGGGAAGAAGAGCAGAGATGGAAAATATCTGTAGATATACAAAAATAGTAAAATATTTCAAAAAACGTTTCGATTCTAAAGAAGTTGTCTTTGACCAGGGCGATATATTTTTATGAAACCATAACACAATGATAATGTGGGCCCACTGGGTGCTTTATCCGTACTGAGGCCCCCATTTTATAATCTTATAAAATAGAAACATCTATTTATATAAAGAAAGACTGTAGCGGGAGGGTGGGCGGCGTGAATTTGACTTGTATGCAAATGTACAATTTTATTTCGGGACTGATGAAAATTTGCATACTTATCCTTCAAAATAAGATGAAGGTCACTGTCTACATTAGATTTAAAAAAACTATGTGAAAAGCCCGGGCAACGCTGGGACTTCTGCTAGTAAGTAAATAAAATGAGAAAAAATTTAAAAATTTAAATAACAACAGTGATGAAAAATTAGGCAAACTATTATGAGTACGGTTGTGTACCTAGGTTGGTTGTGTAGGTAGCGCAACACGGCATAACACCCCAAAAACAAACAACGAAAATATATTATTACGTTTATAAATATTGATATGAAATCTGTAATTAATTAGAGCACACTAAGTCATATTTGTACCCTTGATGCTGTACAATTATCCAATTATTATTATCATTGTGCACAAAGAACACTTTTTAGGATGAATTGCCTATTTCAAAAAAAAATTATATCATTAATTTTTCGGTGTAAAACCGCCTTTTCGATCATTAATCCATATCTTAATTTTGTGTGTAAAATGTTCTTTATGTTTTCCTCATTTTTTCTACCGTGTAATAAAATTATCTTAGTATAATAAAACAAATTTAAAATTTTTAGGTGCTAATAATTCACATTACAATACTAAAGTATGTAAGCTACCAACCCTATGTAATTAGCCTACTGGGAATAACCATAAAAAATAATTAGATAGTTGGACACTTAACAACGAATGTAATAGAATCCATAATTGAATAAAATCCCTGTAGAACTCCCTCTCCCTCCTCCCCCCTCTTCCCAATATGTTTCGTATAAAATCCCTAGGTTAAAAATATTTTTTATCAGTTTGAAGACGGCTTTGATCAATAAATTAAAAGTGGAAAAAGTTTTAAATTTGTTTTATTATACAATTATAATGGAATTCCACCACGAATTATCAGTTTCAAAAATAGAAATATTAAAATTATCTTGTTTCTTTTTCGAAGTTTTTATATTTTTTGGGTAGGTTCCTATGCGTATGAATAGCACCTTAACCGAACTTGCAACACATCGTTTTAGAGCCAAGGATTTTAGCCAAGGTGGCAACCATTGTGGACATTTTTGAGGCAATTATTGGCTAAAACGTATTCCGGGAACTTTTTAATTACGTAGAAAGAGACAATGACGAATCGTCGCAGATTGAAACGAGCAGGAAACAATGGCAAATCTAATGTGACAAATATACATACTGTAATCTTAGCGTAATAATAGGATAGGCCATTTAGTTTGGAAAGGGGGCATTGTACCTGATTGTCAGGCGGGGGTGGCCTGTAGTTGGGCGGGGGGCGGTGCGCGGGAGGTGCGCGGTAGCAGGCGGGGGGCGGCGGGGCGGCGGGGGCTCCCATGGCCCCCAGGCGGCCCGGGCCCCCGTAGTACGAGGGGTGCGGGTGCGGTGCTCCGTACCCACCGCCATAGTGCATTACCTGCAACAGAGACGAGACATTAGCGACAACCTCAAAGGCTGCTGAAGGAATAAGGGATTCCCATCGAAACATCATTCAAACAAAAGAAATCTACTAAAAAATATTATAATTATGCATAATATAGGTAGATACTTCAATTTATATCGCTTTATTACAATCAATTCTAATATAAAAAATACACTTAAATTCAAAGCAAATCCAAGTTCTAGAGTTAATTGAACCATAGTTATTTATAGTCAAACACACAACCGAAATTAGTATTTTTGATGGCATCCTATATTCGTTGTAAAGTTAAAAAATGAGTGCGTCTAACATTTACGCGTGGTTGAAATAAAACGATACAATTACTGCAATGTGTTTTTTTATTTTATTATTATTTATTTATTTATTTTCTCATGTTCTCCATAAAACGGTTATACACCAATATATCATGGAGAAGATTATAAATTACAAAGTACACAAGGGCAGTTTTACTTTTGACATGATGTGCTAAAAGATAGTTGCTGAACTGTCTGTAAGTGACATTGAAAATGTCGATGGTCAATTCAGAATCGTTAAGAGTCGCTCTGTTTATTGGCGCGTTCTGATAGGCAGAAGTCCTCACATTCGGAGCATAAAAAAGTGCATGGGGTCTCCCACGAGTATACTTGTTAGGGACATAAAAATTAACCTCTTTAAACATAGGCGGATTGAGTATGATACCAGAGATTAGCTTAAAAAAGTGTTTACCTAAAAATATTTTTCTGCGGGCTTCTAAGGTGTTGAAATCGAGCATCCCTGTTAAGAACAGGGATGGATACAGGCATGAATAGTACGTATATTCCCTCATATACAGGTAAAGCATAAATCTTTTTTGTACTTTTTCTATTTCTAGAATACGGTTTTGTTCAGAAGGGGCCCAAATAATGGAGCTATATTCCAGGATGCTACGAACAAGTGCTTCATATGTTCGACGTATTGCAATTCCATTAGTAAATGATCTCGCATTACGAAGAACAAATCCAAGCATTTTGTTGGCGCGGATCATGATGTCAAATATGTGGGATTTGAAAGAGAGATTTGCTTCAAAAATCACGCCAAGGTCTCTAATCTCATTGTTGCGTGTTAATATATTTTTATTAATCTGGTAAGGGAATAGGAATGTATGTTTAAAGGGTTCTCGCCTTCGCTTGAATATTTTTATTATTTACCGAAATTTGGATGAAAAATCAAGAGCGAATCAATAATTTTGATTGCATTTCTCAATACAAGCGACCAAACTCAAAAACTGGTGGTGTTGCTGTGTATCATTCATTTGTAGACATTTATGTTTTACAAGAAGTTTTATTTTAAAATATTTTGAATTTGAATAAAATCATCTCGAAGAATTGCTTAGATATAGATAGGGAACCGAATCTTTTAATATTATCATATAATGATCTCCCAGGTTGTAGGTTGATAGGCATGGTGGGTGTTTACCTGCTGCGGCTGAGGGTACTGGTAGCGCGAGTAGGCGGGGTCCTGGGGGGGCGGCGGGGCTCCGCTGGCCGCCCCCTCGGCCCCCTTGAAGCCCCCGTGCAGGGGCCCGGCCGAGATCAGCGGGCCCGCGGGTTGGTAGTAACCTGCAGACAACAGAAACAATACATATTAATAAACGGTTCTGATGACATTGCAAAAATAGTTAGCATAGCATAGATAGCATAGTTAGTTAGGGTTTACACAGTGCATTATTCATTTATTTACGGTATAAATAGCTTTAAATACACATTTTCAATAAATCATTTTTGTAAACAAGCATTTTTTTACGTTAGGTCCACACAGAAGGCCACGAGGAAAACAGTTTCCCTCGGGGCCTATGCCACCTTTGGGGACGGTATTTTTAGGGAAATCAAGGAGAGGAAGTTCTGGGAAGGAAGAAGGTATTAGGCATGGGTAGCAATCTGTGGGTCAGTGTGTCCAGGAGTGACGGACGTGTGAATCCATTCCTCTCACTGCGGTGCAAGGCGATGGATCAAGAGAGACCGGCTGAGAGGTCGAAACGCAGTGGGCGGGCAAACGCAACCGCTGCCAAGACCTAGACAAACCTCACCCCATGAACACGGACACTCTTGCAAAGTCATCAAATTCTTAGGGTGACATATGACATAGGTATTGGTTTTCTAATAAATGATTCCCATGGCGGCAGTACCCATACCCGCCTCCCAAATTTAAATCCCAAGATTACAAAAAATTCACGCAAGTAATTTAAATGAAACAAATCTGAATTTATCATGTTTTGAGAAAAGGCCACGAGGTCTGAAGATTATTTGACGAATTTTCAAAATTCGAAAAACGGCAATATTTAGAACTATTTCTGCGATTAGAATAAAAGGTTTTTTGTACTGCTACTTCTGCATTTTGGCTACCTAAACTGTGTTTGAGTTGTATGATAGAGTTTATAAACGATCAACGTGATTTTTTTTTAAATATAAAACGCGAAGCTGCCAAATGGCTGCTTGTCTGCAGATTCTATCTACCTCAATATACAACGAGAATACAATATTATGTCTCCTTATACACAAAATAAATAGTAAACTCATACATACAAACAACAGAATTCATTAAAAAGTCCCAAGTACACAAACATTTTACACGACAACGCGTAAAATACATTTGAACACCATTCATACCAACGGTAGACAATTACAGCCTCTATTGACGACTTATAGTCAATTTTCCATCAATTGAAAGTAGGTATCGTAATACATTAAAATATCAAGAATTTTAAATTTTCCTGCATGCTGAATCTTCAACAGAGAGCACGGTCGAGCGCTCCTCATGTGGCGTTAAAATTATCACACCACGTGTACCACACACACTACACAGTGAACTACGTGTGCACGTTCACTGCAAGACGTCAGACCACAAAATACAATGCAAACTGAGCGACAAACGTAACAGTCGCATTCGACCACGTGACTGGAACGACGCAAAACGCCGATTCACACTTTCCGGGAAAGCGTAGGGCGCCTAGTTCGTAGTCACTACGCATTCAGTAGCGTCGCAACGCCGACGCTCTATGCCAGGGCTGCCAGGGGTCAAGGAACTTTATTGCGTATCGAACCTACCCCAAAAATTATTATTTGTTTATATGATAATTACCCGTAGACTATATAAATGGAGAAAACGTCCGGTAAAATTCCAGAATTCTGCTTCACTTTGTATAAGCACTAATTTTTAAAATATCACTTAGCTTTAATGATTTCTTCAAACGATTTAAAACTGTAATCCACTTTTAATTCAAGAAAAAACTATTCACGTCGGGTGTGAGATGAAAAATTACGTAGAAATTAGGTTGTTAATAGGTTCTTATTTTGGATTATATTTATATTAAAACGGACACTTCCGACAAACGTCACATGATATGAAAATCATTATATGGATAAATAGATATATAAAAAAACTAACTAGAAAAAAATGGCGTAAAAACCGTCAAACATGGGAAATTTAAAAACTTTGATTGAATTTTTTTTTTGTTTCTTGTAGTAATTAAGTTGAAAAGAAGTGTTGTTTTAATAATTTGTGCCTGTTGATTGAAGCGGAATTCTAGAATTTTACCAAGACCGTTTAGGTTTTCAAAATTGTTGTCGAAAATTACAATCGGTTGCGTCGAAATAATATGTATATATTTCATGTATCTATATATTTCAGGAAGCATTTCGTTTAGTGAGGTTAGAAACAGCGATGATATATTGATTCTGCACCTCGGAAGGACGAACAAATGTAATAAATAAATAATAATTGTGAAATGTAAACTCCTCTTCCATCCACAAGCAAGTGCTTTTAATGGAAGACCAGTATAAATGAACATGTGCCATTTCTAGGATAAATAAATAAAATTGCAATGTAAACAAAGTTAGTTATTTTATTGTATTTAATTTAAATACAATACACAAAGATTGGTCCACTAGATATCTCGACCGAAGGAACAAATTTATTGTGTAGCAACAACGTCAACTTCTTTAAAAAATTCTATGATTATTTAACTAACGAACAGATCCATTGCTTGTCCAAGTGGTGAGGTTGATTGATTACCTATGTTCATAATTTCTGAAAGATTATTATAACATAACCAACAACTAGAAGGAGAAACCAACGTCCTTTTAAATACATCGCCTGCTTTTTAACATTATTTATTACTGAATAAAATAATAAAGGTAGATAAAAACGAAGAACGGTAATTACTATGGTCAATTCTCGGATTTACGTCGCTAGAGTGTTTTCCGCGAGTTAATAATGTCACATTTCATTTGATGAAAAAATAAAAACGAACAATCCAACGATAAAACCGCATGCAACACGTGACAAACAGAACACGTGTGGTTTTATTACTGTGGGGAAAGAGGAGAGAGGGTGATATAGTTCCTACCTATATATATAACGTAGTATAGAGTTACATCCCAACACAGAGCAGAATCTGAGAGGGAGCGGGGTGGAGAAGACCCGGGCGTGACGGGCTACGGGGCAAGTTCTGACGCCTTGATGACGTGTTGACTGTTTGCTGACAGGGGGCGCTTTGCTTCCATCGACAGACATAGATTAATAGGCTGACTGTAGTTTATTTGATCTAATCGATAATTTAAGATTCCAATTGAAAAACGTCCTTCTAGCTGCTTTGTAACTGCTTTATAATGCAGGACGCGTAAGTGTAGGGAGGCCTAAACATAGTTTAACCGATCGCTAGGTCTTGTTGAAATCATTCTTAAACAATAAGTAGGTACCTGCAAGTAGTTTATGAAATTGCGAAAGCGGCCTTAAATTATTTGGGTATACTTACATATTCGAATCTAATGTCGAGGACCTCCGAAGTCAGTTTAAAATAGAAGTTATCAATACCTTATATCTTTGTGATTTGAACATAAAAAATAGGCACACATCCCTGAAACCGCTTCCGCGAAATCAAAAGTTGCAACCACATTCATTTGAATTTAAATTAACACCTTTGTATCAATGATCAAATACCGAGCCGAATTTGGCCGAACGCAGATGAACTACAAGTCGTGAATCCTAATAAATAAAAGCTATAAAAGCGTCTAAGAGCAATGCATAATCGTGTGGCGGATTAGCATAACACATTGTCAGCGCCATTACGGTTTGTTTGTTTGGACCTCGCATGAATAAGGAATAACCAATAAATATCCGCCATTGGAAGTGGCCCGCCGCGGAGACGGTGATATTATTCCTCGTTCGTCCATTTGTATGACAGATTGCTAGCGACACGTTGCCGGTGGCCGGAGTCACGGTTGACAGCTCCGCGCTGCGCGGGAAACCTCACCTCGGGTGGCCGCCGGTAGATGGCGGGCAAAGCGCTGTTTTGTCAAACAAACCATTTCCATCCGAGAGCTTTCACTCGATGTAGATGTTGCGGGTATTCTTTTAGTACACATTAGTTTAGTACAAATAATTATTACAAGGTACGAATTACGTTTGACATATGCAAACCAAAAATTATGCACATGAATAGACAAAGAAAAAAGTTTCGTGCAAAAGGATGATATATAAGAAGCTACCAGAAAGACATCGTAGATGTTGAAAGAAAAGTTGGAATACAGGCAGGCATACAAATTATTATAATTATTATGAATATTGACAGAACAAGAAATGTGCTCCATAACTGAGTTATGTGGGGTTCACGCCTATTAGAAAATGTGTGATGGCTAGATTGGTAGATATATGATCTATTTTTATTTAAAGAAACATTTAAAACAACTACATACATATATATCAAATAAAACATATTACAAAAAACATTGTAAAGTCTCAATAAACTAGTTTTAAGTAGTTTGTCAATGAGATAATATGAAATGAGGAAAACCGTAAATATCAAAATAGAAAATTAAAAATGTGCGTACAAAATACTTTTTGGTTGCCTTAATATTATGTATTATTATTTTATTACTTCGGCAGTAGTACGTTGGCAGTGTTAAAAATTGTAAAACTACCAACAAATCGTTCCAAAAAATTTCCACGGGACAGAGGGGGCGGCGGACATAAATCCCTCAGCTTTCCCGCCCACGGCTACTTTCCCGCCAATATTTACAGCCGCACGGCGCTCGGGTGACACCTATTTGTTCAGGCTCCAAACCCCATAGATTCCATAGATACACCGCTATTATAGACTGCATTGTGCACACGCCACTTGCCATAGATACTCGTATATCAGCATTATAGACCGAACGCGGAGAGATTACATCGGAGGTTCGGTAGCAGTAGGTACTGGGAACACTGCTCTCTCCGGTATGTCAAGGAAGAGGGTTAAAAAGGAAAGTAGAACACGAAAAATGGACGAATATTTTTTTTATATTCCTTGCGAGATATATAGTTGTAGAGCCGGGGATCTAAGTCTTATTGGGCGACATTGTCGGGGGAATTAAGGAGTGGCTGAAGGAAGAGATTTGCAAGCCTGAAACCCGAGCAGGCTCTGGTTTTCATAAATTGTTTACAACGAGAATGTTTAAGTCCTCTAAAATTGCTTCGGAATATTGATCAACGCCTACGCATAATGCATATTAGTAGTTGACCCCGCAAAATTTCAAATGATTAATAGGTTAGAATTATTATTTGGCACTTTTTTGCCCACCTCTGAATTAGAATCCGCGACCTACGGGTCCAAGGCAAAGGCGTTTACTCCTCTGTCACCGATGTAGTATTATTATTAAGTAATAATGTGGCCATGCAAAAAGATATGGTCGTTAATCGATTCAATTTAGTCATACTCCACAAGAGTTGCTTTTAAAATGGCATTGTTCTAGGCGGGCGGCAGGTAGGTACTGCAGGCAGATACTGCTGACAGGTAGATAGATACCTGGCAGTACATAGCTAGCGGTAGGAAGTAGGTACTAGTCTGCTGCATGCAGTGCTCGCTCCTTGAGACGGCCTTAGGCTCTCGCTATTTTAAATTCAGTGTCGCGGCGTTCAATGCCAGACCCGCAGTCGGATCTCGTTAGCGATCGGATCGCTCAGCCGATCAGCGCTGTTTATACACACCACGTAGATAGCAGATAATAATAATGCGATGCTATACTATTATTGGAGGGAGCTTCCTACTGTAAACTGAATATGCGAGTAAAAGCGAGTATCTAATAATATATTGTAACATCTTCGGTACGTGAAGGGGACGCACTTGTCACAAAAACTATAATCTCTTTACCTTGAAGTACAGAGTTACAGCATATCGAATCTATGTCTGGATATTACACCTGCATCTCAGAAGGGCGGGGTATCTGTGAGTCTATGTCGCCACCGGTCCTTCAGATTACAGAGGTTTCGAGAATCTTGCTATTTTAGTATTTAAATCGAAGTTTAAAGTGTACTGGATGGATAAAATAACAAATATTATTTGCCCAAAGGGTAAAGCTTATAGCGATAACCGATTTCTTGCAATTAACCAATAAAAAATAAATACATGTATATTGATGTGGACTAAAAGTGAACATGCTAATACTTAAATTGCGAGTGTATTTTTAAAAGGTATACTTCTATAAGTAGGTACTTTAATTCTGATGCTAGGTGTAAACAATTATTTTTAATACAATTAATGTGTTTTTAATAATAATTGGTAAACATAGTTCCGCACCCAGTATCTTTGAGCGTTTGCGGAGCAAGAGAGCGAGCTTTTGTTCCAGAATAATTCAAAAAACTTTCTTGAAACTTTCGATATAAAAAATACATTCCTATTTAAAATGAATTGCCAGTAACTTGCACCCAGGTGGTCTTACGTGTATAAACCTTTCCATAATCGATCTAAAGCACTTGGCGTATTAGATAAAGCCCGAGCAGGTACAGGTACCGGAAGTGGAGTGCAGCGGATATGACCGTGTTTCGGGCAGAGTGCAGCATCCGAGGGGAAGCTCCCGGCCGGAAGCACCGCGCACCACCGGAAATGGAGAGATAAAAGTCTCGCCAAGTCGGGAATTGCGGGAACACGCGCGACACGTATTAATTGGATGGGATGTTGGGAGAGGTGCGGATTTCTCAGTCGATTCGTTATGCCGTATTATGATAGCGGAACAGATGGAATGGAAAACAGGATAACATGGTCATGCCTGAGAGCTCGGTTGTAACAACTCAGTCTGTTACATGCGATGTAAGACAATAGAAATACAAATAGTTGGAGATGACATTGTTACCAATCGCTAAATATGTGTGAGAAAGGTTGCATTTACGGCACTATTGTGGCGAGATGACATTGTCATCGCCTAATCTGTGTGAGAATAGTTGCACTTATATCATAATTGAAGCGAGATGACATTAATCTGTGTGAATTTATACCACTATTATGGCGAAATGACGAAGTCATCGCTTAATCTGTGTGAAAATAGTTGCATTCATACAGAACTATTGAAACGACTTGAAGTTATCGTATTACGACGTAAAAGTGAAAGACCTGACTTATTATCACTGCGTGTGCATCGTTAAAACAGCTTTAAGCCAGGTTTAAGGCCAACTTTATAAAAACAAAGATGAGTCGGCGGATACCGCATGAGAATAATTGAACTCATAGCATTACTGAGGCGAGGTGACGTTGTCATCGCTTAATAAACTTATAAAATATTTTGTAATCTTAATCTGTTTGAGAATAGTTGACTCCCAATCCGAAGGTCGCGGGTGCGAACCCGGAGTGCGCAAATAAATTTCATTTAATTGTGTTAATCCACAATTAATTCATTAGGAATAATACAGCACATTTGCGGCACGTTCCAGAGTGGAAGATACTCTCAGTATCGCCCTAGTGTAAGACCACCATTCAGAATTGAAACGTTGCTTGAAATGTCTTTAGCCGCGTTTAGTGACTAGAACTGAATAGCCAGGTACTTCCCCACCTTCCTCTTCCCCGTCTCTTTCCACTACCCACTACTTTCAGCCTCACAACATATTCCGATTGGCGATGCCGTATCTCAATGGCCCCACACGGGAGCAGATGACTGTTGATCGGTATTCATATTTAAAAAAAATCATAGCACTATTGATGTCAGATGACGTTGTCATCGCTAAATCCGTGTGAGAATAGTTGCACTTATATCTACTGAAACGAGATGACATTTTTAAATAGTTGCATTCATTATAGCACTAATAAAAAAAGAATCTGTGTAAAAAGTTTATGTGATAAAGTTGTTTCCGCGTCGGCCATCGTGTTTTTAATCCTACATAAGCTCTTTAGCACTTCACGACGGCAGAGAAAAGTTTTAGTTTGTTCAATTTTACACTCGCACATAGGATTAATTTGTTGGTAAATCTATTTATTAACAAACTAATCCTATTTAGGTATCTAGCAACGATGTAAAAAGCGACACATTTGTATATATTTGATAGCATGCCTACAGTAAGTTAATAATCATAACAATTAATTAAGAAAGCACGACATTTCATGCTAAGTGTGCACAAGTCATAATTTATCAAGGTATTATAAAATCAATTAATCAACGAAACTAATTTGATTAATGGGTTAGTACTTACAATGAATTTGATAAGTAGGTTTTTGCCATTGTCATTAGTTTATCGTACCTACACGGAGAAAATTTTTATTCTAAAATACGATCATTTTATTAGTAAAAACGGTTAACCGCTTGGGCAAATAAGCTTGTTTTCACGAAAATTTAACGTAAGTAGACAGGAGTTATTTTAAACGGGACTGAAGTTCTTACGAACAAATTAACAGGGTTTCAATATTTATTGGCGGGAACATGTAAGAATAATTTGTTTGTATACGTAATTTCGTACGTATACCAACAAACTATTCTTACATTTTCCCGCCAATAAACATTGAAAAACTTTAAATTTGTTCGTAGGAACTTCAGTCCCGTTTTTACGAATAAAATGATCGTATTTTAGAATAGCATTTTTCTCCGTGTACTAAGTCACCAACTTTTCAATAACATAATATTAGCTAGGCATATACGGTAAGTAAAATTGAAGGACAATCCCTATTGTCACGACCCTTAGTGAGGGATAGTTTTGGGTTAATTTGAACAAAACATCAAATTCCAAAGTTAATATTAAAATTCTGTGAAGGTCCTATTCAAGTTCCATGAAACAACCGGAAATAATAACAGAACGAATTAAATTCCACAGTACTTCAAATTAAACTTTAAATTTGATGAATTGTTCAAATCTGTGAAACAATCAAACCTTGGTTTTTAAGTTTCTTACTATGGTTTCTCCAATTATGTTGTGAGGCTGAAGGATACGTGAATAGGAAGGTGGGGAAGTACCTGGCTATTCAGATCTAGTCACCAAACACGGCTAAAGACATTTGAAGCTACTTTTCAATTCTGAATGGTGGTATCACGCCAGGGCGATACTGAGAGTATCTTTCACATCTATATATTATTTAATATTAATAAAATTGTGAAATAACACAAATTAATCAAATAAAATTTATTTGCGCACAATAGGGAGTGATTATTTGCTCTACAATATTGTAGGATATTTTCTTCATGCAACTAACTAACTCCCTTAGAAATACTTTTGATGTAAGTAATAATGAGAACAAATAAAATGGGCGAATAATGTGTTCAGTGTAAAAATACAATTCTCATCTCAACGTTCCGATTCGAATAAAATAAAATTGATATACAAAAATACCGTAAGAACGGTACCGCAGACGTCCAATGTAACCCGCGCTCTGGACCATTCCAAAATAATCCGCGCTCCGGCCGCGGTTGAATGCGGCGGAAATCACATAGACACTAGACACGTAGTGCTTGTACCGATTCAAGATCTCTTTACAGCCGTGAGAAGATTGGTTGAGCTCCTCACTCCGGTTTGAATCCAATGTAATTCTTTAGCATCAAGAAAGAGACAAAAGCTTTTTATAATCGCGCAATATTATTGTATTTTACGTGTTTAGTGTAAATAATGTTTAACGAGGTGAGGTAATTATTGTAATTAACCATCTTTATTCAATCCCAAATACAATGAGCGTAAATGACTGCAGAATTTTATTAGACGAGCAAGGAACGTGATATTCAGAGTATCCAAGTTGAAATCTCAAATTCTACCAAACAAATAAACACAAAGAGCTTCACTATAAAACGTGTTATAAATCACTATTGTAAATTATTGTTTATCGGTTGTGTAAAATTAAAAAAAACGTAAGGCGATCCGTTCACTGAGGCAACTGGAAACCCTCAACTGGCAACTGTCTTTGTATGAGAATGTGACTTGCACTGCTGATTGCCATGGCCGGCCGTTGCTAGTTGCCAGCTGTCAGCTGATTGTTCTTCGTCTATGGTTAAACAAGCTTTTTGACCAATCAAGACCTAGAAACCAGCCAGTTTTAGTTTGGTTTCAGTTGCCTCGTCAGCGGAGCGCCTAAGGGGGTAATAATTTACCTAATAGATACCTACCAATTTACAGTTGTGCAATTGCTTTCCAAGTTGTAGAAACATAATCTTAAAAAGCTTTCTTTAGCTAAGTTTACAATAAAGTACCTACCTACCTAGAGTAATTATATTTGTACCTATAGGTATCTACAACTAAATACGATACGATATAAAAGTAAGTTTTACAAATAAAGTTATGAATCGAGTGTACCGAGTACACATGAAATAACCGCCTATTGAGAATTTTAGTTATGTAAAATTTGAGATCGGGCCGATAACAATTATTCTCCTTATGTATATGGGGATAAGGTTTAAATTCCCGTTTAACATCAGCCGCCTGTTTTGATTTATTCATGGTTAAAACATCACCCAAAAAAGTGTTTTATTTTATTTTGCGAAGCTCAGGCACAAATCTTAAAATTATATTATCATTTTCTAAAGAATTCGTAAGTAGGAGATTTTGAATAATATACCTATTAGGTATAATAAATTTAAAATTTATTTCCACATAATTTATTTGTGACCGTAACAGGTTTCAACCTGTTAAGGCCATTTTCTGACTCGTACAAATGTTTCTTAATTAAGGTTTATATAGATACCGTGTGTGTGTGTGGGAGTGGGGTGACCTACAATTATTTTATTCAATTATATGGGTTTTCACATATTAGCAACAAATATCTCTAAAATTGAATAAAATCATTGTAGATCACCCCTCTCCTCCCCGGATAGGTTATGAATATAAAGTACCAGTCTGAAGATGGCTTTAACAGGCTGAAACCGGTACGGTCACAAATAAAGTGGTGGAAATAAGTTTTATATTTGTTTTAATATATTTATTGCAATGGAATTTCACCACGCATTATCAGTATAAAAAATAGAGATTTTGAAGTTTAAAGCCTTCTTTAAAATTCAAAACCAAATTTTCATAGACCAGATGTAAGTTAGATACAAGTTTTCATAGACCAGATACAAGTTAGATACAAGTTTTCATAGACCAGATACAAGTTAGATACAAGTTTTCATAGACCAGATACTAGTTAGATACAAGTTTTTATAGACCAGATACCTACTTTATTTTTTCTGGGCTTATTAAAAGACTAATAAAAAAGATTATTTTAAAGAACAATTTGTATTCTACTTGAAAAATTTAATAAAAGCATCTAAAATATTTTTAAGCCATCTCATTTTCAAACCAAAATCACATGATTCTGCACTGCTCAGTACACGGAGAAAAATACGTACGAAATTACGTATACCAACAAATTATTCTTACATGTTCCTGCCAATAAACATTGAAACCCTGATAATTTGTTAGTCAGAACTTCAGTCCAGTTTTTACTATTAAAACGATCGTTTTTCGAATAACATTTTTTTCCGTGTAGTGCATCACCAAAATAAATAATTTTATTGGTAGAATGCAGTAAAATAAAAAGATTTGAATACTTTAAAAATACTTCTGTCCTACTTTATCCACAATCCAGAGAGTAGTAAAACCAGGTCATAACAGATAACAAATCTAAGGTCAATGTCGATCCATTATCTGCTTCGGAAATGCTCACTCAGACAAAGCTAAACGACTGTGACTGCACGATGCATTTAGGTATCTCTGCGCGGAACATTTGAGCTTGTTTAGAGAGAGAGAGGGAAACTTTTAAATTTGCAAACTACTTGTTGCTATCTTGTTTGTTGCTCTGTACGACAGATATGTTTGACAGGAGAGTAATTAGGTACAAGGGAGTTAAGTCGCGGACTGACTGGAAGGAATAAAAGAAGTGAAGTCAGGGTCACGAAAGTTCATTGCGAGTGGAACTTGTCACACACTAAATGAAGATGCATAAACTACACCACACAAAGTGAGCTTTGTGGGTATTTTATGGTACATTTTGGCATTTCTTTGTAGCGTTCTAAGATTAACACTAACTTCTAAAATGTTAAATTTAAACATGAAAATTTGGGAGGCGGGCATGGGTAAGTGGTTCGCCACGTTTGGTGACTTATCAGGGGTGACCGGATTCATCGGATGAGGGGTGTTCAGGTCTTGCGTGACGGGCCGGCTCGGAAGAGACCGGTTTGTGGAGACCTTCTGCACAGAGAAAAATTTTATTCGAAAAAACGATCATTTTAATAGTAAAAACGGGACTGAAGTTCTTACGAACAAATTAACAGTGTTTCAATGTTTATTGGCGGGAAAATGTAAGATTATTTTTTTGGTATACGTACGAAATTACGTATACCAAAAAATTATAAAATGAATCATCAACATAAAAAAAGTTTTTTTTCAACATTGAGGATTTAAAAAAAAAGCGTAAGTTGCGCCACAATACGAAGTATGTCAAAAAAAGACAAATAAATAGTAGTATATATCTGTGTGTAAGGATATAATCGCCAACCTTATGATTCCAGAGATAGCCTCATTTTTAATGTCAGTGCCATACAATTTTTTCTTTAAAAAATGATAACTCCTTCATTTGTACACGCAATTGCTTCATACGAAATTTTATAGCATATAATAATCAGCAGAATCCATTTCTAGCAAAAAAAAGCCTTGAAAATTCAAGTCTCTATGTCAATGAAATGCGATTTTCAGCCCACTGTGCGGCGGCCACTTAGCCGATATCATTTTTTCGACTTAATGGAAAAAAATTAAGACATCAAATAAACACAATCCAAAATCAGAACCAAATTTTTCTTTCATAAAAAAAATTACAGCCGAAGAACATCGGGCGACAACTTTTGCGCCAACCTGTATTTTTGAAATTAGTTGTCTGGCCAACAGTACATAATATTCTCCGATCTGAGCCACAACAACGAGTCGCAAGCCTGACTATATAGGGTTATATTATCAGAGTATTTCCGTTTTAGATTAGTCTCGAAGGAGTCAGACATTCAATAATAATTGCGGGAACACAATAAGACATAAAGCACCCACGCGCCAAAGCAAAAAGGAGCAAGTCTCTTCTCGGCAGTGTGAAGCTTTCAACGAGTATCAAAAATGCTAATCCCGTGCAACGATACATTAAAAAGATTTTATTACCAACACGTAGCTGCGTAGGCTGGAAATGCAGCG
The DNA here is from genome assembly GCA_951813805.1 of Limnephilus auricula. Classification (NCBI taxonomy): domain Eukaryota; kingdom Metazoa; phylum Arthropoda; class Insecta; order Trichoptera; family Limnephilidae; genus Limnephilus; species Limnephilus auricula. The sequence continues at coordinate 8,442,901 of OX638405.1, forward strand.
AGTATCGTAGCCGTTCTGGTATTAGATAATTTTTTTTTTTTTTTTTTTTCTTGTTTATTCCAGATCTCGGGGAGGGTGGTGCAATCCCACGAGCTCCATATTATACATAGTTATATTATACATACATCAAATTAATATTAAAAATATATATATAATGTGAGTTACAGCACACTTAGTAACAGAAAACAGAATAAAAATAATACAGAAACAACATGAGATAAAGTTTTTTTGGTGGTTAAAATAATTGGTGGTTACATGCTTTCAGATTAACGCCAAAATTATATTGTTTTTTTTTAGGTTTGAAAAAAGGTGAGGTGAAAATAACCTTTGTAATACATTTATCAAATAAAATAAACCTATTTTCCTTTTTTTTCGTTATCGGTAATTTTAGTTAGAAAAAAACGTAAAGAGATATTATTTATAAAAATAACACTTAAAAGCGTCACTATTCAATAACAGTTTTTTTTTCGGATAGATTCAGAAATATTCCATTTGGATTTTACTTCAAAACGAAAGTTTTCTGACCTTCCGTCAGAAAAGCCCGAGGCCTGAGGGGTTGAAGAGTTGTGGAGTCAGTAATATTGAAGAGGGTGGTTGCATAAAATAACAACGCTGTAAGAAAGACTCATTCGAGGCGATTAAACCGACTTAAAAGCGCTCGATAACAACTAATAAATAAATCCGTAATTTTTGCTGAAAGCTCAGTGTAAGTTGTTACCTGTCGCTATTTTCGTAAACATCGTACGTAACCGAAATAGAGAAAACAAAAGGAAGCTTTTATTAGCAGAATTATATATTTGTAGTTCCCTTCGCGGACATCACAGCAACCAGCGACAACCTGTATTCTGACTCGAAATAAAAGATGAATTTTTAAACCTAACATTGCTGTTAACCCATTTTGGACATTTTTGACGTTATTACTGTTTAATTCTAAGTCATCGATACGCATCAATTATATTATCTTCTTTATTAGATCTCCTTATAACTAATAACCTAAAACTTATTTTCATGTGAACACCGCGTCTCAACTGCCGGAGTCATAGTGGTATAATTGAATCCCCATTTGGGGTATATTGTATGTTGTGAGATTGAAGGCTGAAGGGATAGGAGGAAGATGTGGAAGACGGAAGTAAAGAAGTACCTGGATATTGAGATCTGGTCAAAACACGGTCAAGCTATTTACGATACCAAAAAACAATCAAACCCATGGCGCAAAGCAAATAAATAATAATATAAGTATATAATAAAGATATTGAATCTCCACTTTTTGGAGAATCGAACTAGGGGATACAGAATTACAGCGATACTCGGAAACACACTTTCCGAGAGGAATTCAAAAATCTAGCGGAAGGTTATGGAAAGTTGGAAGCGCTCCAGATGATTGGTTAGACATTTGTTTAATTGGCTACCGCCGCGCCACCGTCCCAACGTCCCACCGTCCCACCGTCCCACCGTCCCACTAAGGCAGAAGGGAGACGGGACCATCATCATCTCGTCTCATCTCTTTATATCGTGAGAATTATCACTGCCACAACTATTTACGAGAATCTCGCTATCCCATGCGGAAATGGGTTAAACGATTCTTGAAATTCGTTAACCCTCGTGAACTGTGTTCTTTGTCTTGTTTTCAATGGAAACGTTAAAGTAGTATAATAAATTGATACGTAGGAAAACGTTAACATAAAGCAAAAAATCTGTTTGAAATAAAATTTCCTGTTTTCCTTTGCATCTACGTCAAAACCAACTTTTCAGCTGGCAAAACGTCATTTTATGAGCTACGGATTATTTAAAATTTATATTTAGGTAGGTATCTAAATACAAGAAAATGCTGTATATCGTCGCTGCATATTTTATATGTATATTTTTTTCTCCGTCTTCTACAATTTGAGCCATGTAAAAATATCAAATATTTAAGGCGATAGAAAATAAACCATGTGAAGACAATCAAAATGGTACATAATAAAAAAAATTAAAAAGTCATATCCTCTTCCTACCACTACACAATTCAATTGCCTTGGTATGTACATGCCTAGCTGCCAAATTTGAATACATTTAAATTAAATATTTTGACGTAATATGGTATTATGTAATAATATGTAACTATGAGAAAACTGTACATAGAATCTGAGAAAAACTGTGTACAGAATATGAATCATATGAGAAAAACGCGTTAAAATTCAATTTTCTGGCATAAAATAATTAATGTTTGCTATAAATATATTCATATATTGAAAGTGATGTATATTTTTCCTACTTTGGCCATAAATAGAATTGTTATTTTCCGTTTCGTTATTTTTTTAAACATTTTTATCGATTTTCTCAGAATGTACTAAGTATCACATGCTTCATATTTTCATATGCAACGACGATATTATTCTGTCTACTTCGATGATCACTGTGACCTGTGAGCTGTGCAGTGTGTCAATACTATATTTTGCTAAAGCATTGAAATTCCGCAAGCACGAGATTAAGAGTGTTGTTAATCTCGTGTTGGATGATGTCACGTACTGACTCATTGACTGCAAAGAAATTGAACGTGTTTGCAGTGTCCGTACGGTGGCACTGCTGCACTGTTCGCCTGTCCGGCACCCTCGTGGCTTCCCGGAACCAAGCTGCCGGTCAGCAGTCAGCGATAACATTAAAAGCTTCGATGGATAGCGAATGCGCGGCACGTCGATCCCGCACTCGTGTCAAGGATGGCTCCCTGCTACGATTGCTACCGAGATGCGTCAGCCGGATTGCCGTGTTACCAGAAGGTACTGGGTTAGTAGTTAGTACCCGACTAAGTGCTGTTAAAACTTTCGAACGATTTATGGAGTGTGGTCTTCTCTGATGGGAATACATCACCAGAAAACACGTTGATAACATTTTGGGAATGCAGTTAATCCTCCGAGACCCGATTTATTTCTGTTCTTCATGTGATATACACATTATCTAAAATAAGGTTGGTACAGTGAGTAGGAATTGATTTTAAATACAGTGCTTTGAAGCTTTTTGGTCTCGAAAAGAAAGTCATTAGGCGGTGACAGTTAATTAAAATGTAACATTGTCATCAAATGTTTATTCAGCACCATTTTGTTTTTTGACAGTTGAAAGGTCCCCGTGAAATGCCGATTCTAAGTCTGTTTCATCTTTTGAACAAATTGCGATCAGCAGAAGAGGACAACTGTCATGTCAGCTTAATATAATTTGATAGAATGCTAAAACGCACCTAGAATCGGCGTTTAACGGGGGTATTTAGAGCGTCAAAAAAACAAAATGGCGCTGAAAATGATGACAATGTTACATAGATACATTATTTGAATTTCTGTAAAACAACCCAATTTATGCAGTTGGTGATAGTTTAACTAATAGGTATAATACGCGAATAAAAGCATCAATAAAACCATAATATGCATCTGAAATAAGAATGAAAAATTAAAAACCCCGCACTTTTACAAATAGCTTTCAATTTTCACTAAAAAATCCTAAAGCATTCAAGATAAAATAGCTTAAACGATCTAAAATCCGCACACGTTGTGACTGCAGCTGTTTCATAAAGGTTAAAAATTTTCATTCAGTAAGTAAGAAAGTGACCACTATGTGTTAGCTGATGGTATCTCCCACCATTCATCATCATCCCTGACGGGGTCACCAGAGAAGGTCACAGCTCCAAACAAGACAGGGAGAGGATAAATCTCCCGCGCGGGAGTTATGCTAGCCCATTAGGGAGGCAATAGGAAGATGCGGCGCAGTCCAGCGAGATCTAATCACGGAATAAGAACAAGCAGACAGCGGCCTCACAGGATAAAATATAATATTATATACTCGGCTCTGTTCTTGCAAGACACTCCGAATAAATAATCACGTATTTTCGTTGCTTGTTTTTGGGGTGTTATGCCGTGTTGTGCTACCTCCTTCTTTAGCCGACGTTTCGGACAGCGTTGCAGTGTCCATCATCAGGGCAGATCCGGCAGATCCGTCGATGTGAATTTGTAGTGTTAAGTGTGTGCTTATTTACTTGGAAGCGATACCGTGTCGTCAGCTTCATTTCGCTTCATTTCACACGGAATCGCTTCCAAGTAAATAAGCACACACTTAACACTACACATTCACATCGACGGATCTGCCGGATCTGCCCTGATGATGGACACTGCAACGCTGTCCGAAACGTCGGCTAAAGAAGGAGGTAGCACAACACGGCATAACACCCCAAAAACAAACAACGAAAATGCTTTTGGCCGTGAAAATCTAAAAACGTATCCAATCACGTATTTAGTTGATTTTTTTATCAATAAACTTCTGGATTCAAGATAATAATGTGCATGCTGTATGCAAGATGGGCAGTTCATTCTGTTCGCTAAGCGGCTTTCGTAACTTATAAAGTAAGTTATGTAAACTGAATAAACAGCACTTAAATTAACATATTACACAGTATCGTGAGCGAGTGGTTCAATAATATTTTTTAATAACTTTATCAGAAGATTGACTACTGTGACACAGCATAAATAACTACTGTTAAATAAATAAATTTATATTTAATACACTCTTCACATCTGCCCCGATGATGGGCACTGAAATCGACTAAAAGGTAGTCCAAAACGTCGATTCACGAAAGAGAAGGAAACGTAACCCCAGAAGTCAAAACAACACAATAAAATTCCATAATTTGACCCATCGTCTTGCACCGCAGTGGGAGGGATGGATTCATACGTCCGTCACTCCTGGACACACTGCCTCCATGAACTTAAATCTTTTTCCGTACTGGAACTTCCTTTCCTTAAAAAGACCCCTCAGCCAGCATCTCCAGTTGACGTAGGCCCCGAGTGAAATTGTTTTCCTCGGGGCCTCTTGTGTAGGGTTAATGTAAAAAAAAATCAACTGAGAATTTAAACCGTATCTCTTTATCTTTGCCGTATACATTTAATTACATAATTATTCTGGTCACGATTTAAAAATATGCACAATGAATTTACAAATTAAACGACCAATTAATAATACAAAAGTAGAGTAATTAATAAACCGTAAGCGTGAATAATAAAGAGAAATTCATATTTAATAAAAACAGGGATTATTAAAATTGAATCCAGATTATCCACCGAATAAACGATTCGGTCAATAACTACTGTTCGCGGACAAAACAACAAATATTTAAAGCACCCAAAAATGTGAACTGATTTTATTCGCGAGGCACATTTAACAATCAGATTTATTGGGGCGAAAAGCCAATACTTTATTCTGTGAATATAAATTTAATTCAAACGATGGCCGGTGAATTAACCCGATTTCCGAACAATGGACTCGACATTCAAACGGTTAGAGAATAAATAACACTAACAATGTGCCTGACGGATTACTACTTAATGATAGGTGAAATGCATTATGAAGTAATTTCCTACAAATCGCTGGAAAGTAATTGGCTGCTTCCAGACAAGTGGATGCGAAATGGGACTGGATTTAATCGTGGATTTAGCTGCGCAGTTGTTGATCGGCAGATAGGAACTGTGCACCGCTTATAATGTGGCAGATTACAGTCAAGCTACCTGCAGGCAGCAGTAGGTACCGTATAAGATATAGAAGGAGAATATCCCCAAGGCTCATACGAGCCCAGTATTTCAAGCTAGAATGGCAAGCTAGTATGACGGCGTCCTGTCCTGGCAAGATCCTGGCTTACTCTCCTGGCTTGGCACAAACTAGAGCGGTTTACACGGTGCTAGGAAATTTAAGCTAGTGATTGCAGTGACGACGGTAAACAATGGAAAATGATCATTATTATGCCGATTATCATTAAGTCGGCACAATTTTTTGTGAATTCTGAATTACGCATAGACCTCTCAGTCTCTGTACGATGGAATACTAGCGTTTCATAGACATTTTTGAGCACGATAAAATTGTACAAAATTTAAATTAATCTCTTTACTGGGTTTTTGGCATTTTTAGAACCGTTTCGTGTGACAAAAAAACAAAGAGCGTCGTCACCGTGCACTAGCCGATCATGTACTAGCTTTGAGTAAATATTATAACCACGATAACCACTGATAACTGTGGCTTAGAGGAAAAACGCCACGATCCAAAAATGACGAAATTGAGTTACAAATGCCAATCTATGCACAATGTCCATAGATATCGGGATGGTTTTTGAAATCCTTAGAAAAGTCAATCGCAAATCGTGGAAAAATCAAAATGAAAGTAAGGTTTAGATGAAAATCGCCACTCTCCACAGCGATTAACAAGAAAAATCACCAATCTTCACGTTGCCAATCACAAGCCTGAATTCAAATTAAATTCAACTTGACCAATGAACACATTATTATAATAATTGACATTGGATAATACTTTTTAAATTATTAGTTATTACTAAAAAGTCACACAGAAAATGCGTGGTATTCTTTGATGGTTTTTTTTTTATTTACCGAAAACAGTTCTTTTGGAGAGTGGCGTTTTTGCTTTTATACCACTCAATCAATAACAAGACAGACAACTAGCCAGTATCAACTGTAATGTAATAACTAAATAACCAAATAACTAATTAATAACCAGTTATTTAGATGCTTATTAACCAGTTGGTTATTTATTTATTGTTTTTGTGTTTAATTCGTAGAACTCCATTTTTTTTTAAAATATAAATAAAATAAATTTAATTTTAATGTTTATTATTAAGTTCTGCAAGTCTTATAGATTTTATTATTTTTATTAAAATGGCCTTGTAAGCCGAAACAGTTGGTTATGTTATTGAAATTCTGGACATTTACCCAAGGCTAATTTGAGTGGCCACATGAAGCTAAACATGATGGGAGGCGTTACTAGCTCATACAATAGAACTACATCCTATAAAACTATCCTTTCTTGAGACGCTAGCTTACTCGCTTCCTCTCTAAATTATTATGTTAAAAACAAAGCTAGTACTGTCGACACGTAACTAGTGTTACTGGCTTATTAGGTTACTATCAATAGCTTGCTATCCTGGCTTGAAATACTAGCCTCGTGTGCCTCGGGCATTATTGTTAAGTGTAGAAAGTGGTTTGCGTGTAACGTATTGCGACGTGCGACGGTGCTTAATCATCTTGATGTGTTATGTTATTAGTTACGGGGTACGTTAATAGCTGGGAAATTGTACAGCTCATATTATAAGGTAGGTACACAGATATTTTACAGGCAATAATAATTAATAATTACATAAAGACTGCCCAGACTTTTCGTCTGGAAGAACATTTTGAGTTCAGATTATGAAATGATGTTTTTTCAGACGGTTTTTTTTTTTTGGAGCAATACAATACATAATATTATCTTCTACTGTATTTCGAATGTGGAGATCCTAAAATAATGCTCTGCTGGTGTAAGCTTAATGGACACGGTTAAGGAGGGGATGCTTCGATGACTTGGATACATACACAGGGCGAAAGGACGATGAAAGTAGTGGCACGAGAATACATGACACGAAGGAGAATGGAAAAGGTCGAGGACATCCGAAGAAAATATAGAACCATAGAGTGAGTCAAACAGAAGCTTCTGTTTGACTTTAAAAAAAGCCTTTGAACGTGAATGAACAAATAATTAGTAAATGTCAACGTAAAGTTGTATGAAGTTCCATATCCCATTGTTAATGAATTGCTAAGAAATTCTTGAGCATGTTAGGATTCTTATTCCGTATTGAAAATGAATTAACCAATATAAAAAATAAAATAAAAAATATATATATATACAAACCCCCAAAATATTATATTACTCATGTGTTCGTAGTCACTTTGAGTATGCCTCTCCTATATGGAATCCTCTGTACAATATACACACAAAACAACACAAGAAGCTGTCCAAAGAAAATTCGTACATCACTTGAACTTCAAGAGATATTTTTCAACGAGTCTCAGGATTTTTTTTATTAAGAACTTGCAAACATCAAAAAAATGTATTGATGCTGATATCTTTTATCAGATAATCTTTTAAACAAATTGTTAAAAGAGTTGTAAATTTTAGAGGGAATTATATTGAAGAGTATCCAGATGGCAATGATGTGGCAAAATAGAATAGCAATTCAGATGTCGCAATTAAAGTGCTATTTTTGAGAAGAATATAAATTTTCATCACATTGAACCAAGCATAAACAAATCATTAGTGGATATGTAGATCATCTCAACTGTCCTTGTCAAGCTTCAAGGTTCTGCAATTATAGTCCAGGGCGGAACCGGTAAAGGCGGATTTCTTCTCTTCGAGCCTGTAAGACACAGCTCTATTCTAGAAGTCAGAATTATGGAAACATTGAATAATAATAGTAAATACAGACGTCTTGGCAGGCTCCCAAAGAGTCCGCTGCGGACCAAGGGACTGATGGGAGATTGCCGGCTGATTTGCGAATTACACGAGCAATAGTTGGGAGTCATAACTCGCAAACTAAATAAATATCGCATTTACAAGCAACAAATCAGCACAGAACTGGCCGCGGCAGAGAGGAAACATCAAACGCTTTTAAATTATAATACGCGATTTGGTCGAAGGTCAAAGCTGTTATTGCGCAGTTTCTAGATGACTACAATAAAGAGTCGCCCATAAATTTATGCAATTTTTCAGTAATCTGTGCTTCTTAAAACCCTTAGAGGTAATGATAATGTTTTTGTGTTTCTTGGGAAATAACTATGTATGTAGGTATCTACCTAACAGTTTGTAAACAATAAATTATTATTAAATTATAATAAAACTATAAAAAAAAATATCATTGAACAAAATATTAACGACTCTCAAACTAAAAGTAGGAAGAAGCGTAGATAATACTGCAAAATAACTAATAACACGAAAATTTATCATGAAAACAGGTATGGAGTGGAAGATACTCTCAGTATCGCCCTGGTGTAAGACCACCATTCAGAATTGAAACGTTGCTTAATAATGGCTTTAGCCGTGTTTAGTGACTAGATCTTGAATAGCCAGGTACTTCCCCACCTTCCTCTTCCCCATCTCCGTCCCTTCACCACTTACCTTCAGCCTTACAACATACCCCAATTGGGGATGTCATAGTCTCACTGGCTCCAGACGGGAGCGGTTGGGACTCTTGTAAGGTATTCTCTATAAAAAAATGTACTTTTTTACTTGATAACTTTGAAGAAGAAGCCTTGGTTTTGACTTATCCATTGATTAGAAAGAGATTAGAATAGTTTTAAAATATACAGTATGAACGGTGAATATTAAACTAACGATAGGAGAGGGTTCAAGAAGACTGAGAAGAAGCTTTAAGGAATAAAAAGCGACATGGAGTTTTACCACAAATGCAAAATTTGCCGATATCCGAAGAGATTGAAATTAAAAACAATACTATTGCTTTTTGCATGCATGCATAATCATTGTTAAGCTATAGTCACGCAGCTAACACATGCAGATAATACAGTAAAAATGCTCCGGACATAAAAATGAATGCTCCCCATAATCGATAAATTTTCAAACCAATTAACAGTGTAGACCCTTCTAACTCGTAGATTGTTCGTTCCGAGCAAGCCTACAAGGCAGTCAAAAAGTTAATAAATCTTCCTGGACAAGTTAGGAAAAGTTTATAAATTATAATCGCAAAACGTGTTTAATGTTGACCTTTTAAATTAATTTGCCATCAAACAATTACTTTGCAAAGCCCAACATTTCGAGCATATCTAATTAAAAGTGAAGACCGCTAATATTCCTGAAATCTTTCAGAAACTTCTGTTGGCTGGGAACACAGAGCAATGAACACAGACGGTTCCTAGTTCTTAGTTCTTATAGCGACTGTCTAGCCTCTGGATTTTATTTGTCTGACCTAAAAACCGAGCATTGAGACGATAGGCATTTTTTGCTGCGGGAATGTGAAAACTGGAAATGGCTAAGTCGGGTAAAAATGGGTGTTTTTTCCTCCACTCTCTTGTGGGCCGTGCGGGGTAAAAAGGGCATATTAAACCAAGACCCGCGTTGTGTGGGTAATCCATTAATGGACACGTGGGGAACATTACTCCCAAATCGGTATGAAAGAAGATCGGAATAAATTTAATAGAATCAATATTCCTAATGTAAGTAGGATAGTGATGTAATGTATGCTTCGGCTTAAATCGTTAAATTTCAATGGATGTGAAGACCTTGAATGTGATACCAAGAATTTATTGCTGTACTTACCTATTTATTTATTTATCACATGAACTAGATACATTTATATAGGAAATAAAGTAATGTGACATACATATATTGTATAATAAATAGGTTAATATGTATAAGCACTATTATGTCTTGTCAGATCGAAATTAGTTCGTAGCTAGGCAGAATGCTCCAAAATGGTTTTTCTTCAATATGAGTTTATTCTAAGTGTGTTATTAATTTGTATGTATAATGTTAAGTGTATGTATACATTTAAATATATATATATATATAATATCTACCAAGCATCGAAAATCTTGAAAGAAACAAAAGAATTCAAAAATTTAAAAAAAATATAAACTTAACTTACACTTTTCAATTACAATCTATTATCACATAAAATCCCTTCATACACGACGTTAAATTTTTGAACATCTCTCGTTATTTAAAATTCTGAATAATGGAATGGATTCGCCAGAGTTTAGAAATTAATAAAAATTCACACACCGTCAAGATCGATATGACAAACCAATTATTTCATTTGCCCACACGTAGAACCAACATTAGAAAAAATCCCATAAATAATATGTGCGCAATATAACACAATGCAGACATTCTTAGCAAGAACCTTCAGAAATATCTAACATACACAGAATGTATCGGGAGCATCTCCTATCGTTATCCGAAAGTCCTCTCCCCCTCCCCCTTACCTAAAATTAGTTTGACACAATATACCTCCTATCTCTGAGCGACTTTAGCATAATAACCTCATTGGCTTAACTTTAATTAACTAAGCATTAAAAGTTTGTTTCTTGCAAATAAATAAATAAATTATATGCATAACTTAAAGCGACAATAATTAAAAATTTAACAGATTCCCATCTATTCAGGCTTATTATTGGACCGATGTATAACGTTTTTTCAGATTCCCATCTACCCAGGCTTATTATTGGACCGATGTATAACGTTTTTTCAGATTCCCATCTACCCAGGCTTATTATTGGACCGATGTATAACGTTTTTTCAGATTCCCATCTACCCAGGCTTATTATTGGACCGATGTATAACGTTTTTTCAGATCCCTGTCGACCCAGGCTTATTATTGGACCGATGTAGGTATAACGTTTAGCAGGTTTATTGTTTATTTCTAGTTTTAATTCCTATATAAATTATTATATTACGTTAGCGTGATATAATTACTTGTTGTATGACGACTATGAAATTGGGGCGAATCATCGTTAAATGAAAGACTCGAAACACACTAAAACCCGATGTTTATTTCGATGTTTGCTTTTAACGCACAACTCCAGTAACATGTAACTTACTATTTTAAAGTGTAATTAGTGTCTTGTTAGTTTTAGTATGCTTCAGCCGAGTAAATGCCTACACATACAGAAAGTGGTGTCTTCAATACAACATTGCTTCATCAGATTGCTTCTATAAACAAAATACATTACGAAAGACGATAAACCAATTTGTCATCATTGCACGCGTGCTACCAGATTCAATCAACACAATTTGCGTTGCAACCGAAGTAGGTAAGCAGATTTATTTGACTTCACGTGTCAGAAATGATTCACATTCTTGCCGACATTACACTAACTTAAATAGCTACTTTGGTGAAGTTAAAGCTTTTAATTGAACGGACAAGTAAAGTGATTAAAATACGCACAGATATTATCTCTGTCTCACTTATTAAGTTCCTCGAATCTGTTCTTAAAGTCGGTGTTTCTTTTATACCAACAATCAAAAATCTTTTCATAAACTGATAGCAAAGAAAAAGTCACAGAAAGTAACAGTAAAAAACACTCCTTGGATAATTTGTAGAGCGCCGTTTTTGTGAAAAATTACCTCAAGGGCGCTGTACGTGTAGAAGGGGATAAAGTTTAAATTTCCGAATACCAGCCGGCTGTTTTAATTTATTCAAGAAAAAAACATAGCCAAAAGGCGTAATATATTTTATTTGACTACCGAAAAGAAACGTTTCTGGGGTGCTAGCATGGTCGATCGATAAAGATTGGTAGGGTAATTGTCGGTAACTTCTCATCATTCCCTAGGAGTACTGCAGATCGCTAACGTACAAACGACAGTTGATATCGAATATATTAAGGACACTTAGTCATTGTGAACTGTCACCTATTCGTTTGCGATCTGCAGTTGTCCTAGGGAACGATGAGAAGTTACCTTAAGTTTAATTATCCTACCGATCCTTATCGATCGATCATGCTAGCACCCCTGGTGTTGATAGATTTTCCGTCCGATTCTTGAAAGAATCTCCTCTCATTGAAGCGACTTTCACCTCTGTCTGCATAGTATTTATCATAATTACAGTTAATTACATTACAGTTACTGTAAACTACTTTTTTTTATAATATGACAGGTATTCAAGAATGGAAGTGATAATGTATCTATATGAAATTAAAAATTAAAGAAAACTCATGTTAACGGCAGAAATGATAGCGTAGGTAGTAGGTAGGCAGTAGGCAGTTGGTTGCCAGTGAAATATGATAACATTGTTGGCATCACGTTCATCACAATGCCGTTTGAAATATTATAAAAAGCAGGAGATATTATTATGAGTCCAGTGAAGACAAAATGATAATGGGCGGAATCCTAGCGTGCTTGCTGACGAACTGGCGCCAAATAATACAAAAAAGGCAGAACACAGCTTTGTTTTCGTAGCAAAGAGAAAAAAAAGAGATTAATTCCAACCACGCATGGGATGGCTAGTAAAGTAAATGCTATTGTAAAACAACTTTATAAGACGGATGAATTAGAATTTCTTAAAATCAGCGAAAAAACTAAGTTTTTTTTCAAAAGGGTTCACAATGAGATCGATGGTCTCGAAGAACAATGTCGAATCTGCCAAAAGTTGAAAATGGTTTTGTTGGCTTATTTTGTTGATTTAAAAGTCTGTATTTTCTGAATTTTTAATGAAACGAAATGAAATTCAAAATATCGACACATCAAAATAACACTATATTTCTTGATCTCAAAAACAGTAAAAGTGCAGAAACCAAACAACAGCTGTACTGCAAAACTACAAAATCGCAAATCCAACATTGCTCTTCGGGACCGTCGAGATCATCAATAACACTATATTTCTTGATCTGAAAAACAGTAAAAATGCAGAAACCCAACTTTAAACAGCCATACTGAAGAACTACAAAATCGCAAATCCAACATTGCTCTTCGGGACCGTCGAGATCATCAATAACACTATATTTCTTGATCTCAAAAACAGTAAAAATGCAGAAACCCAACTTTAAACAGCCATACTGCAAAACTACAAAATCGCAAATCCAACATTGCTCTTCGGGACCGTCGAGACCATCAATAACTACCAGGAGTGCAATATTTAGTATATGTATCGTGTTAGTAATCCTAACAAACGAGTATGTATGAATTGGGATGCATATGAAAGAATGACGTGTGCCACGACAAAATTTTGTGGCGTTATAATTAAATAATCAACAAAAAAATTGGCTTATTTAGACCATCCACATGAGAAATAGTCTGCGTGAACGAAGCACAAGGTCACCCACCGGTGGTATACCTATTGAATATGCACGAACACACAAAAACAGGCATAATAGGTTGAATAATCAAAAGGTAATCTAAGATAAGCATAGCAGAATAGCCGGGTATTTGAACTGTGAAGTGTGAAGGTCGCCATGGGCGAATGGAATCACACCACAGTTGATCGACTGCAGCGAGTTGGGAATACATTATGTTATGATATATCAATATACACAATGATCCCATCATGGAATAATAGAATGTGGTGGATACCAAAGCTTCGAAATAACTTATTTTTTCCTTTGCAGTAAACACACTATTTTTCGATCTATAATTATTATTATCGTGTTTTTATTTTAAATTATAGTTTGTTGCACCAGCAGGGGAAACAACAGTAACCAACTAGGTATTTAAAAAAAATGTTTTTTCGTTACTATGACAACTCAACAAAGTGGTATTTAAAAATATATAAATAATACATTTTCTTAAAAATAGCCCATATAAACCTAAAGTAACCTATTAAACCTAGTTTTTTTTTATTGCTTTCAAAGTCACTTTTAATGACTTTAAAAAGGAGTGATGAAGTTTGACTTTGTTGAGTTGTCCGGTCACCGTTTATTCTGTTTTTTTTGCACAGTAGGGGAGACCTGTACAAAATCGTATACCGAGGTAAAACCGCATTTCTCTAAAAAAAGCTTTATTACTTAAAATATTCCACTGGTTAATAAAAATAAAGCTGCTGAGAAAATATCATTTTAGAGGTTTTGATTATTAAGTTTTTTTTTTTTTTTAAATATCTCCACACAGGAGGCCCTGAAGAAAATAACTCCCCTCAGGACCTATCTCATCTTTGGGGATGCTGTGTGGAGGGTTTTTTTAGGGAACGAAGGAGAGGGTGTTCTGGGAAGGAAAAAGGTAAGAGGGGTGGGTAGGAATCGGGGGGTCAGTGTGTCCAGGAGTGACGGACGAATGATTCCATACCTCCCACTGCGGTGCAAGGTGTTCATAGAGAGCCCTGCTGGAAAAGTCAAAAGTTCTCCCTCAACCAGTCTCTCCCGATCTGGCATGCCACGCAATTAGTTGGCAGACGCATCCGCCGCCAAGATCCGGACAAACCTCACCTCATAAACCCGGGCACCCCTGCTAAGTCACCAAACGTGACGAACCACTTGGGGTGACCAATGGCAGAGGTCCCTGTTATCCAATAAATGATTCCCGGGGAGGCGGTACCAAACTGAGTGGCCAGGTAATGCGTTGTATTGCGTTGGAGTTAATTCCAAATTTAGTCGTGTGAGTAGATGACGATAAGTGTATTTGATTTTGTGATCGTGTTTTGATACGGTTATTTCTGTCTAAAACTGGAAAATTCTATATGCAGGGTAAATATTTTTAATGTAAAAGCCCAGATGGATAAAAAATCATAAATAAAACGGCGGGAGAGTGAAACTTAGTAGAACGTTTCGCAATAAATATTGCAAAAAGTAAAATGGTTTCCGTAAAACAGAGTTAGCAGAAGAGAAATTATTATAATCCTAGCGCTTGGATATTAGTGGGCATAAAGGCATAATACCTCCGTTACCTCCATTGAAACCTCTCCCTCTTCCTCTCCAACGACGAACGTGTTAGAAGGAGAAGTTACAGCGGAGTTCTGAGCGGCAGGAGCGCAGTGGGCATTCCTTGTCGGACGCGGAATGAGATAAATAGATACGGCTTGATTAAAAAACTTCGGGAACGTCCCGGACTCCAGAGAGAGAACTACTTGGCGGCTATTTATTAACTGCCAACTTTTAAAAGCCGGCCAGTAAGAAAAGGCGAGCAGGTACTATAATATATATCCAGCATACTTAATATTTTATACTTAATATAACGTCTTATGAATCTCGACTACCATAATAGGGGCATTTGCCTAGCTTGGTAGTCGAAAAGCCATGTAAAACAAACCTGTAACAAACAAAATAAATAAAGAATAATTTTTTTTTAAAAGTACCTATTTCCATTATACTACATCTACATAGCTAGTCGCATATAAGTGGCGAATTAGTATAGTCGTGTAGATAGTATCTCGACTTCATGGTTCAACAGGTTTAAAAGTTTAATAAAATACTTAATTTTGGATTTGAGGCCAAAATATCTGAATAATATTTTTTTAATCAGAAGTTACATTAAGTAGGTATCTAGTACGGATATGTAATTTTATTTATTTTTGTTTTAAATTATGATATGCAGGTAATTATATAAGTCAATTTTGCTTCATTTTGGAGGCAACTTTGAAATTTTTTGTGATTATATTGTAATAAATTTTAAAATAGCTTATTAAAAATACTGTGCTAATAATATGAAAAATAAAAGTAAAACATTAATAAAATGCGTTTTTTAAGTAGTATCTAATCTTAATTTATACAAGGTGTTACGTGGTACATACTTTAACGAGTGATTTTTTTTTTAAATATGTTTATTCAGTTTTAATTTTACAATATTTTATTTTACAAATCTTACGAAACTGATCAATCAGTTTGATTGTAAGAATTACTGACATTATTTGGAGTAAGAATTACTGATATTATTTGGAGTAAAAAATGTAAATAAAATTTTGGTCTCCGGAGACATTGTTGAAGTTTTTTTTTTCTACAAAAACATAAAAAATAGTTGGTGTTGGACAGTTTGGGGCGGGGTGTGTGGTGGCTCGATTACTCGACTGGGTGACCAGTGACGTCATGCGAAAGAAAACAAAATTTGATGGATTAGAAAAAATATTTGAAAAATATAAAAAATGTCATCAAAAAAGTCACCGGAGACCAAACTTTCATTGACATTTTTTACTCCAAATAATATTGGGAATCACTGTTTAAATTAAGTCAAGTACGTACCTTAACACGTATACGACACTGTATACGACAAATTTGTCTTTCGACGTAAATTGGTCATTTGTAATTCAAATTCACATCCATCAACATGTTTTCTTTTATTATTTTATTTTTCTTATTTTACGGGAAACGACGCGATGTTAGTTAGTTAGTCAGTTAGTCAAATGCTTACATGCATATTCAATTATAAATAACGAAATGACAATAAAGATGCACCTAAAGAAGTTATCAATTTTATTGTTAATCTACTGTTAAATAAAAAGTATATAAAATAATATAAACACCACTGTGGGATTAATAAATTTGAAGTAAGATAAGGTGTCGTCTGAATATTATGTCTAGAACCCGTGTATGGAATTGCGCTTATATAACACATATAACTAACTATCTAAGCCACAAGAAACGGAGGCAGCCGTTTAAGTTCCTATGAACAATTCCAGTAATAGAACAGAAGAGGGTGGACTTTTTGTCCCAGTTTCCACAGTAGTCGCAGTAGGTAGTGGTGCTCAGTGCTTTGAGAGTTTAATTGACTCAATTTAACGTTTTTATGGAAAATAATCTCACGCCGCCCGATCAGAGTACCCTGGAGCTGTAAAACTGGATGATACTATTTGTAGGAAGGAATTATTTACAAGGAAAAAACTTTACCGTCTAGTTCGGGGGGATGTTAATGCTCATTGCTTTTGCAAAAACGGTCGTATCCGAAGGAACGTAGTAACGTTTTGGCGTAGTATTAAATTATTTATGTTATTATGAGCTTATTTTTTATAACATCACCAATTCGTGAAAATGTCTTTCTGGCGGATCTAGCGATGGAAGACTCGATAACATACCTGAAACAAAGAGAAAACAACGAATAAGAATAATTTAAGTCAATAAAAATAACAATTGAATCTACAAATATATATTTTTATTTTATTATGGTTTTTGGGTCATTTATACTTCCACGGTTTTTTCCCGGTCACCATAAAAATATGTGCTTTTGAGGGAGAAACGATTTTTTAGCACAAGTAATTCAGGAATGTAATTTTTTTAAACTTCAGTACGGGTTCATATGTTCATAATTTCACATAAAAAAATGAAATGCATATTATATCAAGTAATAGTATTTATTTACGCTATTTATTTATTTATTTACGCCCTAGTGAGTGAGCTTTTACATTAATTTATTTTATAAATTCCAACATTTCAGTAGGTATAACACGATATCTACATAATATAGTCGTACCAATATAATATTTTATAATTTGGGAGGCGGGAATGGGTACCGCCGCCCCGGGAACCATTTATTGGATAACCAACACCTCTGCCAAGGGTCACCCTAAGTGGTTCGTTACGTTCGGTGACTTAGCAGGAGTGCCCGGGTTTATGGGCAGAAGTTTGTCTAGGTCTTGGCGGAGGATGATCTGGACACACTGAACCCCAGATTCCTACCTAACCCGTATACCCTTTTCCTTCCCAGAACTTCCTCTCCGTAAAAACACCCTCCACACAGCATCCCCGAAGATGACATAGGCCCTGAGGGAAATTATTTTACACAAGGCCTCCTGTGGGAAGCTTATGTAAAAAAATTAATAATAATTTAGATAATAAGATTTGACATAAAACAATTTGTAATAAATAAAAAAAGCTAGAATTTTTTTCCGGGATTTATGAAATTTTGCACACCCTATCTTCAAAACAAGAAAAATGTCACTGTCTACACGAGATTGAAAACCACCCTACCCTCACATGGGAAAACTTATATGTTAAAGTTATTTTTTTAAACTAATGCCTTATTATGTCTAATACAGTAAAAAAGGAGGTAAAACCATGTACAAGCAGGAAACCCGAAAACGTTGCTAGGAATTATCTAAGGGTTATATGAACGAGACGACGAAAGGACGGTTAAGCCAGTCGTTCCGCAATTTTTTTTTTATATTATAAGACTCAAATCTTGTACTTTATCGAAACATTGTTTAGGATTTGACTTAGCACTATCTTCTTTATGTACATTTGTGCGTAACTTTTTTGCAAGTCATGCAAATAATCTCTATTTTATTCTATTCGCGCACACGGAGAAAAATGTACTGTTAAAAACGGGACTGAAGTTCTTACGAACAAATTAACAGTGATTCAATGTTTATTGGCGGTAAAATACGTACGAAATTACGTATACCAACAAATTATTCTTAATGTTCCCGCCAATAAACATTGAAACCCTAATAATTTGTTCGTAAATACTTCAGTCCCGTTTTTAACTGTTTTTACTATTAAAATGATCGTTTTTTCTATTAAAATGTACGTTTTTTCTATTAAAATGATCGTTTTTTCAAATAACATTTTTCTCCGTGCATGATGTTAAATTATTAAAGGACAATATGTTATTAAAATAATGTATAAAAATTTAAATATTACTGTTTTTTAATCATTTCTGAAAAAAGCCTTCGGTAAACAAAATTAGGTTTCTGAAATACTTAAGAACTAGGTTCTCGGAACTTATAAGTTTAAGCGTTTACCAAACTTGTTTCAGGTCCCGATAAATAATTGAACATTTCCGAGGCAAGTTGGTACAAGGCTGTGGCATATTTGCGTCAACCGAAACCTCAAGCCAAGGTCGCCACAAATTGCCGCTTTATTTTTAAACAAAGATGTCGCCCTCGAATAAACTAGCAATGAAGGAAAACTGAAATTCCCCGATATAGAAGACGAAAATTCTGCGCCGTTACTTTTTTTTTCGCATTTCGCTTCAGCTGTAAATAGAAACATATGGAGTCGTATATTTTTATTCACAAAATCTTTCGATCTTGTGACATTAGAATAAAATTAAATTACTTACATAATATAATATTTATAAACTCTCTCGAGAGAGCCATTTCAGATCGGTGGAAAAGTTAAAATTGTCACGCTTTGTTATATAAAATGATTCAATAACATTGGTTGAAAGTGTGATCGAGAATTGCTGGAAATTCAAATTGTGTAATAAAGATTTTTCTCATTGTAACGAGAAAAATATATAGACAGGTGGAAAATCAGATCGTATTTTTAAGAGTAAGTTCGACATCAATAGCTTTTCTCGGTTTTATATTAGTTGAAAGTAAAAACACACAAACAAATGGTGAATTGAGCAATATTTACCTTTATCTTTACAAATACTTGCCGAATTATCAAGGTGAAATTACTGATATAAAAGTTTTATATCAGAAAGATTAAGGATCAATATGCCTTGAGAAGTTTCCAGACAAGTTGTCAAACATTTTCTCGTAGATAAGTAGTAGCAGTTATATTTTTTTAAACTCGCAAAACAGACAATAGTAAACTTGAGAAAGGCCGGAAACTTTCTTCGGCATTCCAATATTGTATTACTTTAACAGGATCTCATTTTCTATGTTTCATGTTATCATTCTCATAATATTTTAATTAATGAAGATAATATTAGCGAAAGTCAATCGAAAATCCGAAACAGAAAAATCAGAAAAAGATACGGATACATCTGGCACTCGAACCCAGGACGTCTGGCAATCCGGGCCATCG
Source organism: Limnephilus auricula (assembly GCA_951813805.1). NCBI lineage: Eukaryota > Metazoa > Arthropoda > Insecta > Trichoptera > Limnephilidae > Limnephilus > Limnephilus auricula. The sequence continues at coordinate 8,462,859 of OX638405.1, forward strand.
GTATCCGTATCTTTTTAAGATTTTTCTGTTTCGGATTTTCGATTGACTTTCGCTAATATTATATTCATTAATTAAAATATTATAATTTGAGGTTTAACTCCTTAAGTTAAAAAGTTAAAAATTAAAATTTATCATTCTCATGTTCTTAACTTCTATTTACCATCCTTTGCTGATTTATACGCTCATGGTTTCTTTGTTACTTACGCAAATCTAATTTCTCTTTTCTTATACTATAAGTTATATTATGTAAAAGTCCAATGGCCTTAAAAGGCCGCTCTGCCAATTTCTACCGATTTCTTACATGTTTTCCTTAAACGTTTGAAGTTCTTTAGTTCTTAATAAAATATATGTTATTCTTTAAGATAGTATCTATACATTCCCCACGCCGAATCGGTAATTATTTGAAATTCCCTCCAGAGAAATAAATCGCAAAGTATGCTCCGAAAATTATTATTTACAAGTTTGTTTCTGTTATTTTACAAGTCATATGTATGAAAAAAATCACAATGTTTCTTTAAATGCTACTTGACACAGTCCCCACGACATTTTTGGTCTTTTTCAAACGAGTCGTCTTTTATTAAACACTTTCACAATTTTCGCATGCATTTTATGGTTTTTAATGTTAACGCGCTCGCTTCCACGTTCGTATTGTCGTATCCCACCATCTTCTTCTTTTTTAGCGAGGTAGCGCGGCCTTAATGATAAAAATAAATAAATAAACATGTTTCAGGATTTAAGTATTTCTTTGTCTTTGAACTATCGACGAAATTCAGGTAAAATCTCAGTCGGTTTTTCGACGGCGAGGTGACCGCTACTGAGGAAAGTTAACGGTTTAGTTCCGAGCGAGTGCCATACTCTATCTATAGTGTATACTGTAATGCGTCTTCCGACGCAAATGACCGAAGAAATTGCTCCAATTACACTGGGCGTGCAGTCGACAGCGCGGTCTGGTCTGGTCTCGCCCAGCCAATGGGATAATAGAACAGCGGTCCAAGCTAGAAAGTACCCACGAAAGCAAAGGCTTTCGCTGCTCAGGGCAAACACATCCATTCCCTGCAATAATGATACGACGACCAATTAATTTACTACCCATAATCAACATGAAACCTCTATATGAAAAAGGCATATATTTGCGCGATGTTGTCTTAAAATTATGACGAATTGCCAAAGGACGGACTTCGAAAAAAAAAAAAAATGAAAAAGTATAAATAACAGCCACACTCCACGAGAAGATTATTTTCGCACACGTAAACACTGTTCCAGCCAAGCTCGTTGATAGATTCACGAAATTCTCTAGATTTATATTACAAGCGGCGTCTGAAAACCATTTATCATCTGGCGTGATCAACAGATCAGAGAAAGTCACATAGTCATAGCTACAAGAGAGATTACATTCACTTCTGATACCGTATCAACAACACCGTTCGTGTAAGAATCTAATGTCATTTCGATCTCAGAAACGCTACTTAATCTTTTTGGGATTCCTACATTCCCGATAGTTGCGGAGGTCGTGCTGACTGCTGACTGATGGTCGGAGATTAACGACGAAATGATGTCCCATCAGGTAACAGCGGGTCCCCTGTCTGCTGTCTGATGCTGCGAGGGTTCCCCAGTAGCAGATTGAGATGGGAACGCAAATAGATCTCGAGACGCAAATACACTCTTGCGTGTCCAAGACAGCCATGTTCACAGTGTACACCGGGTAAGCATTTACGACAGAAATATAATAGTATAAAACGTACCGGTGAACTGACTGGAATACTAAACGACAAATATATTGACTAAAACCAGCTTTCATTTTTACAATCTCGAAATTCTATTTCGAATAAATAGGTACATTATCAATTACAGGGGTGAGTCAGTGACTCTTCTCGCATCGCATAGTTTATTATTAACATATTAATAATGAGAGATATTCTTCGACCAAGTCCTTCTTTGGTCGAAGGAGATATTGTATTGTCCTCTACGCTAGTTCTTCAATGGTAAATTATGTTTGTTGCTTGGATTTGAATTATTTGTATTAAGCTGCGTACTTCCAATCATTTTTAGTACCTACATACATGGTAATGGTTCGCCTCACGTCAAGTTTTTATTGAGGCATTAAAAACCGACTAGAGCAACAGCCATACTTTTAGTAGTCTTGCCGAGAATTAAGACGAATATAAACGCCAGAAATATTCGACTTCTTACCGCTTGAAAACTCCGCGTATTTTTTTAATTATCTGCGCGAGGAAAGTAGCGCCAAAGTTGTTTTTATTTTTTTTATGAATAATTTTACAAGAACGAAAAAAAGTTAGTCAAAAATAATTTTAAGCATAAAAAAATATTTTTAAAAAGTTGTTTCTTATATAACTTCACACTTATCTAATGAAAAAACAAATTATTTAGTACTTTGCGCTTATATTTTTTGTAACGTAATTAATAATTTTATTTTAATTACATTCGTTGAAAAAGTAGGAAAAGCTTCTATGTATCCAAAACATATTTTTTCATATTCATAATGTACACCGATTCGTAGGTATAAGATAAATCTAAATAGTGATTTGGCGTATAACTTCATCTTAAGACGATAGACTTCGCTTTTCGGCCCATACAAAAAGGACGCCCGGGAAAAAACACTTTTCTACATCGAAAATTGCACAAAATGAATATATTTTTTTATACTGCCTTCTAGAGGGTGAAAACTATGTCGGTATGTTTTCGAATTTTCGATGCGTTTCGTATTAACGTAAAAATTCACTGTCAAACTTGAACGATTTATCAAAAAATATTATTTAAGGAAAAAGTGCTGCTAACTCAACTCTCATAAAGAATTATTAAATTATAAAAAGCTACCGACGTAGCTTCTTCTTTCTAAAAAATATATATTTTTTAAAATTTCAATTTCGTTAAAGTTTCGGTGTAGAAAAGTGTATTCTCCATAAACCCCTTTTCGAGCGATTTCTGTATGTAAATTTGAGCGTTGTCTCATTCGCACATTTCGCATTCGCATGTATTGTAAGTGTGCGTTAGCTTATTGTGAGCGGGACAGAATGACAGTCGCGGGTGTTCCGCGTGTCGTTCAAAGTCTAGCCTCTTAAGCGCTGGATTTATTTATGATACAATGTATCATTTGGCAGATTGCACAGCGATTCTAACCGATATGCTGGCGCATGTAAATTTGGCATTATGTGCAGTAAAGAAGCTTGCAGTTTGTTGTACAAAATGAGAAATAATAAAAGCGCAAGAGCGTGACGAGACCACGCGTCACCCGTGACGCAATGGAATCTAATCTAAAACGGGAATGGCGAGTGAAGAGTAGCGAAATGGAGAGATCAGCGCTGTTACAATGTTGATTGTCGTGATTGGTGGCTTAATCGCGCGATTAGTTACTTCGGCCGCGGCTCCTGGTTGAAAGCTCAGACAGAACAGCTTAAAGCTTAGACCAACGCAAGATTAAATGTACTCTAATAATTATCTCACTTATTTGCAGTGGGTATAATAGATTGTGAGAATGGTAAGAGTATTTAAATAGAGACCAAGACGAGTGTAATCGTAAAGCGATCAATCGATTATGTATGTTATAAGAACGAACACTAAGTGCGGTACAGGGTAAAGAATAATATTCCATCGACCACAGATTACTAACTACCTAACCTACCACAACATTTCATTAGCACACGAATGATCAAACTTAAAAAAAATTTTAAAACATTTTTGTTAAATGTGAAAATTAATGTAAATACGCCTTTAAAAATCAAGTTATAGGTCGTGTGTTGGAATTTACTTCCTCTACTAAGAATGTAAATGTTGTTATACTAAGTTCAAGTCTTATACTAAGTATGTATTTTTAGACGATACAATTTTCTTTTATGCACACGGAGAAAAATGTTATTCGAAAAAACGATCATTTTAATAGTAAAAACGGGACTGAAGTTCTTACGAACAAATTAACAGGGTTTCAATGTTTATTGGCGGGAATATGTAAGAATAATTTGTTGGTAAACGTAATTTCGTACGTATACCAACAAATTATTCTTACATTTTCCCGCCAATAAACATTGGAACACTGTTAATTTGTTCGTAAGAACTTCAGTTCCGTTTTTAACCTTTTTTACGTTTTTTCGAATAACATTTTTCTCCGTGCAGATTTGTACAAGATTTAATATTTTCACTATACGAAATGCAATTTGATTAATGCGAAGACCTTAACAAGAAGATTACAATTTCTCGGTATAATCAATCTCGATTCCTTCGTTATATATATTCTTGATACCGGATATATAGCCCGTAGATTTAGGCCTTGTTAAAACATTTGCAGTGGGTATTCGCACCGCTACGAGATAGTCCGAGATAGTCTGTAGTCTGTAGACTGTGATAATCTCGCAGTGACTCATCCCGGCTGATGAGAGATTTGGAGCGGTGTCAAGCGGGCCTAGCTACTCTAGCTAGCAGCTCGCTGTAGGCCATATCGGGCTCTCCCACGCGAGTTCCGCCTGCCCGACACACTATGGACGGAATGGAGAAAAAACCCGAATTAAGTGGTTTTTGCAAACGTTATAATTTTAAATACATTTATTTTTTTTAGTATAGCAAAATAGTTTCTGCATTTTATGTGTTTATTTAAATGTGTCAATAGCGCTTGATAAAAGTTTGGCAACGCCGCAAAGTGTGTCGTAAATTGGATGTTTGGCATAGCTTTTATCAGTTCGCTCCTACGCATGAGCAGAGACGGTTGTGTATTGAGTGACGTTTGGATATATTTACAAAAGTTTGTTACGACTAACGTTTCTCAATGTATTCTTTATTTAATTTACTAAACTATAAATCAATATCACATGTATGTGAGATTTGAACTAACATCTAATTTTCTGCTATTTTTGTATTTTTTTGCTGTTAAAATGCTTATTCATTTAGCGTTTAGAAACAAAACATCATTTGTTCCCATTTGTGAGTATATACGTATTGTAGACTAAAGTCTTACCTTTTATGTCATATATAAATTGTGTTCCTTTTTTGTCCTTCCTTGAACAATTTTGTTATTTTCAGGAAGGTCTATATGCATTCCCCGGGGAGAATTATTCTAGGCATTAAAAGAACGGGGTATATTAAATGCCACTTCCGTGGAATCAAATGAGTTTTTAATTAATTATATAATACAAAAATATAAACTAGTGGTAGGTTCGAACATTTTGAAGGTTTGCAACTCACTGACAAACAATAACTGGACACAAATGTGCTATTTATCTAAAGCCAGGCCCAAATACATGAATGATCTCAGTAAAGTTGTAAATCTCTGGTCTGTCAACGTTGCATGCACAAATTAGATTTTTTGAATGTCTATTGCACATTTCATATCATCTCGAAATTAAATCATGGCAAGTCCGTGGACAAGAAAATTAACTAAAAGTTGGATCAAGAAAGAGAAACATTATTAATGAGTTCAGAGTTCAGAGAAAAAAATATCGTACTGGTAGATATGCCAAAGCAGGGCTTCGGTAGTACCAATGATGTCAATACTGCCCATCGATTTTTTGACAATCATATTGTGTCTTCGGAAATAACAGGTATCGATGCGAATTTTATAGTAATGTCCAGTGGATATAAGTGGATATGTCATCGACGAAAATAGTTTCGAACAATATGCTTTAGACACTGCCTGGCTTTATGTACGTCTATATAATTGGTACCCCATACCGAAAAGTGTTCATAAAATCCTAACACATGGTGCGACAGTAATGAAATTATTTTTACTCCCAATTGGAGATTTACAAGAATCGAGGCATAAAGAGATAAGGTACTACCGAGAACACCATAGCCGAAAAGTTTCCAGAACCACACCAATCAAGATATATTCAATAATTAGTTAATCTCATCAGACCCCTGTAATTTCCTCTATTCGACCACTTAATTAAAAAAAGGTTCTGTGTTACATACGGAAGTTTTAAGTATACTAAGAATTCCGTCCAATGATTCTGGAAATTTGAGTGATGATTTAGACTCTGATGACAACGGAGACACCTTAAGCACTTAGATTTTCTACCATTTTTCTATTTTTGTGTTCATAGATCTGAATTATAATATGTAAAGTTTAAAATTAATATGTTTTATTTTCCTAGATATTTTTTATATCTTCAAAATGTATTATTTTGTTGTTGTAAATTTTTACGCAAGAGTAAATTATTAATTTTTACTTAAAATAGTTATAATTCATTAATAAGATCAACAACAAAAAAATTGCAGCAATATTTAGCCAGCAAACAATTAATTCGTGTTTTTTCTGCATTCCGTCCACTGTGCGACACTTGGAACCGCTTCAAACAAAGATACGGCGATAAATACATACTTTAGCGGGTCTTCTTTTGCTGTGTTGGTAAATCGGTTTGGTGGTCTT